>CM060950.1:90205918-90268418 GCA_030765055.1 Mantis religiosa
GGAATAATGTGTTCTGATGCTAACTATAGGCTGTGCAAACAACCCGGTCTAGTTCTTCCTTCACAAACGACAGTCTCTAGTTCGGCTGCTGCAGTAGGAAAAAGTGAAACCACGAATACGATTTGACTCATCATCCGATGTGATACAAGCTTGGAGATTCCAGGTTTACCCTTGTTCTGAAAGATAAATGTCTAGTAACTCTTAGGCGTTGCCCTCATATGAACAAACTTTCATACATGGTACGTTATTCCTTAACGTTGGAGGTTTTCATTCCTTGATATACCTATGTGGCGTGTCTCTAAGCTTTATGTAACCGGGACTCATTAGATTTTGATTTCATTCATCATCCGATAAGGCATAATTTTCTATGATTTTTGTTATGCTCCTATATGGATCTAGAAATACAGAATAAAACAATAATGGAAATAACTGCAAGGAAATTGTCGACAGAATGAATCATAGCCGCATTCCAAAATTAGTTTCACATTACAAATTATCAGGTACAAGTCCAAGGTACAAGGTAGACCAAGAAAAATAGATACTACACCTTTTCATTTAAAATTTATTAGAACGGAACTAGCCTTGATGGCTTTAACCGTGAAATATTGTTGCTGGTGTAATTATTGTTTGTGCTGATGATGATGACGATGATGATGATGACGATAATGGTTCTAGAATATCTTAAAGCTCCCTGTAACTTTGATTCATTTGAGCATCATTCTATCCATCGCACGATAGATGGAGCAGGTTTGAATTTTAAGCGCTCTAGTAATCTGTTAAAATCTGTTAAAATTGAAAAGCTTAGTCATCTACTGATTGTGGAAGGTATACAGTGAGTTTGCATTGTGTAGCGCTGTGACTCATGAATTTCGCTGTGAATTATTTCACTGTACTCACACCGCCATGCACCTGAAATTTTGAAGGTATAATAACTGCTGTATATAACCCATGTGCTTCGGTGTAGATCCTCAACGCCTGAAACTTTAGTCTGAATACTGCTTATCTTACTAATTTTCCTGGGTAACAATCTTACTCACCTGAGCCATGTTTCCTATTTTTTTTCTTAATTTAAGTCCTTTAACGTCAATCATATCGTACGATAAATGAAATGGTTGAAATGATGCTCAGATGAGTCCTGAGTCCATAGAGCTTAGAGTTACCCGGCATTCATCTTTAACGATACGAAAAAAAATAACAGTTCATAGGCAACTATTTTGACGGAGTTTGGAAGTCGGGACAATTTTATTATGAGGCAGACGCGCTACAATATTCGCCAACGAGGCGGGCTTTCTGTTATGTGACTCTTACAAAGAGATGAATTCATATATGTATCTTTAACGAACATACCAATCTAAAACTCACGCTGTTAACATATGCAATATACTGGTCGAATGCCAACTTGTGAGTTCATCTGGACAAATTTAAGTGAGACATTTAAGCGCACAAATAAAATAAATAAAAATCAACAATAGCCTATCCTGGCACTTAATTTATCAAGCCAGGGCAAAAAAATCACAAATGTTTTGTATTCATTATCTTTTATAAAATTAATGCAGTATTATATATTGTATTGTATTGTATTATAAAAATAATATGATATAAATATTTCATTTTGTACAAAATAAAACACTGCAATAGATACCATAAGTTGACTAATATAGATTAAAACATATTAATAATCCTTTTCTATTAGAAGATTAATTTATCATCTATTTCTTTATTTATGAATATATTATAATATTAAGACCTCAAAAATTTATTAAACGCTAATAAATATAAGTACCACCAAAGGAACCAGGAATTTTGCACTCAAGTTATGCATTAATATGGTTTTAAACGGACATTTAAACTTTACTATTCAAAAGTGACTAGAAAACGAAGCTTAACTACAACTATCGTATATTTCGAAATATCGGCCGAGTACTACTTGCTACGCACTCCGTGCATTAACATGTATGATAAGAACAGGTCTTCTCATTTCTTCTTCTCATATCAGTATATACACTAGAGTGAGTAAGGTTCTAACTGTTCTTTGATCTTATTTTTCATCTGTTCATCTTTCTTTGTCCTTTCATCTGTTTCCTTGAGTGAAATTTAAATATAGATCAATAACAATGAATTTGCTAGCATTTAAATGATTTTGCACATCTTTATATTAAAACAGAACACTTCTTACTTCTCTATTTTGGTTCTTGTATGAAATATAGTTCCAGCTTACGTTTGTTAATATTTTGGGTATGTTTTACACAGAAACAAAAGTAACGTTGTTCTAACATTTAGAAAACTTTGCAATAACTGGGGCATACTAATGTAGTACATACCAATTACATCGTACGCGACATCTAGACTATTATACGTGTACTTAGTGCTTTATGAGACTTCCATGTGTAGCGCTATAGTCGCAGGCGCGCAGGAAACGCGCGTGTCAATTGAGCTTCACCTCTCTATTGCTTATTTTCGTTCCGATATCTTTTAGCGTTCTTCAAAAATTCATTATCTAGTTAGTGTTAATTGTAATGCATTGAGTGCAGGCGCGGCTCTGGTCTAACTGAATAGTTGACTCGAAAAACTGTCTAAGCTTAATCCGCAAAATAATAATTGCTGTCAAATGAACAATGCCAGGAGTTTAAAGTAGGCTAATGTTCGCGTACGAATTTGAAGTAGGGAAGATATTAAGTGTCTGATAAGCTATTATAGCGAGGGAAAATAAACAGCAATTAAAATTATTTACAGTACCATATTAAAGAACAAACGAAGGCTGCTGCTACTTACTGCTTCACGTATTGGTTAATTAAAATAAGACTCAACTTACTGCTATATATCAACATCATTCTGTTGATTTTTCTCATTTTCATCCTCGCGAACGCGTCTATGAGGAGTTTGTTTTCATCAGTTCACTGGGTTCGTCCTCGTGAATGGAAACAGTAGCCAATGATGTTAATCTGCTATTTCCTAAGCTGTTTCTGAGATAAGTTGTTATTCTCTTTAAGCACGAAACACTAATTCTGCAGTAGAAATAGTGGACGGTATTGTATGAAACAGGCTAAACAATTTGTATGCATCAGTAAAGACGTCATCCAGATTATCATCTTTTAAAGACTTGAAAAATGCTTGAAGATGAACACCCTCATCAGCCTTATCTAGGTAAAGTAATGTAATATCGTTCCTTAGTCTTTCTGTGTCCGAAAACTATTGTGGTTAACACAGCGTTAAATCATTACAGGTTTCAAAGATGAATACTTAGGGGTGATGTTTAGCTTTTGAAATGTCAGCAAGCTTTAGAAACTTTAAATTTTACCTGTCTTGAAGTTGTTCATTCATTTCGATCATTACAGTATCAGTGTTTCATAAAATAGGGATTTCAGGTTTCGTTTGTGCTGATCTAGTGACAGATTTCACATATCAGAAGGGGCTCTTAGTTTAAATGAAGTTGTTTCAGTAAATTGATTGAATGATTCTTTGTTTCTCTTTCTGTTAAAGCGTCTATTAGATTGTCATTCACTTTTGCACAGAATCCTACATCTAATAATTTCTTCTATAATACACTGAATAAAAGATCAGTCATATAAAGAATGTCTCAAATTTCATTGAGCATATATAAATACGCCAGGAAGAAGCTAACAGTGACTCAAATTAAAAAGAGGATAATAAACTAGCTAAGTGGACTTCAAATAGTGTAGGAGGGTTTTAAAATTATTTTTTTTATATTTATAGCTTCTAACTAAATTTTTCAAATGAGTCCAGGTTACATTGTGCTGCCACCTACGAGAAATTCACCTCCTAAGGGACCTCCAAAGTTAACTCCCAAGGGACGATGAATGAAATAACATTCAAATTAATACAGTGTACATATAGCTGAGAGCTACGTGATATTCATCTTTGCTAGCTAAGGCAAAACCTTTAACACTATGCCATATCGAATAATGAAGGAAATCAAGTTCAAATGAGTATAGGGTTCATAGATCTTAGAGCCGCTAGACATTCTTCGTCCAGAGTAAGGGATTATAAGTTAATTATTTGTTGACACACGCATTACATCACTATTACAGTTACCTAAATAGGGGATGTGTTGAGAAAGTAATATTTTAAAATAAAACTTAATTTAGGTAGTATTAAAACCTAAAATTAAAGAATGAGCAAGGATATGAGCATTGTCAAAAATGAAATAAGGTTCAACCATAATAACAGGTATAGAGGATCAGTTCTAATTTCCCGCGAGTTTCGTTAGATTCTGCGACTACAGTGTTACACGTGGAGGTCTTATAGATCACTAGGTTCAAGTAGGTTGTTCTATTTCACACTCTGGCCATAATTTCTACGTATCCAGTAATATACCGTAGTTATTGGAATGTTTTCCAACAATTTAGAACAGTGGTGCTTTGTGGGTGTGCAAAACATATTGAATGCTAAGAGTAGCAAGCTGACATCGCATACAGAAGGTAATATAGAGAAATAAGAAATCTTATGTTATACAACGAAAGTCTGCAAAGCATTACATATATCCAGCAAATTCACTGCAATTATTAGTTATAATATAAAGTTATTATGTATATATATATATATATTCGAAAATTTGCCCAGTTTTGAATGTGGTAACGGTGTGGAAACCATTCAATGTATTAACATGTTAGATAAAAAATGTTAAAGAGTCGTGTTATAAAAATGATAATTGCCAAAAATCAGTGTTTTTGTTGATCATATACAAGCTTCTGCAGACTACGGTTCTCAAACACAATAGTTCATATTCCTCTATACTGTTTCCTGTATGCGATATAGCTTCATGTTTCTATTCTAAACGTTCCGGAAATATGATACACAAGAATAAAGCATTATTGGTGTAATATTTTGGGAAACATTCCAATAACTGGCACATAATGGTGTATATATATAGCAATTAGAGCCTGAGCGACATCTACAACTTGCAACATGTACTTAGTGATTAATGAGACTTCCACTGTGTGTCGCTGTAGTCGCGACCGCTCCGTACGGCTTTATCTTAGGTTTTTTCGACAGTGCTCATATCTTCATTCAGATTTTATTTTCTTCTTACCTTTTTAATATGGTTTTATTTTAAATTTTTTATTTGTCAACACATTCCCTATTTTGGTAATGGTAATTGTAATGTATCTGGTGTGTCAACAAGAATTTGTTTTCTGTTATTCTGAAAGAACAATTAATGATAGTTTTAAGATCTATGAACCCTCTACTCAGTCCAACATGATTTGATATATCGCGTGATACGAATTAACATTGGAGGTTTTTCCTTATCTTGAAAGATGAATATCTTGTAAATTTAAACAATATGTACAGCGGGCTCATTTCCACTCATTACTTATATCCAGTAAACATATATATTATCCAGCTATTAATAAAACAAGGAGGCTCTATTTGAAAAACCTGGCCCCAAATTGCGTTGCTAACCAGCACTGCGTAGATATATTTTATTTTATTGTTAGTGATGCCTAACATAACATAACAAATACATTACACGACATTTATAATCTATATTACGCAACCAAAAGTATCAATTAAAAGAAATTATTCATTATTTATACTAATTAGTAGTGCTTTTAGTATACCATTTAACAGATTTTTAACCGTAATGTAACAAAACTGACTTTGTGCCCATCTTCGAAAACGAAGTTGAAATTAATTGCTATCATATATTACTTTATTACTTAATTAATTACTACATTATATTTTTAAAATTCGGCCATTTTTGAATGTCTTAAACAAGTACTGCATTCAACGCATTCTGTTTATGAACATGTATGATAAAACCTTCTCTCCGTTTTGTTATGTATATGATAATTTCTCAAATAAGTGTTTTCAATTGTTCAGTGAAGTTGTAATTTCTGCGCCCTCAGAATGAATGTATAAGTGAATAACACTGAGTTTGTTGCACATATAAAATTTGTGCATTCCTTCAGTGTAAAACGCAATATTTCTTATTCCTGAATATTGTTTCCCGTATGCGATATACCTTCCGCTGGCTATTGTTAGCAGTCAGGATGTGTTTGACACAAAAATTAAGTATCACTGTTGTAATATTTTTGAAAACATTGGAATAACAGGACATATTGATATATACTTAACAATTACATCCTGTGGAATATCTAGAATATTCCACTTGTACTTCGAGATTTATGGGACCTCCTGCGTGTAGGCCGCGCTGGCACAGTGGTGAGAGCGCTTGGTTCTCACCAAGGCGGCCCGGGTTCGATCCCAGGCGACCGCAAAGAGAGATTTGTGGTGGACAACACAGCGCTGGGGCGATTTTTGCTTGCAACACATTCCGCAGATTTAGATATATGAATAGAAATTTCCTGTTGTTAATGTAAGTGATTGACCAGATGAGAATGGAGATTAACAATAAATTTGTTGGAAATGTACTAGCTTTTGCAGACTTTCCTTGCTAAACGCAGAAGTCATTATTTCTATATATTACTTGCTGTATCCGATATAGATTCAGCTTACCATTCTTAACAATCGGGATATTTTAACACAACAAGAAAATATCATTATTCCAATATTTTTCAAGCATTCCTATAACTTATAACTACTCAACTACTTGCTTTGAAACTACTCAACCTGCAAGAACCCAGCATACAATTCACAGTGGAAACTGAAGAGGACTGTACTCTACCTTTTTTTAGACCTTAAAATCAAAAAAAGCAATGAAAAACTAGTATTTGGCATCCATAGAAGAGCAACACGCACAGATAATTACATCAAAGCAAATAGTTTCAACCTAATTCCACACAAACATGCAACCATCAACAGTCTCACACACAGATTAGTAAATCTACCTCTCAGCCAGCAAGAATATCAAAATGAATACCACCAAATCTTAAAAACTGCAATTAAAAATTGATATGGAGGAAACCTTGTAGATAAAAAACTAAAATTATCCAAACTTCAAAAGAGATTAAAACAGATCACAGCTCTCACACCAATAAAACAAGAAATTAGATTTGCTAAATTTACTTACCACCCCTGGGCCACAAAAAAGTTCCAAAAAATATTCAAGAAATACAATATAACATTAGCACCAAAAACAATTACAACATTAAAAACCTACTTCACAGTAATAATACTGATAAGATAAAACCAGAGGAAAAGTCAGGCATTTACAAGATTAAGTGTAAAGACTGTGAAAAAATTTACATAGGGAGAAAAAAAAAAGAAACATAGGCACTAGAAAGAAAGAACACTTCAGGCACTTAAGATACAAAAATATTGATAAGTCCGCAATAGCAGCTCATTTCTGCTCTGAAAATCATGAAATTGAAGATAGCACAGAATTACTAAAATACGTACAAAAACATAGTGAACTCGTCATATGGGAGAGGATATACATAGAAAAACATAAAAACCAACTAATGAACTTTGAAATCCCGCCAGAAGAGAATCCCACATTTAAGTTCATCACTAAATCATCGGATGGCAGCAGCAACCCCAGAATTACCCACACCGCTGGATCAAGCTTCAGTCGCATAAGAGCCGTAGATGCAAATGATGATTTGCGAAACATGTCCTCAAAATAGGTACGAAAGTGAAACAGATGTGTAAAAAATACGACTCATCTAAAATTTAATAATTCCAAGAACTATTGGTTTATACTTAGCAATTACGTCCAGTGCCATCTAGAACAGGCTACTTGAACTTCGTGATTTATTAGGCTCCACTGTGTCGCTGTAGTCCACAGATTAATACCAGATTCTCAACTCCGTGGAAAAGTTTAAAAACGCATAGGCGCTCTTTCCTGAATCTTTAGACCCCGGCGACCTTGGGAACTACAGCTGGTAAGGCCCGTAATGTAGTAAGTTTCTATTGCGACCGAGCTATGGTACATTCGCTTCCCCTTACCTTCGGCACCCGTTTTCATTGTCTGATAGAATCCAACTTCTTTCGAAGTCACATCTCGCCACACATGAATAGTTAACGCGCATTTCAGCTATGGCATATTACCATAATACGCGACAAATAGGCTGAGGAAATATGCGGTAAACTATTCATCAGTGTGCGAGATGTGACTTCGAAAGATGTTGTCCAATTTGTGAAAAAAAAAAAGTCAAGAATCCACTTGACTTT
This sequence comes from Mantis religiosa, assembly GCA_030765055.1. Taxonomy (NCBI): domain Eukaryota; kingdom Metazoa; phylum Arthropoda; class Insecta; order Mantodea; family Mantidae; genus Mantis; species Mantis religiosa. Next base: position 90,214,013 of record CM060950.1, read on the forward strand.
TCCTGTTAAATATGAATAATTGACTTCCACAAAGCATTATATCTTTATTCCTGTTGCAAATTGATCATTTTGTCTTTAAAGGCAATTAAAATTTTTAAAACGAGAGAGTGAGATCACTTAAGATGCTTTTGAGATTATACAAGACATCTGTATCCCCTTTCCCTCAAGCTTCTTAGTGTAATACTTAAAATAAAGATAACACTAAAATAATGATTCTGTAGATACAGGAAAACAGGTAAGGATACCATAATGCTGTATGTAATGCAACTTCTTTGTACACAGAATGTTGAAAAATTCCCTGGAATAACAATGAGAAAAAAACCCTAAAGAAATATGGATCTAAATTTGAAATGATACCAACAACTGTGTACAATAAATAACACTATTTCTTTAAAGTGACAACAAAGCAGCTCTGTTAATGGTTATATTTAATAAGAATTTTAAAAGCTCAATAGTACATACATTATTTTCAGCACAAGTATACTAAGGTATATTCAGAAAAAAACCTGAAATTTGTGATCGATTCATATAAGATTAATAAGGTCAAATTAGTACAAAAGTCAGTATTAGCAACTGTTGACATAAATTTCATAAATGGCACCATTTTATATACTTCTAATCACTTTGGTTGAATTAACATTCACAAGTGCAGAATAAATTATGAAACATAATAATTACATTAAAGCTGTATCATTCATTTAAAATTGTCCTAAGCTTAACTCTGTCTTCACAACACAAGAAAATTACAGTGTTAAATTTTTAAATGCTTCAATGGCATGCATATGCACAGTAGTGAATGCTGAAGAAGAAAATGTGCAGTTTTAAAAATAAAATTTAATGCACAGTGTATCTTCCAGTAAGAGATTATTTCATGTAGTTATCTGACTGTGAAGTATAATTTGCTTAGTGTGCAGAGCAATTGTTTGGATAAATGGCTTGCTTTAACTTGATCAGACTTTAGGCAATGTACTTTATGACTAAGATGGCAAATGGCACCCTCTGCATAGTGCAAACCTCTCGGTTCATGACATACAACTGAATGTGTGTCAAATAAATAACTCAATGAAAGATTACACTATGACCTATTAATGCTGTTTGTACTTTTAGTTAAGAAGTGAAAGTGATGGAACTGTGTGCTTGAGTAGTTAATAGAAAATAATTTAGTAATGTAATTTATTTGCTCACACATCTAACCATTATTTGTTTTGACAGTCCATAATTCCCTTATGTGTTCACTACAAAGAAAAAAGAAGTGCATTATATAGCAAAATAAGGTGTAGTTTTATCTACTTTTCAAAATTATTATGTGGCTTCGCATCACTGCATGTAACGAACGGCTCATATATTAGGTTAAGCATCTTTTTCCCATGCCAGAGATTGAGATTTTCATTCCAAATTAGAACAATGAGAGGATATTTAACAGTGTAGTTTCATGTCACATTTCTGTGGGTCAAGCTAGTAACGTTATCTCACCCTTAAAATGGTTAGCATTACAGAAATTGTGTACCAATATTACTCACAAATGGTGGCAAGTACATGTTGAGAACAGATGTACCACAGAATACATAAATGCTGTGCAAATATCACTTTAACTTGTTATTCTTCCGAACCCATTTATGTGTGTGCGTGTTTGTGTGTGTGTGTGTGTGTGTGTGTGTGTCTGTGTGTGTGTGTGTGTGTGTGTGTGTGTGTGTGTGTGTGTGTGTGTGTGTGTGTGTGTGTGTGTTAACAAGGAAGAGGATTTATAACCTAATATTTATTGTGAAGCTTTACTAATTTCAGATCAAGCCACACTGTGTTTAGGTCCTAGCTAGATGACATTGTGCATGTTTTAAGAATAACTGGAATAATTGAAATAAAATTAAAAGTGGCATATAATGATGATGACTCAATGACATTTTAATCATTTCTTGCAATGCTCAATTACACTTAAAAACTTGTAAAACTTTTTCAAATAAATTCTATTCCCATCAGATCTCTTCTGAGATGGTTATTCAGGTAAATAATTTACTGTAGTGTGTACAATAATATTGCATAGTGACTACTGCATTAAACAATATAGAACATATTAGGTTTATGGAATCTCAGATCATAGTTTTAATTGCTGTTAAAAGCTGTGACGTTCTTCATCAATGATGTAGATATACACTGAGGAGTAAGGCTAAAAGAACTTAATTCTTCAAAATACTTATCATTGCAATTTAAAGAAAAAGTTTATAAAATTCATATCAAGCATCTCGCCCTAATATTTTAATTTGAGCCACCTAGATAATACGTAAACACAGATGATGCTAATTTTGGTATATCTGAAAATTCACAGCTAGTTTTTTCAGTAATTTAAACTGGATATTACTTACCTTCCATGGACTTATATATGACTTATATATTTTAAATTTAAAACTACAAGTACATACACAAAAGCTAATACACCCACTCAACTATCTAAAATAACTTCACTTTTCCTTGTTGGCCACAGTATTCCTCAAAGTTTTTGTTAAATTTTCCACTAATATGAAATGATACTCAGACTTTGAGAAATATTTGATATGCCACATTAAATTGCTGTATACGCGGGAAAGAATGCTTTGTGCCACATTACTAAAGGTCCTGAAGATCACTGCACATCACCAAAACAAGAAACATACACAATTTTCAATAATCCTGCACTCTGATTTGTTCCATCGTATTCCTGGTAGCCTGAGATGAGGGATGACCCCTGAAAGACAAAAAAACAGAAAATCTCATTATTGCAGAAATAAAGTAACAAGGTCAATGAAACTAATGCTTTTATATGTAAAGCAACACACTTTTTCCATTATAAGGTGCTACATTAATCTAGAGAATTTAACTATGCATGAAAACGTATTAAGGCACATTTCAGGTTATGTCATATTAACTGTCGGTATTTAGCTACATGATAAATCTTACGTGCCAATAGGTCTTTGTAAAAATCTATTCTGGTTCTTCCTGCTGCCCATACGTCCTCGCAGTTCTTTCAAATGTTTACAATTTCACAAATGGATGAAAATTGTATTCAGAACTTAATTTGGCTTGGCCTCCATGCCGTTAAAGCTTTAATTCAAATATTTACAGGTTAGCCAATGTAGTGTCTTATTAATATCGTACATTGAGCTCAAATAAGGTCGATAATAGGTCAATAATATTACGAAAATTACTTCATAAGTAGTAAAATAATACAATAGCTATTAAATTTTGAACTAAGCAGAAGTCATTTTATATATTAGTTGCTATGCAACACGGCAGCCAAAATAATTATATTGGCGGCATTGAATCCGGCGCATGCAGCGCTCAAAATGTACCTTTAGACCTCGGGGGTTTCGCGAACCTTAATGCGGCTTCTGTATTCCTATCTGAGTTATCACGCCCTGATCGTATATTTCGAAATATTGCCTATAGTTATGTCTGAGTAATAACGGCCAGTTATGTGGTTTTCTCACAGTGTTTTACGTAAACTGTTGGGCTACTCGAAAGAATATTCAAAGAATCCAGAGGTCCAGAGGTAGTCCTAGTCGGGTGGGGCTATCCCCGTCCGGGTGTCTTATGCCGCAGTACCTAGCCGCTTTGCGGCTTAACCTGCGAAATGAGCTAGTAGTTCCATGTTCTGCTGGGGTGTTTGAAAGTATTGGATATTTTGGAATGGGTTGCCCCTTTTGTCGTGGGCAGCTGCACTTAATCGTTCCCCCTTTTGGGGAGACATGATTTAATTTTTTGCTCTGTTTTGGCTAGGGGTTGTGTAGCGCTTGGTCCATCGGCGTAAAAATTGGTCCCAGAGATATCTGGGGTTTTCCTTGGGGTTACCCAAGGGGTCCTAAGACGTCTCTCGGCAGTCTGAAGGACGGAGAGCGTCTATGATCTCTCGGGTCATACCTTCCCAGGGAGTTCACTAAAGGGTTGGGGTGAATTTGGATTTTGTCGTACATTGATCGTGCCCTCTCGCGAATGACATCGACAATGTACGGGATCTGGGAGTGCTCATGTAGGATATGAGCCGGGAATCTCCAGCCTGAATCGTAGATGATGCGGAGTGCCTTGTTCTGCAGCGTCTGAAGCCTGACGAAAGTGGTATTAGCCACTGTTCCCCAGATCTCACAGCCGTACAGAATCATAGGCGGAATGATCGCCCGATACAGTTGGAGTTTGAGTCGGATCGGCATGGTTGCTCTGAAAATAGGGTATAGGCTCCAGAGTGCAACGTGCCCCAGCTGGACCTTGCCCTTGAAGTGCGGAACGTAAGTTAGCTTACGGTCCAGCGTCACCCCGAGATACTTCGCCGTTTGCACCCACGGGATTCGACGGCGCCGTAAAACGAAGTTCTGCTGCAACCGGTTGGCTCTGGTTTTCGCCAAGAGAATAGCAGAGCTCTTCTCCGGGTTAATTGCCATTCGCCATTTTGCGCTCCATTCGCCAATGGCCCGGAGCTGGTTTTGGATTTGCCGGAAGCTGTACCGTGTATTCCTATTGACTGCGAAGATCATGAGATCGTCCGCATACTGACAGGTTTGGGTGTTGTGGTGCGTTGGAATATCGGCCATGTAAGCTGCGAAGAGCGCCGGCGACAGCACGCTGCCTTTCGGCACTCCAGCACAAATGGCCCGCGCTGTGGACAGCGCTCCCTGCACCCTTACCCGGAAGCTTCGGTTTCCGAGGAAACCGGCCACCAAGGAAGTGTATGGAGGAGGGATCTGATGCTCTAGGAGCTTGTAAATTAGCCCCTCATGCCAGGTTGTGGCGAATGCCTTCTCAACGTCAAGCAGCACTGCCACCGTTTTAGACCTTTCCTGGAATCCTAGGGAGGCCTTCTCGGCAACCCGCAGTAGCTGCTCGGTCGTGGAGTGGCCAGAACGGAAGCCAAACTGGTATTCCGGGATTAGGCCCGTTTCCTCTATATGAGGAAGAAGCCGGGAGAGGAGCAGTTTTTGGAATACCTTCAACAAAACTGGTAGAAGACTGATGGAGCGGTAACTGGACGGGAAGACCGGATTTTTCCCCGGTTTTAAAACGCACACCACGCGCGCCTCCTTCCAGACAGCTGGAAAGTGGCGCATGAACAGGCATGCGTTGTAAATCCGGGTTAAGTGAATCACGGCCTTGCGTGGAAGGTGCTTAAGCATTTCCGGTGTGACACGGTCCTGCCCAGGGGCTTTGTTGGTTCTTAGAGAGTTAAGCGTGGTTGCCAACTCTCTAGGGGTAACTATGGGAATATGGAACTCCTCGTGGTCCGGGGGCGAGGCTTCCAGGAAGTCCTCCACCTCTCGTTCCACGAGGTCAGCATGGTCGTTGTCCATTGGCTCAATCCTGGGCTGGAACTGGGCCTCCAGATAGTCTGCTAGCGCATCTGCTTTTTCCCTCGACTCGTAGACGAGTCGACCTCTAGGGCTATGTAGGGGATGCTGGTGTACTGTTTTGTCTTTCCGCAGGCTACGGACTATTCACCACGGTTTTCTCTCCTATAGATTGGTTTGCCTTAACATGTTTTCCTAGGTCTCTTTGCGGTGTGCTCTTAGGATTCGTCTTGCCAGGGATTTGAACCTCTGGTGTACTTATCCTATCCTGGGATGGCGAAATCTCTACCACAGCTTTCTTACGGCGTTTTTAGCCCTTATAAGTTGTTTGGTGGGTCCTGGGATATCTGTGGGGTTTGAGGTGTCAATTGGAATGCGGTGTGTGTACGCACGGACCGCCTTGAGGATGGATGTGGGGAACTCCCTGGCTGCCGCCTCGAGTGACTCCACAGAGTCGATTCGAGGGCGGGCTTCCACGGAGTTTTGGATGTCAAAAATGGCGGCATCCCAATCGACTTCATCCATCCAGTCAGCCGTTGCCAGAGCTGCGACGGTAACGTCTGAATTGATCACAACTGGGTTGTGGTCAGAATACAGAGCATTTACCGCCGTGAGGTCCAGATTAAGTGGAATGTTCTTGGTGATTGCGAAGTCTATAACGTCCGCCCTTCCACCAGGCGGGAAGTGCATTGGACCCCGCGGGCCATGCGCATGAAGGGTTGGGTTTCCGCTGATGAGGCGGTAGATGCTCCTTCCCCTATCATTCTGGATGCGGCTGTTCCATCCTGGGTGTTTGGCATTGAATTCGCCAGCTATGCACACTCGGTGGTCTAGGTTGAGGAGTGCCCTGTAATCCGCTTCATAGAAGGGGTGGTTGGGCGGATCATACACCGCCACAAGCCCTAGGTCTGAACCGCCGAAGGAGAGCCTTATGGCGGTCACCTCCATGTGTTGCAGCGGAGGTATGGTAATGGGAGTATGAGTGATGTGGTTTTTGATAAATATAGCTGGACCGCCGCCGCGCCGGCCGAATCTATCGGCTCGGTGGACGGCGTAACTTGGCAGGTTAAATTGTACACCAGCATGCAGGTGCGTCTCGCATACCATAAGGAGGTCAATCCCGTGGTCACTTACAAACTCCAAGATGTCCAGTCTCTGTACCCGGTGTGCGTTTTCGTTCCAGAACGCGGCTCTCAATGTCCGCTGAGTTCTAGACTTCCGTACTCAAACACAATATCTCATATTCCTCTATATTGATTCCTGTATACAATATAGCTTCAGCTTATTATTCTTAACATTCAAGATACGTACTCCATAAAAGCAAAGCATCACCGTTTTAATATTTTGGAAAAGATTCCAATAATTAGGTCTTATTGCTGTATACATAGTACTTAAAGCCTTAGCGTCATCTAGAAGTTCCTTCGTTTACTTCGTGATTTACGAGACTACCACTGAGTAGCGCTGTAGTCGCAGGAGCTCAAGAAATACACAGAATATTAGAATTGCACCTGTTTATAGGTATTATTCGTTCGGCTTTATTTTAGGATGTTTCGAGAGTACTCATATCCTCACTCCTATCCTCACTCTTACTTTACGTTTGTCACTTTCTTAAATATGTTTTGTTTTAAAATATGTGTTTGTCAAGGCATTCTTTATCTAGGTAATGGCAGTGGCACTGCATTGGGTGTGCCAAAAAATAATTTATCTTCCCTTATTCTGAAACAAAAATGTCTGGTAGCTGTAGGACCTGTGAACCCTCGACTCATTCAAAGATCATTTCATTCATCGTCCAATATGACTTAGCGTTGGAGGTTTTCGCTTATTCTGAAAGATGAATGTCTGTTAAACCTCAGCTCTGTGCACCATGGGCAAATTAATCGTTGGAGGTTTTCGCTTATCCTGATAGATGAATTCTGCTAACCCTAAGCTCTATGAAGGCTGGTCTAATTTCAAAATGTTTTCATTCATCTTACGATATGACTTAACGTTCGACGTTTTGCTTTAGCTAAAAGATGAAATCTACTGACACTATTTCCTGTGTACCCTGGACTCCGTTGAATATTATTCCATTCATCGGCCGATATGACTTAATGCTGGAGGTCTTCCCTCATCCTGGAAAATAAATGTCTGATAATGGTAAGTTTTATGTACCCTGCACTCATTCGAATATTATGCTACACATAAATAGATATGGCATTAGGTTCCAGGTTTATCCTTGGTCTGAGGGATCAATTTCTGGTAAACCTAACGCCTGTGGACCCTAAATTTAAATGAACATGTTTTCATTCATCATATATGATAAAAGCTTGAAGGTGTTCCCTTATTCTGAAAGCTGAATGTCTGGTATCTCTTAGGCCCATGTCCCTTGGATACATTTTAACAAAATTTCACTCATGGTACATTATTACTTAATGTTGGAGGTTTTGTTTATATCGATAGATGGGTGTAGCTGTCTCTAAGCTTTATGTAACTTTGACTCATTCAAAAATGATTTCATTCATCATTTGATATGGCACAATTTTAGAGCTTTTTTCTTATGTTCATATATAGATCTAGAAATACAGGATAAAACAGCAATAGAACTAACTGAAAGGAAATTGTCGACAGAATGTATCATAGCCGGAGGATTCCAAAATTAGTTTCAGATTACAAACCATTTTGAAAATAAAACATTGGTAGACCAAGAAACAACTGGATATTACACTTTTTCTTTTAAAGTTTATGAGACCGGAACTAGCCATGGTGGCATAAACCGTGAAAACTTGTTTTTGGTATTGTTGTTGATAATAATGGTTCTCGTATGTTCCTAGGTTCTATGTAACCTTGGCTCATTTGAGTATCATTGTATCCATTGGACGATAGAGGAGGACGTTAAAACGCTCTTGAGTTTTAAGTGTTCTATTTATCAGTCACGATATGTGAAAATTGAAAAGCTTAATAATGTAGTAACTGTAGAAATTATACAATCCTTTTGCATTGTGTAGTATCGTGACTCATGAAAATCGGTGTAAATTATTCCTTACAAGGGAACTATTACAGTACTCGCACCACTATGCACCTGAAAGTTTGTAGGTTTAATTCCTGCTGTATATTACCTACGTTTTAAAAATATACAATACACTGGTCGAATGACAACAGGTGAGTTCATCTGGGGAAACCTAAGAAAAACGTTTAAACGCATAAATGAAATATATAAATAAATGAATAAGGGTATAAGTAATATATAAGGAAAAAATTAAGAAAATAAAGGTCTGGAATACCACATCATAGCACCTAATTTTTAAGCCGGGGTAAATACATTCCAAATTTCCATATTTATGAACTGTGATACAACTTATACAACACGTTTCTACAGATAGTGTTACTCAAAATAAACAGAATCATCAATATACAATACTATAAAGAATATTACATTACATTAAAAGTATATATTAAATATTGTATTATAATATAATAGTTATAATATATTATTACAAAATAAAGCACTAAACGCACAAAATATATATTTACACTTCCTTTCTTCTTATTCGCACCCGTTTCCCCATACAAACTTTTAATAAGTACTAAAGTAAAGTTAACAGTAAGCTGCTATCCAGTTATTAATAGAACAAAGAAAACCAACTAGTAAAAAATTGGCTTCAAATGTTACTGGTAACTATTTGTTGTTTTATGAACATGTATGTTAAGAACTTTTCTTCCGTTATTTTGTGTAAGTGATAATTTCCCCATGGCAGTGTATTCGCTACGGTCAGTAAAGATCAAAGATAAGTTACTAAAATAAATTACCAGATATCAAGAAAGAAAAGCACAGCACAGACAGACATCCCGGGACATAGTCCCTAACTAAGATGTATACTTAGCAATTACAACCTGGGCGACATCTAGTACATTCTCCGTGTACTTAGTGATTTATGCGAATTCCACTGTAGCGCTCTAGTCGCACTCACTCAGAAATACGCGGGGCATTAAAAGTGCACGTTTAGAGTGCAGACGTGGGTCTAGGCGAATTGATAAGTTGCCTCGGAAAACTGGCTAACCCCAATCCGCAAAATTATTGTTACTGTCATATGAACAATGCCACAGGTATAAAGTGGTTTAATGCTGGCAGACGAATTCGAAATAGTGAAGATATTAATGGGCTCATAACCTACTCGTGAGGGGGAAGAAAAATAACAATTGCAATCATTTACAATACCTCAATAAAGACTAAAAGAGGGCTGCTACCGGCTACCTGACCGTTGTTATCAGTTCACTGAGTACCTCCTCGTGAATGGAAATAGTAGACAATGTTGTTAATCTGCTATTGCCTAAGCTGTTTCCGAGATAAGCTTTTTTGGTCTTTAAGCACGAAAACTTGGTGCTGCAGAACAAATAGTGCACGGTATTGCTAGACAGGCTAAACACCTTGTATGCATCAGTAAATTCTTGATCCATATCAGTATCTTTCGAAGATTTAAAAATGCTTGAAGATTGACACCTTCATTAGCGCTATCTTGGTAAATTAATGTAAGTTCGTTCCTTAGTCATTCTGCATCCGAAAAGTGTGTTAGGTAACACAGTTTTAAATTATTAAAACACTGGAAGTGGAATACCTAGGAGTGATTTTGATATTTTGCAATGTCAGCAAGCTTTATATATTTTAAACTTTTTATGTCTTCAAATCATTCATTAACTTTAGTCATTACAGTATCCAGTATTTCATAAAATAGAGACCTGTGCTTTTGTTTGTGCTGATCTAAGGACAGAATTCGCATATCGGAAGTGACTTTAGTTTAAATGAAGTTGGTTCAATAAATGGTTTGAATGATTCATTGTTTCCCTTTCTGTTTAAAGCGTCGTTTTTAATAGAATCATACATCTAGTAATCTCTTCTGCAATACACTGAATAGAATATCAGTCATATCAAAATGTTTAAAGTTTATTGAGCATATATAAATCTATCAGGAAGAATTTCTCGCTGAGGCAAAAGGAAAAAGGACAATAAACTAGCTGTGTGATTCCTAAATAGTGCAGGAGGGTGCTAAAGCAGAAAGGAAAGATTCTTTGTATTTAGAGTTTCCAATTAAGTTTCTCTTCCTGTAAAATTTTAGCATTTTGTTAAAACTCCTAATGCTCCAGTCACAGAAGTTTTCCATGAACCTAAGTTTTGCATATATGTATACCCTTAGATAAGTGTTCAATAAAAGTTGGTTATCATATAACACAAGAAACAAGATATAAATCATTGGTATTGAAAACAAAAAACAGACAAGAACTTAGGAATATTCTATTACATTCCTTAAATTTCTCCTCCAGAACCATTATTAGACAAAAGCAAATAAGTATATATAGTTTTGTAATTATTATATAACGGAAAGAGAATTATAATTTTCAATCATTTATAACAAAAAATGTAAAGAATCTAACATTGATCCAAACATAAAGAAACGCCAGTAAGAAATCTATTTGTCATTTATTTGGTAAAAACGTTTTGGGATAGAAAAATCATAAATAATCCTCAAGGTGAGCAAATTAATGATAAAGAAGGTAATAAGATAGCTGTTGGTCCTGCATATGATGCATGGATTTAAACTCATTTTTCTCCTCTTTCAATGTTTAAACATTTCTGTATCTTCAGAAACATCTAATTTCTGGAATTTTCAACGAAGCTTTTTGAAACTTTGCATTCGTATTCTTAAATAGGTCCTGATAACAGTTGATACTTTTGTTGTAAATTGAGCAGCTAATTTATTATTGAATTATAAATCTTAAAATCGCATACAATTTCAGCATCTTTATAAGTGATGTACATAGATGCCTGAACCTACAACAGGCCGCGACTTGGCTCAGTGGTTGGACCGCTTGGCTCTCACCAAGGCGGCCCGATTTCGAACCCAGGCCACTGCAAAGTGAGATTTGAGGTCTACAACACGGCGCTGGGGCGTGTTTTCTCCGGGACCTCCGGTTTCCCCCGCCATCTCATTCCACCGGTGCTCCATCTTCATTTCATGTATCATCAGTGTCACCTCCTGCGGTGCCGTAAGTAGTAAAAGCGGGCGTTAAAAACTACACATTTCATTTCGTTTTGAATCTAAAACTGAAATTTTCTAAATGAAAAACTGTATGTTCCGGGAGATTCATATAACCTTTAAAAATCACTGTACAAAAAAGTAAATAATTCAAAGAAAAACATAAGTTATTAGGATTAAATTTTGAAGCTTAAGTCGAATAGCTTTATCCCCACTAATGACATAATTTCAAGCAGCCATCATATAAACTCTGAGTTTTAGCATTTTTCATAGGTGCTTCCCCTTAAAAACTAGAGATAGGAAAGCGAATTCAAAGCTGCTAATTATATTAATGAATCCCTCGGCCTGACGAACACTTCTTAAATCGCAATTTTTCATTAGATATTAAAATAACTGTTTCAACCCGTCCCATTTTCTATTATTAATTATTATTTATAAATATTAATATAAATATTAGTAATATAATATAATTATGTAATAATATAATTTATATTAATTAATATGAATGTTAATAAGCAATAATGTGTTGTGATGTCTAACTATAGGCTGTACAGACAACACGGTCTAGTTCTTACTTCACAAACGACAGTGGCTATTTCGGCTGCTGCAGTAGGAAAAAGTGAAACCACGAATACGATTTCACTCTTCATCGGATGTGATACAAACTTGGAAGTTCCATGTTTACCCTTGTTCTGAGAGATAAATGTCTCATATCGCATACCGAAGGTAATATAGAGAGATAAGAATTCTTATGTTATAAAACGGACATCTGCAAAGTATTATATATACAGCAAATTCACTGTTACTATTAATAATAATATAGTGGTTATATGTATATTCGAAAAATTGCCCAGTTTTGAATGTGCTAAAGAAGTGGAAACCATTCAGTGTATTAACATCTTAGATAAGTGTTTTTGTTGAACATATACAAGTTTCTGCAGACTTCCGTTGTCAAACACAAAAGTTCATATTTCTCTATACTGATTCATGTATGCGATATAGCTTCAGGTTTCTATTCTAAACGTTTCGGATATGTGTTACACAAGAATAAAGCATCACTGGTGTAATATTTTGGGAAATATTCCAATAAATGAGGTCATATTGGTGTATATATATAGCAATTAGAGCCCGAGCGACATCTACGAGGTCCTACATGTACTTAGTGATTTATGAGACTTCCACTGTGTGTCACTGTAGTCGCGACCGCTCCGTACGGCTTTATCTTAGGTTTTTTCGACAGTGCTCATATCTTAACTCAGATTTTATTTTCTTCTTACCTTTTTAATATGGTTTTATTTTAAATTTTTTATTTGTCAACACATTCCCTATTTTGGTAATGGTAATTGTAATGTATTGGGTGTGTCAACAAAGAATTTATTTTCTGTTATTCTGAAAGAACAATTAATGATAGCTCTAAGATCTATGAACCCTCTACTCAATCCAACATGATTTTATATATCGTCTGATACGAATTAACATTGGAGGTTTTACCTTATATTGAAAGATGAATATCTTGTAAATTTAAACAATATGTACACTGGTCTCATTTCACCATCATTTCATTCATCGTCCGATGGAAGTTTTTGTTGCAGCATTTTCTTATCCTGAAAAATGAGCATCAAGTAACTGCAAGCTCTATGGACTCTGGACCCATTTGAGCGTCATTTCATTCATTGCTTGATATGGCTTAACGATGGAGGTTTTCCCTCATCCTGAAAGAAGAGTGTCTGGCAACTGTAAGCTCTATGTACCATCGACTCATTTGATCACTATTTTATACTTCGTACGATATGTCTCGACTTTGGAGTTTCTAGTTTTCCTCAATGAAGAATGTCTGGTAGCTCTAAGCTCGGAACACCGTGAACTCATTTGAATATGATTACATCCTCGTCCGAAATGACTTAATGCTGGCGCTTTCCTCTTACACTTAAAGATGAATGTGTGCTAACTTTAAGCTCTGCATACTGTGAACTAATTTGCATATGATTAAATTCACCATCCAATATCGTATATTTTTGGAGGCTGTCCCTTATTCTGGAAGATGCATTTCTGGTACGTCTTAGCTCTATGTCCCCTGGACTCATTTGAACATAGGTAAATACACCATACATTATGACTTAACTTAGGAGGTTCTCCTTGTGGCATAATTTTGGAGGGTTTCTTTTGCCTATATATGGATCTATAATAACTCTACGCACTGTGTAACCTGGATTCATTTGAGTATCATTTTATAAATCTAGCAATGTATGGAGGACGTTAAAAACTCTTTTAAGTAGTCTAGTAATCAGTTGAGAATTGTGAAAATTGAGAAGCTTATTCATGTAGTGATTGTGGAAATTATAGATTGCGATTGTATTGTGTAGCATTGTGACTCATGAATTTCACTGTAAGTTCTTCCTTACAAGAGACCTGTCACTGTACTCAGACCGCTATGCATCTAAAAATTTGATGGTATAATTCCTGCTGTATATAAACCATGTGCTGCAGTGTAGATCCTCAACGCCCGAAACTGAAACCTAAATAGTGTTTATCTTACTAATTGTCCTGGGTAATAAGTTTACTCTCCTGAATCATGCTTCCTGCTATTTTTTCCTTATTTACGGCATCCATCATCAAGACATATCGGACGATGAATGAAATGGCTGAAATTATGTTCAGATGAGCCCTGAGTCCATAGAGCTTAGAGTTTTCAAGCAATTGTCTTTAAATAAAATAAAATTCTTCGTCTTTAAGGATTAGGTGAATCGACTGCAGTACAAATCCACCCTCTACATTCAATTCGTTTTAAACACCCCTCCCACCAACTGCACGCTGCAAGTTCTAATGTATTTTCATCTTTCTGGCATGCCAACATTTCCACTCAAACTAACCACACCAAATTCTCGACAAGCAGCTTTTTAATTTGCGCGGGAAACAACTGTGTTCGCGACAGTAATAACTATAGGAGATTAAGATGATTGCTCTTAATTCTGTTTTCTCTTTATTGACCGTTATTTCTTTAACGACGCCAAGGAGACATAATTTATACTCTAATGGCGTTGACGTCTCCGTATCACTTTTCAACTGTTTACGAGGGAATATACGGGACACCGCCCCATCGAAGACATTGTCGGCCATACCCAGGAGGAACGGACGAAATGAGGGTTCCTAACCATTCATGTTCGATCATCCGAATCTCATCTCTAGAGCACTATGGAAACAAAAAAATCACTATTGCTACACGATATCCGAGGGATGATGAGCAAAGCCTGAAACTGATTTGTTCCTGTAGCTTTCGTGATAGTTTTGTGCCTGTAACATAAATATTTGAAAAGAGAGGATTTTTATGTGTAATGTCTATGGGCGGCAGCATTCTCGGATTGGTAGGTTTATAGTTATGCTCTATTTTGTAGACCCAACGTGCATTCCGCATACCTCACAGTGGAGGTGACGCGAGAGGAGCAGTAAGAGCAATCAAATCTGTTTGCGTTTAAACCATTCAGCCAGCGGAACTTATGACAAGCTGAAGCAAGCGTACAGCGAAGATGCACTATCTCGTGCAACAGTGTTTAAGCGGTTCAAGGACTTCAAAGAAGGCAGACTTGTCCGTGATAAGCAAGGTGGGCCTGATGTTTCGGCTTCTGCTGTGACTCTGAGGTTACGTAATGTTATACGCCGATCCTCTCGGACAATCACAGCAGCTGTGTTGATGTTGACTTAAAATAAAATTCGTATCACTGTTCGAATGTCAACTAGTGAGTTCATCTGTAGAAACTTAAGAAAGCATTTAAACGCATAAATAAAACAAATAAGTAGCATAATATATAAATAAATATATAAATGCATAATTAATTACATAGATAATTAAATAAAAATCTGCAATACAATACAACTAGTTGCTTATGCCAGAGTAAAAATATTACAAATTTTTATATTTATTAACTTTTATATAATTTTTGCTAAATTGTTCTGCAGATAGTAAAACTACTCATACTAAAAGTTAACAGAAACAACATTAATATATCATGCTACAATAAGTATTAAATAAATAGATATTATATTATGTTTATTATAAATAAATATTAGGATTTAGTATATTATTTTATACAAAATAAAACAATAAAATAACATTTTTCAAAACACAAAACATATTTCAACTTTCGTACTTCTTATTTTCAGCCGTTTCGCCATTTAGAAATTCATACATATATTATATATAATTTGATACTTTATATAAATACATGTAATTTTAAATAAATACTACAGTAAAATTAGCAATAAGCAGAAACATTACTATACGTAAATTATTACTGATATCCAATAAGATAACCATTATTCAGCTATTAATAAAACAAAGAAAATCTACGCGTAAAACCTCACCCCAAATTGCGTTGGTAACCAGCACAGCATAGATATATGCATATGAATATTAAATATATGAATATTAAATTATTGGCTATCGTATATTACTGAATTACTTAATTAATTACTACATTATAGTTTTGAAAAACCTGCAATTTTGGAATGTTTTAAAAGATTACTGCCTTCAACACATTCTGTTTATAAGCATGTGTGATAGAACTTTTCTTCCGTATTCTTATATAAATGACAATTTCTCAAATACGTGTATTCAATAGGTCAGTAGAGTTCTAAGTTTTTTGCCCTCAGAGATAATATTTCAATGAATGTATAAGTGAATAACACTGAATTTGTCGCACATATAAACATTTCTGCAGGCCTTCAGTGTAAAACGCAATATTTCTCATTCCTCAATATTGTTTCCTGTATGCAATATACCTTCCGCTTGCTATTGTTAGTATTCAGGATATGCTCTAACCAAAAATTAAGCATCGCTGTTGTAATATTTTTGAAAACATTGAAATAACAGGACATACTGATATATACTTATCAATTACATCCTGTGCAATATCTAGAATATTCCACTTGTACTGCGTGATTTATGAGACCTCCTGCGAGTAGGCCACGCCGTGGTTCAATGGTTAGACCGCTTGGCATTCAACAAGGCGGCCCGGGTTCGATCACAGGCGACCGCAAAGTGAGATTTGTGGTGGACAACACGGCGCTGGCGCGGGTTTTCTACGGGATCTCCGGTTTCCCTTGCCATCTCATTCCACCGTTGTTCCATCTGCATTTCATGTATCATCGGTGCCATCGCCTGCGGTGCCGTATGTAGTAAAAGCCGGCGTTAAACACTACACATTTCATTTCCTGCGTGTAGCGCTGTAGTCGCAGGCGCGAACGAAATAGGCGGGATATTAGAACTACAGATTATGATCGGTTATTTCCGTTCGGCTACGTCTTAGCGTTTTTCTACAGTGCTCATTAATATCTAAAGGAAACGAATTTCAAATTTTCAATCACTTATAACAAAAACTGTAGAGAATGTAACATTTTTCCCAATGTAAAAAATTCAAGCAAAAAATATGGTTATCAAATTTTTTGTTAAAAAACAGTTGTGGGTAGAAGAATCATTGAAAAGGGCCAAATGTAACCATATTAAAGATAAAGAAGGTAATAAGATTGTTGTTTGATTGATAATAAGAAGGTTGTAGGGCCTGCATACGATGCATGGGGATTTCAAAGGAAATAAAATACTTTAATTTCTATCGAAAATCTTGCAACTCATAATGCACCGATTTCAACTTTTCGACATTTTTGTATTTTGAAAATGTTCCCAATTTTGCAATTCTAAACGAACTGGTATGAGACTTCGCATGCATACTTCTAAATATCCTTTTTATAAAAATTGGTTTTATTTGTTGTGAATTGAGTAGTTTATTTATTATTGAATTTTAAATCCCACATTTACAAAAAATTTAAAGAAAATACAGTGCATTCACACATACGATTTTCTCCAAAACTACTTGACATACACTTTACAAATATAGCAAATTTCATAACTGATGCAATTGAAAGCTCATACCAAAATTGAAGGTTTCCAAAAGAAAAACTGTACTACCCGGGTCATTTGATAAAGCATATAAAAATCACTTTATAATATTTAAGTTAGAAGGATGAAATTTGGAAGCTTAAGTATAACCCCCTTACTCAAAAAAAAAAAAAAAAAAAAAAAAAAAAAAAAAAAAAAAAAAAAAAAAAAATTAAGCAGTTCTTATGTAAACTCTGGATTTTCGAATTTTTCACAAATGGTTTGCCTTAAAAACTTGAGATAGCAAAGCAAATTCCGAGTTGCTAAATATATTTATGAATTCCTCGGCCTGACGAACATTTGTTGAATCGCCATGTTTCATTAGATGTTCAAATAACCGTTTCATCCTGTCCCACTTTCCTTATATTACCAATAAGGTCTCAGAAACCGAGGACAAGCTAGTGTCTGTCCCTGCAGGTATATGCCTGCTAACCTGGGTACTAAGGACATAAGACCGTTGGCTAGAATGGTGAAAGGCTGGTGAAAGGTGACTATCATAGTCACTATAATAATATCTATAACACTGCAATACTACTACTACTATTACTACCAATACTACTACTACTACTACTACTACTACTACTACTACTACTACTACTACTACTACTACTACTACTACTACTACTACTACTACTACTACTACTACTACTACTACTACTACTACTACTACTAATAATAATAATAATAATAATAATAATAATACTAATAATAATAATACTAATAATAATAATAATAATAATAATAATAATAATAATAATAATAATAATAATAATAATAATAATAATAATAATAATAATAATAATAATAATAATAATAATAAAAATAATAATAATAATAATAATAATAATAATAATAATAATAATAATAATAATAATAATAATAATAATAATAATAATAATAATAATAATAATAATAATAATAATAATAATAATAATAATAATAATAATAATAATAATAATAATAATAATAATAATAATAATAATAATAATAATAATAATAATAATAATAATAATAATAATAATAATAATAATAATAATAATAATAATAATAATAATAATAATAATAATAATAATAATACTAATAATAATAATAATACTAATAATACTAATAATACTAATAATACTAATAATACTAATAATAATAATAATAATAATAATAATAATAATAATAATAATAATAATAATAATAATAATAATAATAATAATAATAATAATAATAATAATAATAATAATAATAATAATAATAATAATAATAATAATAATAATAATAATAATAATAATAATAATAATAATAATAATAATAATAATAATAATAATAATAATAATAATAATAATAATAATAATAATAATAATAATAATAATAATAATAATAATAATAATAATAATAATAATAATAATAATAATAATAATAATAATAATAATAATAATAATAATAATAATAATAATAATAATAATAATAATAATAATAATAATAATAATAATAATAATAATAATAATAATAATAATAATAATAATAATAATAATAATAATAATAATAATAATAATAATAATAATAATAATAATAATAATAATAATAATAATAATAATAATAATAATAATAATAATAATAATAATAATAATAATAATAATAATAATTATGATTATTATATTAATATTATTACTATTATTATTATTATTATTATTATTA
This sequence comes from Mantis religiosa, assembly GCA_030765055.1. Taxonomy (NCBI): domain Eukaryota; kingdom Metazoa; phylum Arthropoda; class Insecta; order Mantodea; family Mantidae; genus Mantis; species Mantis religiosa. The sequence continues at coordinate 90,232,939 of CM060950.1, forward strand.
TTATTATTATTATTATTATTATTATTATTATTATTATTATTATTATTATTATTATTATTATTGTTTTTATTATTATTATTATTATTATTATTATTATTATTATTATTATTATTATTATTATTATTATTATTATTATTATTATTATTATTATTATTATTATTATTATTATTATTATTATTATTATTATTATTATTATTATTATTATTATTATTATTATTATTATTATTATTATTATTATTATTATTATTATTATTATTATTATTATTATTATTATTATTATTATTATTATTATTATTATTATTCATTTAGTTATTTTATTTATGCGTTGAAAGGTTTTTCCTAAGTGTGTCCAGATGAACTCTCTGTTTGACACTCAACCAGTGTATTGCATATTTTTAGAGCGTCAGTTATAGGTTGGTTTTTAGTTTTAATTTTATTATTAATATTTTAATATTAATATCATTAGTACTAATACTATTATTATTATAAGGTAAAGCATTGAACATATACATTGTGTGTAACATTTTCCTTTCTTATTTGCACCGTTTCACCATACAAACTTTATTGAATTCTAAAGTAAAATTAACAATAAACAGCTATCAAGGTATTAGTAAAACAAAGAAAACCTACTGGTAAAGTTTGGCTTCAAATGTTACTGGTAACTATGTGTTATTTTATGAACATGTATGGTAAGAGCTTTTCTTCAGTTATTTTGTGTGAATGATAATTTTCCCATGGCAGTGTCTTTGCTAAGGTCAGTAAAGTTCAAAGTTGTTAATAGAATAAATTACCAGATATGAAGGAAGAAAAGCACAGCAGAGAGATGACGTTGAAGGTATACCCAGCTCCGATGAGGGGCCTTCGACCTATAGTCATCCCGGTAATTGGTCCCTAACTGGAATAAGGAGCGTTTTATGTAAAACGACGCTGGTTAGACGCAGAGTAAAATTTTGTGTTCTAGTAATATATATTTGTTTGTACAAAAATAGACATAAATATATCCAAAATATATACAAACCAAAAACATTGGGAATAATATACAACAGAAAAGGGATGAATTTGCCGGAGATATATCAGATTTTGCAGACTTTCGTTTTAAAAACAAAAAAGTTCTTATTTCCTTATCTTGATTCTTATATGCCATATAGTTCCGGCTTAAGACTTTTGCTATTCGGAATATATTTTATAAAACAACCAAGCAGCACCCTTATAATATTTTAAAGACATCCCAGTTACTGGCACATATTAATGTATTCTTAGCAATTACAACCTGGGCGACATCTAGTACATTCTCCGTGAACCTAGTGATTTATGGGAATTCCACTGTAGCGCTCTAGTCGCACTCACTCAGAAATACGCGGCGCATTAGAAGAGCACAGTTAGTGTGCAGGCGTGGCTCTAGGCGAATTGATTAGTTGCCTCGGAAAACTGGCTAACCTAAATACGCAAAATTATTGTTACTGTCATATGAACAATGCCACAGGTATAAAGTAGTTTAATGCTGGACTACGAATTCGAAAAAGTGAAGATATTAAGTGGCTCATAACCTACTAGTGCGGGGGAAGAAAAATAACAATTGCAATCATTTACAATACCTCAATAAAGAATAAAAGAAGGCTGCTATCGCTTACCGCTTTACTTATTGGTTAATTAAAATAAGAATATCCTTACTGCAATTTATCAACTCTATTCTGCCTATTTTTCCCATTTTCATATTCGCGGAGGCATCTATGATATGATCGTTGTCATCAGTTCACTGAGTATCTCCCCGTGAATGGAAATAGTAGACAATGTTGTTAATCTGCTATTGTCTAAGCTGTTTCTGAGATAAGCTTTTTTGGTCTTTAAGCACAAAAACTTGGTGCTGCAGAACAAATAGTGGACGGTATTGCTAGACACAGGCCAAACACCTTGTGTGCATCAGTAAATTTTTGATCCATATCAGTATCTTTCGAAGATTTAAAAATGCTTGAAGATTGACACCTTCATTAGCGCTATCTTGGTAAATTAATGTAAGTTCGTTCCTTAGTCATTCTGCATCCGAAAAGTGTGTTAGGTAACACAGTTTTAAATTATTAAAACACTGAAAGTGGAATACCTAGGAGTGATTTTGATATTTGGCAATGTCAGCAAGCTTTATATATTTTAAACTTTTCATGTCTTCAAATCATTCATTATTTTTAGTCATTACAGTAACCAGTATTTCATAAAATAGAGACCTGTGCTTTTGTTTGTTGCTGATCTAAGGACAGATTTCGCATATCGGAAGTGACTTTAGTTTAAATGAAGTTGGTTCAATAAATTGTTTGAATGATTCATTGTTTCCCTTTCTGTTTAAGGCGTCTATTATTCTGCCAATCGTTTTTAACAGAATCATACATCTAGTAATCTCTTCTGCAATACACTGAATAAAATATCAGTCATATCAAAATGTTTAAAGTTTATTGAGCATATATAAATCTGTCAGGAAGAATTTCTCGCTGAGGCAAAAGGAAAAGAGGACAATAAACTAGCTGTGTGATTCCTAAATAGTGCAGGAGGGTGTTAAAGCAGAAAGGAAAGATTCTTTATATTTAGAGTTTCCAATTAAGTTTCTCTTCCTGTAAACTTGTAGCATTTTGTTAAAGCTCCTAATACTCCAGACACAGAAGTTTTCCATGAACCTAAGTTTTGCATATATGTATACCCTTAGATAGGTGTTCAATAAAAGTTGGTTATCATACAACACAAGAAACAAGATATAAATCATTGGTATTGAAAACAAAAAACAGACAAGAATTTAGGAATATTCTATTACATTCCCTAAATATTCTCCTCCAGAATCATTATTAGACAAAAGCAAATAAGTATATACAGTTTTGTAATTATTATATAACGGAAAGAGAATTATAATTTTCAATCATTTATAAAACAAAATGTAAAAAATCTAACATTGATCCAAACATAAGTTGATACTTTTGTTGTAAATTGAGCAGCTAATTTATTATTGAATTATAAATCTTAAAATCGCATACAATTTCAGCATCTTTATAACTGATGTACATAGATGCTTGAATCTACAACAGGCCGCGACTTGGCTCAGTGGTTGGACCGCTTGGCTCTCACCAAGGCGGCCCGATTTCGATCCCAGGCGACCGCAAAGTGAGATTTGTGCTGCACAACACGGCGCTGGGGCGGGTTTTCTCCGGGACCTCCGGTTTCCCCTGCCATCTCATTCCACCGGTGCTCCATCTTCATTTCATGGATCATCAGTGTCACCGCCTGCGGTGCCGTAAGTAGTAAAGCGGGCGTTAAACACTACACATTTCATTTCGTTTTCAATCTAAAACTGAAATTTTCTAAATGAAAAACTGTATGTTCCGGGAGATTTCATATAACATTTAAAAATCACTGTACAAAAAAGTAAATAATTCAAAGAAAAATATAAGTTATTAGGATGAAATTTTGAAGCTTAAGTCGAATAGCTTTATCCCCACTAATGACATAATTTCAAGCAGCCATCACATAAACTCGGAGCTTTAGCATTTTTCATAGGTGCCTCCCCTTAAAAACTAGAGATAGGAAAGCGAATTCAAAGCTGCTAATTATATTAATGAATCCCTCGGCCTGACGAACACTTCTTAAATCGCAATTTTTCATTAGATATTTAAATAACTCTTTCAACCCGATACTTTTTTCTATTATTAATAAATATTAATATAAATATTAGTAATATAATAATGTAATATAATTATATAATAACACAATTTATATTAATTAATGTAAATATTAATAAGCAATAATGTGTTGTGATGTCTAACTATAGGCTGTACAGACAACACGGTCTAGTTCTTACTTCACAGAAGACAGTGGCTAGTTCGGCTGCTGCAGTAGGAAAAAGTGAAACCACGAATACGATTTCACTCATCATCCGATGTGATACAAGCTTGGAAGTTCCATGTTTGCCCTTGTTCTGAGAGATAAATGTCTCATATCGCATGCAGAAGGTAATATAGAGAAATAAGAATTCTTATGTTATAAAACGAACGGTTGCAAAGTATTATATATACAGCAAATTCACTGTTATTATTAATAATAATAATATAGTGGTCATATGTATATTCGAAAAATTGCCCAGTTTTGAATGTGCTAAAGGAATGGAAGATAAGTGTTTTTGTTGAAGATATACAAGCTTCTGCAAACTTCCGTTGTCAAACACAAAAGTTCATATTCCTCTATACTGATTCATGTATGCGATATAGCTTCAGGTTTCTATTCTAAACGTTTCGGATATGTGTTACACAAGAATAAAGCATTACTGGTGTAATATTTTTGGAAACATTCCAATAACTGGGACATATTCGTGTATATATATATATATAGCAATTAGAGACTGAGCGACATCTACAACGTCCTATATGTACTTAGTGATTTATGAGACTTTCACTGTGTGTCGCTGTAGTCGCGACCGCTCCGTACGGCTTTAGCTTAGGTTTTTTCGACAGTGCTCCTATCTTTACTCAGATTTTATTTTCTTCTTACCTTTTTAATATGGATTTATTTTAAATTTTTTATTTGTCAACACATTCCCTATTTTGGTAATGGTAATTGTAATGTATTGGGTGTGTCAACAAAGGATTTATTTTCTGTTACTCTGAAAGAACAATTAATGATAGCTCTAAGATCTATGAACCCTCTACTCAATCCAACATTATTTTATATATCGTCTGATACAAATTAACATTGGAGGTTTTACCTTATCTTGAAAGATGAATATCTTGTAAAATTAAACAATATGTACACTGGACACATTTCACCATCATTTCATTCATCGTCCGATGGGTGTTTTTGTTGCAGCATATTCTTATCCTGAAAAATGAGCGTCAAGTAACTGCAAGCTCTTTGGACTCTGGACTCATTTGAGCGTCATTTCATTCATTGCTTGAAATGGCTTAACGATGGAGGTTTTCCCTCATCCTGAAAGAAGAGTGTCTGGCAACTGTAAGCTCTATGTACCATCGACTCATTTGACCATTATTTTATACTTCGTACGATATGTCTCGACTTTGGAGTTTCTAGTTTTCCTCAAGGAAGAATGTCTGGTAGCTCTAAGCTCGGAATACCATGAATTCATTTGAATATGGTTACATCCTACTCCGAAATGACTTAATGCTGGCGCTTTCCTCTTATAGTTAAAGATGAATGTCTGCTAACTTTAAGCTCTGCATACTGTGAACTCATTTGCATATGATTAAATTCACCATCCAATATCGTATATTTTTGGAGGCTTTCCCTTATTCTGTAAGATGCATTTCTGGTATATCTTAGCTCTATGTCCCCTGGACTCATTTGAACATAGTTAAATACACCATACCTTATGACTTAACTTAGGAGGTTCTCCTTGTGGCATAATTTTGGAGGCTTTCTTTTGCCTATATATGGATCTATAATAACTCTACGCTCTGTGTAACCTGGATTAATTTGAGTATCAAGTTATAAATCTAGCAATGTATGCAGGACGTTAAAAACTCTTTTAAGTAGTCTAGTAGTCAGTTAAGAATTGTGAAAATTGAGAAGCTTATTCATGTAGTGATTGTGGAAATTATAGTTTACGATTGTATTGTGTAGCATTGTGAATCATGAATTTCACTGTAAATTTTCCTTACAGGAGACCTATCACTGTACTCACATCGCTATGCATCTAAAAATTTGATGATATAATACCTGCTGTATATAACCATGTGCTGTGGTGTAGATCCTCAACGCCCGAAACTGAAGCCTAAATAATGTTTATCTTACTAACTGTCCTGGGTAACAAGTTTACTCTCCTGAATCATGCTTCTTTCTATTTCTTCCTTATTTACGGCATCCATCTTTAAGTCATATAGGACGATGAATGAAATAGCTGAAATTATGTTCAGATGAGCCCTGAGTCCATGGAGCTTAGAGTTTTCAGGCATTCATATTTAAATAAAATAAAATTCTTCGTCTTTAAGGATAAGGTGAATTGACTGAGTACAAATCCACCCTCTACATTCAATTCGTTTTAAACACCCCTCCCACCAACTGCACGCAGCAAGTTCTAATGTATTTCCAACTTTCCGGCATGCCAAAACTTCCACTCAAACTAACCACCAAATTCTCGACAAGCAGCTGTTTAAATTGCGTGGGAAGCTAACTGTGTTCGCGGCAGTAATAATTATAGGAGATTAAGATGATTGCTCTTAATTCTGTTTTCTCTTTATGGATCGTTATTTCTTTAACGACGCCAAGGATACATAATTTATACTCTGAAGGCCTCGACGTCTCCGTATCACTTTTCAACTGTTTACGAGGGAATGGACGGGACACCGCCCCATCGAGGACATTGTCGGCCATACCCAGGATGAGCGGACGAAATGAGGGTGCCTAATCATTCATGTTCGATCATCCGAATCTCATCTCTAGAGAACTATGGAAACAAAAAATCACTATTGCTACACGATATCCGAGGGATGATCAACAAAGCCTGAAACTGATTTGTTCCTGTAGCTTTCGTGATAGTTTTGTGCCTGTAACATAAATATTTGAAAAGAGAGGATTTTTATGTGTAATGTCTATGGGCGGCAGCATTCTCGGATTGGTAGGTTTATAGTTATGCTCTATTTTGTAGACCCAACGTGCATTCCGCATACCTCACAGTGGAGGTGACGCGAGAGGAGCAGTAAGAGCAATCAAATCTGTTTGCGTTTAAACCATTCAGCCAGCGGAACTTATGACAAGCTGAAGCAAGCGTACAGCGAAGATGCATTTTTTTTTTTTTTTTTTTTTTTTTTTAGGTTAGGAGGTGAAAGTTAGGAAGGTAGTTTGAGTGGCTTTGTGGGATCCCGCTAAAAGCACTCCCGTTAGTAGAGGTGAAGTGTAGGAGCTGGCCGTCAATAACGGCGAGCGGGTAAAGAATCATGGCCAGGCGTCGAACATGACCAAGAGGCCCTGAACGAGGCGCGTGGGGAGTAGAGGCGAAAATGAAGGAAGGTAGTTGAGGGGGAAAGTGATAGTCTTTATTAAGTTTAAATAGTATACTTTTGTGGGAGGGCATAAATTACGGTAGTTAATACCGGGAGGGTAGTTGATGTGGCCATCAGGTGTGCTGTGGTGGTCTCCAGATGTTGGGGCGGTAAGCTTTCATTCTCTGGACGCTCTGCTCATCATGCTCTGCTACTATTTGTTCTGCTGTCTTGAGGTCCTGTAGTCTGGCGTGGAGGCTGGTGTCCATGTCTGCTAGTTTGAAGAGGAGTTGGTCCAGTCTGTTGGAGGTGTTAGTGGATGTGTCTGTGAGGTGTGCCTCCACCCGGTGAATCTTTCGTTGAATTGATGCGAGGATCTCTTTTTGATCGGCGGCTAGTTGTTCTGTGAGTTGGAGCTGGGAGCTGATGGCCAGTGTCGTGTCGTGTAATTTGTCAAGTGAGCCGGAGAATTGGTCGAGGGGAGTTAGTCGGTCTGTCAGTTGTCTGTGTGTAGCGGTCAGGGTGTCCATGAGGGCGGCGTGGTGTGTCTCCTGCTGTTGGGCAGCGGCGGTGGCGGATTCCTCCAGTTTGCCCAGTCGCTGGCTGAGGCTAATGACCTCTGGCGAAGATGCACTATCTCGTGCAACAGTGTTTAAGCGGTTCAAGGACTTCAAAGAAGGCAGACTTGTCCGTGATAAGCAAGGTGGGCCTGATGTTTCGGCTTCTGCTGTGACTCTGAGGTTACGTAATGTTATACGCCGATCCTCTCGGACAATCACAGCAGCTGTGTTGATGTTGACTTAAAATAAAATTCTTATCACTGTTCGAATGTCAACTAGTGAGTTCATCTGTAGAAACTTAAGAAAGCATTTAAACGCATAAATAAAACAAATAAGTAGCATAACATATAAATAAATATATAAATGCATAATTAATTACATAGATAATTAAATAAAAATCTGCAATACAATACAACTAGTTGCTTATGCCAGAGTAAAAATATTACAAATTTTTATATTTATTAACTTTTATATAATTTTTGCCAAATTGTTCTGCAGATAATAAAACTACTCCTACTAAAAGTACACAGAAACAGCATTAATATAACATGCTACAATAAATATTAAGTAAATTCTTATTATATTATATTTATTATAAATAAATATTATGACCTAAATATATTATTTTATGTAAAATAAAAAAAAATTAGTACTTTTGAAAACACAAAATATATTTAAACATTCTTTCTTCTTATTTTGACCCGTTTAGCTATTGAGAAATATATATATAATTTGATACTTTATATAAATACATGTAAGTTTGAATAAATACTACAGCAAAATTAGCAGTAAGCAGAATCATTACTACACGTAAATTATTACTGATATCCAGTAAAGATATCTGTTATCCATCTATTAACAAAACAAAGAAACTCTACTCGTAAAACCTGGCCCCAAATTGCGTTGGTAACCAGCACAGCATAGATATATTTTATTTTATTTTTAGTGATGCCTAACATAACATAAAGACATTACACAACATTTCTTATCGATATTACACAACTAAAGGTATCAATTAAAAGAAATTATTGATCCTTTATACTAATTAGTGTTGCTTTTAATATACCATATAACAGATTTTCAACCTTAATATTACAAAACTAACTTTGTCGTCATCTTCGAAAATGAAGTTTAAATTAATTGCTATCGTATATTACTCTATTACTTAATTAATTGCTACATTATATTTTTAAAACCCGGCCACTTTTGAATGTCTTAAACGAGTATTACCTTCAACACATTCTGTTTACGAACATGTATGATAAAACCTTTCTCTCCGTTTTGTTATGTAAATGATAATTTCTCAAATAAGTGTATTCAATTGCTCAGTGAAGTTCTAAGTTCTTCGCCCTCAGAGGTAATATTTAAATGAATGTATAAGTCAGTAACACTTAATTTGTCGCACATATAACATTTTTGCATTCCTTCAGTGTAAAGCGCAATATTTCTTAGTCCTCAATCTTGTTTCCTGTATGCGATATACATTCCGCTTGCTATTGTTAGCAGTCAGGATATGTTTGACACAAAAATTAAGCATCACTGTTACATCCTGGAGGACACCTGTACTTCGTGATTTATGGGACCTCCAGCGTGTAGCGCTGTAGTCGCAGGCGCGCACGAAATACGCGGGATATTAGAACTACAGATTTTGATCGGTTATTTCCGTTCGGCTATGTCTTAGCGTTTTCCTACAGTGTCATTAATATCTAAAGGAAACAGAATCCAAATGGTCAATCATTTATAACAAAAACTGTAAAAAAATGTAACATTTTTCCCAATGTAAAGAAATTCAGCATAAAATATTGTTATGATTTTTTTTTTGGATAAAAAATTTTGGGTAGAAGAATCATAGCAAAGAGCCAAATGTAACCATATTAAAGATAAATAAGGTAATAAGATTGTTGTTTTATTGACAATAAGAATGGTTCAATGGTTCAATGGTATATCAAAGACAACGAAATACTTCAAATTCTATTGAAAATATTGCAACTCATAATGCACCGATTAAACTTTTCAAAATTTTTGTATTTTGAAAATGTTCCAAATTCTGCAATTCTCAACGAACTGGTATGAAACTTCGCATACATATTCTTAAATATCCTTTTTATAAAATTTGGTTTTATTTGTTGTGAATTGAGTAGCTTATTTATTATTGAATTTTAAATCCCACAATTGCAAATAATTTCAAGAAAATTTAATGTATTCACACATACGACCTTTTTTCTCCAAAACTACTTGACATACACTTTACAAATTTAGCAAATTTTATATAACTGATGCACCTTGAAAGCCGAATCCAAAATTGAAACTTTCTTGATATAGCATATAAAAATCACTGTATATAACACTAAATATATTTTTAAAAATATTTAAGTTAGAAGGAAGAAATTTGGGGCTTAAGTATAACTACTTTACCACCCCTAATCACAAAATTTCAAGCGGTTCTGATGTAAACTCTGGATTTCACATTTTTCACAAGTGTGTCGCCTTAAAAACTAGAGATAGTAAAGAAAATTCCTAGCTGCTAAATATATTTATGAATCCGCAGGCCTGACGAACACTTGTTTAATTGCCATGTTTCATTATATGTTCAAATAACGGTTTCATCTCGTCCCATTTTTCTTATACTACCTTTAAGGTCTCAGAACCGAGTACAACCTAGAGTCTGTTCCTGCAGGTATATGCCACCAACCTCGGTACCAAGAACATAAGCCCGTTGACTAGAATAATGGAAGACTGGTGACAGATGACTATCACAGTCACTATAACAAAATCTATAGCTGTAACACTACAATAATAATTATTATAATAACATCAATAGTAGTAGTAATAATAATAATAATAATAATAATAATAATAATAATAATAATAATAATAATAATAATAATAATAATAATAATAATAATAATAATAATAATAATAATAATAATAATAATAATAATAATAATAATAATAATAATAATAATAATAATAATAATAATAATAATAATAATAATGATAATAATAATATAATAATAATAATGATAATGATAATGATAATAATAATGATAATGATAATAATAATAATAATAATAATAATAATAATAATAATAATAATAATAATAATAATAATAATAATAATAATAATAATAATAATAATAATAATAATAATAATAATAATAATAATAATAATAATAATAATAATAATAATAATAATAATAATAATAATAATAATAATAATAATAATAATAATAATAATAATAATAATAATAATAATAATAATAATAATAATAATAATAATAATAATAATAATAATAATAATAATAATAATAATAATAATAATAATAATAATAATAATAATAATAATAATAATAATAATAATAATAATAATAATAATAATAATAATAATAATAATAATAATAATAATAATAATAATAATAATAATAATAATAATAATAATAATAATAATAATAATAATAATAATAATAATAATAATAATAATAATAATAATAATAATAATAATAATAATAATAATAATAATAATAATAATAATAATAATAATAATAATAATAATAATAATAATAATAATAATAATAATAATCGTCAATGTAATAGAGGAATAAATGTTTCCCAAAGTTGCTTGTACTTAAAATTGGATCTTTCCCGCATCCTGAAAGAAGAATATCTGGTCGCTCTAATGCCTATGGACCCTGGACTCATCTGAACTTGATTTCATTCATCGTCCGAAACGACTTAATGCTGCGGATTTTCCTTCATTATGAAAGATGAATTTGGTAACTCTACTTTCTCTGTTCCTTGGACTCATTTAAATGTGATTTTATTCGTCAGCTGATATGACCTAATGCCGGCGGTTTTCCCATATCCTGAGAGATGTAGGTCTGGTAGCTGTAAGCTCTATGGAACCTGGACTCATTTGAATATGATGTTATATATAAACTGGTATGGCTTAAATTTGGAGAAATAGCCTTGTTCTGAAAGATGAACATCTAGTAGCTCTCAGGTCTATGAACCAGGAATCGTTAGAATATCATTTCACTCAGCGTCCGTTATACCGAAAGATGAACGTCTGTTAACTCTAAGGTCCATGAACACTGGACCTATCCGAACATTTTGCATTCATCATCCTATTGGACGTAACGCTGGAGGTTTTCCCTTATTCTGAATGTCTGGTAACACTAAGCTCAAAGTATCGTGGACTCATTTGAATATGATTTCATTCATCATACGATGGGATACAAGCTTGGTGGGTTTCAGTTATTCTGAAACATGAATATCTGCTAACCCTTAGGCCTATATCCCCTGGCTTCATTTAAAACAAAGTTTATTACATGGTGCGACATTCCTTAACGTCGGAGGTTTTCCTTATCTTTATATATGGGTATAGGATATCTCTAAGCTTTAAGTAACCTGGACGTATTCCAAAATGATTTTATTCATCATAGGATACGGCATAAATTTGGACATTTTCCCGTATGCTCATATATGGATCTAGGAATCTGAATAACACAATAATAGAAATAACTTGTCGACAGAATGAATGATAGCCGCATTCTAAAATGAGTGCCAGACTACAAATCATTAGGTAGAAGAAGTATTGTTAGATCAAGAAAGACTGATACTACACTTTTAAATTAAAATTTGTGAGACCGTTAGTAGCCTTGAGGCTTAAACCGTGAAAAGTTGTTGTAGTTATTGCTGATGATAATGGTTCTAGGATACCTCTAAGCTCTATGTCAACTTGATTCATTTGAGTATCGTTGAATCCATCACACAATAGATGGAGCACGTTGCACACTCTAGAATTTTAAGTGTTCTACCAATCGGTTAAAAACTACAAAAATTGAAAAGCTTAATGATCTACTGATTGCTCAAATTATATATTGAGATTGCATTGTGTAGCATTATGACTCTTGAATTTCGCTGCAAATTATTCCTTACAAGTTAACTCTCACTGTCGTCACACAGCAATGCACCTGAAAATTTGATGGTAGAATGCCTGCTGTACAGAAACCATATGCTGCGATGTAGATCCTCAACACCTTAAAGTGAAGTCTGAATAGTGCTTATATTACTAAATGACTTTGGTAAGAATTTTAGAAACTTGAATCATACTTCCTGTTATTTTCCCTTATTTACGGCATCCAACTTCAAGTCATATGGGATAATGTATAAAATGGGTGAAATGATGCTCAGATGAGCCCTGATTTCATAGAGGTTAGAGTTACCCAGCATTCGTCTCTGAGGATAACAGAAAACCCCAGAAAACCGTTTCCAGGTAACTCACCCTTACCGAGCTTCGAAATCGGGACAACTGGATTATGAGGCAGACGCGCCACCATATTTGCTACTGAGGTGGGCTTTCTGTTAGGTGACCCTTCCAAAGAGATGAATACATATATTTTATCTTTAAAGAACAAAACAATTTATAACCATCGCTGTAAAAATATGCAATATACTGGTCGAATGCCAACTCTGATTTCAACTCGTGAATCTTAAGAAAAACATTTAAACATGCAAATTAATTAAAGAAATTAAAAATAAATAAATTAATAAGCAGTCATATAAATAAATAAAAATCTGCAAAACTAAATGCTGGCACTTAATTTCTCAAGCCAGGTTAAAAAGTATTTGAAATTATGATATTATACTGGTACTTGGAATTTTAAGTTTCATATGAATCATACAATCAAGAATCAGTCAAATCATGTTTCAGATTAAAATAAATGTATGAATAAGTAAAAATGATTTTGTTGAACATATACAAGATTGTGTATACTTTCGTTTCAAAACACAAAGCTTCTTACTCGTCTGTATTGATTCCTGAATGCTATACAGTTCCAACTTTCATTTGTTCATATTCAGGATATGTTTTGCGCAGAAATAAGGGCAACACCGTTCTAATATTTTGGAAAACATTTCAATAAACTGAGATATATAGATGTATACATATATATTACGTACTGGCGTCATCTAGCGCGTTCTACGAGTACTTCGTGATGTATGAGACTTCCACGCGTAGCGCTGCAATCGCCCTCATTGATGAAATCGTTTTCCAAAAATGCTGATATACTACTTATTATTTATATTTTTTATAATTACTTGTTATTTACTTTTCATTTTAAAAAGATTTATTTGTCTTAAATTCATTAATTAGGTAATGGTAATTGTAATGTTTTGACTGCAGGTGCAGATCTTTTCGAATAGATTATTTGACTCGGATAATTGTCTAACCTAAATCCACAAAATCATTATTACTGTCATATGATCAATGCGACAAGTTTGAAGTAGGCTAATGTTAGCTTACTAATTCGAAATAGGAAGATATTAAGTATCTGATAAGCTACTAGTGCAAGGAAAAACAAAAAACAATTGCAATCATTTACAATGCCACAATAAAAGACAAAAGGAAGCTGTTACTGATTACTATTCACTTACTGATTAATTAAATAAGGCTAACCTTACTGCTATATATCAACTCCATTCAGTCGATTTTTCACATTTTCATCCTCGCGAAAGCATATATGACGTGTTCGTTTTCATCAGTTGACTGACTACGTCCTCGTGAATGGATATAGTAGAAAATGATATTAATCTGCTATTGCCTAAGGTTGTTTGGGAGATAAGATTTTATTGCCTTTAAGCAGGAAAAATTGGTTCTGGAAAAGAAATAGTGGACGGTATTGTAAGAAACAGGCTAAACAGTTTGTGTGCAACAGTAAAGACCTCATCCTTATTATTATCTTTTGAAGACTTCTCAAATGCTTAAGATTAGCACCTTCATTAGCCTTTTCCTGTGAAAATAATGTAAGTACATATCTTCAAATCGTTCATGAATATCAGTCATTAACATATCCAGTGTTTCATAAAATAGGGACTTGAGGTTATGTTTGTAGTGATCTAAGGACAGATTTCGCATATCAGAAGGGGCTTTTAGTTTAAATGAAGTTGGTTACATAGAAAGACTGTATGATTCATTGTTTCCCTTTCTGTTTAAAGCGTCTATTATATTGTCAATCATTTTTGCACAGGGTCCTACATTTAATGATTTCTTCTGCAATACACTGAATAAAATATCAGTCATATCAAAAGTGTCTCAAAGTTGATTGATAACATATAAGAGACGCAAAAGAAAAACAGGATAATAAACTAGCTCAGTGGTCTTAAAATAGTGCAGGAGTGTATTAAAACAGAAAAAAGGTATTTTTATATTTAGAACTGCTAACTTAATTTCTCTTCCTCTCCAATTTTGAGCATTTTTATTACCCCTAATCTCAAACCGCAGAACATTTCCATGGATTTCTTTGTGTTTGAATATACGTATACTCCTAGAAAAGTGTTGCATAAAAGATGGTTAACATTATTGCTGTATATGAAACAAGTTTATTGTGATTGGTATTGAAAACACAAAATAGACAAATGTTCAAATGTATTCTGTTATGATCCCTAAATGTTCTCATCCAGAACAATTAGACATTGGCAAATGAGCATATACGGTTTTGAAATTATTATCTAAAGGAACTAAGATCCTGAGTTTCAATCATTTATGACAAAAATGAGAATAATGTAACATCTTTCTTAAAGTATAGAAATCCCAGCAAAAATTTGGTTATCATCTTTTTGGTAAAGCTGTTGTGGATAGATAAATGATAAAAAAGCACAAATGTAACCAAATTAAAGACAGGGAAGGTACTAAAATACCCGTAGGGCCTGCATATGATGCATGTCGATTTGAAAGTAAACAAAATAGCTGAATTTCTCTCATAAATATTTAAACTGATTGTTCTTGGCCTTCAATTTTCCAATATTCTTGTAGCTTCATAACTCTCCGAATTTTGCAATTCTCAATAAATTGGTATGAAGCTTTGCATTTATATTCCACAATAAATATTTAATAAAATGTGGTATTTTTGTTGTAAATTGATTATTTAGTTTATTAATGGACTGTAGACCTCAAAATTGCAAATATTTTAAGGAAAATTTATTATATTCATTCATCATATTTTTTCTCTAAAGCCACTTGTAACACACTGTTATAACTCATGTGCCTGAATCTAAATTTAAAAGTTTCTAAAAGAAAACCTGTACCATCGGGGACATTTTATATAACATACAAAAGTCACTGTATAAAAACAGTAAATACTTTTAAAATGTTCAGGTCAGGATAATAAAATTTGGAGGCATAAGTCGAATATTTTACCCCACCTAATGACAAAATTTCAAGCAGTTCTGACGTAAACTCTTGGTTTTAGCATTTCTCACAAATGACTCCCCTTAAAAACTAGAGATAGTGAAGCAAACTCAAAGCTGCTAAACACACACACACACACACACACACACACACACACACACACACACACACACACACACACACACACACACACACACACACACACACACACACACACACAATATATATCTGAATCCATCAGCCTAACGAACATTAGCTGAATCGCCACTTTCCATTATATGTTCAAATAACTGTTTTATTTCGTCCCATTTTTCAAGTATTACCTTTAAGGTCTCAGAGACCGAGGAGCACTTAGTGTCTGTTCCTCTAGGTTACGCCTTCCAAACTCGGTACCAAGGACGTTAGATCGTTGACTAGAATGGTGGAAGACAGGTGACAGCTGACTATATCGGTCACTATAACAGGAGACTATAGCATTATTTTATCTCTCTACTTTGGTTATAATATATGGACGTAGGATATCTCTAAGCTTTATGTGATCTGGACTCATTAGAGCATTATTTGATTAATCATTCAATATGGCATTATTTTGTAGGCATTCTCGTATGCTCATATATGGATCTAGGTATCTCCAAGAACTGTGTAACATGGACTCATTTTAGTATCATTTCATGCATCGTACAATGGATGGTACAATGGATGGAAGACGTTAAGAACTCTTGGATTGTATGAGGTCTAGTAATCAGATAAGATTTTGTAATTCATAAAACAAAATTTGTTTTTTTACAATATCGCCTCCACTGCGAAGTATCTTCTTCAATATCCGGAATAATAATGTTAGTTGCCTGAATCATGTTTTCTATTGTGTCCCTCGTCCAAAGAGATGAGATATATACGAACAAACCAACTTATAGGCTATACTTTAAAATTCAATTTACAGTTTGAATGCCAACTCGTGAAATCATCTGGATAATTTTATGAAAGGCATTTAAGCTCACATTTAACCTTGTTTTAAAAAAGTGCCTTTTATGGCCACTTGGAATATGAAGATTGACAATCACCACCGTCATTTCAAAAAGATAGTCCATTTTTAATATCTTGTGCGAATTTTGCTTGCAACACATTCCGCAGATTTAGATATATGATTAGAAATTTCCTGTTGTTAATGTAAGTGATTGACCAGATGAGAATGGAGATTAACAATAAATTTGTTGGAAATGTACTAGCTTTTGCAGACTTTCCTTGCTAAACGCAGAAGTCATTATTTCTATATATTACTTGCTGTGTCCGATATAGATTCAGCTTACCATTCTTAAATATCGGGATATTTTAACACAACAAGAAAATATCATTATTCCAATATTTTTAAAGCATTCGAATAACTTAAAACTACTCAACTACTTGCTTTGAAACTACTCAACCTGCAAGAACCCAGCATACAATTCACAGTGGAAACTGAAGAGGACTGTACTCTACCTTTTTTTAGACCTTAAAATCAAAAAAAGCAATGAAAAACTAGTATTTGGTATCCATAGAAGAGCAACACGCACAGATAATTACATCAAAGCAAATAGTTTCAACCTAATTCCACACAAACATGCAACCATCAACAGTCTCACACACAGATTAGTAAATCTACCTCTCAGCCAGCAAGAATATCAAAATGAATACCACCAAATCTTAAAAACTGCAATTAAAAATTGATATGGAGGAAACCTTGTAGATAAAAAACTAAAATTATCCAAACTTCAAAAGAGATTAAAACAGATCACAGCTCTCACACCAATAAAACAAGAAATTAGATTTGCTAAATTTACTTACCACCCCTGGGCCACAAAAAAGTTCCAAAAAATATTCAAGAAATACAATATAACATTGGCACCAAAAACAATTACAACATTAAAAACCTACTTCACAGTAATAATACTGATAAGATAAAACCAGAGGAAAAGTCAGGTTTTTACGAGATTAAGTGTAAAGACTGTGAAAAAATTTACATAGGGAGGAAAAAAAAAAAAAAAGAAACATAGGCACTAGAAAGAAAGAACACTTCAGGCACTTAAGATACAAAAATATTGATAAGTCCGCAATAGCAGCTCATTTCTGGTCTGAAAATAATGAAATTGAAGATAGCACAGAATTACTAAAATACGTACAAAAACATAGTGAACTCATCATATGGGAGAGGATATACATAGAAAAACATAAAAACCAACTAATGAACTTTGAAATCCCGCCAGAAGAGAATCCCACATTTAAGTTCATCACTAAATCATCGGATGGCAGCAGCAACCCCAGAATTACTCACACCGCTGGATCAAGCTTCAGTCGCATAAGAGCCGTAGATGCAAACGATGATTTGCGAAATATGTCCTCAAAATAGGTACGAAAGTGAAACAGATGTGTAAAAAATACGACTCATCTAAAATTTAATAATTCCAAGAACTATTGGTTTATACTTAGCAATTACGTCCAGTGCCATCTAGAACAGTGTACTTGAACTTCGTGATTTATTAGGCTCCCACTGTGTCGCTGTAGTCCACAGATTAATACCAGATTCTCAACTCCGTGGAAAAGTTTAAAAACGCATAGGGCGCTCTTTCCTTAACCTTTAGACCCCGGCGACCTTGGGAACTACAGCTGGTAAGGCCGGTAATGTAGTAAGTTTCTATTGCGACCGAGCTATGGTACATTCGCTTCCCCTTACCTTCGGCACCCGTTTTCATTGACTGATAGAATCCAACTTCTTTCGAAGTCACATCTCGCCACACATGAATAGTTAACGCGCATTTCAGCTATGGCATATTACCATAATACGCGTCAAATAGGCTGAGGAAATATGCGGTAAACTATTCATCAGTGTGCGAGATGTGACTTCGAAAGATGTTGTCCAATTTGTGAAAAAAAATGTCAAGAATCCACTTGACTTTTCCTGTTATATATGAATAATTGACTTCCACAAAGCATTATATCTTTATTCCTGTTGCAAATTGATCATTTTGTCTTTAAAGGCAATTAAAATTTTTAAAACGAGAGAGTGAGATCACTTAAGATGCTTTTGAGATTATACAAGAGATCTGTATCCCCTTTCCCTCAAGCTTCTTAGTGTAATACTTAAAATAAAGATAACACTAAAATAATGATTCTGTAGATACAGGAAAACAGGTAAGGATACCATAATGCTGTATGTAATGCAACTTCTTGGTACACAGAATGTTGAAAAATTCCCTGGAATAACAATGAGAAAAAAACCCTAAAGAAATATGGATCTAAATTTGAAATGATACCAACAACTGTGTACAATAAATAACACTATTTCTTTAAAGTGACAACAAAGCAGCTCTGTTAATGGTTATATTTAATAAGAATTTTAAAAGCTCAATAGTACATACATTATTTTCAGCACAAGTATACTAAGGTATATTCAGAAAAAAACCTGAAATTTGTGATCGATTCATATAAGATTAATAAGGTCAAATTAGTACAAAAGACAGTATTAGCAACTGCTGACATAAATTTCATAAATGGCACCATTTTATATACTTCTAATCACTTTGGTTGAATTAACATTCACAAGTGCAGAATAAATTATGAAACATAATAATTACATTAAAGCTGTATCATTCATTTAAAATTGTCCTAAGCTTAACTCTGTCTTCACAACACAAGAATATTACAGTGTTAAATTTTTAAATGCTTCAATGGCATGCATATGCACAGTAGTGAATGCTGAAGAAGAAAATGTGCAGTTTTAAAAATAAAATTTAATGCACAGTGTATCTTCCAGTAAGAGATTATTTCATGTAGTTATCTGACTGTGAAGTATAATTTGCTTAATGTGCAGAGCAATTGTTTGGATAAATGGCTTGCTTTAACTTGATCAGACTTTAGGCAATGTACTTTATGACTAAGATGGCAAATGGCACCCTCTGCATAGTGTAAACCTCTCGGTTCATGACATACAACTGAATGTGTGTCAAATAAATAACTCAATGAAAGATTACACTATGACCTATTAATGCTGTTTGTAGTTTTAGTTAAGAAGTGAAAGTGATGGAACTGTGTGCTTGAGTAGTTAATAGAAAATAATTTAGTAATGTAATTTATTTGCTCACACATCTAACCATTATTTGTTTTGACAGTCCATAATTCCCTTATGTGTTCACTACAAAGAAACAAGAAGTGCATTATATAGCAAAATAAGGTGTAGTTTTATCTACTTTTCAAAACTATTATGTGGCTTCGCATCACTGCATGTAACGAACGGCTCATATATTAGGTTAAACATCTTTTTCCCATGCCAGAGATTGAGATTTTCATTCCAAATTAGAACAATGAGAGGATGTTTAACAGTGTAGTTTCATGTCACATTTCTGTGGGTCAAGCTAGTAACGTTATCTCACCCTTAAAATGGTTAGCATTACAGAAATTGTGTACCAATATTACTCACAAATGGTGGCAAGTACATGTTGAGAACAGATGTACCACAGAATACATAAATGCTGTGCAAATATCACTTTAACTTGTTATTCTTCCGAACCCATTTATGTGTGTGTGTGTGTGTTTGTGTGTGTGTGTGTGTTAACAAGGAAGAGGATTTATAACCTAATATTTATTGTGAAGCTTTACTAATTTCAAATCAAGCCACACTGTGTTTAAGTCCTAGCTAGATGACATTGTGCATGTTTTAAGAATAACTGGAATAATTGAAATAAAATTAAAAGTGGCATATAATGATGATGACTCAATGACATTTTAATCATTTCTTGCAATGCTCAATTACACTTAAAAACCTGTAAAACTTTTCCAAATAAATTCTATTCCCATCAGATCTCTTCTGAGATGGTTATTCAGGTAAATAATTTAGTGTAGTGTGTACAATAATATTGCATAGTGACTACTGCATTAAACAATATAGAACATATTAGGTTTATGGAATCTCAGATCATAGTTTTAATTGCTGTTAAAAGCTGTGACGTTCTTGATCAATGATGTAGATATACACTGAGGAGTAAGGCTAAAAGAACATAATTCTTCAAAATACTTATCATTGCAATTTAAAGAAAAAGTTTATAAAATTCATATCAAGCATCTCGCCCTAATATTTTAATTTGAGCCACCTAGATCATACGTAAACACAGATGATGCTAATTTTGGTATATCTGAAAATTCACAGCTAGTTTTTTCAGTAATTTAAACTGGATATTACTTACCTTCCATGGACTTATATATGACTTATATATTTTAAATTTAAAACTACAAGTACATACACAAAAGCTAATACACCCACTCAACTATCTAAAATAACTTCACTTTTCCTTGTTGGCCACAGTATTCCTCAAAGTTTTTGTTAAATTTTCCACTAATATGAAATGATACTCAGACTTTGAGAAATATTGGATATGCCACATTAAATTGCTGTATACGCGGGAAAGAATGCTTTGTGCCACATTACTAAAGTTCCTGAAGATCACTGCACATCACCAAAACAAGAAACATACACAATTTCCAATAATCCTGCACTCTGATTTCTGCCATCGTATTCCTGGTAGCCTGAGATGAGGGATGACCCCTGAAAGACAAAAAAACAGAAAATCTCATTATTGCAGAAATAAAGTAACAAGGTTAATGAAACTAATGCTTTTATATGTAAAACAACACACTTTTTCCATTATAAGGTGCTACATTAATCTAGAGAATTTAACTATGCATGAAAACGTATTAAGGCACATTTCAGGTTATGTCATATTAACTGTCGGTATTTAGCTACATGATAAATCTTACGTGCCAATAGGTCTTTGTAAAAATCTATTCTGGTTCTTCCTGCTGCCCATACGTCCTCGCAGTTCTTTCAAATGTTTACAATTTCACAAATGGATGAAAATTGTACTCAGAACTTAATTTGGCTTGGCCTCCATGCCGTTAAAGCTTTAATTCAAATATTTACAGGTTAGCCAATGTAGTGTCTTATTAATATCGTACATTGAGCTCAAATAAGGTCGATAATAATCAATAATATTACGAAAATTACTTCATAAGTAGTAAAATAATACAATAGCTATTAAATTTTGAACTAAGCAGAAGTCATTTTATATATTAGTTGCTATGCAACACGGCAGCCAAAATAATTATATTGGCGGCATTGAATCCGGCGCATGCAGCGCTCAAAATGTACCTTTAGACCTCGGGGGTTTCGCGAACCTTAATGCGGCTTCTGTATTCCTATCTGAGTTATCACGCCCTGATCGTATATTTCGAAATATTGCCTCTAGTTATGTCTGAGTAATAACGGCTAGTTATGTGGTTTTCTCACAGTGTTTTACGTAAACTGTTGGGCTACTCGAAAGAATATTCAAAGAATCCAGAGGTCCAGAGGTAGTCCTAGTCGGGTGGGGCTATCCCCGTCCGGGTGTCTTATGCCGCAGTACCTAGCCGCTTTGCGGCATAACCTGCGAAATGAGCTAGTAGTTCCATGTTCTGCTGGGGTGTTTGAAAGTATTGGATATTTTGGAATGGGTTGCCCCTTTTGTCGTGGGCAGCTGCACTTAATCGTTCCCCCTTTTGGGGAGACATGATTTAATTTTTTGCTCTGTTTTGGCTAGGGGTTGTGTAGCGCTTGGTCCATCGGCGTAAAAATTGGTCCCAGAGATATCTGGGGTTTTCCTTGGGGTTACCCAAGGGGTCCTAAGACGTCTCTCGGCAGTCTGAAGGACGGAGAGCGTCTATGATCTCTCGGGTCATACCTTCCCAGGGAGTTCACTAAAGGGTTGGGGTGAATTTGGATTTTGTCGTACATTGATCGTGCCCTCTCGCGAATGACATCGACAATGTACGGGATCTGGGAGTGCTCATGTAGGATATGAGCCGGGAATCTCCAGCCTGAATCGTAGATGATGCGGAGTGCCTTGTTCTGCAGCGTCTGAAGCCTGACGAAAGTGGTATTAGCCACTGTTCCCCAGATCTCACAGCCGTACAGAATCATAGGCGGAATGATCGCCCGATACAGTTGGAGTTTGAGTCGGATCGGCATGGTTGCTCTGAAAATAGGGTATAGGCTCCAGAGTGCAACGTGCCCCAGCTGGACCTTGCCCTTGAAGTGCGGAACGTAAGTTAGCTTACGGTCCAGCGTCACCCCGAGATACTTCGCCGTTTGCACCCACGGGATTCGACGGCGCCGTAAAACGAAGTTCTGCTGCAACCGGTTGGCTCTGGTTTTCGCCAGGAGAATAGCAGAGCTCTTCTCCGGGTTAATTGCCATTCGCCATTTTGCGCTCCATTCGCCAATGGCCCGGAGCTGGTTTTGGATTTGCCGGAAGCTGTACCGTGTATTCCTATTGACTGCGAAGATCATGAGATCGTCCGCATACTGACAGGTTTGGGTGTTGTGGTGCGTTGGAATATCGGCCATGTAAGCTGCGAAGAGCGCCGGCGACAGCACGCTGCCTTCCGGCACTCCAGCGCCAATGGCCCGCGCTGTGGACAGCGCTCCCTGCACCCTTACCCGGAAGCTTCGGTTTCCGAGGAAACCGGCCACCAAGGAAGTGTATGGAGGAGGGATCTGATGCTCTAGGAGCTTGTAAATTAGCCCCTCGTTCCAGGTTGTGGCGAATGCCGTCTCAACGTCAAGCAGCACTGCCACCGTTTTAGACCTTTCCTGGAATCCTAGGGAGGCCTTCTCGGCAACCCGCAGTAGCTGCTCGGTCGTGGAGTGGCCAGAACGGAAGCCAAACTGGTATTCCGGGATTAGGCCCCCTTCCTCTATATGAGGAAGAAGCCGGGAGAAGAGCAGTTTTTGGAATACCTTCAACAAAACTGGTAGAAGACTGATGGAGCGGTAACTGGACGGGAAGACCGGATTTTTCCCCGGTTTTAAAACGCACACCACGCGCGCCTCCTTCCAGACAGCTGGAAAGTGGCGCATGAACAGGCATGCGTTGTAAATCCGGGTTAAGTGAATCACGGCCTTGCGTGGAAGGTGCTTAAGCATTTCCGGTGTGACACGGTCCTGCCCAGGGGCTTTGTTGGTTCTTAGAGAGTTAAGCGTGGTTGCCAACTCTCTAGGGGTAACTATGGGAATATGGAACTCCTCGTGGTCCGGGGCGAGGCTGCCAGGAAGTCCTCCACCTCTCGCTCCACGAGGTCAGCATGGTCGTCGTCCATTGGCTCAATCCTGGGCTGGAACTGGGCCTCCAGATAGTCTGCTAGCGCATCTGCTTTTTCCCTCGACTCGTAGACGAGTCGACCTCTAGGGCTATGTAGGGGATGCTGGTGTACTGTTTTGTCTTTCCGCAGGCTACGGACTATTCACCACGGTTTTCTCTCCTATAGATTGGTTTGCCTTAACATGTTTTCCCAGGTCTCTTTGCGGTGTGCTCTTAGGATTCGTCTTGCCAGGGATTTGAACCTCTGGTGTACTTATCCTATCCTGGGATGGCGAAATCTCTACCACAGCTTTCTTACGGCGTTTTTAGCCCTTATAAGTTGTTTGGTGGGTCCTGGGATATCTGTGGGGTTTGAGGTGTCAATTGGAATGCGGTGTGTGTGAGCACGGACCGCCTTGAGGATGGATGTGGAGAACTCCCTGGCTGCCGCCTCGAGTGACTCCACAGAGTCGATTCGAGGGCGGGCTTCCACGGAGTTTTGGATGTCAAAGATGGCGGCATCCCAATCGACTTCCTCCATCTAGTCAGCCGTTGCCAGAGCTGCGACGGTAACGTCTGAATTGATCACAACTGGGTTGTAGTCAGAATCCAGAGCATTTACCGCCGTGAGGTCCAGATTAAATGGAATGTTCTTGGTGATTGCGAAGTCTATAACGTCCGCCCTGCCACCAGGCGGGAAGTGCATTGGACCCCGCGGGCCATGCGCATGAAGGGTTGGGTTTCCGCTGATGAGGCGGTAGATGCTCCTTCCCCTATCATTCTGGATGCGGCTGTTCCATCCTGGGTGTTTGGCATTGAAGTCGCCAGCTATGCACACTCGGTGGTCTAGGTTGAGGAGTGCTCTGTAATCCGCTTCATAGAAGGGGTGGTTGGGCGGATCATACACCGCCACAAGCACTAGGTCTGAACCGCCGAAGGAGAGCCTTATGGCTGTCACCTCCATGTGTTGCAGCGGAGGTATGGTAATGGGAGTATGAGTGATGTGGTTTTTGATAAATGTAGCTGTACCGCCGCCGCGCCGGCCGACTCTATCGGCTCGGTGGACGGCGTAACTTGGCAGGTTAAATTGTACACCAGCATGCAGGTGCGTCTCGCATACCATAAGGAGGTCAATCCCGTGGTCACTTACAAACTCCAAGATGTCCGGTCTCTGTCCCCGGTGTGCGTTTGCGTTCCAGAACGCGGCTCTCAATGTCCGCTGAGTTCTAGACTTCCGTACTCAAACACAATATCTCATATTCCTCTATATTGATTCCTGTATGCGATATAGCTTCAGCTTATTATTCTTAACATTCAAGATACGTACTCCATAAAAGCAAAGCATCACCGTTTTAATATTTTGGAAAAGATTCCAATAATTAGGTCTTATTGCTGTATACATAGTACTTAAAGCCTTAGCGTCATCTAGAAGTTCCTGCGTTTACTTCGTGATTTACGAGACTACCACTGAGTAGCGCTGTAGTCGCAGCAGCTCAAGAAATACACAGAATATTAGAATTGCACCTGTTTATAGGTATTATTCGTTCGGCTTTATTTTAGGATGTTTCGAGAGTACTCATATCCTCACTCCTATCCTCACTCTTACTTTACGTTTGTCACTTTCTTAAATATGTTTTGTTTTAAAATATGTGTTTGTCAAGGCATTCTTTATCTAGATAATGGCAGTGGCACTGCATTGGGTGTGCCAAAAAATAATTTATCTTACATTATTCTGAAACAAAAATGTCTGGTAGCTGTAGGACCTGTGAACCCTCGACTCATTCAAAGATCATTTCATTCATCGTCCGATATGACTTAGCGTTGGAGGTTTTCGCTTATTCTGAAAGATGAATGTCTGTTAAACCTCAGCTCTGTGCACCATGGGCAAATCAATCGTTGGAGGTTTTCGCTTATCCTGATAGATGAATTCTGCTAACCCTAAGCTCTATGAAGGCTGGTCTAATTTCAAAATGTTTTCATTCATCTTACGATATGACTTAACGTTCGACGTTTTGCTTTAGCTAAAAGATGAAATCTACTGACACTATTTCCTGTGTACCCTGGACTCCGTTGAATATTATTCCATTCATCGGCCGATATGACTTAATGCTGGAGGTCTTCCCTCATCCTGGAAAATAAATGTCTGATAACTGTAAGTTTTATGTACCCTGCACTCATTCGAATATTGTGCTACACATAAATAGATATGGCATTAGGTTCCAGGATTATCCTTGGTCTGAGGGATCAATTTCTGGTAAACCTGAGGCCTATGGACCCTAAATTTAAATGAACATGTTTTCATTCATCATATATGATATAAGCTTGAAGGTGTTCCCTTATTCTGAAAGCTGAATGTCTGGTATCTCTTAGGCCCACGTCCCTTGGATACATTTTAACAAAATTTCACTCATGGTACATTATTACTTAATGCTGGAGGTTTTGTTTATATCGATAGATGGGTGTAGCTGTCTCTAAGCTTTATGTAACTTTGACTCATTCAAAAATGATTTCATTCATCATTTGACATGGCACAATTTTAGAGCTTTTTTCTTATATTCATATATAGATCTAGAAATACAGAATAAAACAGTAATAGAACTAACTGAAAGGAAATTGTCGACGGAATGTATGATAGCCGGAGGATTCCAAAATTAGTTTCAGAT
Source organism: Mantis religiosa (assembly GCA_030765055.1). Taxonomy (NCBI): domain Eukaryota; kingdom Metazoa; phylum Arthropoda; class Insecta; order Mantodea; family Mantidae; genus Mantis; species Mantis religiosa. The sequence continues at coordinate 90,259,456 of CM060950.1, forward strand.
TACAAACCATTTTGAAAATAAAACATTGGTAGACCAAGAAACAACTGGATATTACACTTTTTCTTTTAAAGTTTATGAGACCGGAACTAGCCATGATGGCATAAACAGTGAAAACTTGTTTTTGGTGTTGTTGTTGATAATAATGGTTCTCGTATGTTCCTAGGATCTACGTAACCTTGGCTCATTTGAGTATCATTGTATCCATTGGACGATAGAGGAGGACGTTAAAACGCTCTTGAGTTTTAAGTGTTCTATTTATCAGTCACGATATGTGAAAATTGAAAAGCTTAATCATGTAGTAATTGTAGAAATTATACAATCCTTTTGCATTGTGTAGTATCGTGACTCATGAAAATCGGTGTAAATTATTCCTTACAAGGGAACTATTACAGTACTCGCACATCTATGCACCTGAAAGTTTGTAGGTTTAATTCCTGGTGTATATCACCTACGTTTTAAAAATATACAATACACTGGTCGAATGACAACAGGTTAGTTCATCTGGGGAAACCTAGGAAAAACGTTTAAACGCATAAATGAAATATATAAATAAGTGAATAAGGGTATAAGTAATATATAAGGAAAAAATGAAGAAAATAAAGGTCTGGAATACCACATCATAGCACCTAATTTTTAAGCCGGGGTAAATACATTCCAAATTTCCATATTTATGAACTGTGATACAACTTATACAACACGTTTCTACAGATAGTCTTACTCAAAATAAACAGAATCATCAATATACAATACTACAAAGAATATTACATTACATTAAAAGTATATATTAAATATTGTATTATAATATAATAGTTATAATATATTATTACAAAATAAAGCACTAAACGCACAAAATATATATTTACACTTCCTTTCTTCTTATACGCACCCGTTTCCCCATACAAACTTTTAATAAGTACTAAAGTAAAGTTAACAGTAAGCTGCTATCCAGTTATTAATAGAACAAAGAAAACCAACTAGTAAAAAATTGGCTTCAAATGTTACTGGTAACTATTTGTTGTTTTATGAACATGTATGATAAGAACTTTTCTTCCGTTATTTTGAGTAAATGATAATTTCCCTATGGCAGTGTATTCGCTACGGTCAGTAGAGATCAAAGATAAGTTACTAAAATAAATTACCAGATATGAAGAAAGAAAAGCACAGCACAGACAGACATCCCGGGACATAGTCCCTAACTGGCCTAGCGAGAGTTTTGTGTAAAAGGACGCTGGTTAGACACTGGGTTTAACTTTGTGTACTAGAAATATGCATATTTGTAATCATAAAAATAGACATAAATATATATGAAAATATATACAATCCAAGGAAAATTGGAAATGGAATACAAGAGAAAAGCAATGAATTTGCTGCAGATATATCAGTTTCTGCAGATTTTCGTTTTAAAACACAAAAGTACTTATTTCTCCATATTGACTTTTATATGCTGTATAGATATGGGTTAAAACTGTTAATATTCGGGATATATATTATAAAATAGCAAAGCAGCACCGTCATAATGTTTTAAAAACATTATAGTAACTGGCACATATTGATGTATACTTAGCAATTACCACCTGGGCGACATCTAGTACATTCTCCGTGTACTTAGTGATTTATGCGAATTCCACTGTAGCGCTCTAGTCGCACTCACTCAGAAATACGCGGGGCATTAAAAGTGCACGTTTAGAGTGCAGGCGTGGGTCTAGGCGAATTGATAAGTTGCCTCGGAAAACTGGCCAACCCCAATCCGCAAAATTATTGTTACTGTCATATGAACAATGCCACAGGTATAAAGTGGTTTAATGCTGGCATACGAATACGAAATAGTGAAGATATTAAGTGGCTCAACCTACTAGTGCGGGGGAAGAAAAATAACAATTGCAATCATTTACAATACCTCAATAAAGACTAAAAGAGGGCTGCTACCGGCTACCTGACCGTTGTCATCAGTTCACTGAGTACCTCCTCGTGAATGGAAATAGTAGACAATGTTGTTAATCTGCTATTGCCTAAGCTGTTTCCGAGATAAGCTTTTTTGGTCTTTAAGCACGAAAACTTGGTGCTGCAGAACAAATAGTGCACGGTATTGCTACACAGGCTAAACACCTTGTATGCATCAGTAAATTCTTGATCCATATCAGTATCTTTCGAAGATTTAAAAATGCTTGAAGATTGACACCTTCATTAGCGCTATCTTGGTAAATTAATGTAAGTTCGTTCCTTAGTCATTCTGCATCCGAAAAGTGTGTTAGGTAACACAGTTTTAAATTATTAAAACACTGGAAGTGGAATACCTAGGAGTGATTTTGATATTTTGCAATGTCAGCAAGCTTTATATATTTTAAACTTTTTATGTCTTCAAATCATTCATTAACTTTAGTCATTACAGTATCCAGTATTTCATAAAATAGAGACCTGTGCTTTTGTTTGTGCTGATCTAAGGACAGAATTCGCATATCGGAAGTGACTTTAGTTTAAATGAAGTTGGTTCAATAAATGGTTTGAATGATTCATTGTTTCCCTTTCTGTTTAAAGCGTCGTTTTTAATAGAATCATACATCAAGTAATCTCTTCTGCAATACACTGAATAGAATATCAGTCATATCAAAATGTTTAAAGTTTATTGAGCATATATAAATCTATCAGGAAGAATTTCTCGCTGAGGCAAAAGGAAAAGAGGACAATAAACTAGCTGTGTGATTCCTAAATAGTGCAGGAGGGTGCTAAAGCAGAAAGGAAAGATTCTTTGTATTTAGAGTTTCCAATTAAGTTTCTCTTCCTGTAAAATTTTAGCATTTTGTTAAAACTCCTAATACTCCAGTCACAGAAGTTTTCCATGAACCTAAGTTTTGCATATATGTATACCCTTAGATAAGTGTTCAATAAAAGTTGGTTATCATATAACACAAGAAACAAGATATAAATCATTGGTATTGAAAACAAAAAAACAGACAAGAACTTAGGAATATTCTATTACATTCCTTAAATATTCTCCTCCAGAACCATTATTAGACAAAAGCAAATAAGTATATATAGTTTTGTAATTATTATATAACGGAAAGAGAATTATAATTTTCAATCATTTATAACAAAAAATGTAAAGAATCTAACATTGATCCAAACATGAAGAAACGCCAGTAAGAAACCTATTTGTCATTTATTTGGTAAAAACGTTTTGGGATAGAAAAATCATAAATAATCCTCAAGGTGAGCAAATTAATGATAAAGAAGGTAATAAGATAGCTGTTGGTCCTGCATATGATGCATGGGGATTTCAAAGGAATCATATTACTTTAATTTCTATCGTAAATATTTAAACTCTTTTTTCTCCTCTTTCAATGTTTAAACATTTCTGTATCTTCAGAAACATCTAATTTCTGGAATTTTCAACGAAGCTTTTTGAAACTTTGCATTCGTATTCTTAAATAGGTCCTGATAACAGTTGATACTTTTGTTGTAAATTGAGCAGCTAATATATTATTGAATTATAAATCTTAAAATCGCATACAATTTCAGCATCTTTATAAGTGATGTACATAGGTGCCTGAACCTACAACAGGCCGTGACTTGGCTCAGTGGTTGGACCGCTTGGCTCACACCAAGGCGGCTCGATTTCGATCCCAGGCGACTGCAAAGTGAGATTTGAGGTCTACAACACGGCGCTGGGGCGGGTTTTCTCCGGGACCTCCGGTTTCCCCCGCTATCTCATTCCACCGGTGCTCCATCTTCATTTCATGTATCATCAGTGTCACCGCCTGCGGTGCCGTAAGTAGTAAAAGCGGGCGTTAAACACTACACATTTCATTTCGTTTTGAATCTAAAACTGAAATTTTCTAAATGAAAAACTGTATGTTCCGGGAGATTCATATAACCTTTAAAAATCACTGTACAAAAAATAAATAATTCAAAGCAAAACATAAGTTATTGGGATGAAATTTTGAAGCTTAAGTCGAATAGCTTTATCCCCACTAATGACATAATTTCAAACAGCCATCATATAAACTCTGAGTTTTAGCATTTTTCATAGGTGCCTCCCCTTAAAAACTAGAGATAGGAAAGCGAATTCACAGCTGCTAATTATATTAATGAATCCCTCGGCCTTACGAACACTTCTTAAATCGCAAATTTTCATTAGATATTTAAATAACTGTTTCAACCCGTCCCATTTTTCTATTATTAATTATTATTTATAAATATTAATATAAATATTAGTAATATAATAATGTAATATAATTATGTAATAATATAATTTATATTAATTAATATGAATATTAATAAGCAATAATGTGTTGTGATGTCTAATTATAGGCTGTACAGACAACACGGTCTAGTTCTTACTTCACAAACGACAGTGGCTAGTTCGGCTGCTGCAGTAGGAAAAAGTGAAACCACGAATACGATTTCACTCATCATCGGATGTGATACAAGCTTGGAAGTTCCATGTTTACCCTTGTTCTGAGAGATAAATGTCTCATATCGCATACCGAAGGTAATATAGAGAGATAAGAATTCTTATGTTATAAAACGAACATCTGCAAAGTATTATATAGACAGCAAATTCACTGTTACTATTAATAATAATATAGTGGTTATATGTATATTCGAAAAATTGCCCAGTTTTGAATGTGCTAAAGAAATGGAAACCATTCAGTGTATTAACATGTTAGATTTTTTTTTTTCCCCCTAGCTACTAAAGATTGAAGGTGAGAGTAGGTAGGGCAGTGGAGTGGTTTGTCGGGATCCCGCTAAGAGCACTCCCGTTAGTAGAGGTAAACATAAAGTGCTGGCCGTCTATAACGGCGAGCGGGTGAGGAGTGGTGTCCAGGCGTCGAACATGGCCAAAAGGCCCTGAACGAGGCGCGTGGGAAGTAGAGGCGAAAATGAAGGAAGGTAGTTAAGGTGGAAAGTGGTAGTCTTTATTAATTTTAAATAGTGTACTTTTGTGGGAGGGCATAATCTCCGGAAATTAATTCCGGGAGGGTAGTTGATGTGGCCATCAGGTGCGCTGTGGAGGTCTCCAGATGCTGGGGCGGTAAGCTTTCATTAAGTGTTTTTGTTGAACATATACAAGCTTCTTCAGACTTCCGTTGTCAAACACAAAAGTTCATATTCCTCTATACTTATTCATGTATGCGATATAGCTTCAGGTTTCTATTCTAAACGTTTCGGATATGTGTTACACAAGAATAAAGCATCACTGGTGTAATATTTTGGGAAATATTCCAATAACTGGGTCATATTGGTGTATATATATATAGCAATTAGAGCCCGAGCGACATCTACAAGGTCCTACATGTACTTAGTGATTTATGAGACTTCCACTGTGTGTCGCTGTAGTCGCGACCGCTCCGTACGGCTTTATCTTAGGTTTTTTCGACAGTGCTCATATCTTAACTCAGATTTTATTTTCTTCTTACCTTTTTAATATGGTTTCATTTTAAATTTTTTATTTGTCAACACATTCCCTATTTTGGTAATGGTAATTGTAATGTATTCGGTGTGTCAACAAAGAATTTATTTTCTGTTATTCTGAAAGAACCATTAATGATAGCTCTAAGATCTATGAACCCTCTACTCAATCCAACATGATTTTATATATCGTCTGATACGAATTAACATTGGAGGTTTTACCTTATATTGAAAGATGAATATCTTGTAAATTTAAACAATATGTACACTGGACTCATTTCACCATCATTTCATTCATCGTCCGATGGAAGTTTTTGTTGCAGCATTTTCTTATCCTGAAAAATGAGCATCAAGTAACTGCAAGCTCTATGGACTCTGGACCCATTTGAGCGTCATTTCATTCATTGCTTGATATGGCTTAACGATGGAGGTTTTCCCTCATCCTGAAAGAAGAGTGTCTGGCAACTGTAAGCTCTATGTACCATTGACTCATTTGACCATTATTTTATACTTCGTACAATATGTCTCGACTTTGGAGTTTCTAGTTTTCCTCAAAGAAGAATGTCTGGTAGCTCTAAGCTCGGTATACCGTGAACTCATTTGAATATGATTACATCCACGTCCGATATGACATAATGCTGGCGCTTTCCTCTTACACTTAAAGATGAATATCTGCTAACTTTAAGCTCTGCATACTGTGAACTCATTTGCATATGATTAAATTCACCATCCAATATCGTATATTTTTGGAGGCTTTATCTTATTCTGTAAGATGCATTTCTGGTACGTCTTAGCTCAATGTCCCCTGGACTCATTTGAACATAGTTAAATACACCATACATTATAACTTAACTTAGGAGGTTTTCCTTGTGGTATAATTTTGGAGGCTTTCTTTTGCCTATATATGGATCTATAATAACTCTACGCTCTGTGTAACCTGGATTCATTTGAGTATCATTTTATAAATCTAGCAATGTATGGACGATGTTAAAAACTCTTTTAAGTACTCTAGTAATCAGTTAAGAATTGTGAAAATTGAGAAGCTTATTCATGTAGTGATTGTAGAAATTATAGTTTGCGATTGTATTGAGTAGCATTGTGACTCATGAATTTCACTGTAAATTCTTCCTTACAAGAGACCTATCACTGTACTCACATCGCTATGCATCTAAAAATTTGATGGTATAATGCCTGCTGTATATAAGCCATGCGCTGTGGTGTAGATCCTCAACGCCCGGAACTGAAGCCTAAATAATGTTTATCTTACTAATAGTCCTGGGTAATAAGTTTACTCTCCTGAATCATGCTTCCTGCTATTTCTTCCTTATTTACGGCATCCATCATCAAGTCATATCGGACGATGAATGAAATGGCAGAAATTATGTTCAGATGAGCCCTGAGTCCATAGAGCTTAGAGTTTTCAGGCATTCGTATATAAATAAAATAAAATTCTTCGTCTTTAAGGATAAGGTGAATCGACTGCAGTACAAATACACCCTCTATAGTCAATTCGTTTTAAACACCCCTCCCAGCAACTGCACGCTGCAAGTTCTAATGTATTTCCAACTTTCCGGCATGCCAACATTTCCACTCAAACTAACCACACCAAATTCTCGACAAACAGCTTTTTAATTTGCGTGGAAAACAACTGTGTTCGCGGCAGTAATAATTATAGGAGATTAAGATGATTGGTCTTAATTCTGTTTTCTCTTTATGGACCGCTATTTCTTTAACGACGCCAAGGAGACATAATTTGTACTCTGAAGGCCTTGACGTCTCCGTATCACTTTTCAACTGTTTATGAGGGAACGGACGGGACACCGCCCCATCGGGGACATTGTCGGCCATACCCAGGAGGAACGGACGAAATGGGGGTGCCTAACTATTCATGTTCGATCATTCGTATCTCATCTCTAGAGCACTATGGAAACAAAAAGTCACTATTGCTACACGATATCCGAGGGATGATCAACAAAAACTGAAACTGATTTTTTCCTGTAGCTTTCGTGATAGTTTTGTGTCTGTAACAGAAATATTTGAAAAGAGAGGGTTTTTAGGTGTAATGTCGATAGGCGGCAGCATTCTCGTATTCTTTGGTTGGTAGTTATGCTCTATTTTGTAGACACAACGTGCATTTCGCATACCTCACAGTGGAGGTGACGCGAGAAGAGCAGTAAGAGCAATCAAATCTGTTTTCGTTTAAACCATTCAGCCGGCGGAACTTATGAAAAGCTGAAGCAAGCGTACAGTGAAGATGCACTATCTCGTGCAACGCTGTTCAAGTGGTTGAAGGACTTCAAAGGAGGCCGACTTGGCAGTGTTAAGCAAGGTGGGCCTGATGTTTCGGCTTCTTCTGTGACTCTGAGGTTACGTAATTTTATACGCCGATCCTCTCGGACAATCCCAGCAGCTGTGTTGACGTTCACATAAAATAAAATTATTATCAGTGCTCGAATGTCAACTAGTGAGTTTATCTGGAGAAACTTAAGAAAAGCATTTAAACGCATAAATAAAGCAAATAAGTAGCCTAATATACAAACAAATAATATATAAATGCATAATTAACAACATAAATAATTTTAAAAAGTCTACAATACCCTACACTTTGTTTCGTAAGCCAGAGTGCAAATATTCCAAAATATTATATTTATTAATTTTTATAAAATGTTTGCCAAATTGTTCTGCAGATAGTAAAACTACTCCTACTAAAAGTACAGAGAAAGAGCATTAATATAACATGCTACAATAAATATTAAATAAATTCTTATTATATTATATTTATTATAAATAAATATTATGACCTTAATATATTATTTTATAAAAAATAAAATTAATTACTACTTTTGAAATCACAAAACATTTTTAAACTTTGTTTCTTCTTATTTTGACCCGTTTAGCTATTGAGAAATAGATATATATATATAATTTAATACTTTATATAAATACATGTAGGTTTAAATAAATACTACAGGAAAATTAGCAGTAAGCAGAATCATTACTACATGTAAATTATTGCTGATATCCAGCAAAGATATCTGTTATCCATCTATTAACAAAACAAAGAAACTCTACTCGTAAAATCTGGCCCCAAATTGCGTTGGTATCCGGCACAGCGTAGATATATTTTATTTTATTTTTAGTGATGCCTAACATACAATAACAAAGACATTACACAACATTTCTTATCTATATTACACAACTGAAGGTATCAATTAAAAGAAATTATTAATCCTTTGTGCTAATTAGTTTTGCTTTTAATATACCATTTAACAGATTTTCAACCTTAACGTTACAAAACTGACTTTGTCGCCATCTTCGAAAAAATGAAGTTTAAATTAATTGCTATCGGATATTACTCTATTACTTAATTAATTACTACATTATATTTTTAAAACCTTGCCACTTTTGAATGTCTTAAACGAGTATTACCTTCAACGAATTCTGTTTACGAACATGTATGATAAAACCTTTCTCTCCGTTTTGTTATGTAAATGATAATCTCTCAAATAAGCGTATTCAATTGGTCAGTGAAGTTCTAAGTTCTTCGCCCTCAG
>CM060950.1:90273418-90283418 GCA_030765055.1 Mantis religiosa
ACACTTTTAATTTAAGTTTTATGAGACCGTAAGTAGCCTTGTTGGTTTAAACCGTGAAAAGTTGTTCTAGTTATTGCTGATGATGATAATGGTTCTAGGATACCTCTAAGCTCTATGTCAACTTGATTCATTTGAGTATCGTTGTATCCAACGAGCAGTAGATGGAGCACGTTACACACTCTAGAATTTTAAGTGTTCTACCAATCATTAAAAACTGCAAACATTGAAAAGCTTAATAATCTACTGATTGCGGAAATTATATAGTGAGATTGCATTGTGTAGCATTATGACTCTTGACTTTCGCTTTAAATTATTCTTTAGAAGGGAACTATCACTGTCCTCTCACAGCTATGCACCTGAAAATTTGGTGGTAGTATGCCTGCTGTACATAGAGCATATGTTGCGGTGTAGATCCTCAACGCCTTAAAGTGAAGTCTGAATAGTGCTTATCTTACTAAATGTCTTGGGTAAGAATTTTAGTCACTTCAATCATACTTCCTGTTATTTTCCCTTATTTACGGCATCCAACTTCAAGTCATATCGGATAATGAATAAAATGGGTGAAATGATGCTCAGATGAGCCCTGATTTCATAGAGCTTAGAGTTACACGGCATTCGTCTCTGAGGATAACGGCAAACCCCAGAAAACCGTTTCCAGGTAACTCATCCTTACCGAGCTTCGAACCCAAGACAACTTGATTATGAGGCAGACGCGCCACCATATCTGCTACTGAGGTGGGCTTTCTGTTAGGTGACCCTTCCAAAGAGATGAATACATATATTTTATCTTTAACGAACAAAACAAGTTATAGCCCTCAATGTAAAAATATGCAATACACTGGTCGAATGCCAACTCTGAGTTGATCTCGTGAATCTTAAGAAAAACATTTAAACACGCAAATTAATTAAATAAATAAATGAAAAATAAGTAAATTAACAAGTAGTCATATAAATAAATAAAAATCTGGAAAAACTATATGCTGGCACTTAATTTCTCAAGCCAGGTTTAAAAGTATTCGAAATTATGATATTATACTGGTACTTGGTATATTAAGTTTCATACGATTCATACAATCAAGAATTAGACAATTAATAATTCAAATTCAAATAAATGTATGAAAAATTAAAAATGATTTTGTTGAACATATACAAGATTGTATACACTTTCGTTTCAAAACACAAAGTTTCATATTTCTCTATATTGATTCGTGAATGCTATACAGTTCCGACTTTCGTTTGTCCATATTCAGGATATGTTTTGCGCAGAAACAAAGGCAACACCGTTCTAATGTTTTGTAAAACATTTCAATAAACTGAGATATATAGATGTATACATAAATATTACTTACTGGCGACATCTAGCGCTTTCTACGTGTACTTCGTGATGTATGAGAATTCCACGCGTAGCGCTGTAGTCGCAGTCGATGAGGAAATCGTTTTCACAAAATACTCATATACTACTTATTATTTATATTTTGTTATAATTACTTGTCATTTACTTTTCGTTTTAAAAATATTTATTTGTCTTAAATTCATTAATTAGGTAATGGTAATTAAATGTTTTGAGTGCAGGTGTAGCTCTTTTGGAATTCGTTATTTGACTCTGAAAATTGTCTAACCTAAATCCACAAAATCATTATTACTGTCATATGACTATAGCGACAAGTTTGGGGTAGGCTAATTTTAGCGTACTAAATCGAAATAGGAAGATATTAAGTATCTGATACGCGACAATTGGGAGGGAAAACAAAAAACAACTACAATTATTTACAATGCCACAATAGAAAACAAAAGGAAGCTGTTACTGTTTACTGTTTCACTTACTGATTAATTAAAATAAGACTAACCTTACTGCTATATATGAACTCCATTGTGTCGATTTTTCTCATTTTAATCCTCATATATGACGTTCTCACCAGTTAGCTGAGTACGTCCTCGTGAATGAAAATAGTAGAAAATGATATTAATACGTTATTGCCTAAGCTGTTCCGGGGATAAGCTTTTATTGCCTTTAAGCACGAAAAATTGGTTCTGGAGAAAAAATAGTGGACAGCATTGTGAGAAACAGGCTAAACAGTTTGTATGCATCAGTAAAGACGTCATCCTTATTATTATCCTTTGAAGACTTCACAAATGCTTGAAGATTAGCACCTTCATTGGCCTTTTCCTGTGAAATTAATGTATGTACATGTCTTCAAATCGTTCATGAATATCAGTCATTATCGTATCCAATGTTTCATAAAATAGGGACTTGAGGTTATGTTTGTAGTGATCTAAGGACAGATTTCGCATATCAGAAGGGGCTTTTAGTTTAAATGAAGTTGGTTCAATAAAAAGATTGTATGATTCATTGTTTCCCTTTCTGTTTAATGCGTCTATTATATTGTCAATCATTTTTGCACAGAGTGCTACATCTAACAATTTATTCTGCAATACACTGAATAAAATATCAATCATATCAAAAATGTCTCAAGTTTCATTGAGCATATATAAATCTGCAAGGAAGAATCTACAAGTGACGCAAAAGAAAAAGAGGATAATAACCTAGCTCAGTGGTCTTCAAATAGTGCAGGAGGGTATTGAAACAGAGAAAAAAGGTATTTTTATATTTAGAGTTGATAACTTAATTTCTCTTCCTGTGCAATTTTGAGCTTTTTTATTACCCCTAGTCTCAAACCACAGTACATCTCCATGCATTTCTTTGTTTTTGAATGTATGTATATTCCTAGAAAAATGTTGCATAAGAGATGGTTAACATTATGACTGTATATGAAACAAGTTTATAATGATTGGTATTGAAAACATAAAATAGACAAATGTTCAAGAATATTCTGTTATATTCCCCAAGTGTTCTCATCCGTAACCATTAGACATAGGCAAATGAGAATATACGGTTTTGAAATTATTATCTAAAGGAAATAAGATCCTGAGTTTCAATCATTTATGACAAAAAATGCGAATAATGTAACATTGTTCTTAATGTAAAGAAATTCCAGCAAAAAATTTAGTTATCATCTTTTTTCGGTAAAAACTGTTGTGGATAAGTGAATGATAAAAAAGCACAAAGGTAACCAAGTTAAAGACAGGGAAGGTACTAAAATACCTGTAGGGCCCGCATATGATGCATGGCGATTTGAAAGTAAACAAAATAGTTGAATTCCTCTCATAAATCTTTAAACTGACTTTTCTTGGTTTTTAATTTTCCAACATTCTTCAAATTTCATAACTCTCCGAATTTTGCAATTCTCAATCAATTTGTATGAATCTTTGCATTTATATTGCACAATAAATATTTAATGAAATTTGTTATTTTTGTTGTAAATTGATTATTTAATTTGTTAATGAAATGTAAGTCTCAAAATTGCAAATATTTTAAGTTCATACATCATACTTTTTCTCTAAATCCACTTGTAACACACTGTTATAACTCATGTACCTGAATCTAAAATTGAAAGTTTCTAAAAGAAAAACTGTATGATCGGGACATTTTATATAACACACAAATGTCACTGTATAAAAACAGTAAATACTTTTAAAAATGTTTAAGTTAGAAGAATGAAATTTGAAGGTATAAGTCGAATCTCTTTACCCCGCCTCATGACAAAATTTCAAGCAGTTCTGATGTAAACTCTTGGTTTTAGCATTTTTCACAAATGACTCCTTTTAAAAATTTGAGATAGTGAAGCAAACTCAAAACTGCTAAAACACACACACACACACACACACACACACACACACACACACACACACACACACACACACACACACACACTCACATATATATATGAATCCATCAGCCAAACGAACATTAGCTGAATCGGCACTTTTCATTATATGTTCAAATAACTGTTTTATTTCGTCCCATTTTTCTGGTATTGCCTTTATGTCTCAGAAACCGAGAACCAAGTAGTGTCCGTTCCTGTAGGTTACGGCTTCCATCCTCGGTACGAAGGACATAAGATCGTTGACTAGAATGGTGGAAGACAGGTGACAGCTGACTATATCGGTCACTATAACAGGAGACTCTAGGGTTATTTTATCTCTCTACTTTAGGTTATAATATATGGACGTAAGATATCTCTAAGCTTTATGTGATCTGGACTCATTAGAGCATTACTTGATTCATCATTCAATATGGCATTATTTTGGAGGCATTCTCGTATGCTCATATATGGATCTAGGATATCTCCAAGAACTGTGTAACATGGACTCATTTGAGTATCATTTCATGCATAACACAATGGATGGAATACGTTAAGAACTCTTGGATTGTATGAGGTCCAGTAATCAGATAAGCCTTTATAATTCATAAAAGAAATTGATTTTTTACAATATCGCCGCCACTGCGAAATATCTTCTTCAATATCCGGGATAATAATCTTACTTGCCTGAATCATGTTTCCTATTGTGTCACTCGTCCAAAGAGATGAGATATATACGAACAAACCAACTTATAATCCACACTTTAAAATTCAATTTACAGTTTGTTTGCCAACTCGTGAAATCATCTGGAGAATTTTATGAAAGGCATTTAAGCGCACATTTAACTTTGTTTTAAAAAAGTGCCTTATGCCCACTTGGAATTTGAAGATTAATAATCACCACCGTAATTTTAATAAGATAGTCCATTTTTAATGTCTTATGTGATTTTTGCTTGCAACACATCCCGTTGATTTATATATATGTTAAGAGATTTCCTGTTGTTAATGTAAGAGATTGACCAGATGAGAATGGAGAATAACAATAAATTTGTTGGAAATGTACTAGCTTTTGCAGACTTTCCTTGTTAAACGCAATAGTCCTTATTTCTCCATATTACTTGGTATATCCGATATAGATTCAGCTTACTATTCTAAACAATCGGGCTATTTTTAACACAGCAAGAAAATATCAATGTTCTAATATTTTTAAAGCATTCAAATAACTAGAACATATCGGTTTATACTTAGCAATTACGTTCAGTGCGTCATCTAGAACAGGCTACTTGTACTTCGTGATTTATGAGGCTCCCACTCTCTCTCTCTGTAGTCGCAGCAGGTGAGGAAACACGCGGCCCATTAGAACTGAACCTTTCTACCTGTTATTACCGTTTGGCTTTAGTTTAGGGTCCTTCGACAATTTTCATATCCCCACACATCCTTTATTTTTGTTACTTTCTTAACTGCGTTGTACTTTAAAATATTTATTTGTCAGCACATTCCGTGTCTAAGTAATGGAGTTCTTTAATGAATTAGGTGTGTCAAAATAGTTAACATATTTTCCCTCATCCTGATAGAAGAATGTCTAGAAGCTTAAAGATCTATATACTCTCGACTAATTTCACTATCATTTCATTCTTCGTCCGCTATAACTTAACGTTAGAGGTTTTCATCTATCCTGTAAGCTGAATGTTCTGTAAATCTCAGCTGTGTACAACCGGGCTAATTTGAACATGGTTTCATTCGTCGTCTGATAAGATTTAACGTTTCAGTTTTTCCCTGATTCCGAAAGACGAAGTCCGATAATTCTATGCTCCATGAACCCTGGACTCATGCCAACATTCTTTCTTTCATCTTAACGACATTACTTGATGTTGGAGACTTTACGTTATCCTAAAACAGGAGTTTCTGGTTACTCTAATGCCTATGGAACTTAGTCTCATTTTAACATTATTTCATTCGTCGACCGATATGACTTAATGCTGTAGGTATTCCATTATCCTGTAAGATAATCGTCTGGTAGCTATATGCCTCCTGAACTCCTTCGAATCTAATGTCATATACAAACCGAAATGGCCTAAGGTTTCAAGTTTACCCTTGTTCTGAAAGATGAATGTCGTGTAACTCTAAGATCTAAGGACCCTGAATTTAATTGAACATGTTTTCATTCATGATCCTGTTTGTTTTAGCACATGGATATCAAGTTATCAACATGTTAAGATAAGCTACGATAACCATACATAGCAAGAGGTAACGCCGTCTACCTTCAGGGCTTCTAGTTTCTTTGCAATTTATAATATACTTTCAACTTGTCAAATGAATAGTACGTTTAAGTACGTTGCGTTTATGTCGCCAGTGATATATTACAGATAGTTTAACTGAATCTATCCGTACCCCAGTGTCCTGCTGCAGAGTAGGAGAAACACGTATGCAGGGAATTATGTCCTTTCGAATATTTCGAAATTAACTGGACTATTACTTATGTTGCCCCATGGAAACACTGAAGTTGAGAGATTGTATTCCATGATGGTTGACATTAAATCTTCAAATATTGAGTGACCTCCTAAGAGTAAAAATTGACATTTAAAACAAAGGCAATTGCTGTATCTCATACCCAATAACTAGTGAATTTTTAAATAAATTTAGAAAGTGCATGTAAAAGTTTTTAAGAGGTGCTAGAACGGAAAAAGGATCCTCTTACAGTGACGACTCTTAAACAATTTTAGGCAGCCGGTACAGAATCACATTCACTTATATCTGGTGATAACTATCAATTATATTAACACTCTCATTAAACAAAACACAAAACAGGATCGCCATAATTCCCATTAATCCGTCGTCTTGATCATCTTGCCACCTCAAATAAATAGCTTAATTGTTGTCGTTTTTTAATAGTTTAGTAGTGGAACATTTTGGAATTTTGCTCAACCTGTAGTGAGATTCAATATAATATGGTTGGCAACACTGGCTACTACATCTGTGGAAGGTCTTTATGACTGCTGTATCGGACCAAATGGTACAATATGGTCTTGTCCCACTACAAAAATTCAGGAATGTAAAGAGAATGCGAATTCCGTCCGACCCTAATGTGGCTGGCTGTATTAAAACCTGTAGGTTTTTGCTGCGTGCCCACCCTTTAAGGGCAATAACATGATAGTCAATGCATTGCTGTGAAAGCTATTCACGGAAATGCAAAATCTTAATGGATCTACAATACTTTGATTTTGTTTACAGATACAACAATCAAGAGGTGTGTAATCCGATAGTGAATTTGAACTTTATTGGAAATTACAATCATGTCCCGCCACTTGCATGTATAAACCAATCTTGTTTGCAATTGGCACAGGTTGTTGCTGTATTTGGAATTTATAAATGCCATACCTAGTAACGGAATGGTTGTAGTCTTAATAACACTGAAACACCCAAAAGGAGAAGCTCTTAGTGCCCATGGGTTGCAATACTACCAACATAATACCATTCTCCTCTGATACAAGTTTTAATTTCTCTAGTACCTATGTTACACTGCTACCAGTTTTCACGAAATGCTAGATGTAAATTTTGTGAACTATGAAGCTATATGTCAGTTTACGCTTCAGCAATCCTTACAGTGTTACTACAGAATGTTACGAGTATGTTACGGCTTATATGTAAAGTATTCAAGCTTATAAATTCTGTTACATCACTTTGTGCAATAGGTGCAGTTTTATGTTTACGTGTCCTTATTTTATATATAGAAGTTTACTCGTATTATTCATGTTAGTTAAATTATTTAAAAATATATGTAATTCTACATATTGTGTTTTGCTAAAGTTTCTTTGTAATTAAATTAATAAGCCATGTTGCATTACTTTCAAGTGTTTTGAGTTATATCTACAATGGTGTAACTAGTGTCGTGCTATATATTCTTTGTAATTGATTCAGCTGAGTCATTCATGTCATATAAGTAAATGTCACATTATTATGTTATTCTAATGAGGCAGAATAATAAAAATATATACAGTAAATGTCAAAACAGTGTTGTTATTTAAATATTATATATTATATAACCAATTATTCATTTCTCCAAAGTTCATACAAAATTGTTAGTTAATTCATTATAGTAGGAAATAATGAACATATGCGGCACAGAAAATTCATTGCAAGTCTCAGCTGATTATATGTGCTAATACTGTGTTGCTACAGATGATAAAAATTAATATGTTAGCTTTTATCAAGTTCAACAACTTTGAAACTGTAGTCTCAACTCTCAAAACTCACATAATTACACATATCTTTAACAATTACTCTCGT
This sequence comes from Mantis religiosa, assembly GCA_030765055.1. Classification (NCBI taxonomy): domain Eukaryota; kingdom Metazoa; phylum Arthropoda; class Insecta; order Mantodea; family Mantidae; genus Mantis; species Mantis religiosa. Next base: position 90,281,407 of record CM060950.1, read on the forward strand.
ATTTTCTGAAATATCGCCAATTTATGAATGTCTTAAATGAGTTTCAACTTATTCCGTTTACTAACGTGTATGATAAAAACTTTTCTTCTATTATTGTATCTAAATGATAATTTCTAAAATCAGTGTATTCCCTACGGTCAGTCAATTTCAAAATGAGATTAAACTACCAAATATTAATAAAGAAAAGCATTGAATTACCTGGGCATACAAGGGGCATTCTGAAAGTAAGTTCTGCTTCAGTTTATCTCGGCTGCAGCGCTGCAATCGCAGTTCCGCACATGCGCGGTAGACGCTCTGTATCAAGGAGAAGAAACGTGCGCCATTGTGAGATAGGTGTCAGCCACGTACGAGTTGTTGTGCTTGTTTACAATGTCGGTGTTCATTGAAAATCCCGCCGCTTGTGAAATCAGATCTGTGATTCGTTTTCTGAATGCTAGGAAAGTGACACTAATTGAAATTTATCGACAAATTTGGGATGTTTCCAGACAAAATGCGATGAGTGATACAGTGGTGAGAAGATAGGTCCGACAGTTCAATGAAGGACGTAGTGAAGTATTACACAACAAAAAATATAAATTAAAAGAAATTATTAATCATTTATACTCAATAGAACTTCAACATATTTATTAAACGGTTAAAGAATATCAGCAAAACCAAAGGAACAAGACATTTTTCTACTCAAATTGTCCATTAATGTGCTCTAAAACGCACATTCAAACTCGATTTTAAAAAAGTGATAGGAGAACGAAGTTTAACTTATGTTATGGTATATTTCGAAAAATCTTCCATGTGTTATCTAAACTAACAGATATGCATAAGGAAAAGCAATTAATTTCCAAGTCCAAGTCGTGTACTGACAGGCTGTTAACAGCCAGAAGGTTTTTGCTGCGTACCCACCGAGGTCTTGGGTCTGACCGCAGGTTGTTAATTGTGATATTTGTAGGATGATGTAATATTTTTTGTTGAAGAAAATTTTGTTGAGGTAGCTTTTTGCTCCTCTTTAATTTTGTACAGGATGCCAAACCGCTTTGTTTGTTTACACCCTGGTGTTTTATTATTCTAAAATGGGGTAAATTTTGTAGCCGAACAGCTCTTTTGGAGTTTTGTAATTTAGCTTATGCTGCTGTAAGGATTAACTCCTTTGTTACCTCGGATGCCCGCAAGCCATACGGGGTACCCGGTAACGCCTGAAGCGGCGTCTCGCAGCGTCGTAGTCTCCTAGAGACCGAACCAGGGCGCTTCTATGAGCAGGAATTTTATCGTAAAATTTTGTTGCCCGGCAGCAATTAATTTGCTGTACATATAAAACTTTTGCTAACTTCCTTTGTAAAACATAATAGCCAATATTCCTCTATATTGATTCCTGTACGCGATATAGCTTCCGCCTACTATTCTTAACATTCAAGATGCGTATTACATAAAAGCAAAGCAACACCGTTATACTATTTTAGAAAACATTACACTAACTGTGACATATTGGGGTATACATAACAATTAAACACTTGGCGTCATCTAGAACGTCCTGCGTGTACTTCGTGATTTATGAGACTTCCACTGTGTAGCGCTGTAGTCGCAGGCGTTCAAGAAATACGCGGAACATTAGAAGTGTGCCTCCCTATCAGTTATATGTACTGACTACAGGTGCGGCGTTGAGCGAATTGATTAGTTGACTCGCAAAGCTGTCTAACCTAAGTCCGCAAAATCATTATTACTGTCAAATGATCAATGCCACAAGTTTAACGTAGGCTAATGTACGAGTACGAACTCGAAATAGGGAAATTATTAGGTTTCTGATAAACTTTTAGTGCGAAGGAAAAAAAACCACACAATTAATTGAAAAATGACAATAACAAACAAAAGGAACCTGCTACTGCCTACTGCTTTACTTATTGGTTAATTAAAATAAACAACAACTTACTGCTATATATCAACTCTATTCTGTTGCTTTTTATCATTTTCATGCTCGCGAAAGCATATTTGACGTGTTCGTTATCTGCTTTATTTTATCTCTC
>CM060950.1:90288418-90308418 GCA_030765055.1 Mantis religiosa
GAAATTGTAGGGCTTTGTATCGTGTACAACACTCCTCACACTTTGAAGGACCGTCCCAATCTCCAGATTTATATCCTATAGAGAACAACTGGAAGGAACTCAAGGAGTGTGTGAGGAAGCATCACATCAGAAGCAAGGACCATCTGAAAGAACTGCTTCAAACAGAGTGGAGAAATATGGATTCCGATGTCACTAAACAACACATACAGAAAGCCCCCAAATGATTATCATCAGTAATTCAAGGAAAGGGGATGATAACTAAATCCTAGCTCTTGCCTGCTCTAATACGTATGTCCAGATGTAAACTAACCATTTTATTTCCCATTGTAGTGCAAATTAGTTACAGTTGCTATTTATGAGGTTATATGTTTAATTGAATACCTAAGTTTATTTTGTACCAGTTGTATCTACGTAGGCGTACCCTGCGTAGCTTTAGAATAATGTAAGTAATAAATATGTTACGTTCGAATACTTATGTAGGCTTCTGTATGCGACGTGATTCTCATAATCGCAAATGTCACATTCCCTTAAAACCCTACGGTTTGGGAAACGTTACAACAGACGTTTACGAATGTTTTGTTCATGACATCTGCCTGAAAGTGTCAACAAAATTTTTTTTTGGATAAATAATCGGCATTAATGTCATAAAACGAACTTGCAAAAAGCACGGAGATGTATCCACCTCACCAGACTTCTTTTCTCAAAAACAAATACTTCTACTTACAGTATTGTGTTAATGTACAATACGTCTGCCCCTTATTTCCACAAGTTAAATGGCAAGCGAAGTCTAGACAATATCCAAACCGCGAAAGCATGTGCAATCTTTTAGGGAACGTACAAAAAGTTACAATATCATCCGGCTTATCGTGTTTTACATGTAGTGTCATCCATGGACAGCAATGCACATTTTAAAAGGACTGTCTCCTAGCGGCCAGGAATACAATTGCAAAACCGTTCGCTATACTATGGATCCTTATGACGGTAAACTTATGTATTATAGCCACACTACTTTCTCAACCCACTCTACTACACAGGACTGCTCTCTATTTACTCCAACTTTAAGATAATCTTTTACAAAATTAGTTTAATTAAGTATTTTGTTATAAAAGATAGAGTGAAAGTATAAAGTGACGTTTAAATGTTTAAAATGTAGGTTGTTGTGTTTGGACCTTCAAATGAATATGAGGTATAAACACTTGAAACTTTAAATAAAAAAACGAATAACTCAAAAATCATTAACGACAAGATTGAAGTTGACATAAGTTAATAGTAGCTTGATTTAACATTTCAATGTGTATATAGCTCATGTTGATTTGAATGACCAAACACAACGACCTACATTTTAAACAATTATGTATCGCTTTAGACCTGCAGTCCAGCTTTTACAACAAAATACGAGGGCTATCCAGAAAGTAGATTACGTTTTCGTCTGTTTCCGCTAGGGGCGGGGCTAGCGCGGCCATCTTGGGGTCAGAGCGTTGCGCAGCTCAGTCGGCATCTAGCCGTGCTAGTGAGAGGTTCGTGCTGTGCTCCGTTCAGATACTGTGACGGTTTGCAGTGTCTGCGTTAATTGAAAATCCCGCGAGCTGCGAGGTGCGTGCAGTAATAAGGTTTCTGACTGCAAAGAACTGTAAACCGATAGAAATCTATCGGCAGCTTTGTGAAGTGTATGGGGACAACATTATCACTGAAGGTGGAGTGCGTCAGTGGGTCATCAGATTTAAAAATGGCCGAACCAATGTTCACGACGAAGATCGAAGTGGGAGACCCAGCATAGTGACTGCCGAACTTGTCGAAAAAGTCGATGCTAAAGTCCGTGAAAATCGAAGGTTCACAATAACGGAACTTTCTTTGAGTTTTCCACAAATTTCGCGAAGTTTGTTGCACGAAATCATCAGTGAAAAGCTTGGTTACCACAAGTTTTGTGCAAGATGGATTCCAAAAATCTTGACAGAGGACAACAAAAATCAGCGAATGGCTGCAGCGTTGAACTTTTTGGACGTTTACCATAAGGATGGTGACTCTTTACTCGACCGCATCGTTACTGGTGACGAAACATGGGTGAAACACGTGAACTGTGAAACGAAATTGCAATCAATGCAGTGGGGGCACACAAGTTCTCCCCAAAAAGCCAAGAAATGCATGCAAACAATGCCGGAAGATGATGGCGACTGGTTTTTGGGACAGAAAAGGTGTGATTTTGGTGGACTTCCTGGAAAGAGGCACTACAATAAACTCTCAAAGGTATTGCCAAACTCTCCAAAAACTCAGAAGAGCCATTCAAAACAAGCGCAGAGGAATGTTGAGCTCTAAGATCTTGTTGATTCACGACAACGCCCGGCCCCACACGGCAAATGTCACTCGTGAAGTTCTTGAATCTCTTATGCGGGAGTTGTTTCCTCATCCGCCGTACAGTCCCGACCTGACACCGAGCGACTTCCACCTATTCCCAGCAATGAAGAAGTTGCTGGCTATGCAGCGTTTTGATGACGACGCACAGCTGCAAGAAGAGGTAACGAAGTGGTTGAAGGCGCAGGCGGCCGAATTTTTCGACGAAGGAATTTCCAAGCTCGTACATCTTTACGATAAATGCCTTAATTTGAATGATGACTATGTCGAAAAGTAGTATTTGAGTGTGGCTTTCATCTGTATATAATAAAATTTGTTTCCTATACTTTGTTTCCTTTTTATTCCAAAACGTAATCTACTTTCTGGATAGCCCTCGTATTTAAGGTGAGAAAGTACTTCACTTGGGGCTAAACTACACATTTTTTAATCTTAGATTATAGTATATGTTCGTCCCTCTAGATTACAAATGTATAGTTAGAAAGTTAACTGGAGCAGTATCTTATACCTAGTTTTCATATTATGTTAGTGAGTGTTAAGTTTTTGCCAGCCCCCTTTTCATAAACTTTCAAAATATCGAGCTTAACTTCTGAAATATTAAACAGATTTCTGAACTAGACCTTGCTAGCTAAGCGACCAGTCAAGCTTCATATCGGTACCACTGTAACTCCAATGATGCTAGTTTTTCTTATGTCTTCGGCTGTGTATGAGAAGAGTTACTTATTTTGAATATTTTGTACTAGTTATTGCTAAATATATGATATGGGTAGGCAAAAACATTTGGAAGGAAAAAGTTTACAGGCAATGGTTTTACAAGAAACCTTACAGTAAATGCTAAAATATAAATAAAATAGACACTGAAACCACATATAATATACAGGTTAGTAGGTCCAGCTCACAAAACACATGTGCTATACATGATAATGGTCATATACAGAAAATGATGAGCTGCGAGTCTTTTAAGCAGATAAAATGGTTGAAGAACTGGCCAAGAAGGCAATAAAAATTAAGAGGAACTTGAAAGGAAAAAGGGAGGATATAGAGACTCAAAACTATGCTGCAGGAAGGTTCTGACTCATTTGAGGGATCAGTAATTAATATATAAACTTTCAAAGCTGCTTTTCTCAGTTTCACTTTTTTCAGGTTCTGGTAAATTTAAAAAAAACTATTCAACCAAAACATGTGAATGATTTTCTGTATATTAAGCAGACTTACAAGAATAATAATAAAAAAAGGGATTTTCACAGATATTAAAGATAGTAGTTTAAAAAACTATCTGAAAATTCAGTGCTTTTTTAAAGTAAAACTAAAAAATTAAAACAAATTATCTTTACAACATCTTCATATCATAATAGGTATTATTCAAGATAAAGGTTTTAAGAACATGCTTCAAAATGTTCATGTACGTATCAATAATAATTTCTTAGTAATGTGCACCCAAAGATCATAGAAATAGCATTTCGGAGATAGGCAGTACCTTTTCATTTTGATGAAACTAATTTTGTAAATGTTTATCTTAAACATGGAGTAGAAATAAAAACAGTCCTATGTAGTAGAGTGGGCTGAGAAAGTAGTGTGACTATAATACATTCGTTTACTGTCATAAAGATATATAATATAGCAAACGTTCTTTTAACTGTATTCCTACCCGCTTAGAGACAGTGCTTTTTACTGACTGTATACTACTGTCCATAGATGGCACCACCAGTAAAACAGGATATGCCGGAAGATTAATGTAACTTTTCCTGCTTTCTCTAAACGATTGCACATAATTTTACTTTTTAGTTATGATCTAGATATCATTCGCCGTTTACCTTGTAGAGATATAAGGCAGCAGTAGTGTATATTAACACAATATCTTAAGTACAGATATTTCTTTTTGAGAAAGGAAGTTTGTTAAGATGGATATATATCTGAGCTACTCGCAGCTGCTTGAATGAATGAATGAAGAAATGCTTTCTATATGTTCAATTTATTTAAAACTGCTTGTGTCAAGACGCTTTTGCCATTAAAGCATAGTTTTGAAACGTTTATACATAAACTGTGCCTGAGTTATTAAAGCTCCGTAAAATTAAAATGTGATTATGGTAACTAACCTGATTGTTCTTTCTGAACCCACTCTCTTACATAGGACTCTTTGCTATCTATTACAATTTTAAGATAAAGATTTACCAAAATAATTTCATTAAATATTTTGTTGCAAAAGTTAGAGTGCAAGTCTAAAGTGAAGTTTAAATGTTCAAAATGTAGGTTATGTTTGCACTTTTAAATGAATATGAGGGATAAGCACTTGAAATTTTAAATAAAAAGAAAACGAATAACTAAGAAGTCATCTACGACAAGGATAAACTTAATATAAGCTATTTGTTGTTTTATTTAAAATTTCAAAGGACTTGTTTATACCTCACATTAACTTGAATGACCAAACACAAAGAGCTACATATTGAACATTTATATATCGCTTTAGACCTACACTCTAGATTTTATAACAAAATATTAATAGGTGAGGAGCTTCTTCACTTGGGGCTAAAAATCACTTTTCTAATTTTACATTTTAGTACAATTTCAGCCATCTAGATTACAAATAAATATTGAGAAACTTCCTGGGAGCAATATTTTATATATACTTTTCATATTAAGCTAATGAGTGTGACGTTTTCGCCACCCTTCTTTTCGTAAACTTTCAGAATATCGATCTTAACTTCTGAAATACTGAACTGATATATCTGATATAGGCCTTGTTATGTAAGGGATAATTCAAGCTTCCCGTCGGTACCACTGTAACACCAATGATGCTAGTTTTTCTTATGTCTTCGGCTGTGTAACAAACAGTTACTTGTTTTGAATATTTTGTACTAGATATTGCCTTAATATATGATAAGGGTAGGCCAAAAACATTTGGAAAGAGAAATCTTATAGACAATCGTTTTACTAAACATAGAAAATTGAAAATATAAATACAACAGACAATGAAACCACATATAATATTAAGGTTAGTAGGTCCAGTTCACACTATACATGTGATAACCATGATAGTGGTCATATACAGAAATTGATGAGCTGCGAGTCCTGAAAGCAGATAAAACGGTTGAAGAACTGGCCTAGAAGGTAAGAAAAATTAAGATTAACTTGAAAGGAACAGTGGAGGCTACAGAAAGTCAAGACTATGCAGCAGGAATTTTCTGATTCGTGCGAGAAGTAAGTAATTAATTTATAAACTTTCAAAGCTGTTCTTCTCAATTTCCAATTTTCTTTCAATTTCTCGTACTATTTTTGGAAACTATTCAACCAAAGCATATAAATATTTGTGTGTGTATATTAAGCAGACTTGCAAGAATAATACCAAGAAGGGAGTTTTCTCAGATATTCATATTAGTCGTTAAAAAATTATCTGAAAGTTCATTGCTTCATTAAAAAAGCTAAAATTTATAACAGACTATCTTTACAAAGTTGCAAGTAATGATACGCATTACTCAAGATTAAGGTTTTAAGAACATTCCTGAAAGCTTTCATGTACATATTAATAATACATTTTTTGGTAATGTGCACCCAGCAATCAGGGAAATAACGTTGCCGAGATAGGCAGTACCTTCTCACTTTAACGAAACTACTTTTGTAAATGTTCATCTTTAACTTGGAGTTAATACAAAAACAGTCATATGTAGTAGAGTGGTTTGAGAAAGTGGTGTGAATATAATACATTAGTTTATCGTCATAAAGCTATATGTTAGAGCAAACGCTCTTTTAATTGTATTCCTGCCCGCTAGGAGACAATGCCTTTACCGAATGTGTACTGCTGTCCATAGATGGCACCACCAGTAAAACTCGATATGCCGCTAGATTAATGTAACTTTTCCCATGTTTTGTAAACGATTGTATATAATTTTGCAGTATAGATCTGGTCTCCACTTCACTTGCCGCGTACCTTGTAGAAATATAAGGCAGCAATAATGTATAATTACACAATACTGTGAGTACAAATATTTGTTTTTGAGAAAGGAAGTATAGTGACGTTGATACATACCTGAGCATCCTGCTAGCAGTGTTTGTGTTCTAATTCTGATTAATCAGGATATAACTTATTTGGTGGTGTAGTTATGCTTGTTATCATGAACCGTCGGCTGTACACATCCTTTTAAGCCTAGCATTCATCGGATCCTTTCCCCTTTTTAAGTACTTAGCGGGGTTTACATTATGTGCCGCTTGGAGCTCCCCAAGCTGACCCCTAAACTATCTCATTGTAGCCAGCAGTGTTTTGCCCGACGTTTGCTTTAGTGTAGTCAGGTGAACCAATTGCATGATCTCAAAGTAGTATTGAAAATGCACTTTATATGAAGTGCTGTTGGCAGCATTCTGAAGTAATCGAAGAAGAAAAATGGGTATCAATAAGAGATAACATAAGTAATCATTAGTATGAGCACAACATGTCATACTCTATTATTACAGTGAGTGAGTGTGTGGGGCTTTAGGGCCCGTCGACATCGAGGTCATTTGGGCCCTAAGTCAAACCTAAAAGCTATAAAAAATATTTGTTAAGAGGTAAAATATAATAAAAACACTCAACTGTTAAAAAGGACATAAAAACCATCTAAAACTTATAATTTAAAGTCTCTAAAATTAATAAATATAAAATTCAAGTTAGACTTGTTTGTTAAAACCGATCTTAAAAACAAACCGCAGTGCCTTGTCCACGGCCACTGGGTCGTTCCCTAAAATATCGTGCAAGTTAGCTCTTAGGCCCAAAGACTGGCGAACGCGGGTGTATTGCGGACAATCCAGCAATACATGCCGCACGGTGAGAGGTACTGTACACGGAGCACACACAGGGGCCGGTTCCCCTCTTAATAGATGGTATTACGATGATGATGATAATGATTAATAGTATCAGTATCATCATTGTCATAATCATTATTATCATTATTATAATCATAGCAACAATAGTGGGAATAAGTACAAAAATCCGCCGTTTTAATTTTAGATGACGTTGGTTTACTCAAGCGATAGGTCCATCTTTTCCGAGCCGTTTTCTGAATTATTGCTATGTATTCTCTAGTAAAATTTTTTAATATCAGCCGGAAACTGGAATTACCTATGAGTATTAAACTCATAAGCTTTTAGGTGTACTTTAGAGAGGATTACATTCTATCCCTAAAACCGACATTCCTGTGAATTTTTGGTATTCCTTTCTCTTAGAACGTCAAGCAATATATTTTAGTAAGCGCAAAACCGGACTAAGGCGCACGTGAGGTTTGATGGGTAGGCCTACCTTCCAAAAACTTAGGTGCAGCTGACTCACATGGTATATTTGATATATTTCGCTTCGAAAGAGCCTGTCAGGAAGAATTTCTCGCTGACGCAAAAGTAAAAGAGGACAATAAACCAGCTGTGTGATCCCTAAATAGTGCAGGAGGGTGTTAAAGCAGAAAAGAAAGATTCTTTATATTTAGAGCTTCCCAATAAATTTTTCTAGCTGTAAAATTTTAGCATTTTGTTAAAACTCCTAGTACTCCAGACACAGAAGTTTTCCATTAAACTAGGTTTTGCATATATGTATATCCTTAGAAAAGTGTTAAATAAAAGTTGGACATCATATTACACAACAAACAACATAATAATGATTGGTATTGAAAACAAACAAACAGACATTTCCTAAATATTCTGCTCCAGAGCCATTAGACAAAAGGAAACTAGTATATGCAGTTTTGTAATTATTATTTAAGGAAAAAGAATAAAAGTTTCAATTATTTATATAAAAATGTAAAGAATATACGATTTATCCTAATATAAAGAAATTCCAGTCAGAAATCTATTTGTCATTTACTTGGTAAAAATGTTTGGGGATAGAAAAATCATAAAGAGTAAATTAAAGATAAAGAAGGTAATAAGATAGCTGTAGGGCCTGCATATGATGCATGGGGATTTCAAAGGAAACAAAATAGTTTAATTTCTATCGTAAGCATTTAAACTTATTTTTCTCCGCTTTCAATTTCGGAACATTTTTGTATCTTCAAAAACATCCAATTCCTGGAATTTTCAACGAAGCTTTATGAAACTTTGCATACGTATTCTTAAATAAGTCATGATTAAAGTTGGTGCCTATGTTGTAAAATGAGAATCTTATATATTATTGAATTTTAAATCTCAAAATCTCAAAAAATTTAAGCAACTTTATTACTGATGTACATAGACGCCTGAATCTAAAATTAAAACTTTCTAAATGAAAGACTGTATGATAGGGGAGATTTCATATAGCATTTAAAAAAATCTATACAAAGAACAGTAAATATTTAAATAAAAATATTTAAGTTATTAGGATGAAATTTGGAAGCTTAAGTAGAATCGCTTCACCCCTACTAATGACAAAATTTCAAGCAGTCTTCTCGTAAAATCTAAATTTTAGAATTTTTCTAAGCTGTCTCCCCTAAGAAACTGGAGGTAGGAAAGCAAACTCAAAGCTGCCAAATATATTTATGAATCCCTTGGCGTGAAGAACGTTTCTTAAAACGCAATTTTTCATTAGATGTTCAAATAACTGTTTCATCAACGTCCCATTTTTCTAGTATCACCTTTAAGGTCTCAGAAACATCAATATACAATACTACAATGAATATTACACCACATTAAAAGTATATATTAAATATTGTATTATAATATAATAGTAATAATAATATACTATTACAAAATAAAGCATTAAACGCACAAAATATACATTTAAACTTCCCTTCTTCTTATTCGCACCCGTTACCCCATACAAACCTTTAATAAGTACTAAAGTAAAATCAATAATAAGCTGCTATCCAGTTATTAATAAAACAAAGAAAACCTACTAGTAAAAAAAATTGGGTTCAAATGTTACTGTTGTTTTATGAACATGTATGATAAGAACTTTTCTTCCGTTATTTTGTGTAAATGATAATTTCCCCATGGCAGTGTATTCGCTACGGTCAGTAAAGATCAAAGATAAGTTACTAAAATAAATTACCAGATATGAAGAAAGAAAAGCACAGCACAGACAGACATCCCGGGACATAGTCCCTAACTGGCATAGCGAGGGTGTTGTGTAAAAGGACGCTGGTTAGACACTGGGTTTAAGTTTGTGTACTAGTAATATGCATATTTTTAATCATAAAAATAGACATAAATATATATGAAAATATATGCAATCTAAGGAAAATTGGAAATGGAATACAAAAGAACAGCAATGAGTTTGCTGGTGATATATCAGATTCTGCAGATTTTCGCTTTAAAACACAAAAGTTGTTATTTGTCTATATTGACTTTCATATGCTGTATAGTTATGGGCTTAAAACTGTTAATATTCGGGATATATATTATAAAATAGCAAAGCAGCATCGTCATAATGTTTTAAAAACATTATAGTAACTGGCACATATTGATGTATACTTAGCAATTACAGCCTGTGCGAAATCTAGTACATTCTCCGTGTACTTAGTGATTTATGGGAATTCCACTGTAGCGCTCTAGTCGCACTCACTCAGAAATACGCGGACATTAAAAGTGTACGTTTAGAGTGCAGGCGTGGCTCTGGGCGAATTGATTAATTGCCTCGGAAAACTGGCTAACCCCAATCCGCAAAATTATTGTTACTGTCATATGAACAATGCCACAAGTATAAAGTAGTTTAATGCTGGCATACGAATTCGAAATAGTGAAAATATTAAGTGGCTCATAACCTACTAGTGCGGGGGAAGAAAAATAATTGCAATCATTTACAATACCTCAATAAAGAATAAAAGAAGGATGCTACCGCTTACTGTTTCACTTATTGGTTAATTAAAATAAGAATCACCTAAATACTATTTATCAATTCTATTCTGTCTTTTTTTGTCATTTTTATACTCGCGAAAGCATCTTTGTGTACGTTGTCATCAGTTCACTGAGTACCTCCTCGTGAATGGAAATAGTAGACAATGACGTTAATCTGCTATTGCCCAAGCTGTTTCCGAGATAAGCTTTTTTGGTCTTTACGCACGAAAAATTGGTGCTGCAGAACAAATAGTGGACGGTATTGCTAGATACAGGCTAAACACCTTGTATGCATCAGTAAATTCTTGATCCATATCAGTATCTTTCGAAGATTTAAAAATGCTTGAAGATTGACACCTTCATTAGCGCTATCTTGGTAAATTAATGTAAGTTCGTTCCTTAGTCATTCTGCATCCGAAAAGTATGTTAGGTAACACAGTTTTAAATTATTAAGACACTGGAAGTGTTATACCTAGGAGTGCTTTTGATATTTTGCAATGTCAGCAAGCTTTATATATTTTAAACTTTTCATGTCTTCAAATCATTCATTAACTTTAGTCATTACAGTATCCAGTATTTCATAAAATAGAGAACTGTGCTTTAGTTTGTGCTGATCTAAGGACAGATTTCGCATATCGGAAGTGACTTTAGTTTAAATGAAGTTGGTTCTATAAATTGTTTGAATGATTCATTGTTTCCCTTTCTGTTTAAAGCGTCTATTATTCTGCCAATCGTTTTTAACAGAATCATACATCTAGTAGTCTGTTCTGCAATTCACTGAATAGAATATCAGTCATATCAAAATGTTTAAAGTTTATTGAGCATATATAAATCTGTCAGGAAGAATATCTCGCTGAGGCAAAAGGAAAAGAGGACAATAAACTAGCTGTGTGATTCCTAAATAGTGCAGGAGGGTGCTAAAGCAGAAAGGAAAGATTCTTTATATTTAGAGTTTCCAATTAAGTTTCTCTTCCTGTAAACTTTTAGCATTTTGTTAAAATTCCTAATACTCCAGACACAGGAGTTTTCCATGAACCTAAGTTTTGCATATATGTATACCCTTAGATAAGTGTTCAATAAAAGTTGGTTATCATATAACACAACAAACAAGATATAAATCATTGGTATTGAACACAACAAACAGACAAGAATTTAGGAATATGCTATTACATTCCCTAAATATTCTCCTCCAGAACCATTATTAGACAAAAGCAAATAAGTATATACAGTTTTGTAACTATTATATAACGGAAAGAGGATTATAATTTTTAATAATTTATAACAAAAAATGTAAAGAATCTAACATTGTTCCAAACATAAAGAAAGTCCAGTAAGAAATCTATTTGTCATTTATTTGGTAAAAACGTTTTGGGATACAAAAAATCATAAATAATCCTCAAGGTGAGCAAATTAAAGATAAAGAAGGTAATAAGATAGCTGTTGGTCCTGCATATGGTGCATGGGAATTTCAAAGGAATCATATTACTTTAATTTCTATCGTAAATATTTAAACTCATTTTTCTCCGCTTTCAATGTTTAAACAGTTTTGTATCTTCAGAAACATCCAATTTCTGGAATTTTAAACGAAGCTTTTTGAAACTTTGCATTCGTATTCGTAAATAGTCCTGATAACAGTTGATACTTTTGTTGTAAATTGAGCAGCTAATTTATTATTGAATTATAAATCTTAAAATCGCAAACGATTTAAGCATCTTTATAACTGATGTACATAGATGCCTGAATCTACAACAGGCCGCGACTTGGCTCAGTGGTTGGGCCGCTTGGCTCTCACCAAGGCGGCCCGATTTCGATCCCAGGCGACCGCAAAGTGAGATTTGTGGGGGACAACACGGCGCTGGAGCGGGTTTTCTCCGGGACCTCCGGTTTTCCCCGCCATCTCATTCCACCGGTGCTCCATCTTCATTTCATGTATCATCAGTGTCACCGCCTGCGGTGCCGTAAGTAGTAAAAGCGGGCGTTAAACACTACACATTTCATTTCGTTTTGAATCTAAAACTGAAATTTTCTAAATGAAAAACTGTATGTTCCGGGAGATTTCATATAACATTTAAAAATCACTGTACAAAAAAGTAAATAATTCAAAGCAAAATATAAGTTATCAGGCTGTTATTTTGAAGCTTCGAATAGCTTCATCCCCACTAATGACATAATTTCAAGCAGCCATCATATAAACTCTGAGTTTTAGCATTTTTCATAGGTGCCTCCCCTTAAAAACTAGAGATAGGAAAGCGAATTCAAAGCTGCTCGGCCTGACGAACACTTCTTAAACCGCAATTTTTCATTAGATATTTAAATAACTGTTCCAACCCGTCCCATTGTTCTATTATTAATTATTAATAATTATTTATAAATATTAATATAAATATTATTAATATAATAATGTAATATATTTATGTAATAATATAATTTATATTAATTAATATGAATATTAATAAGCAATAATGTGTTGTGATGTCTAACTATAGGCTTTACAGACAACACGGTCTAGTTCTTACTTCACAAACGACAGTGGCTAGTTCGGCTGCTGCAGTAGTAAAAAGTGAAACCACGAATACGATTTCACTCATCATCCGATGTGATACAAGCTTGGAAGTTCCATGTTTACCCTTGTTCTGAGAGATAAATGTCTCATATCGCATACAGAAGGTAATATAGAGAAAAATGAATTCTTATGTTATAAAACGAACGTCTGCAAAGTATTATATATACAGCAAATTTACTGTTATTATTAATAATAATATAGTGGTTATATGTGTATTCGAAAAATTGCCCAGTTTTGAATGTGCTAAGGAATGGAAACCATTTAGTGTATTAACATGTTAGATAAGTGTTTTTGTTGAACATATACAAGCTTCTGAAGACTTCCGTTGTCAAACACAAAAGTTCATATTCCTCTATACTGATTCATGTATGCGATATAGCTTAAACGTTTCGGATATGTGTTACACAAGAATAAAGCATCACTGGTGTAATATTTTGGGAAACATTCCAATAACTGGGACATATTGTTGTATATATATAGCAATTAGAGCCTGATAGACATCTACAACTTCCAACATGTACTTAGTCATTAATGAGACTTCCACTGTGTGTCGCTGTAGTCGCGACCGCTCCGTACGGCTTTATCTTAGGTATTTTCGACAGTTCTCATATCTTTACTCAGATTTTATTTTCTTCTTACCATTTTAATATGGTTTTATTTTACATTTTTTATTTGTCAACACATTCCCTATTTTGGTAATGGTAATTGTAATGTATCTGGTGTGTCAACAAAGAATTTATTTTCTGTTATTCTGAAAGAACAATTAATGATAGCTCTAAGATCTATGAACCCTCTACTCAGTCCAACATGATTTTATATATCGTGTGATACGAATTAACATTGGAGGTTTTACCTTATCTTGAAAGACGAATATCTTGTAAATTTAAACAATATGTAGTGTGGGCTCATTTCCACTCATTACTTATATCCAGTAAAGATAAATGTTATCCAGCTATTAATAAAACAAGGAGGCTCTATTTGAAAAACCTGGCCCCAAATTGCCTTGCTAACCAGCACAGCGTAGATATATTTTATTTTATTGTTAGTGATGCCTAACATAACATAACAAATACATTACACGACATTTATAATCTATATTACGCAACCAAAGGTATTAATTAAAAGAAATTATTAATTATTTATACTAAGTAGTAGTGCTTTTAGTATACCATTTAACAGATTTTTAACCGTAATGTAACAAAACTGACTTTGTGCCCATCTTCGAAAACGAAGTTGAAATTAATTGCTATCATATATTACTTTATTACTTAATTAATTACTACATTATATTTTTAAAACTCGGCCATTTTTGAATGTCTTAAACAAGTACTGCATTCAACATATTCTGTTTATGAACATGTATGATAAAACCTTCTCTCCGTTTTGTTATGTATATGATAATTTCTCAAATAAGTGTTTTCAATTGTTCAGTGAAGTTGTAATTTCTGCGCCCTCAGAATGAATGTATAAGTGAATAACACTGAGTTTGTTGCACATATAAAATTTGTGCATTCCTTCAGTGTAAAACGCAATATTTCTTATTCCTGAATATTGTTTCCCGTATGCCATATACCTTCCGCTGGCTATTGTTAGCAGTCAGGATGTGTTTGACACAAAAATTAAGTATCACTGTTGTAATATTTTTGAAAACATTGGAATAACAGGACATATTGATATATACTTAACAATTACATCCTGTGGAATATCTAGAATATTCCACTTGTACTTCGAGATTTATGGGACCACCTGCGTGTAGGCCACGCTGGCACAGTGGTTAGAGCGCTTGGTTCTCACCAAGGCGGCGCGGGTTCGATCCCAGGCGACCGCAAAGAGAGATTTGTGGTGGACAACACAGCGCTGGGGCGGGTTTTCTCCGGGATACCGGTTTCCCTCGCCATCTCATTCCACCGTAGCTCCATCTTTATCTCATGTTTCAACAGTGCCATCGCCTGCGGTGCCGTATGTAGTAAAAGCGGGCGTTAAACGCTACACATTACATTTCCTGCGTGTAGCGCTGTAGTCGCAGGCGCGAACGAAATACGCGGGATATTAGAACTACTGATTATGATCGGTTATTTCCGTTCGGCTATGTCTTAGCGTTTTTTTTACAGTGCTCATTAATATCTAAGGGAAACGGATTTTAAATTTTCAATCACTTATAACAAAAACTGTAAAGAATGTAACATTTTTCCCAATGTAAAAAAATTCCAGCAAAAAATATGGTTAACAATTTTTCTGATAAAAACAGTTGTGGGTAGAAGAATCATAGAAAGGAGCCAAAAGTAACCATATTAAAATTAAAGAAGGTAATAAGATTGTTGTTTGATTGATAATAAGAAGGTTGTAGGGCCTTCATATGGTTCAATGGTATTTCAAAGTAAACAAAATGCTTTAACTTCTATCGAAAATATTGCAACTCATAATGCACCGAATTAAAATTCTCAACATTTTTGTATTTTGAAAATGTTACAAATTCTGCAATTCTCAGCGAACTGGTATGAAACTTCGCATACATATTCCTAAATATCCTTTTTATAAAACTTGATTTTAATTGTTGTGAATTAAGTAGTTTATGTATTTTTGAATTTTAAATCGCACAATTGCAAATAAATAAAAAAATTAATGTATTCACACCTACGATTATTATCTGCAAACCTACTTCACATACACTTTACAAATATAGCAAATTTTATATAACTGATGCACCTTAAAACCTGAATCCAAAATTGAAGCTTTCTTGATGTAGCATACAAAAATCGCTGTATAAAACACTAAATATATTTTTAAAAAATATTTAAGTCAGAAGAATGAAATTTGGAGGCTTAAGTATAACTACTTTACCACCCCTAATCATAAGATTTCAAGCTGATGTATAATCTGGGTTTTTCGCATTTTTCACAAATGTCTCGCCTTAAAAACTAGAGACAGTAAAGCAAATTCCGAGCTGCTAAATATATTGTCACCCAATTAGGGAAGGAACGGACAGGCGACGTTTGGGAGGGACCCTAGGCACTGGGCCACGCCCACTCATCGGTCTCTGTCACTAACTGAGGGAAATGTCAGTTGTCCCTCGAAGTTTCTCTCCCCTTCTCCTCTCCTATGGAACGTTCGGGTAATTTGCGGAAAACCAGAGACTTCTAGAATAGCAGGATATTCCTATAAAAGGGACTTCAATTAGGAGTGAGTCAGTCAGTGTTTGACGTGCTAGCGAAGGACGTGTTAATGAACGAGAAGACTGTGCGTGCATCGGAGTTTACGTAATCACGAGTACAAGGAAATTGTAACGGACGAACTGGTGAATTGTAATTGTGTGCAGCACGTAATTCTGTGTAATTGGCAAGTGTTAAACTGTAAGTCGGTGGAAATAAAGAACATTTTTGAGTGGTGAAATTGGACTTTTCATTTCACGAACCCACAAAGTCACACTGGTGTCAGGAAGCGGGAAAACATCACCGAACATTACAACCATGGACGCGGCATTGGAAAAGATTTTGGAGAAAATGATGGAAATGAAGACGGCCAACGACAACCTCACCGCCGAGTTGAAACAAATGAAGACGGCCAACGACAACCTCACCGCCGAGTTGAAACAAATGAAGACGGCAAATGAAAACCTCGCTGCAAAAACAGAAACGGCTAACAACAACTTGGCCACGACAATGACCTCAAAGATGGCCGAACTGACCACGGAAATGAAGGTGGCGAACGAGGCTCTCGCCGCCAAATTTCAAGAACAGTTGGCCGGCGTGAGGGATGACGTGACGGAGCTGGGCAAGCGGATGGGCCAAGTAGACGACCGCCTTAATGATTTAGAGGAAAAGGCCGACAATAACGCCAAGACCCTGGACGCCGTGGTGGAAGACGTCGAAGACCTTGCGAACCGCATTAACAACCTGGAAGGGAAGGCTGACAGCAGCGTCAAGTCCCTGAACGCAATGGTGGAGGACGTCGTCGGCAGGAGGTTGAAGGATTTGAAGCCCGACGCGCCGGGACGCGACACAACATCTGCGCGCGTCAAACCTCCCAAGTATGACGGCGCGTCAACGTTTGAAGTCTTCCGCCGCCAGTTCGACACAGTGGCCAGGCACAACAGGTGGTCACCGGAGGAGGAGGCTACACAGTTAATAGCCAGCCTCCAGGGACGGGCCGCGGAAGTGCTAAACGCGGTGCAGACGATGGCGGCGCCCAAGGACATCTGGGAGGCCCTGGAGAATCGCTTCGGGAACCACCGCTTAGCCGCAGCATACCGAAGCCAGCTAAAGGCAAGGTCGCAGCAGCCGGGGGAGACGCTGCAGGAGTTCGCCATAGCCATCGAGCAGCTGGCTAGCAAGGCCTTGGTTGACCTGCCACTGGAGTTCGTATCCCGGGAAGCCGCCTACAATTTCGTCGACGGGGTACGGGACACGGAGATTCGTCAGCGCCTAATGCTCGGCGAATATAAAACCATCCACGAGGCGCTGACAGCGGCATTAAGGATGGAGGCGGCCAAAATAACATCCCTCCCGACGTCGAGAACGAGGAGCGTCCGCTATGCCGGAGACAGAAGACCTGCTGAGGGACGCCGGCGAACACCTAGTGGCCTGTGTTGGGGGTGTGGACAGCCCGGGCACCTGCAGAGAGACTGCCCACACCAGGAAGAGCAGCCGGAAAACGAGTAAGGGCCGTCGTGGAGAGGGGCACGTCGGCGCCATCACCACCATCCCCTCGAGTGACACTGCGCGCCGTCAGCCGGCGTATGGATGACAGCCTCATCGCGGACGGTCGGATAAGAGGAAAGCCGTGCCGCGTGCTGGTGGACACCGGGGCGGCCGTGACCATCATCAGACCTGACGTGGCGAAGGGTTTGCCGACAAGGAAGCCAAGCCGGCCATACCAGCTTGTCACGGCATCGGGCGACACCTTGCCTGTGGAGAGGGAGGCCCTGCTGGAGCTGAACTTGGGACGGAGTGCCGTGCGTCTGTGGGTGTTCGTCGCGAAGGTGGCTGAGGAGGTGATTCTGGGACTGGATGCCCTCAGGAGCGACGAGGCGACGGTCGATGTCGGCAAGAAGGTCCTGCGGCTTAACGGAGAAGAGGTTATACTCCGTCAACCCGAAGAGCGCCTTGGAATTTGCAGGGTCGTCTTGGACGAAGACGTGGTTGTCCCCGCGAGGAGCGAGGTGGTGGTGACGGCGCGACTGGAGGGCCAGAGAACCAGGAACATGATGCTGGACCAGAAGACACCTGTAAACGGACTGTGTGTAGCCAGGGCATTGCTGCCGTGCCGAGAGGAGGTGCCCGTGAGACTGCTAAATCCTACGGACGCCGATCACGACGTCCAGGCCAGGACGGAGTTGGGAATGTGCGAGCCCGTGGTGAGCGTAACAGCTATCGACGAGACACAGGAGCCGGCGCCGAAGCAACACCTGGGGCCCCGGCTAGAAGGCTTGGTAGAGAGGGCGGCCGACCACCTGACCACAGAACAGCTGGAGAAGGTTCGACAACTGCTAAGGCGGTACCAGCGCGTCTTCAGCCAAGGTGATAGTGACTACGGCCGCACGGACAAAGTGCTTCACCGCATCGACACCGGGGACGCCCGGCCTATTCGGCAACCACATAGACGCGTTCCGCTGGCGAAGCAAGGGGCGGTACGAGACATGCTGGAGGACATGAGATCCAGGGGAGTGATTGAAGAGTCTGACAGCCCTTGGTGTTCCCCTGTAGTCTTGGTGACGAAGAAGAACGGAGAGCTGCGCTTCTGCGTAGACTACAGAAAGCTGAACGCTGTCACCCGGAAGGACTGTTTTCCCTTACCCCGGATTGACGACACCCTGGACACGCTAGCTGGTGCACAGTGGTTCTCCACCCTGGACCTGAAGTCGGGCTACTGGCAGGTAGCTCTGGACCCGAGAGACAAGGAGAAGACCGCATTCTCGACGGGCCAAGGGCTCTGGCAGTTCACGGTTATGCCCTTTGGCCTCTGCAACGCACCAGCTACCTTCCAGCGCCTCATGGAGTCAGTGATGAGAGGGCTGACTTACGATGCCTGCCTGCTATACCTGGATGACATCATCATCGTCGGTAAAACTTTTGAAGATCACCTCGAGAATCTGAGTAAGGTGCTACAGAGACTGCAAGCGACCAACTTGAAGCTGAACGCGAAGAAGTGCCAGCTCTTCCGCAAGAAAGTGAACTACTTAGGCCACATAGTCTCAGCAACCGGAGTGGCCACAGACCCGGAGAAGACACAGGCTGTGAGAGATTGGCCTCGCGCAAAGGATAGGAAAGAGTTGCGCAGTTTCCTGGGGCTGTGCAGTTATTACCGCCGCTTCATAAAGGGGTTCTCCAACATCGCAAAACCACTCACCCGCCTGACAGAGGAACACCGGCCTTATGTGTGGGCAGAGGACGCCGAAAACGCTTTCCAGCACCTAAAGGAGACCCTGTGCAGTGCTCCAATTTTGGGTTTCCCACAACCGGGTGTCGCCTTCATTGTGGACACCGACGCTAGCGACCATTGCATTGGAGGTGTCCTATCGCAGATCCAGGACGGCCATGAGCGGGTGATAGCCTACTACAGCAAGACGCTATCCAAGGCAGAGAAGAACTACTGCCCCACCCGACGAGAATTATTGGCGGTAGTAAAGACCTTGGAGCACTTCCACAAGTACCTGTACGGTCAGCCATTCCACCTGAGGACTGACCATTCCGCCCT
Source organism: Mantis religiosa (assembly GCA_030765055.1). Classification (NCBI taxonomy): domain Eukaryota; kingdom Metazoa; phylum Arthropoda; class Insecta; order Mantodea; family Mantidae; genus Mantis; species Mantis religiosa. The sequence goes on from CM060950.1 coordinate 90,307,788, forward strand.
AACCTACTATTGAGCTTTAAGAACCTGGAAGGCCAGACAGCACGTTGGGTCCAGAGGCTGCAGGAGTACGACTTCACCTCGGAACATCGTAGAGGGAAGAGCCACGGTAACGCAGACGCCATGTCCCGAAGACCCTGTCCAGAAGAGTGCGGCCAGTGCACAAGAGTGGAAGAGAAGGAGCGTGCCGCAGCAGTCCGAGTAGTTGTGGCAGTGCCTGCGGACGGTTGGGATAACGCTGGCCTGAGGAGGGAGCAGCTGGCGGACGCAGACTTGGGGCCACACTTGAGGGAAGTGGAAGCAGGGACAAGACGAACCTGGGAGGATATCGCACCAAGGAGCGCCACCTACAAGTCGTACTGGGCCCAATGGGACTCGTTGAAGATCAGAGAGGGCGTGCTGTTCCGGGTATGGGAATCACCCGATGGGAAGACGCAGAGAGAGCAGTTGGTACTTCCCCGGAGTAAGGTCCCGGAAGTCCTGGAGGAAGTACACGCCGGTACTTCGGGAGGACACCTGGGAGCGAACCGAACGATTGACAAACTACGGCAGCGCTACTACTGGCTGAGGCTCCGAGCAGATGCTGAGAGATGGTGCCGTCAGTGCCACGTGTGCGCGGCGAGTCGCGGCCCCC
>CM060950.1:90313418-90318786 GCA_030765055.1 Mantis religiosa
AATAATAATAATAACTTATATAACGTTTCAGAATGTTTACTTGCGAAACACACATAAATCATGTAGTTAAATTATATTGAATATATAAATAAATATGAATTGTTTGTTAATATATGAAGGGGCTCAAGAAATTCCAGGATACGCATATAACGTTGCACTGCTGCTATATTTTAAAGAAACATTCAGGATTGACTCTATCCTCAAATAGAGACGTCGTACCGACATAACGTTAAATATGAAGTGTATTACTGTGACAGACAGCTTCAGCTTTGTGGTGTGGCGGTAGTAAGGAATAATGTGTTCTGATGCTAACTATAGGCTGTGCAAACAACACGGTCTAGTTCTTCCTTCACAAACGACAGTCTCTAGTTCGGCTGCTGCAGTAGGAAAAAGTGAAACCACGAATACGATTTGACTCATCATCCGATGTGATACAAGCTTGGAGATTCCAGGTTTACCCTTGTTCTGAAAGATAAATGTCTAGTAACTCTTAGGCGTTGCCCTCATATGAACAAACTTTCATACATGGTACGTTATTCCTTAACGTTGGAGGTTTTCATTCCTTGATATACCTATGTGGCGTGTCTCTAAGCTTTATGTAACCGGGACTCATTAGATTTTGATTTCATTCATCATCCGATAAGGCATAATTTTCTATGATTTTTGTTATGCTCCTATATGGATCTAGAAATACAGAATAAAACAATAATGGAAATAACTGCAAGGAAATTGTCGACAGAATGAATCATAGCCGCATTCCAAAATTAGTTTCACATTACAAATTATCAGGTACAAGTCCAAGGTACAAGGTAGACCAAGAAAAATAGATACTACACCTTTTAATTAAAAATTTATTAGAACGGAACTAGCCTTGATGGCTTTAACCGTGAAATATTGTTGCTGGTGTAATTATTGTTTGTGCTGAAGATGATGACGACGATGATGATGATGACGATAATGGTTCTAGAATATCTTAAAGCTCCCTGTAACTTTGATTCATTTGAGCATCATTCTATCCATCGCACGACAGATGGAGCAGTCTTGAATTTTAAGCGCTCTAGTAATCTGTTAAAATCTGTTAAAATTGAAAAGCTTAGTCATCTACTGATTGTGGAAGGTATACAGTGAGTTTGCATTGTGTAGCGCTGTGACTCATGAATTTCGCTGTGAATTATTTCACTGTACTCACACCGCCATGCACCTGAAATTTTGAAGGTATAATAACTGCTGTATATAACCCATGTGCTTCGGTGTAGATCCTCAACGCCTGAAACTTTAGTCTGAATACTGCTTATCTTACTAATTTTCCTGGGTAACAATCTTACTCACCTGAGCCATGTTTCCTATTTTTTTTCTTAATTTAAGTCCTTTAACGTCAATCATATCGTACGATAAATGAAATGGTTGAAATGATGCTCAGATGAGTCCTGAGTCCATAGAGCTTAGAGTTACCCGGCATTCATCTTTAACGATACGAAAAAAATATAACAGTTCATAGGTAACTATTTTGACGGAGTTTGGAAGTCGGGACAACTTTATTATGAGGCAGACGCGCTACAATATTCGCCAACGAGGCGGGCTTTCTGTTATGTGACTCTTACAAAGAGATGAATTCATATATGTATCTTTAACGAACATACCAATCTAAAACTCACGCTGTTAACATATGCAATATACTGGTCGAATGCCAACTTGTGAGTTCATCTGGACAAATTTAAGTGAGACATTTAAGCGCACAAATAAAATAAATAAAAATCAACAATAGCCTATCCTGGCACTTAATTTATCAAGCCAGGGCAAAAATATCACAAATGTTTTGTATTCATTATCTTTTATAAAATTAATGCAGTATTATATATTGTATTGTATTGTATTATAAAAATAATATGATATAAATATTTCATTTTGTACAAAATAAAACACTGCAATAGATACCATAAGTTGACTAATATAGATTAAAACATATTAATAATCCTTTTCTATTAGAAGATTAATTTATCATCTATTTCTTTATTTATGAATATATTATAATATTAAAACCTCAAAAATTTATTAAACGCTAATAAATATAAGTACCACCAAAGGAACCAGGAATTTTGCACTCAAGTTATGCATTAATATGGTTTTAAACGGACATTTAAACTTTACTATTCAAAAGTGACTAGAAAACGAAGCTTAACTACAACTATCGTATATTTCGAAATATCGGCCGAGTACTACTTGCTACGCACTCCGTGCATTAACATGTATGATAAGAACAGGTCTTCTCATTTCTTCTTCTCATATCAGTATATACACTAGAGTGAGTAAGGTTCTAACTGTTCTTTGATCTTATTTTTCATCTGTTCATCTTTCTTTGTCCTTTCATCTGTTTCCTTGAGTGAAATTTAAATATAGATCAATAACAATGAATTTGCTAGCATTTAAATGATTTTGCACATCTTTATATTAAAACAGAACACTTCTTACTTCTCTATTTTGGTTCTTGTATGAAATATAGTTCCAGCTTACGGTTGTTAATATTTTGGGTATGTTTTACACAGAAACAAAAGTAACGTTGTTCTAACATTTAGAAAACTTTGCAATAACTGGGGCATACTAATGTAGTACATACCAATTACATCGTACGCGACATCTAGACTATTATACGTGTACTTAGTGCTTTATGAGACTTCCATGTGTAGCGCTATAGTCGCAGGCGCGCAGGAAACGCGCGTGTCAATTGAGCTTCACCTCTCTATTGCTTATTTTCGTTCCGATATCTTTTAGCGTTCTTCAAAAATTCATTAGCTAGTTAGTGTTAATTGTAATGCATTGAGTGCAGGCGCGGCTCTGGTCTAACTGAATAGTTGACTCGAAAAACTGTCTAAGCTTAATCCGCAAAATAATAATTGCTGTCAAATGAACAATGCCAGGAGTTTAAAGTAGGCTAATGTTCGCGTACGAATTTGAAGTAGGGAAGATATTAAGTGTCTGATAAGCTATTATAGCGAGGGAAAATAAACAACAATTAAAATTATTTACAGTACCATATTAAAGAACAAACGAAGGCTGCTGCTACTTACTGCTTCACGTATTGGTTAATTAAAATAAGACTCAACTTACTGCTATATATCAACATCATTCTGTTGATTTTTCTCATTTTCATCCTCGCGAACGCGTCTATGAGGAGTTTGTTTTCATCAGTTCACTGGGTTCGTCCTCGTGAATGGAAACAGTAGCCAATGATGTTAATCTGCTATTTCCTAAGCTGTTTCTGAGATAAGTTGTTATTCTCTTTAAGCACGAAACACTAATTCTGCAGTAGAAATAGTGGACGGTATTGTATGAAACAGGCTAAACAATTTTTATGCATCAGTAAAGACGTCATCCAGATTATCATCTTTTAAAGACTTGAAAAATGCTGAAGATGAACACCCTCATCAGCCTTATCTAGGTAAAGTAATGTAATATCGTTCCTTAGTCTTTCTGTGTCCGAAAACTATTGTGGTTAACACAGCGTTAAATCATTACAGGTTTCAAAGATGAATACTTAGGAGTGATGTTTAGCTTTTGAAATGTCAGCAAGCTTTAGAAACTTTAAATTTTACCTGTCTTGAAGTTGTTCATTCATTTCGATCATTACAGTATCAGTGTTTCATAAAATAGGGATTTCAGGTTTCGTTTGTGCTGATCTAGTGACAGAATTCACATATCAGAAGGGGCTCTTAGTTTAAATGAAGTTGTTTCAGTAAATTGATTGAATGATTCTTTGTTTCTCTTTCTGTTAAAGCGTCTATTAGATTGTCATTCACTTTTGCACAGAATCCTACATCTAATAATTTCTTCTATAATACACTGAATAAAAGATCAGTCATATAAAGAATGTCTCAAATTTCATTGAGCATATATAAATACGCCAGGAAGAAGCTAACAGTGACTCAAATTAAAAAGAGGATAATAAACTAGCTAAGTGGACTTCAAATAGTGTAGGAGGGTTTTAAAATTCTTTTTTTTTATATTTATAGCTTCTAACTAAATTTTTCAAATGAGTCCAGGTTACATTGTGCTGCCACCTACGAGAAATTCACCTCCTAAGGGACCTCCAAAGTTAACTCCCAAGGGACGATGAATGAAATAACATTCAAATTAATACAGTGTACATATAGCTGAGAGCTACGTGATATTCATCTTTGCTAGCTAAGGCAAAACCTTTAACACTATGCCATATCGAATAATGAAGGAAATCAAGTTCAAATGAGTATAGGGTTCATAGATCTTAGAGCCGCTAGACATTCTTCGTCCAGAGTAAGGGATTATAAGTTAATTATTTGTTGACACACGCATTACATCACTGTTACAGTTACCTAAATAGGGGATGTGTTGAGAAAGTAATATTTTAAAATAAAACTTAATTTAGGTAGTATTAAAACCTAAAATTAAAGAATGAGCAAGGATATGAGCATTGTCAAAAATGAAATAAGGTTCAACCATAATAACAGGTATAGAGGATCAGTTCTAATTTCCCGCGAGTTTCGTTAGATTCTGCGACTACAGTGTTACACGTGGAGGTCTTATAGATCACTAGGTTCAAGTAGGTTGTTCTATTTCACACTCTGGCCATAATTTCTACGTATCCAGTAATATACCGTAGTTATTGGAATGTTTTCCAACAATTTAGAACAGTGGTGCTTTGTGGGTGTGCAAAACATATTGAATGCCAAGAGTAGCAAGCTGACATCGCATACAGAAGGTAATATAGAGAAATAAGAAATCTTATGTTATACAACGAAAGTCTGCAAAGCATTACATATATCCAGCAAATTCACTGCAATTATTAGTTATAATATAAAGTTATTATGTATATATATATATATTCGAAAAATTGCCCAGTTTTGAATGTGGTAACGGTGTGGAAACCATTCAATGTATTAACATGTTAGATAAAAAATGTTAAAGAGTCGTGTTATATAAATGATAATTGCCAAAAATCAGTGTTTTTGTTGATCATATACAAGCTTCTGCAGACTACCGTTGTCAAACACAATAGTTCATATTCCTCTATACTGATTCCTGTATGCGATATAGCTTCATGTTTCTATTCTAAACGTTCCGGAAATATGATACACAAGAATAAAGCATTATTGGTGTAATATTTTGGGAAACATTCCAATAACTGGCACATATTGGTGTATATATATAGCAATTAGAGCCTGAGCGACATCTACAACTTGCAACATGTACTTAGTGATTAATGAGACTTCCACTGTGTGTCGCTGTAGTCGCGACCGCTCCGTACGGCTTTATCTTAGGTTTTTTCGACAGTGCTCATATCTTCATTCAGATTTTATTTTCTTCTTACCTTTTTAATATGGTTTTATTTTAAATT
>CM060950.1:90324786-90389786 GCA_030765055.1 Mantis religiosa
AGATTCTTGGTGGTCGAGATTTGGTTGTTGACTTCGGTCAGCATGGCGGTGGTGGCATCAAGTCGAGCGTTGATGGTGGCGAGTGAGTCATCCAAGTTCCCCAGGCGAAGACTAATGTTCAAGATCTCAGCGTGGAGGTCTTATACGTCGGTTCTAGGAGTCCCTTGGGTGGCTGAGACGGGTCCGCTTGCCAGTTGCTCCTCGATGGAATGTAGCCGACGGTTGGCCTGCTGAGCTTCATCCTTGAGGCAGTCCAGCGCTTGGCTCCAATCGGCAGGACCACTAGGGTGAGCCGTGGGAGGTGTAGCAAGGCCGGAGTCCTGGCGTGGACGGGCGGGGCACTGCGCCTGTCCTGTAAAGTGGCCGTAGCCATTGCAGCTGGCGCAGTACCGGCGGCGGCGAGGAATATCGTGCTGCTGACATTCCCCTGTGAGTGTCGCGGCACCACAGTAGTGGCACCGTGGGGTTGCAGTGCAAGTGGCGGCTACATGTCCATACCTGCAGCATCGACGACAAGGTGCTCAGTGTCTTTGTTGAACATATACAAGCTTCTGCAGACTTCCGTTGTCAAACACAATAGTTCATATTCCTCTATACCGATCCCTGTATGCGATATAGCTTCAGGTTTCTATTCTAAACGTTTCGGATATGTGTTACACAAGAATAAAGCATCACTGGTGTAATATTTTGGGAAACATTCCAATAAGTGCGACATATTGGTGTATATATAGCAATTAGAGCCTGAGCGACATCTACAATGTCCTACATGTACTTAGTGATTTATGAGGCTTCCACCGTGTGTCGCTGTAGTCGCGACCGCTGATGAAATACGCCGGACATTACAACTGCAACCTCTCTACCGGTTACAGTCGTACTGCTTTACTTTAGGGTTTTTCGACAGTTGTCATATCTTTATTCAGATTTTATTTTTTTCTCACATTTTTAATTAGGTTTTATTTTAAAATATTTTTGTCAACACATTCCCTATTTTGGTAATGGTAATTGTAATGTAATGGGTTTGTCAACAAAGAATTTATTTTCTGTTATTTTGAAACAACAATTTATGATAGCTATAAGATCTATGAACCCTCTACTCAATCCAACATGATTTTATATATCGTCTGATACGTAATAACATTGGAGGTTTTACCTTATCTTGGAAGATGAATATTTTGTAAATTTAAACAATATGTACACCGGACTCATTTCACCACCATTTCATTCATCGTCCGATAGGTGTTAATGTTGCAGCATTTTCTTATCCTGAAAAATGAGCGTCAAGTAACTGCAAGCTCTATGGTCTCTGGACTCATTTCAGCGTCATTTCATTCATTGCGTGATATTGCTTAACGATGGAGGTTTTCCCTCATCCTGAAAGAAGAGTGTCTGGCAACTGTAAGCTCTATGTACCATCGACTCATTTGAACATAATTACATCCACGTCCGATATGACTTAATGCTGGCGCTTTCCCCTTATACTTAATGACAAAAAATTGAAAAATGAAGAATAAAAAAAGAGCAAGAAAAGAGAAGCCGGAGCATCCCTGGGTGCGGGTAAACCCGAGTCACTCACTCACTGCTATTAGTGACAAGGTCTTCTCAAGACCGAGTGGGCGGGCAATAAATTATGACGTCATCCGGTTACGGAACGTCTCACGCTCGTCGCTACGAGAGAGTCGAACGGTCCTGACGCGCTAAATGCCGGTCTCTAGTGCACAGGAGTGGCAAGGGTTGCACAGCGGATAGAGATAGTCCAGAGGGTGCGTCGGGGTTGCACGGGGTGGATGGGGTGCGTCGGGGGATGCAGGAAGTCAAGAGGGTGCATGGGGGTGCCTAGGGTGCATGGGATTGCGCCGGGTGTGGGTGGCAGATGCAGAGTCAAAACCATGCAAAAGAGCATTTCCCACACCAAAAAACGGAAATTGACCCAATCCGCCTATAAAACTTGTCGGTGACTTTTTTCAGGGTCAAATAACATGACCTTCAATGTCAAATTGCATGATCCAGGTGTTTTTGAATCTCCCGCTTGTTTCCGACTTCCGTTTTGGCATAACCCCGACTTCCGGTTTGGCATGATCCAGCTCTTTACTACTAATGACGTGCCGAGGAGAGACAGGCCGGGGAGAGAAAAACTGCCAGAGAAATTTCGGAATAGCTCCGTCGCCATCGTGAAAGATCATGATGCTTCGTGAAGAATCGGGAAACTTCTGCAGTTCGTTGATACTGCAATTGGTTTATATAAGTGATGCTTTGGACTAAAGAGCTCAGTATTGGCAGGAAGCTGCTGGAGTACGGCAAGGGCCGAGTAAACAGTACGAACTTGAAAATTTAGAAAATGTTTGTTACGTAATTCTGTTGTGCAAATTGTATTTCGACACAAATAAAGAGCCTATTAGAATTTTTGCAACTTGGACTTTTAATTCTACGAATTCAAAAAGTAACAATTGGTGTCAGGAAGTGGAACATTTGATTATGGACGCGGCATTGGAAGTGATGGCGGCTAACAATATCAGCAAGAAAATTGAAGAACTGAAGACGGTGAATGACAACCTCGCTGCGAAAACAAGCGGCAAATAACAACCTGGCGGAGCTGAAGGAAATGAAGGCGGCTAACGATAACCTCACCGAGAAGATGGAAGAAATTATGGTCAAATTAACCACAGAAATGAAAGCGGCGAACGACAGCCTGTCAAGAGAAATAAAGGCTGTGAACGAGGCCCTCGCCGCCACATTTGAGGAACAGTTGGCCAGCGTGAAGGAGGACGTCATGAAGCTGGGCAAGCGGATGGGTTAAGTGGACCAGGGCGTCGAAAACCTGGCGAGCAGCGTTAATGACCTAGAGGGGAAGGCCGACAACAATACCAAGTCCCTGGACGCCATGGTGGAGGACGTCGTCGGCAGGAGGTTGAAGGCTTCAAATGTCGACCCGCCGGGACACCACAAATCATCTAGGCGCGTCAAACCACCCATATACGACGGATCGTCAACGTTCGAAGTCTTCCGCCTTCAATTCGACACTGTGGGCAAGCACCAAAGGTGGTCAGCAGGGACGGGCCGCAGAAGTACTGAACGTGGTCCAGACAGCGACGGCGCCCAAAGACATATGGGAGGCCCTATAGAACCGCTTCCGAAACCACCGTTTAGCTGTACCGTACCACCACCAACTGAAGGCAAGTTCCCAGCAGCCAGGGGAAACGCTGCAGGAGTTTGCCCTGGCAATTGAGCAGCTGGCATGCAAAGCCTTAGTCAACCTCCCACCTGAGTTCGTATCGCGAGAGGCTGCCTACACATTGGTTGACGGGGTACGAGACTCCGAGATACGTCAGTGCCTAATGCTCGGCGATTAAAAAACTATCCACGAGGCGTAAACTGCAGCCTTGAGAATGGAGGCAGCTAAGTTGACAGCCAACCCAACGTAGAGAACGAGGAGTATCCGATGCACCGGAGATCGAAGGCCAGCGGAGGGACCCCGGCGTAGACCTAATGGCATGTTTTGCGTGTGTGGACAGCAGGGACACCTGGAGAGAGACTGCTGACAACAGGAAGCGCAGCCAGAAGATTTAATAAGGCCCAGCTTGGCGATGAGCACTTCGGCACCATCCACACCATCTCCTCGAGAGACTCTGCGCACCGTCAGCCGACGGATGGATGACATTCTCATCGCGGAGGGTTGGGTGACAGGAAAGCCGTGCCACATGCTGGTGGACACTGGGGCAGCCGTAAGCGTCATCAGACCAGACGTAGTCAGTGGTTTGCCGTCGAGGAAACCAAGCCGATCATATCAGCTAGTGACGGCATCGGGTGACTCCTTACCTGTGGAAAAGGAGGCCGTACTGAAGTTGACCTTGGAAAGAAGTGCCGTGCGTCAGTGTGTGTTCGTCGCGAAAGTGGCTGAGGAGGTGATACTGGGACTGGATGCTCTCTGGGGCCACGAGGTGATGGTCGACGCAGGAATGTCCTGCGGCTCAATGGAGGAGAGGTGATAATCCGGGAACCCGAATAGCGCCTTAGAATCTGCAGGGTCATCTTAAAGGAAGACGTGGTTTTCCCGGCAAGAAAGGCGGTGATGGTGACGGCGCAACTACATGTTGCCATGACATATTCCCGGGCCGAGAGGAGGTGCCAGTGAGGCTGCTGAACCTGACAGATACCGATCAGGACGTCCAGGCTGGGACGGAGTTTGGGACGTGCGAGCCCATTGTCAGCGTAACCGCAATCGACAAGACAAAGGGGCCGGCTTCGACGAAGCACCTGGGGCGCCGGCTGGGAAGCTTATCGGAGAGGACGGTCGACCAACTGACAGCAGAACAGCTCGAGAAGTTTCGACAACTGCTGAGGCGATACCAGCACGTCTTCAGCCAAGCCAAAAGCGGCTACTGCCGCTAGGACGAATTTTCTCACCGCATCAATACCGGAAACGTCCGGACTAATAGGCAACCCCCTAGATGCGTTCCGCTGGCGAAACAAGCGGCGGTACGAGATATGCTAGAAGACATGAAATCCAGGAGAGTGATTGAAGAGTGTGATAGCCCTTGGTGTTGCCCTGTATTTCTTGTGATAAAGAAGAACGGTGAGCTACGCTTCTGCGTGGACTACAGGTGGTTGAACGCTATCAAAAGAAAGGATACCTTCCCCTTAACCCGGATTGAAGACATTTTGGTTATGCCTGCTCGAGCGTAGTAGTTCTCGACCCTGGACCTGAGGTCGGGTAATTGGTAGATGGCTCTAAACCCGACAGACAAGGAAATGATTGCACTCTCCCGAGGCAAAGGTCCTTGGCAGTTCACAGTATTGCCCTTGGGCCTCTGAAACGCGCCAGCTACCTTCCAACGCCTTATGGAGAAAGTGATGAGAGGACTGACCTATGAAGCCTGCCTGCTATACCTGGTCGGCGATGTCATCATCGCCAAGACCTTCCAAGACCATCTCGAAATCCTGAGAAAAAGTGCTCCAGACACTGCAAGCGATCAACTTGAAGCTTAAGACCAAAATGTGCCAGCTATTCCACAAGGAAGTCAACTACTTGTGTCAAATAGTCTCACCAATTGGAGTGACCACCGACCCGGAGAAGACACAGGCCGTGCGAGATTGGCGTCGGACAAAGGATAAGAGTGAACTGCGGACTTTCCTAGGGCTGTGCAGTTATTAAAGTCATTTCATTTAGGGATTCTCCAACATCGTCAAACCCTCACCCACCTTACAGAAGAACACCGGCCTTATGTTTGGACGAAGAACGTCCAAGGCGCTTTCCTACATATAAAGGAGACAACTTGCAGTGCTCCTGCTCTGCAATTTCCACAACCAGGTGGCACCTTCATTGTGGACACCAACGCCAGCGATCATTGCGTTGGGGGCGTCCTATCCCAAGTCCAGCACGGCAATGAACGGTTATAGCTTACTACAGCAAGACATGGCCTAGACAGAGGACTCCTGCGTCACCCGCCAAGAACTGCTGGAGGTGGTAAAGAACTTGGAGCATTTCCACAAGTACCTGTAAGGTCAGCCGATCCACCTGAGGACCGACCACTCCGCCCTAACCTGGCTACTCAGCCTTAGGTATCTGGAAACCCAAATAGCCCGTTGAGTCCAGATGCTGCTGGAGTATGACTTCGCCTCTGAACATCGTAGAGGGAAAGGTCACGGCAACGCAGACGCCATATCCCGAAAAACCTGCCCAGAGGATTACGGCCAATGCACAAGAGTGGAAGAGAAGGAGCGTGCTATAGCTTTGACAAAGTGCTTAAGGAAATTAAATCAACCTGTTCTAATAAATACCAAATAAATGCTCATTGCTAAACCTTTGACGGGGCCAGCGTTATGAGTGGAAGGACTGGTGCAGTACAGGCCAAAAATAAGGGAAAGATATCCCTTTGTGTCTTGCCATCGGGTGAATCCGATACCCGGAACAGCACGTCTCTCTTGTATTCAGTGAGTACCATTGCGCCCAGTAGGAATTGTATTTGGCGCTCCTCGCTGAGATGTTCTCCCAATTTGGTATTATCCCAACCTCCAGTTCCCTCAAGGGTGGCCCCAAGTCGGCGTCCGCCAGCTGCCCCCTCCTCAGGTCTGTTCTGTCCCAACCATGCGCAGGTACTGCCGTGACCACTCTGAGAGCTGGGCACGCTCCTTCTCTTCCAATCTTATGCATTTACCGCATTCCTCTGGGCAGGGTCTCCGGGACGCAGCGTCTGCGTTGCCGAGGCTCTTCCCTCTCCGATGTTCAGAGTTGAAGTCGAACTCCTGTAGGCTCTGCACCCAACGTGCTTTCTGGCCTTCCAGGTTTCTAAACGCAGTAGCCAGTAGGGCGGATTTGGCAGTCCTCAGGTGGAAAGGCTGACAGTACAGATACTTGTGGAAGGGTTTCAAGGTCTTTACCACCATCAGTATATCTCGCCGGGTGACGCAGCAGTTCTTCTCTGCCTTGGATAGCGTCTTGCTTAGATAGGCCATCACCCCCTCGTGTCACTCCTTAACGTGCGATAGGACGCCTCCAATGCAATGGTCCCTGGCGACGGTGTCCACAATGAAGGCGTCACCTGGTTTTGTGAATCCCAAAATAGGAGCACTGTAAATTGTCCTCTTCAGGTGTTGGTAAGCATTTTCGGCGTCCTCCGTCCCCACAAAAGACCGGTGGTCTTCTGTCAGTTGGGTGACGGGTTTAGCGATATTGGAGAATCCGTTTATAAAATGGCGGTAATAACTGCACAGCCCCAGGAAACTGCGCAATTCTCTCTTGTCCTTCGGCCGATGCCAGTTTCTCATTGTCTGTGTCTTCCCCGGTTCTGTGGGCACTCCGGTTAGTGGAAATATGTAGCCCAAGTAGTTGACCTCCATACGGACGTGCTGGAGCTTCTTTGCATTCAGCTTCAAATTGGTCGCCTGCAGTCTTTGTAGCACCTTGCTCAAGTTTTCCAGATGGTCTTCGTAGGTCTTGCCGACGATATTGATGTCGTCCAGGCATAGCAGGCAGGCATCATATATCAAATTTCTCACTAACGGCTCCAGGATGCGTTGGTAGATAGCTGGCACGTTGCAGAGGCCAAAGAGCATACCTGTGAACTGCCAAAGCCTTTGGCCTGTCGGGAATGGAGGCTTTTTCTTGTCTCTTGGATCTAGAGCCACCTGCCAGTAACCCGACATCAGGTCCAGGGTCGAGAACCACTGTGCACCAGCTAGCGTGTCCAGCGTATCGTCAATCCGGGGTAAGGGGTAACAGTCCTTTCGGGTGACAGCGTTCAGCTACATATAGTCCACGCAGAAGCGTATCTCGGAAGTTTTAGCAGTTAACCCCCTGCCAAAGGATAAAGAGAAGAGGTTATACCTACAGCGACTTGCGTGTGTACGCGGCTGTAGGGGCTGTCAAGACTTGCTTCCGGGTCCACGCCCCCCGACCCTGGGCTATAGAGTGTGTTTAATTCTCTATAGGCGAAGAGGAGCTGAATATGGATAGAGGGAAAGCAACCAAGCTACAAGACGGTAGCGAAAAGGATATATTTACTCCTAGAAAGTCATTTGCAAGATCTCCGGATACTGCCTCGACTTCGAAGGAGATGCTTACTCAAGATAAGACAAACAAACAAATGGAGATACCTATTGATGATACAATCTTTAGATATCCAAGTAAGCATGATATAACCCAAATAATACAAGAAATGAACTCAGTAATAGGCGCTGACAAGATATCAGTAAATGGAAAGAAGACCTTGTTCAATAATTTGACAAAAATAATAGAGAGATTTGATAGATTAAAGGAAGAGAATATAAAATTAAAAACAGAACTGTCAATTCGCAAAGAACAAGCTCAAGGACATCCAATATCTGCGAGCTATTCACACGCCTTGTCAAAACCTAAAATACCTGAAAGTATTGATAGAATAGACAAGACAGCGAAAAGACAAAAATACACATTGTTTATCACATCATCGAAAGGGAAAACAACAAAAGAAGTACAGGAGATTGTAAGTAAGAATCTAAAGCCTGCAGATGAAAAAATAACAATCAGCTATATGAAAGCGACAGATAGATCTTTAATACTAGAGACAGAAACGAAGGAGGACATACAAAAAACAATTAATAGCAAAAACTTGAAAGAGAAGGACTTAAAATGGAAGAGCCTAGAAGAAATCCTCTAGTTATAATATATGATGTCTTAGCAGGACAAAAAGAAGAGGATATAAAAAGAGATATGTATTTGCAAAATTTTGATGAGATGACATGGGAGGAATTCGACAAAAAGGTTGAACTAAGATGTAAAACAGGACCTAGAAACAAGGCAACGGTGCACTATGTAATGGAAGTTGATCCCATGTTAAGAAGACAGATGGTTATGAGAGGAAGACTCTACATGGGCTTTCAATCATTAAGTATGAAAGACTTTATTACAGTTCCAAGATGCTTAAATTGTCAAGACCTTGGACATGTGGCCAAGTTCTGCAAAACTGAACACAGTAAGTGTGCACATTGTGGTGAAGAGGGACACGATAGAAAAGATTGAGAGAAAAAAGATCAACAGAAAAGATGTATACCATGTACATTGAGGAAAAAAGTTTGTACGGAAAACAAGGAAGAGAAAAGGCAGTGTCCTACAGTTTCAATGTTGAGAGATAGAATAATATCCAGAAGGAACTATGCATAATAACTCTAACACTAGATACCAAACAAGAAATAATATAAATATGGAAATGTCAGTTTTAAGATTTGGACAAATAAATGCAATGCGAAGCAAATTAGTAATGCTAGAGTTAAGGAAGTTAGCAGAGGAAAATAAACTTGACTTACTTTGTGTTCAAGAACCTTACACTCTACGAGGGAAAATCATACATATGCCAGTCACAAGTAGAGTAATAATAACTGGATTAAATCTTCAGGCAGCAATCATAGTTTTCAATAAGGAAATACAAATTGTTAAAATTGCTCAATATAACGATGAATGTCTTTGTTGTATAGAAATGATATATAGAGGCAAATCTAACATCTTGATAAACCAATATTATCAATACAGGGATAATATAGACATTCATATAAACAAGACTAGAGAAATAATAGATCAGTATATCACAGATCCCATCATTGTGACATTAGATGCAAATGCAAAATCTATTCTCTGGGGAAGTAAGAACCCAGATGACAATGGCGAAAAAATGGAGGACCTAATACAAGAATATAGACTAGATGTACTAAATCAGAGCAATAATCCTTATACATTTCAAGGGAGGGCTGGTGCTGAGGAAAATATTGATGTAACACTGGCTAGAGGTTATATAAGTCAGAAATTAACCAATTGGAAGGTAACCCAACAACAAACATCAAGTGATCATAATTTGATCTTATTTGATTATGAGGTTAATAAAGTAAATGATATAACATGGAATACTGGCCCGGCTAGATACATTATTAAGAATTTGGATAAATATAAAATTTTGGAAGAATACAGTCTACCTGTATTAATGGAGGGTGACAGTATAGATATCAAAGCAAGAAAGATTACAGAAAGTATACAAGAAGTAATGAAGAAAACATTGTTGAAGACAAGATTAGGAAATGATTACAATGTGTGGAATAGTAGACTGCAAAAGCTAAGGAGCAAACTACGGAAAGCTAGAAGAATTTACCAACGAACAATAATTGCACAAGAAAGAGAGAGAAATCTGGATATTTATAGAAGAATAAAAGAAAAATATAGACTAACAATGGAGGAATCTAGAGAAAACTCATGGAATAAGTTTGTAAAAGACAAACTGTCTGATAATATATGGGGTATACCATACAAAATAGCGATGGAGAAAGTAAGAGTACCCGAAGTAATATCGACACTTAATAAGGGAAATAGAGAGTTGGCAAGAACCTGGCTAGAGTCTGTAAATTATCTGATGAGGAGCTTACTGCCATCAGACTCAATAGAAGGTGAAAATGATGAACATAGAAGTGAAAGAGAAGCGTATGAATCTATGTATAGTGGCCAAAGGTTAATTTATCCATTCGATATATCAGAAACTAGACTTACTATCAGAGACTGTAAAAAGGGGAAATCTCCGGGCCCAGATGGTATACCCGCAGAGGTTATAATGGCACTAGAAGAATCCTTGGCTCCATATCTAACAAACTTATTTAATAAATGTATTTATGAAGGCAAAATTCCCTATTGCTGGAAAAATGCAAACATTGAAATATTAAAGAAAGCCAAAGACAAAGATCCAACAGATACTAAGTCATATAGACCTGTATGATTGTTAAATACACTCGGTAAATTACAAGAAAAACTTTTATACAAAAGGATAAACGAGTACAGAATCAGGAAAGGTATGACGGAGCTGCAATATGGGTTCCGGAAATACAAATCAACTGAAGATGCGATCAATAAATCTATTGATAACGTAAAGAAAAATCCAAATAAATATGTGATAAACATATTTTTTGATATTTCCGGCACCTTCGACAATTTATGGTGGCCGGAACTCTTTAGAATAATGGGAAACCAAGTTTATCCTAGATGCCTTTAAAACAAATTAAAAGATTACTGTACTGACAGAACAGTTACGCTTATAGGACAAAATAGAAAAATTATCAGAGATATAACAAAAGGATGCCCGCAGGGCTCCATATTGGGACCTGTATTTTGGGACATACTAACCGAACTCATGTTAGAACAACTTAATAATCTTAATTCCACATCAGAAACAATAGCCTATGCAGATGACTTAATGATCATTATAGATGACAATAATAGAAAAGAGTTGGAGGAAAAGGCAAAGATAGTAACAGACACATTGCATAACTGGTGTCTTGAAGTTAAGCTAAAAATAGCACCTTCAAAATGTGCGTATGTAATTACAAAAGGTAAGCTAAAAAGAAACCCAACAATTAAAGTAAACGATGCAGTGATCTCAAGAAAAAACTACTATAAATATCTGGGAATAATGATAGACGAAAATTTAACCTTTCAGAAACACATAGAGTATATAAGACAAAAAACACTAGGTGTTATGGGTAAGCTAACTTCAATAGTACAAAGAACCACTAATATCTCACATGATGTGATTAAAATATACCACACCAGTATAGCAGTAGGAATAATGTCATATGGCAGTAGTACATGGGCGCAGAGATTAAGAAATAAAAGGAATGTAATATTAATTAGGAGAACTCAACGACAAATATTATTAAGATATGCAGGAGCTACAAAGACTACCCCCACCATGGCGCTACTTGTAATACTCGGAATATGGCCAATGGATCTATTAATAATATTTAGAGGAGCGGACTATTGGCGTAAGAAGAAGGACAGAGAGAAAGTAGCTGAAATAATAGGAGAGGAGTGTGAAACTAGATGGCAGATAAGAAGGAAACTTTTTAAGGACTGGCAGCACGAATGGGATAATATAGAAGAGGGCCGTAGAGTTCATGAAATACTACCAGATATAAATGAAAGATTGAAAATGAAGCATTTCAACCCGTCCAAAGGAATTATACAATTTATAACCGGTCATGGACCATATGCCACATATTTACATAGAATAGGAGGAAGAGAAACAAGGCTGTGCACTATATGTGAAATAGATGATACACCAGAACATCAAACTTTTGAGTGTGGGATACATGACAATCAAGTTGGCGAATTAAGACAGGAGCTTCAAGGCAAAAACACTTGGACAGTTGTAAGAAACGAGGTTGATTTTAAGAAACTTGATGAACTAACGAACTATATATCATCAAAGGCATGGAAAGAGTAAACCCTACGTAGGGATCGCAGACATAGGGAACCTGAGAGAACTGCCACATTGATACCAGTAAGAAGATCCATAAGGCTAATCGAAAGACAGGAGCAGCGAAGAGACCTAAGTCCTATATTTGAGCAAACATTGGCAGATTTAGATGACATAGATGAGGAACTTGAGGAAGTCATCGGAAAACAAAATACCACAGGATAGGAAACATAAATAGAAGGAACTCCTTATAGAAGAGTATAAATTCGAGACTTGACAGCAATATATTAAAACATAAACAAACGTATAAATGTTCAATCTACACTTAGGTTAGGTTCAGTCATCAAGAAGCAATGATGACTGATAGGTTAGGCAACTGCAAAGTTAAGCAGTTAATTAGATGTAATTTGTCTACAAAATTATAAACAAAGTTAAATTAAATGTAAAGATAAAAACAAAAGGTTAGAATGTTAATTTAGGTTCCGATATAGATTCAAGTAATCGGAACATAAGAATGTAGAATTTATTTATTAATTTATTTATTAGTTCTTCTTTGTCACCAGAAGTACAGGGGAACACCAAGGGCTGTCAGACTCTTCAGTTACTCCACTGGATTTCATGTCATCTAGCATGTCCAATAGAGCCGTTTGTTTCGCCAGCGGAACGCGTCTAGATGGTTGCCCAATAGGCCCGGCGTCTGCGGTGTCGATGCGGTGAAGCACTTTGTACGTGCGGCCGTAATCATTCTTACCTTGTCTGAAAACTCTCTGCTATCACCTCAGAAGTTGTTGAACATTCTCCAGCTGTTCTGTGGTCAGGTGGTCGGCTGCCTACTCCAAAAAGCTTTCCAGCTGGGGCCCCAGGTCTTGCCTCGGCACCAGCTTCTCTGTCTTGTC
The DNA here is from genome assembly GCA_030765055.1 of Mantis religiosa. Classification (NCBI taxonomy): domain Eukaryota; kingdom Metazoa; phylum Arthropoda; class Insecta; order Mantodea; family Mantidae; genus Mantis; species Mantis religiosa. Next base: position 90,337,385 of record CM060950.1, read on the forward strand.
GACTGGTTTTACACTGACCACTAGCTCGCACGTCCTCTACTCCGTCCCGGCCTGGATGTCGTTATCGGTGTCTGTCAGATTGAGCAACCTCACTGGCACCTGCTGTCGGTACGGCAGTAATGGCCTGGCAGAACATAGGCCATGCACAGACGTCATCTGGTCCGGCATCTTGTTCTTCGTCCGCTGGCCTTCCAGTCGCGCCGTCACCACCACCTCAGTTCTCGCGGGGACCACCACGTCTTCCTTCAGGAAGACCCTGCAGATTGTAAGGGGCTCTGCGGGTTGCCAGAGTGTCATCTCTCCTTCATTGAGCCGCAGGACCTTCCTGCCAACGTCGACCCTCGCCTCGTGGCTCCTGAGCGCATCCAATCCCAGTATCACCTCATCAGCCACCTCCGTGACGAACAACTCAAAGACGCGCAGCACTCCGTTCAAAGGTCATCCTCAGTGTTGCCTCCTTTTTCCACAGGCAAGGTGTCGCCCGATGCCGTCATAGGCTGGTATGGTCAGCTGGGCTTCCTCGTCTTCAAACTCCTGGTTATGTGAGGCCTGATGCCGGTGTTGCCTGTCTCAGTGTCTACGAGCACACAGCACGGCTTCCCCATCACCCAAACGTCAGCGATGAGGCAGCCATCTATACGCCGGCTGACGGCGCAGTGTCACTCGAGGGGATGGTGGTGATGGCGCCGACATGCCCCTCTCCACGACGGCCTTTACTCGTTTTTCGGCTGCTCTTCCTGGTGTGGACATCTCTTACCAGGTATTCCGGCTGCCCACACCCCCAACACCGGCCACTAGTTCTTCACCGCCGTTCCTCGACTGGCCTTCGGTCTCAACTATAGCGGATACTCCTTGTTCTGAAAATTGGGGTAGTTGTCACCTTGGCCGCCTCCATCCATAATGCTGCCGTTAGCGCCTCGTGGATAGTTTTCTAATCGCTGAGCATTAGGCCCTGACGAATCACCGTGTCTCGTTATCCATCGACAAATGTGTAGGCAGTCTCTCGGGTTACGAACTCTCGTGGAAGTTCGATCAGGGTTTTGCTGGCCAGCTGCTCAGTTGCCAGGGCGAACTCCCTGGCTGCTACGACCTTGACTTCAGCTGGCTCCGGTACGCTCCGGCTAAGCCGTGATTTCCAATGCGATTCTCCAGGGCCTCCTAGATGTCCTTGGGCGCCGCAACTATCTGATCTGCGTTCAGGACTTTGGCGGTCTGTTCCTGGAGGCTGGCTATTAGCTGTTCGTCCCCTTCCTCCGGTGACCACATGTTGTGCTTGCCCACCGTGTCGAACTGACAGCGGAAGACCTGGAAAGTTGTCGCGTCGTTGTATTTAGGAGGTTGTACGCGCACAGATGTATAGCGCCCTGGCGTGCCGGCCTACAAGACCTTCAACCTCCTGCCGGCGATGTGCTCTACTACGGTGTTCAGGGGCTCTGTGTTGCTGTCGGCCTTTCCTGCGGCTCGGCAGACCTTCGATGTCTTCCGCCACTGCGTTCACGGATTTGTGGTTATTGTCGGCCTTTCCCTCTAAATCTTTAAGGTACTTGTCCACTTGACCCATCCGCTTGCCCAGATCCACGACGTCATTCCTTACGCCGTTCAACTTCTCTTCAAACATTGCGGCGAGGGCCTCGTTTACCGCTTTTATTTCCGTGGTCAATTCAGTCATCTTCGTGGTCAGGCTCTTGTTTGTAGCTTCCTTATTCGCTGTTAATTCGGTCATATTCGCGGTCAAGTTGTTATTCGCCGTCTCCAACTTTTCTTCCATTTTCTCGTCGATGTTATCGTTAGCCATCTTCATTTCTTTCATCTCGGCAGTGAGGTTGCCCATTTTCTGTAGAATCTTTTCCAATGCAGCCTCCATGTCGTAAAGTCTCACTCCTTACACCAAATGTGACATCGTGGTTTCGTAGAATTAAAAGTCTATTTTGCAGAAATTCAAATCTTTCTTTATTGGCATAGAAATAAACTCACAGTAGCAGTATTATATTACATACTCAGTCACAGTCTACCAAGGTCGATGATTACAACGACAGCGTTCTGATTACACCTCTTTACAACATCAGCTCTCGTTACAACATCAGTTCGCGACTGTTTACTGTTTACGACAGCCCCTTGGCGAGTCATCGCTTCCTTAAATACCTCATCTGATAATTCCAGACTGTTCCAGAACAATTAAGATACCGAATAGTCTCTATCAATCAAGATGTCACCAGAAATTTCCGTTTATCTCGGTTTGTTTGTTTCTGCAGACCTTTATCTGCGTTCTATCGCTATCAATTCCTTTGTGTAAACAAGCCGCGTTATCGCTCCGCGAGAACCCTTTATGCGCGTCGCCGGGACAATACATTTTAGTCCCTTTAGACACTCTCGCGCCCCGACAACCTCGGTTATATGTATTAACGGCCAAATCCAAGAGGAGGGGGGCCAACACACGTTGAACCTAGGGACTTTTTCCATTTGATCAGCAGAAAAGCTTCTGGAACATTCCATCCGTCATGTTGGTTTGAACCCAGCGACCTGCTGATCACCCATCTTTAACTACCGGCTTCAATGTCTAGAGTTGCTCCGTTCAGCATTCCTACGTCTATAATGCTCTGAAAATTATTAAACTGCGTCGTCCAATGACGACGTCCAATGTTCTGCTTGAGTTTTCTACATCTTTACTTCCAAAAATTAATAATTTAAATTGTATAAATAAATCTCATGCTACTAAGATTTGAAATAAATTCCTAAAAGAAATCAAGTTCCTTCACCTCACCAAAGCATACGGTGCAATATGATCCTGCCATGCAGTGCCAAGTCACCGGCCGAAGGAGACCACCACATGAGAGATGATGTGAAATGATAATGGGGATGAGATGGAGGGACAAGAAATCCGGGATTTGTTGTTAAGCTACCCAGCTCTGTCCTAGCGACCCGGGAAAACTCCCAAAAAAACCCAGGTGTCAGGTAGATCGGCCATGGATATCGAACCCGGGTCTCCTGAATGTGCGCCAAAGGCGAAGCCGCCTGAGCAAACCCGCTCGGTGAGATATGGAGTGCCAAAAATATCCTATGTATGAGGTGGAGAGATAATAAGGATGTTTATTTCGTCTCCACTAAACACAAATCATCTGACATCAGTTAGACGGGAAAGATGAAAAGAAAATGAGGTCAAACACCAAGAGAAAACGTTCTAAAACCGAAATGTGCACTTGAATACCAAAAGGGGATGGGAGCTGTTGATTTACAGGACCACGTGACAGCTCTGTTTCCCATAATTCGACGCGCAGTGAAGGGGTATAGAGAAATATTTTTCTCTCTTCTTGATATATGTATTTACAACTCCTTCACTGTGTATTACGAGATGACGGGAAAGAAGACAAGCTACGCAGACTTCAGAACGACAACTGCGCAACAGTTACTGGAACCCGTGCACCTGACAGAGTATTTGGTTTGAGGTCGAACTTATTCCAGCACAACCCTGTTGAGACTAAAGACAAAATTATGGGTTCACTACCCTATGCACATTCCCTCAACTGAAAAGAAGAGAAAAGTGACCAAAAGTTTTGTCGTGTGCTACAGCAGCGGTAAACGATGTGAAAGTGTGTGGCAATGTAAAGCATGTGGTGTTGCTCTTCATTTAGAGGATTGTTTTGTGATTGATCACACTCAGTAGCAATATTAAGACAACACTATTAGTGAGTTTGCGGTTTCAATATTGTGCATGCCAATTTTGAGCAAAAAGTAATTATTGGTTGCTTTTAAATGATTTTAAGCACTAAGCTGTCACCACTCTATTCCTGAACACCATATAATTGTCAAAACATGAGCATTAACAAAAAATGGGAGGAATGTGAAGTTTCTTATTTACATATTATGGACCTGAAAGTTTCACCAAGTTACATGAAAAACTTTGACGCGTGGGGCATTTTTATAGTGAAAAGTTTAGAAAAAACAGTTTTTCAGAAAAATTAACTTTAAAATAATCATTGTTACTTTTAACGATTGTTAAAGGTCTCTTTAAATTGTCACGTGATGACCTAAAATTCTACAAATGAGGTAAACATCATGCCATCTATTACTACGCACCATAAGCTACCAAAAATGTTAAAAAAAGGAAATTCCATGATCTTCAACAGTTGCGGAGAATTTTCAGTGTAGCCTTCCCTTAAACGATAAAAAGAATAGAGAACAATATCAAAGAATTCTAGATAAAAGTAACCAAAACTAAAAGCATTATACAATGAGACAAGCATTTTATTTCACTATGCTGAATACTAAATTAAGCATTTGTAACTGAAAAGGAAGCTGTTGATATTTCAGTAACTCGTTGAAAGTACTGTACAATTAAGATCATAGCAAAATGAGCAATCTTGGAGTTGTCCGAGTTATTAATCGCTTTTTTTACAAGTAACTGCCCCTTGCCTCATTTCCTGAAAGCGAGGCTAGGGTCACTGATAACGAGCAAGGAGAAATGCCTTTGTTTTCGTGGCCGGTGCTTCCCAATAACAACTTTTGAGGTTCGCACACCAGTGGTTCCTGCGCTGGCTAATCACAAAATAAGGTAATATATAATACTGCATAAAGTTATACCTAAGAGAATTTCCTTGCGACAACCGAAATTCAGACTAGTTAGTTTATAAACTACGAAATGGCTACTTTAGTTCGGTTTCGTTTTGAAACAATTTAACGTTTAAGAAAATCTAAGAAATGTCAAGTTCAAGTTGTTCTAAAGTAACATCCCGTTCGTTCACTCCTGAAACTAATGTGTTTGAGAAAAACTGTCTTCTAACGAGATCTAAATTGTTTGTGTAGTATGAGTTTGTCAATATTATGGTCCAATGCTTGGGTGCTGCAGTACTTAATTACAACATTTGGTATTCACAACTTTCTATTTTACAGATATGCTATTCACATAGACAGACACAGCGCAGCGCCTCCTCTGTAGCATCGACGGTGTCAGGTTTACTACACGTTCAAGAGGTCTCGAGTTCAAATCTCGGTCAGGGGAATTGTCGCTGGAATTATAGCTGGACTCGTTTTAGCATCATTTCACTTATTTCATTCATCTAACGATATGACTTAACGTTGGAGTACGTTAAATAAGAACACATACGTAGCTGCTGCTAAAATTTCTGTTGCACCACAGCGCCTCTAAACGTGCCTCCTTTAAAATATCATCGTCGAACATCTTGGGGGAGTGCAATACCTATAAACTGAGGCTAATACTGTTTAAAATTGTAAGAATACTCACATAAAATCAAAATTTTGCAATCTTAATCATTTAATGTAGAATGATAGGTATCTGTGTGTTGAGTCATTGGAAGATGCTGAAACTGAGTACCAGAAAATTTGGCAACGTTGTCTATGGGATATACTGATCACTTCTACTCCTTGACCTTTCTCTAAAAGACTTTTCTTTGACGTGCAGAGTGTCTCAGAATCTGGATATTTTTGGCAAAATTGTAAAATTAGATTGCTGGTTGAAATGCAGTACTTACAGTTAACATCTGGCGTTGATAGTAAAAGATAGCTTAAGCGAGTGAATTGTCTTCCTGTCGATCTATTATTCTGACATAGGTCATTCCGAATAATTAAACTCGACAGATTTCTCCGTACGAAATTCTTAAGCTGCTGGCGTTCTTTTACTTATACCTTCTTTCTGTCATTCTTAAGCTGTGCCGTGGCTCAGTGGTTAGACCGCTTGGCTCTCACCAAGGCGGCCTTGGTTCAATCCCAGGCGACCGCAAAGTGAGCACCGGTGGAATGAGATGGCGGGGGAAACCGGAGGTCCCGGAGAAAACCCGACCCAGCGCCGTGTTGTCCACCACAAATCTCACTTTTCGGTCACCTAGGATTGAACCCGGTCCGCCTTGGTGAGAGCCAATCAGTTTAACCACTGAGCATCGGCGCGGCCTTCGGAACGCTCCAGTTCGTCCATTTGGCCCTTTCTAGCGTCTACAACTACAAATAAAATGGGAAACTGTAATACGTAAACCGACTGCACAGTATTTTAACTTCACTTAAAAAGTGATAATTCATTAATAAACAGGGATACCAACTCAAAAAAACAAAAGCGCGATAAACTTGATGCATCAACCTAATACGTACTTTTCAAGAACAGAAACGATTTTGGCCCAAGGTGATACAATATGGTATTCAAGTAAATGGCTCTTTATTAACCGGTCCCAAAGTTCGCGTTTCCTAATGTGCCAACTTTGATGTTTCGGGGCACAGATGATCGCGGGATCGAGTCTTTCCCAGGCCTTTGGCGTTTTGGAGGGCAAACACGGAACGGCAATAAGTAAATGACGAGAGAGTAGGAGTTAAATATGAAAATAAAAGAAACGGCCGTTCTTGAATGTTTTCGTCACATTACCTGAAAAATGACATTTAGATTACGTATAAAAATGCTACGCATTTTTATTGAAATATTCGATGTGGTATTTACAAATGCAAAGCCTGATTCTCGTTCCCTGTTTCCTCGATCACCAGTTGCTTTGCTCTCTGCATAGCGGGTGATAGTTCACCCATTGCAACAATGGATGGTGCTGAGAGCCTAATCACGTTTTATGAAACAACTTTTCGATTTGTTTTAAATATTAAAAAGAAATACATATGACTGTTTTATATCTAATTGAATATTTACAACATACCTATATAAACCAAAAATAGCAGGTTTTATAAATATTTTAGAGTAAATTAACCAAATAGACGTACTTACTGTGGAATTAAATCATATCAATTCTAATATAAGATATACAGTTTTAGTAACAAAAATGTATAAGACATGTTACTCCTGAAGGTTGAAATTACATTGTAATATAGGTCATCTAGTTCTAGTAACAGAGAATGGTATCCCTTGAATTCACAAGCCTTATTAGAGAGAAACAACTCTGTAGAGAGAGAGAGAGAGAGAGAGAGAGAGAGAGAGAGAGAGAGAGAGAGAGAGAGAGAGAGAGAGAGAGAGAGAGAGAGAGAGAGAGAGAGAGTGTGTGTGTGTGTGTGTGTGTGTGTGTGTGTGTGTGTGTGTGTGTGTGTGTGTGTGTGTGTGTGTGTGTGTGTGTGTGTGTGTGACATAACCCAAAATGGAGAGGTCGGTTAAATATCAAAGTTCAACAATTTCCTAGGATGTGACATGAAGGTGTTCAACAAAGTTTTCCACCCTGGTATAGGCTTCATATAAAAAAGCTTTCGAAATGTTAGATTTAATGAAAAATGTCTCACAGTTTTCATTAAAGTATTACATGTTTAGGATATTTTCACAAGAAATGACACTTGCAGATCTTACTTTTTTCAGGGAATGTCCACCGAAGTCCTCTTCATTTTGAATGATTTTTGTATAACTAAATGTAAAGGTACCCCATGAGAGCCTTTAGGTGTCAATATGTTGGGACGACGGGTGGTTACGGCTCCCATCTGCGGCATACAAGGCTTGTGAGGTTGTCAGCCCCACGAGGCAGCCGCCTTTACCCACAGAAATTACCCTGGTACTCATTCCTGTTAGAGGGTGAGTGAACCCCAGGGCCATAGTACGACCAGAATAATTATACCAGGGAATAAATTGTAATGGTACCATCGGGAATCGTACCTGCGACCTCCTAGCCTGCAGTCTCTTTTGCATAACTGGTAAGCAGTAAATATTACCACACACTAAATGTAGATCTTATTTAGGGCACTAGGTAGTTGTGAGGCAGTTTCTGACTGCTATTTTAGTGCCGAGTTATATTTTCACCTTCTGAGCAACTATTTAACATATTTAAATGAAATTCTGTTACCGAATACAACAATCTTTTCTGAACATAATATAAAAAAGACCTTTTTAAGCTAAAAGGCAATGTTACAAACTTAACATAAAGAAAATTAAAAATTTCAAAATTGTCGTTGTTATAGGAATATTCAGGTTGTAAATAAATTATGATTAGCAATTTGAGGTAATATTGTTAAAGTGGAATCACTAGTTCTTTGACTGACAAATGAACAGTTAACATTTCTTCCATTTAGCTTAGCTGGATGCACAAAAATATTTACGGTAAACTGCAATTAAATACAAATGTGTACATAACAGCAGTCACTCACCAAGTTAGAACAACCAAATTAAAACCCTTTATCAACTGATAACCTCTACATGTCGTATATACGAGGTACATCCAGAAAGTAAGATCTGTGTAGCAATAACGTTAAATTGTGTACAGAGACAGAAAAATTATTTATCGCACAAAATTCTACAACTTTTAAGCTACTTTTCCACATAACTGCCGAAATTTTGCAGGCATTTCTCCTAGTGAGGCACAAGTTTTTGTATACCTTCTGTGTAGCAATAACATTAAATTGTGTACAGAGACAGAAAAATTATTTATCGCACAAAATTCTACAACTTTTAAACTACTTTTCCACATAACTGCCGAAATTTTGCAGGCATTTCTCCTAGTGAGGCACAAGTTTTTGTATACCTTCTTCATAGAAGTTTGCTGCCTGTGTCTTCAACCAGTTGGAAACATTTTCTTTCAGCTCTTCGTCATTGTTGAAGTGTTGACCGCTAAGGAGAGATTTGAGATGCAAAAACAGATGAAAGTCTCTAGGAGCGAGGTCAGGGCTGTACGGGAGGTGGTCAAACACGTCCCACCCAAATCCCTGTAGGATGTTTTTCGTCGCAATTGCAGGGTGTGGTCGTGCGTTGTCGTGAAGAAACACGACACATTTTTACAGCATTCCCCGGCGCTTATTCTGTATTGCGCGGCGCAATTTCTTAAGTGTCTGGCAATAAACATCTGCTTTTTTTGTTTGACTACGCGGTAAGAAGTCAATGAGTAGAATGCCCGTCCTGTACCAGTACACACCCCGTAGGGGAAGGGATCCGTCCCTTTTAGCTGCCAAAGTGCGGGCGCTACGGACCCCTAGCACTCGTGGTACCTCTGACGTTACTAGAGGAACCTCGGGCCGAACATAACGAGCCCCTCCCGAATGGGAGATGTTCGGAATGGGTTGGTCTCGAGGGGGCAGATGGTTCCCGTCACCCACGGGCAATTGGGTACCTCTGGCCAGGCCGCCAAGGGCCGCCCGGAGGGGGTAGAGGGTTGCCTCATAAGTCCCGGGGACTAGCCTGCAGAGCTAGTAGCTGGTGAGCTAGACACTGGCGGCCCTACCAAGGTTATTTGGTAGCTCGTTCATTAAGGACTGGCGCGTATGTGGCGTATCCACATCCGTCCCGTTTGCCGTGTGCAGGCGGGGGGGGGGGGGGGGCAGCTTATAAAATAGGTGCTGTGCTAATGGAAATAACAGATGAGGCCCGGGTTCAGGTCCTACGGGGCCGGGACTAATGGGAAGTAGACCTCGGTGAGTATGTCCCAGTACACTGTGCACATCATTTTTCGAGGTGTCAAGATTTGTTTCGGCTTAACCTTTGCTGGGGATGAGGTGCACCTCTATTCCATTGATTGACGCTTACTTTCAGGGGTGTCATAAGAAACCCAAGTTTCATCTCCTGTGACTGTGTCAGAAATTCTTCGCCGCCTTCATCATAACGGGTCAAAAACTGAAGTGCACTACCCATCTGTTTTGTTTTGAGTTGCTCAGTAAGAATCTTTGGCACTTAACGTGAGCAAGGTTTACGAAATTTCAGGTTTACTACGTCCTTCATTGAACTGTCGGGCCCATCTTCTCATCATTGTATCACTCATCGCATTTTGTCCGTAAACATCGCAAATTTGCCGAGAAATTTCAATTAGTTTTGCTTTCTTAGCATTCAGAAAACGAATCACACATCTGATTTCACAAGCGACGGAATTTTCAATCAACACCGACATTGTAAACAAGAAGAACAAAGCGTACGTGGCTGACAGTCATCTCACAATGGCTCACGTTTCTTCTCCTTGTTACAGAGCGTCTACCGCGCATGGGCGGAACTGCCATCGTAGCGCTGCAGTGGAGATACGTTGAAACAGAACTTACTTTCTGGATGTCCCTTGTATTTTGAAAGCTCGGAGTTTCTAGTTTCTTAAGCAGGAAAACCAAAAATGTAATTTTCGACACGATCATCTACCTTGTGTCCTTAAACACACACAATGTATGTCTCTTTTTTGAGGGGATATGATAACCTTTTCCCATACACTTTTTGCTGTTGTTTTGAATTTTTAAATGCTTATATTTTTCTCATATTTCAAGTCCATGTTCATTTATTATTTTCTATTATTTACTTATTTCAGAACCATCATATAAGGACCAACGTTTAAAAGATCTGATCTTAGGAGTACTGAATTTCCCTTTTTTCACTTTCACCAAAAGTACGTCAGTAGGTTAAATAAGAGTGAACGAGCACACAGTTTATGGGCAAGATGGCGGCCGTGCGCAATCTATGTATTTAAAGAATTTATTATCCTATTTAGTTTATTTTTGCTATATTTAGAGGTTTTCGGGGCGTATTTACCGTGGTTTTGTTTGTTATTTAAGGGCTTCTGGGGCATATTGAAAGGATTTTGCGACGTATTTACTAGCTTTTTGAAGTATTAGGGCTTCTTGGGGTGCATTTAGCCCGTTTCTGGTGTATTTAGGAGCTTCTGGAAGGTATTTACCGGCTTATTGCAGAATTTAGAAGCTTTTATCGTGTATTCAAGGGCGTTTGCTGGGGCGTATTTAGAGGCATTTGAAGTATTTAGAGCTTCTAGCGATGTACATAGAGGCTTTTGGGAGGTATCGCGTCTAGGGGAGTGCATTTAGTGTCTTTTGCTATATTTAGAGGCTTTTGAGTTGTATTTAGAGACATTTGCTGTGTTTGGGAGCTTTTAGGGCATATTTTTTTGGGTTTTTTTCGGGCATTCAGAGGCTTCTGGGGGTGTATCTAGAGACTTCTACGACATATTTAGTGTCCTGAGAGGTGTATTAGTGACGCTATGGTGTAATTTAGAACTTCTTGGGATGTATTTAGAGGCTATTGGGACATACTTACTGACTTTCTGATGTATTTATAAGCTTTTAAGCCGTACTTATCGTCTTTCTGTTGTATTTAGTGGCTTTTGAGACGTAATTAGAGGCTTTTTGGAGCGATTTAATGGCTTCGAAATGCATTTAGGAGCTTTTTGATGTGTAATTTATAGATATTTAATGCGTTCTTAGCCACTTTGGCATGCATTTAGGACGTTCTTAGAGAGTATTTAGAGGTTTTTAGAGTTTATTAATTGGCTTTTGATTCAATTTACACGTTTCTTGGGGAGTGTATTTAGAGTCTTTAGGGATGCATTTAGTGGCTTGGCAATTATTTAGGAGGTTCTCGGGGTACATTTACTGTCTTTAAGATGTGCTTAGTTGACTTAGACTGCATTTGATTTGCAGTAGTTTAATTCATCATCAGTTGATTCTTCATCATCATCATCATCATCATCATCATCATCATCATCATCATCATCATCAGTTAGTCATCATGGTTTTAATCATTTCAAAACGTTTACTCCTCATTTGTAATCGGAGCTTCTATCAGTTTAAACTAACCTAACCTAACCTACCCTAACCTAACCTACCCTAATCTAACCTAACCAAAACCCAAGTCTTCCTCTTATGTTTTACTATTTCACCCTATTATAAATTAATCTAACCTAACCTACCCTAATCTAACCTAACCAAAACCCAAGTCTTCCTCTTATGTTTTACTATTTCACCCTATTATAAACTAAGCTAACCTAACACTTTAACCTAACCCAAGTATTTCACTTATGCTTTACTGTTTTCATCCTATTATAACCTAGCCTAAGCTAACCTAACACTTTAAACTAACCAAAGTCCTTCAGTTATGCTTTACTATTTCATCCCATTATAAGCTAACCTAACATAACACTTTAACCTAACCAAAGTCCTTCAGTTATGCTTTACTATTTCATCCCATTATAAGCTAACCTAACATAACACTTTAACCTAACCCAAGTCCTCCACTTATGCTTTACTGTTTTCATCCCATTATAACCTAACCTAAGCTAACCTAAACTAACACTTTAACCTAACCCAAGTCCTCCACTTATGCTTTACTGTTTTCATCCCATTATAAGCTAACCTAACCTATCCTAACTGTGCGATTCTCTAACACTTTAACCAAACCGAAGTCCTAATCTATTTCACCTCATTATAAGCTAACCTAACCTAATACTTTAACCTAACCAAAGTCCTACACTTGTGCTTTACTATTTCATCCCATTATAAGCAAACCTAACCTAACTGTGCTTTTGTGGTTAATTTGGTTACATTTTTGTGGTTACATCAGTTAATTGTTTAAGTTGGTTCTGTGCTCTCGTTGGTAGTTTGGCTACATATGCTAATTGATCAGGTGTGACTACCTAACCTATCTTTGTGTTGCTTTTGAAGCATTTGTTTTTCACATTGTATTTTTTGCACTTACTTCCCTTCCACTCTATCCTCTTTTATGAAGCTTTAAACCTAACACTGTCTGATACTCTAACCAACGATACTGAAGTACTTGTATATTAGTTTTATGTGGGACATTTTGTGAATTCTCTTATGATATCCCCCTCCCAAGCTTTTACTTGTGTTTGTATAAAGTAAATCGGGGTATACTTAGCTTGTAGTTCAATGGTAGACGCCTCTCCTCTTTTATCTGGGCTGGAGACCAGCACTAGAATATAATCCTAGTGGCAGAGTTAACGCCTTCCTCCATTATTGTTATTTCTTCTTTCTTCCTCAGGCGTCGTGAGAGTCGTAGGATAGATGTCACTTGTGTAAATATTCATTATGTAGCTTAGCTTACAGAGATAACCATTATCTTCTGATCTAAGTTGCCCCCTTTTGCACACATTCTGCAATACTATAGTGTCCGTACGCGTATGTTGATACTCCATCCTCAGCAATCATTCTCTTGTCGTCATGAGGAGATAGGGCTATTTTATTAGCTTCAACTGTTGAAACATTATGTTTCTGGGATAGGATTAGGTTCATAGGAGTTCTTAGAATCTTTTGGGTTTTAAGACAATCCACATAGCTATCGAAGTTGATGTATTGCTTGATTGCGCTACGCTTTATGCCTTTAATCTTCTTGATTACACCTCCATCCATGTCGAGTGCATACATCTTGGGTCTCAGTCCTACAAAGCGATGAATAATTTTTCCACAGGCTTCATCTTTAAATTTTCCCAACACTTTCCTGTTGTTTGTAGAATGACATATATGGTCGACAGGATAATCAGCTGTATCCAGATGTTCAAGAAAACGTAACTTATCCTGATATATATCTCTTGTAGTCACTCTATAGATGAAAGAGTCTGTATCCATATACATGAGTTTTAGATTTTCATGCCCGTAATACGGTAATAGCACATCATAATGATATCGATACATCAAGGTCTTTGAGATATCAAGCACACACATCCCAATGTATATAGGTTTGTTGAACACTATCTCTCGCGAAGTCATGTGTACTGCAGCCAGATTTGGTCCATATATAGTTCGATCAATAAACGTAGGCTTAGCAACCAGCTTTTCCAATGTCTTCCAATCGGTAATAAGTCGTATATTCAGTCGATTTCTTATATTCTCCATAGTTTTTCCAAACATAGCATTGTTAAAAAGTTTGTACAGATCCTTCTCGAAATCATTGCTAGATCCTTGTCGTAGCCGGTTATTGAATTCGACATAAGGCTTTAACCAGGACGACTGTCGAAATTGTAGCACACGATGGATCTTTATCAGTTTTAACCCATGATCAAGGGCTTGCTTCAAGGCCATGTAATGCACCACATACTTAGTTCGTGATCCAAGGTGTGGAATTAGCTTCTTTGTAGAAGAATCCTTAGGCTTGATACACTCAGGCAGGAATGGTAAATCATTATGCAGCTCATGAAGTTCTGTAGGATATTCAAGGTCCACTTCTAAAATGTAGCCGAGAGGGTCATCTTCTCGTAGTATTTCTAGGTTAATATCTGCCGGAGAAACCCACTCAAAACCCCCATAAGGAAGGGCGTGGCACATAGCCCAGCCATATTGGTTATTTGCGTCCTCGTACGTAATATATTGAGAAGGCTTACTCGAGTCATATTCTTCCATGTAGATGTTGTTCGCCTTTGCATACCGATGAGAAACTTGACATAATCCTCCTCTTATACCTGATTCAACCATGAGTAGCTGATCGTAATCCTGTAGCAATTCTAGTTCAATTCCCGTATACAGCAGCATTGCATCCCACGTAAGTCCAGGAGATGTAAAATAATGGGCAGGATCAACTTTATGCGTTCTTAGGGTCTGGTCTCTGAATGTCTCAAACACATCAGTTAATAGAAGAACATCTGAAGTTAGATAGAGATCGCTATACTCTCCTAATGTTTTAATGTTAAACTGTCTCCATACACTTTTTGCGTGTTCATACTCTCCATCACTAATTTCTTCTGTGTTCAGCTTGTTGTAGAATGCTTCCCTTGGAGGTAGTTCTGTTTCATTTAAAACATCCCACGATGTAACGTAATCGTAGGGGAAAACACCCTTACGTGTCATAAGTTTGATCTGCTCTGCTCCAAAGTGCTTTAGTGTTTCAGGATATGTTGTTAGATTTTTTGCTAGTTTATCCAAGCTGGTACTAAGGAAGCGGTAGGTATCCACAAAGCGAAGTTTTATATTTCCAACATACTTCGAAAATGATATGTAACTTTCCTCAGAGCTAGGAATAACTTCTACTCTATCACTAGTACAGCCTAACTCCTTAACAATGAAATGGGAGTCATATCCACTCAGGTTATGTATGAAGACGGGAATATAATTAGGCGTTTTACAGATTAGATTGCACTGATTATGTAGACTTCCCCGATATTCTCCGCTTACATGATCATGATCCCGTACTTTCCAATTATCTCCGGTAAATTCTTTACTACATAAGTAGCATTCTGTAGAAGATTCGAATGATTTTTGCTGCTCATCTGTTAGAGTCAATGGAGCGCCAGTTTTATATACACCATTAATCTTCTTTGCGATAGAACTTACATATTCCATAAACTTCGGTGCAGCATCATAACCACGATATACATAGGGTGCTGTAGGAAGATCAGTCTGTAAACCTTCAATTGTAGCTGAAGATTTGACATAAACACAGAAACTCATAGGAATATGCTTCTGATATGGAACTGTATAAGACGTTTCGGGATTAGAAGAACACCCCTGATAAGGAGTAAGAATGCTTTCAAAGTCAGCATAGATGACATAAGGTAATTTCAGCATCCTTTCATAATTCTTGAATCTAACGATAGATTTCTCCTTCGTTGGCATAACAATCTTAGCAACTCCGTGTTGGCTACATATTTTTCTATGCTCACTTAACTTGTCCACTCCTCCTCGTCCATACTGATCATCAAAGTGCGTAAAACAGCGTTTACAGATGTAGATCTTTCCCTGGCGTTTTGTTCTTTGTTGATGAATAAGTCTCTCGAAATTCTTTATATACACGTAATGATGACGTCCAGCAGCATTATTTAATAGAAGCACGTCACGATGGTCGGGCAGTTCTTCATCGACAACCTTCATAGGAAACACTTGTTTCTTCTCATCCAGTCCGAAAACATTTATAGAGATGTTATTTATGCGTTCAAATTTAGGGATATCAGTCAAGCTCGTAGGAAACGAGACGCAGGTAAAGTCATATCTCTCTTGAAGATCCTTATATTTGTTAACACGATGAGGATTCCTTTGAATGAATTTGGCAAGTATGGCGTACATGAAACATTTTTCATCTTCATAGTTCTGTGGATTTATGCAGGCTTGTTTCGCTTCTAAAGATGGCGGTAGAGGAATATAACTGCTTCCTCTTAGCGCATTATTCCTATTAATTCTAACTCGAACCCCGTCAACAGCTAATAAAGCCCAGTTGCTTCCTTTAAGTTGACTCTCCTCCATTTCAGTACAAAGTTTCTTAAATTTACTTTCCAAGATGGCGTCCAAGTCACTTTCCAAAAATATTGCTTGATTTTGCGTTTTGAAGGCTTTATCAGTAGTATCTCCAACAGCATTTACAAACTGGCATTCAGTCATGATGTTACATTTAATACTTTTATGAATCCTTAGCTCCTTCTGAATCAGTTGAATTATCCGCTGTTTTGATTCTTGGAGATACGTCTTTAGATCCTGACATGTAGAGCACTGTATGAAATATGATTTCAGCCGATCTTGAAAAGCTGTCTCGTATTCAATGACATCATCTTCGTCAGGAACCATTAACAGCAGTTTATGTTTAGTAGGCTCAATCTTGATTTTCTTGGCAGTTATTCTACCACAACGTTCTTGATGTGCATCTCTGCGATGTTCAGTACCATAAACTTCTCTGCAATGCTTACATTCATGATACAGACCGCAAGCCAGTTCATGTCTCTTTTTGTGGTAGTTCCTCAGGAAGCACTTCCCACATTTGCTACACTTAAATTCCGGTATAGCGTTTGAAAGAGATTCCATCACTTTAGTGTTCCACATCGTAGCACTAAGCAGTTTAATTCTTGGGTGAATAGGTCACTCAGTAACTGTTTAATACACTTTTCACTTCTCTTCTACACCTTGATAACTTATCAATACTTCGTTATACTCGGATTTAACTGCAGTAGTTGATCCACTAAGATAGAAACACACTAGCGCAATGACAACTAATCTCGATTAAGCTCTACTTATACAATTATGGCAAACCTAAAAGAAAACTTCATCATCCCCACCACCAGGGTTCGAAGACGGCGCTACTATCGGAGAAAACAGGAATTAAAAGTTCACGAGAAATACCTCTACCATTATTATAAGTATATATGACCATCATGATCAAAAGCAACATCATCGTCATCACATCAAATTCATTTACCATAACTGTATGATTAAAACAAACAAAGAGAAATAAAGAAAAAAGAAAATATTTCAGCCTCCATTGCTCCCAGGCAACCCCTACCACTCCTACCACCCCTACCACCCCTTAAAGATTCTCTCCCACCTCCAAACGTTTAAGCAAACCGGTTTCGTTATACTTCATCGCCCAAACCCAGATATACGGAGGACCGCTGACGTCACGAACAATTGGAGACAGAATGTCTGGCTTTCTGCGACAGGTTTCAACATGCATCATTTACGCATGAGTATACATAAAAGCTCCGAAACAGCCAATATTGCAAGCATCAGGATAGAAGCATTCTAGTAAAAGTCAAACAAACCAACCCTCTTCAATGTTTAAGGATGTTTTATTCACAGGTGTTCAGAAATTACTCATTTAATATTACGTAATCTATAAATTGCGATTTTATAAGTTTCACGGTAAACAGTAATGCACATCATTTACAACTCATTAGCTAATCCAGCTTCAAAGACGCTCCTTTATCCCATTTTTCTTCTTAACCGCTTCCATGCGTGCCCTCTTATGCAAGTTTTACTGATTTTTATAAGTTGGAGCAAGCAATTATATTTAATTAAGCATGTTATATTAACCTTTAGAGAAATTATTGTATTCTGTGGGTTTCAGAGAGTTCAAATATTTAAGGTTTTTAGTCAAATTTAACAAATTTCTGCATATAAGATACGTATTCATTGATTTCTCTAATATTGGAAACGTTTTCAGCTTGATGACAAGCCTAAAGTATGTATATTTTGAGGCTTATTTCAAATATCCCACAGAGATCCGAACCGAGGTCCTATCTGCGTAAATTACCATTTCAACAACTATGCTGGTATAATTTATGTTTTTATACTTTATTCCATAATTCTAGACCCACTGCTTACAGATATCTTAAAATAAACCTATTCAGGACTCGAACCAAGGACACCGGGTGTACGGCATAAAGCTAGTGGACGCTGCTTAACAGTATGAGATTAATAAAGTTTATTTGAAGTTTCTATCACAAACAGTTTCCAGGTTATAAGAATAATAAAAGTATTGATATCTGCGAGAGTCGATTCCAGGACCATTGTTATGGTTAAAGCTACCGTTTAGGATACGATGCTTTATTATAGATTCATTAGCGTTTATTACATTTCGATATCTTGAATGATTCAGGCGATATATACTAAAAACTAGTGGAGAAAAAGTACCGTGCCTTCAGGGTGGTGGGGGAAGGCTGTGACGTCATTTATGGCACGTGTCACGGGTCGGGCGGTATTTTGTAAGGGAAAAGGAGTGTGATAATTAGATTACATTGTAATCCAATTAGCGGCATGTCTTTGGGAGATTTGAACATGTTGAGTCCATTCTGTGACGTCATTAAGGCGCGTGTCATTGAGGGGTGTGTCAATGAGGTTTGTTTTGCTCGCGTGCCATTTAGGGTGTGGCTGTGACGTCATTTATGGAGCGTGTGAGACGGCCATGGCTATGACATCATTTAGAGGTGGCGCGTGGCATAGGGGTGTGGCTATGACGTCATTATAAATTGGCGCGTTCCGCGTGGGTATGTCTATTACCTCACTGATCTTAAAGCAGCACTTTACAGTTTATTTCATCGCTCTGGGCCCATTGGTTTCGAAAATATTCAAATTTTTCGATTCGGGACTCGAACCCAGAACCCCTCAGCCACACACTTCTAGAATATGATTAACTAGGATACGTATTACCACATAAAGTTTATTTCACCGCTCTAAACCCATTGGTTATGGAGATATTCAGGTTTACCGATTCAGGACTCGAACCAAGGACAACAGGTATATGACAGAGAGTCAGCAGATGCTCCTTAACGATATAAAAGTAATAAAGTTTACCCGAGGTCGCTATCATTACTAGTTCCGGAGTTATAACAATAATAAATGTCCTGATTTGCACGGGATTCGAATGAGGACCATTGATAAAATTCGCAGGAGCCTTGGAAGATGCGCCCTATTATGAAAAATCTATTAGAAGTTATTTCACTGCGATATCTTGATTGGTTCAGGAGATATACGCGAAAACGTGGAGTAGTAGGGAAATACCGCTTTCAAATCCCTCAAAGAGATGCCGACATCTGATAAGCAATTATGACACCTCCTTGTCGGCATGCCGACAAAGAGATGCCGACAATTGATAACAGATGTAACCACCTCTTTGTAGGCCTTTAATTGTTTAATGAGGCATTAAATTGAACACATGTTTTCACACTCCACCTTAAATTAACGCCTCATTAATCAATTAATAATCGCCATTACCCTACTACTCCACGTTTTCGCGTATATCTCCTGAACCAATCAAGATATCGCAGTGAAATAACTTCTAATAGATTTTTCATAATAGGGCGCATCTTCCAAGGCTCCTGCGAATTTTATCAATGGTCCTCATTCGAATCCCGTGCAAATCAGGACATTTATTATTGTTATAACTCCGGAACTAGTAATGATAGCGACCTCGGGTAAACTTTATTACTTTTATATCGTTAAGGAGCATCTGCTGACTCTCTGTCATATACCTGTTGTCCTTGGTTCGAGTCCTGAATCGGTAAACCTGAATATCTCCATAACCAATGGGTTTAGAGCGGTGAAATAAACTTTATGTGGTAATACGTATCCTAGTTAATCATATTCTAGAAGTGTGTGGCTGAGGGGTTCTGGGTTCGAGTCCCGAATCGAAAAATTTGAATATTTTCGAAACCAATGGGCCCAGAGCGATGAAATAAACTGTAAAGTGCTGCTTTAAGATCAGTGAGGTAATAGACATACCCACGCGGAACGCGCCAATTTATAATGACGTCATAGCCACACCCCTATGCCACGCGCCACCTCTAAATGATGTCATAGCCATGGCCGTCTCACACGCTCCATAAATGACGTCACAGCCACACCCTAAATGGCACGCGAGCAAAACAAACCTCATTGACACACCCCTCAATGACACGCGCCTTAATGACGTCACAGAATGGACTCAACATGTTCAAATCTCCCAAAGACATGCCGCTAATTGGATTACAATGTAATCTAATTATCACACTCCTTTGCCCTTACAAAATACCGCCCGACCCGTGACACGTGCCATAAATGACGTCACAGCCTTCCCCCACCACCCTGAAGGCACGGTACTTTTTCTCCACTAGTTTTTAGTATATATCGCCTGAATCATTCAAGATATCGAAATGTAATAAACGCTAATGAATCTATAATAAAGCATCGTATCCTAAACGGTAGCTTTAACCATAACAATGGTCCTGGAATCGACTCTCGCAGATATCAATACTTTTATTATTCTTATAACCTGGAAACTGTTTGTGATAGAAACTTCAAATAAACTTTATTAATCTCATACTGTTAAGCAGCGTCCACTAGCTTTATGCCGTACACCCGGTGTCCTTGGTTCGAGTCCTGAATAGGTTTATTTTAAGATATCTGTAAGCAGTGGGTCTAGAATTATGGAATAAAGTATAAAAACATAAATTATACCAGCATAGTTGTTGAAATGGTAATTTACGCAGATAGGACCTCGGTTCGAATCTCTGTGGGATATTTGAAATAAGCCTCAAAATATACATACTTTAGGCTTGTCATCAAGCTGAAAACGTTTCCAATATTAGAGAAATCAATGAATACGTATCTTATATGCAGAAATTTGTTAAATTTGACTAAAAACCTTAAATATTTGAACTCTCTGAAACCCACAGAATACAATAATTTCTCTAAAGGTTAATATAACATGCTTAATTAAATATAATTGCTTGCTCCAACTTATAAAAATCAGTAAAACTTGCATAAGAGGGCACGCATGGAAGCGGTTAAGAAGAAAAATGGGATAAAGGAGCGTCTTTGAAGCTGGATTAGCTAATGAGTTGTAAATGATGTGCATTACTGTTTACCGTGAAACTTATAAAATCGCAATTTATAGATTACGTAATATTAAATGAGTAATTTCTGAACACCTGTGAATAAAACATCCTTAAACATTGAAGAGGGTTGGTTTGTTTGACTTTTACTAGAATGCTTCTATCCTGATGCTTGCAATATTGGCTGTTTCGGAGCTTTTATGTATACTCATGCGTAAATGATGCATGTTGAAACCTGTCGCAGAAAGCCAGACATTCTGTCTCCAATTGTTCGTGACGTCAGCGGTCCTCCGTATATCTGGGTTTGGGCGATGAAGTATAACGAAACCGGTTTGCTTAAACGTTTGGAGGTGGGAGAGAATCTTTAAGGGGTGGTAGGGGTGGTAGGAGTGGTAGGGGTTGCCTGGGAGCAATGGAGGCTGAAATATTTTCTTTTTTCTTTATTTCTCTTTGTT
Source organism: Mantis religiosa (assembly GCA_030765055.1). Lineage (NCBI taxonomy): Eukaryota > Metazoa > Arthropoda > Insecta > Mantodea > Mantidae > Mantis > Mantis religiosa. The sequence goes on from CM060950.1 coordinate 90,358,533, forward strand.
TGTTTTAATCATACAGTTATGGTAAATGAATTTGATGTGATGACGATGATGTTGCTTTTGATCATGATGGTCATATATACTTATAATAATGGTAGAGGTATTTCTCGTGAACTTTTAATTCCTGTTTTCTCCGATAGTAGCGCCGTCTTCGAACCCTGGTGGTGGGGATGATGAAGTTTTCTTTTAGGTTTGCCATAATTGTATAAGTAGAGCTTAATCGAGATTAGTTGTCATTGCGCTAGTGTGTTTCTATCTTAGTGGATCAACTACTGCAGTTAAATCCGAGTATAACGAAGTATTGATAAGTTATCAAGGTGTAGAAGAGAAGTGAAAAGTGTATTAAACAGTTACTGAGTGACCTATTCACCCAAGAATTAAACTGCTTAGTGCTACGATGTGGAACACTAAAGTGATGGAATCTCTTTCAAACGCTATACCGGAATTTAAGTGTAGCAAATGTGGGAAGTGCTTCCTGAGGAACTACCACAAAAAGAGACATGAACTGGCTTGCGGTCTGTATCATGAATGTAAGCATTGCAGAGAAGTTCATGGTACTGAACATCGCAGAGATGCACATCAAGAACGTTGTGGTAGAATAACTGCCAAGAAAATCAAGATTGAGCCTACTAAACATAAACTGCTGTTAATGGTTCCTGACGAAGATGATGTCATTGAATACGAGACAGCTTTTCAAGATCGGCTGAAATCATATTTCATACAGTGCTCTACATGTCAGGATCTAAAGACGTATCTCCAAGAATCAAAACAGCGGATAATTCAACTGATTCAGAAGGAGCTAAGGATTCATAAAAGTATTAAATGTAACATCATGACTGAATGCCAGTTTGTAAATGCTGTTGGAGATACTACTGATAAAGCCTTCAAAACGCAAAATCAAGCAATATTTTTGGAAAGTGACTTGGACGCCATCTTGGAAAGTAAATTTAAGAAACTTTGTACTGAAATGGAGGAGAGTCAACTTAAAGGAAGCAACTGGGCTTTATTAGCTGTTGACGGGGTTCGAGTTAGAATTAATAGGAATAATGCGCTAAGAGGAAGCAGTTATATTCCTCTACCGCCATCTTTAGAAGCGAAACAAGCCTGCATAAATCCACAGAACTATGAAGATGAAAAATGTTTCATGTACGCCATACTTGCCAAATTCATTCAAAGGAATCCTCATCGTGTTAACAAATATAAGGATCTTCAAGAGAGATATGACTTTACCTGCGTCTCGTTTCCTACGAGCTTGACTGATATCCCTAAATTTGAACGCATAAATAACATCTCTATAAATGTTTTCGGACTGGATGAGAAGAAACAAGTGTTTCCTATGAAGGTTGTCGATGAAGAACTGCCCGACCATCGTGACGTGCTTCTATTAAATAATGCTGCTGGACGTCATCATTACGTGTATATAAAGAATTTCGAGAGACTTATTCATCAACAAAGAACGAAACGCCAGGGAAAGATCTACATCTGTAAACGCTGTTTTACGCACTTTGATGATCAGTATGGACGAGGAGGAGTGGACAAGTTAAGTGAGCATAGAAAAATATGTAGCCAACACGGAGTTGCTAAGATTGTTATGCCAACGAAGGAGAAATCTATCGTTAGATTCAAGAATTATGAAAGGATGCTGAAATTACCTTATGTCATCTATGCTGACTTTGAAAGCATTCTTACTCCTTATCAGGGGTGTTCTTCTAATCCCGAAACGTCTTATACAGTTCCATATCAGAAGCATATTCCTATGAGTTTCTGTGTTTATGTCAAATCTTCAGCTACAATTGAAGGTTTACAGACTGATCTTCCTACAGCACCCTATGTATATCGTGGTTATGATGCTGCACCGAAGTTTATGGAATATGTAAGTTCTATCGCAAAGAAGATTAATGGTGTATATAAAACTGGCGCTCCATTGACTCTAACAGATGAGCAGCAAAAATCATTCGAATCTTCTACAGAATGCTACTTATGTAGTAAAGAATTTACCGGAGATAATTGGAAAGTACGGGATCATGATCATGTAAGCGGAGAATATCGGGGAAGTCTACATAATCAGTGCAATCTAATCTGTAAAACGCCTAATTATATTCCCGTCTTCATACATAACCTGAGTGGATATGACTCCCATTTCATTGTTAAGGAGTTAGGCTGTACTAGTGATAGAGTAGAAGTTATTCCTAGCTCTGAGGAAAGTTACATATCATTTTCGAAGTATGTTGGAAATATAAAACTTCGCTTTGTGGATACCTACCGCTTCCTTAGTACCAGCTTGGATAAACTAGCAAAAAATCTAACAACATATCCTGAAACACTAAAGCACTTTGGAGCAGAGCAGATCAAACTTATGACACGTAAGGGTGTTTTCCCCTACGATTACGTTACATCGTGGGATGTTTTAAATGAAACAGAACTACCTCCAAGGGAAGCATTCTACAAGCTGAACACAGAAGAAATTAGTGATGGAGAGTATGAACACGCAAAAAGTGTATGGAGACAGTTTAACATTAAAACATTAGGAGAGTATAGCGATCTCTATCTAACTTCAGATGTTCTTCTATTAACTGATGTGTTTGAGACATTCAGAGACCAGACCCTAAGAACGCATAAAGTTGATCCTGCCCATTATTTTACATCTCCTGGACTTACGTGGGATGCAATGCTGCTGTATACGGGAATTGAACTAGAATTGCTACAGGATTACGATCAGCTACTCATGGTTGAATCAGGTATAAGAGGAGGATTATGTCAAGTTTCTCATCGGTATGCAAAGGCGAACAACATCTACATGGAAGAATATGACTCGAGTAAGCCTTCTCAATATATTACGTACGAGGACGCAAATAACCAATATGGCTGGGCTATGTGCCACGCCCTTCCTTATGGGGGTTTTGAGTGGGTTTCTCCGGCAGATATTAACCTAGAAATACTACGAGAAGATGACCCTCTCGGCTACATTTTAGAAGTGGACCTTGAATATCCTACAGAACTTCATGAGCTGCATAATGATTTACCATTCCTGCCTGAGGGTATCAAGCCTAAGGATTCTTCTACAAAGAAGCTAATTCCACACCTTGGATCACGAACTAAGTATGTGGTGCATTACATGGCCTTGAAGCAAGCCCTTGATCATGGGTTAAAACTGATAAAGATCCATCGTGTGCTACAATTTCGACAGTCGTCCTGGTTAAAGCCTTATGTCGAATTCAATAACCGGCTACGACAAGGATCTAGCAATGATTTCGAGAAGGATCTGTACAAACTTTTTAACAATGCTATGTTTGGAAAAACTATGGAGAATATAAGAAATCGACTGAATATACGACTTATTACCGATTGGAAGACATTGGAAAAGCTGGTTGCTAAGCCTACGTTTATTGATCGAACTATATATGGACCAAATCTGGCTGCAGTACACATGACTTCGCGAGAGATAGTGTTCAACAAACCTATATACATTGGGATGTGTGTGCTTGATATCTCAAAGACCTTGATGTATCGATATCATTATGATGTGCTATTACCGTATTACGGGCATGAAAATCTAAAACTCATGTATATGGATACAGACTCTTTCATCTATAGAGTGACTACAAGAGATATATATCAGGATAAGTTACGTTTTCTTGAACATCTGGATACAGCTGATTATCCTGTCGACCATATATGTCATTCTACAAACAACAGGAAAGTGTTGGGAAAATTTAAAGATGAAGCCTGTGGAAAAATTATTCATCGCTTTGTAGGACTGAGACCCAAGATGTATGCACTCGACATGGATGGAGGTGTAATCAAGAAGATTAAAGGCATAAAGCGTAGCGCAATCAAGCAATACATCAACTTCGATAGCTATGTGGATTGTCTTAAAACCCAAAAGATTCTAAGAACTCCTATGAACCTAATCCTATCCCAGAAACATAATGTTTCAACAGTTGAAGCTAATAAAATAGCCCTATCTCCTCATGACGACAAGAGAATGATTGCTGAGGATGGAGTATCAACATACGCGTACGGACACTATAGTATTGCAGAATGTGTGCAAAAGGGGGCAACTTAGATCAGAAGATAATGGTTATCTCTGTAAGCTAAGCTACATAATGAATATTTACACAAGTGACATCTATCCTACGACTCTCACGACGCCTGAGGAAGAAAGAAGAAATAACAATAATGGAGGAAGGCGTTAACTCTGCCACTAGGATTATATTCTAGTGCTGGTCTCCAGCCCAGATAAAAGAGGAGAGGCGTCTACCATTGAACTACAAGCTAAGTATACCCCGATTTACTTTATACAAACACAAGTAAAAGCTTGGGAGGGGGATATCATAAGAGAATTCACAAAATGTCCCACATAAAACTAATATACAAGTACTTCAGTATCGTTGGTTAGAGTATCAGACAGTGTTAGGTTTAAAGCTTCATAAAAGAGGATAGAGTGGAAGGGAAGTAAGTGCAAAAAATACAATGTGAAAAACAAATGCTTCAAAAGCAACACAAAGATAGGTTAGGTAGTCACACCTGATCAATTAGCATATGTAGCCAAACTACCAACGAGAGCACAGAACCAACTTAAACAATTAACTGATGTAACCACAAAAATGTAACCAAATTAACCACAAAAGCACAGTTAGGTTAGGTTTGCTTATAATGGGATGAAATAGTAAAGCACAAGTGTAGGACTTTGGTTAGGTTAAAGTATTAGGTTAGGTTAGCTTATAATGAGGTGAAATAGATTAGGACTTCGGTTTGGTTAAAGTGTTAGAGAATCGCACAGTTAGGATAGGTTAGGTTAGCTTATAATGGGATGAAAACAGTAAAGCATAAGTGGAGGACTTGGGTTAGGTTAAAGTGTTAGTTTAGGTTAGCTTAGGTTAGGTTATAATGGGATGAAAACAGTAAAGCATAAGTGGAGGACTTGGGTTAGGTTAAAGTGTTATGTTAGGTTAGCTTATAATGGGATGAAATAGTAAAGCATAACTGAAGGACTTTGGTTAGGTTAAAGTGTTATGTTAGGTTAGCTTATAATGGGATGAAATAGTAAAGCATAACTGAAGGACTTTGGTTAGTTTAAAGTGTTAGGTTAGCTTAGGCTAGGTTATAATAGGATGAAAACAGTAAAGCATAAGTGAAATACTTGGGTTAGGTTAAAGTGTTAGGTTAGCTTAGTTTATAATAGGGTGAAATAGTAAAACATAAGAGGAAGACTTGGGTTTTGGTTAGGTTAGATTAGGGTAGGTTAGGTTAGATTAATTTATAATAGGGTGAAATAGTAAAACATAAGAGGAAGACTTGGGTTTTGGTTAGGTTAGATTAGGGTAGGTTAGGTTAGGGTAGGTTAGGTTAGGTTAGTTTAAACTGATAGAAGCTCCGATTACAAATGAGGAGTAAACGTTTTGAAATGATTAAAACCATGATGACTAACTGATGATGATGATGATGATGATGATGATGATGATGATGATGATGATGATGATGAAGAATCAACTGATGATGAATTAAACTACTGCAAATCAAATGCAGTCTAAGTCAACTAAGCACATCTTAAAGACAGTAAATGTACCCCGAGAACCTCCTAAATAATTGCCAAGCCACTAAATGCATCCCTAAAGACTCTAAATACACTCCCCAAGAAACGTGTAAATTGAATCAAAAGCCAATTAATAAACTCTAAAAACCTCTAAATACTCTCTAAGAACGTCCTAAATGCATGCCAAAGTGGCTAAGAACGCATTAAATATCTCTAAATTACACATCAAAAAGCTCCTAAATGCATTTCGAAGCCATTAAATCGCTCCAAAAAGCCTCTAATTACGTCTCAAAAGCCACTAAATACAACAGAAAGACGATAAGTACGGCTTAAAAGCTTATAAATACATCAGAAAGTCAGTAAGTATGTCCCAATAGCCTCTAAATACATCCCAAGAAGTTCTAAATTACACCATAGCGTCACTAATACACCTCTCAGGACACTAAATATGTCGTAGAAGTCTCTAGATACACCCCCAGAAGCCTCTGAATGCCCGAAAAAAACCCAAAAAAATATGCCCTAAAAGCTCCCAAACACAGCAAATGTCTCTAAATACAACTCAAAAGCCTCTAAATATAGCAAAAGACACTAAATGCACTCCCCTAGACGCGATACCTCCCAAAAGCCTCTATGTACATCGCTAGAAGCTCTAAATACTTCAAATGCCTCTAAATACGCCCCAGCAAACGCCCTTGAATACACGATAAAAGCTTCTAAATTCTGCAATAAGCCGGTAAATACCTTCCAGAAGCTCCTAAATACACCAGAAACGGGCTAAATGCACCCCAAGAAGCCCTAATACTTCAAAAAGCTAGTAAATACGTCGCAAAATCCTTTCAATATGCCCCAGAAGCCCTTAAATAACAAACAAAACCACGGTAAATACGCCCCGAAAACCTCTAAATATAGCAAAAATAAACTAAATAGGATAATAAATTCTTTAAATACATAGATTGCGCACGGCCGCCATCTTGCCCATAAACTGTGTGCTCGTTCACTCTTATTTAACCTACTTACGTCAAAGAGTCATTTGCAAAAATATCTGTCAAGATTGGGATGGTGTTTAATTTGATATAAGTAAACTGCAATGATAATTACACTGGTCAGAAAAATTTAAGTTCTTTAATGTTAAAAAAACTATAAAGGGTGTTTCTTACTGAACTTTGTTTGCTGATTACAAATATTTTTGCGGAACTTTTCCATCACTCATAGCTTTTGAGTAATTGCATTAGCAAGACGCCTTGTAATTATACAGTTAATACGTTAATTATATCGTTCATATGTGTAACACATTATCTTGAATACCCTTTACATAACTAAAATGTATGTGAATTAGACTTTCGACTGTACTTTGCTTGAGAAACATCTCTCTTGAGTGACCAGTAGAAGTCTGCCAACGTATTTGAAGTTCATTTTCCCTGGTAGCGATGTCCTGATGCAAACGCTCGCAATGTTCGTCGCTGACAGCGCCGAGGTTCTCAGGAAAGAAGTCAAGATGAGAGTCCAACATGTGTATTTTCAAGGACATATTACATCCCATGACTCTGTAGTTCTCAATCAGCTCATTGACAAATTCTGCGTAATGTTCAGACCTGTGGTTTCCAAGAAAGTTTATGACAATGTTTTTGAAAGAGAACGATGCAGCTCGTTCTTACGTATTTAAAGGCTTTCAAAAGCAAATCATTCATAAGTTATCTTATTTGAGGGCCAACAAATATTACCTCTTTTATTTTTGCCTCACTGATCTTTGGAAACTTAGTTTTCAGGAAGGGAAGTTCACTCCCATCACGATCCATTTCTTTCACAAAGTTCTTAAAAAAACCTAGTTTGATGTGTAATGGAGGTAATAAGATTTTGTCAGCACTTGCAAGTGTTTGTTGAACAACTTTTACCTGTCCTGGTTTGAATGACTATCTCTTTGGCCAAAGATTTTATCATAATGATTGCTTTTGTCTCTACTATCCCACATGCACAACAAACAGAAAATTCTGTATAACCAAGTTGTAATCCAAGAAAGGGAGCTTTCACTTAAAAATCTGTACATATCTGCCATGAGTAGTCATCATATCGGATACTGCTTAGTAGGAGTTGCATGTTCACATATCTCTCCTTCATACCAGCTGCGTGTACTATAGGAATGGATGGAAACTTGTTTCTAATACGTAGTAAGACTCCTTTCAAGCTTGTTTTCGAAGAATCAATGAACAAGCGCGAATTTTCAGGCTTATGCTAAACACCCAGGGACTCCATCAAAGAATCGACATTATTACAGAACTCTAGGTTCTCCTGTTTAGAAAATAAGTGCTCAAATTCCTTTTTGGCGTCGAGGAAAAGAAGTTATTTTGTGCCATCCTGCAGGAGATGTCAGCCTTTCAATTTTGAAGGAAGTAACTCAGCGTTACTATTAGATAACCCAAGATCACAAACCAAATCATTTAGATTCTCCTTGGTTAATAAGTGCAGCTCGTTTACGATAACTCGTCCCACAAGATCTGGGTCACTTTGCTGTAATTCACTAATGTCATCAACACCTTCAAAACCTTCAGTCATATACTGCCATCTGGTGGCGTTGGTACGGGAAGGCCTGGTCCATGAGGCACTGGTCCAATTGCTGATTTCAAAGATGGATATTTAACAGTGTGTTTGGATTGGAACTTATTCCAGATATATTTGTGAAGCAGATTTGTCAGCAGTTTGTTATATGATACTAAGGTTCCCACCATATCATAGGAACTGCAAAAGGCATATGACGGTTCCCTTTTAACTAGCTGGTTAATAGTGTTAAACGTTTGGCACAACAGATTTCTGGAGCCCAAAACTTATTCTCATAAATTTTATTCTCGAAATAACACTCATAAGTTCTTTTAATTTGAGAAGTCAATTTTGCCTCTGTGCTTTCAAAGTGAGCTCAGCACAAATGTAACAAATATTGTTTTTATCAACACACACATTTATCATTGCACACATTTATCACACATTTTCGAGACAGTTATCCTCCTAATGCTCAATGTTTAAGAAAACGCACTATTAGAAACACTGCACCTGTTAATTTACAACTGAGCACACATAGGATTAGCTCCTACTAACTTCGACTCCTTTGGCAACTATACAGGACACTTTTTATCTGCAACAAACCTCCCATGTCTGCTGTTGGAGTAAACATTTCCTTGAACGGTAAAAGCATAGTTTTTGAGAGGCTCATTGTTGGACATTGTCATTTCTGAAGTCACAGACAACAATCACCTAAAGCACATATGTCACTTGTTGCCGTATATGTTGACCTAATAAGAACACACCACTTTCTTTTAATCAGCTATGCTAATAATTATGTTAAGCATTTTTAATATTAAACAAAATTGGTGAATGATGGAGCTTTTCTAACCGAATTTTTGGATTTGGCACATACAAATACGTAAGAATCAGCAGATATTATTTGTTTAACATTTTTGTTGTTGACCAGTGTTCTTTTACAAAATCGATAAATCGCAAAAGCGATATTCTCTCACCGAAAGTAAACTACTTTATTTCTATACGTACTTCGGTCAGTTACCCGGATAAGGCTTTTTCCCACAGTTTTTCCCTATTCTGAAAGACCATTGTCGGTAATCCTAAGCTCTATGGACCCTTGGCTTACTTGAGCCTCATTTTACCCATTTAGTTGCTCATCCGATATGACAGAACGGTAGAGGATATTTTAGTTAAGCATATCTAAGTGAAATTTTGGTAAGAAATGTAGTTACAGACTCAAATTTTTCTACATTTAGCACTCAGCGTTCAAAGGTTCCATTTCTATTAAAAAGAATGTGATGATTACTGGTAAAATTATAACACGTACAATAGTTTTTAAAACTTAAGAAATAGCAAATGTTTTTAACACTTAGAACTTTAGAATGTTTCTCTGGAAGCTGTGCCCGCAACACTCAGAAGTAGAGTGCCTGCCAACGGTAGTTAGCAGGCATATTGAAACAATTTCGAAACATTTTTCCTTTCCATTTGGGATGTTTGTTGATGAAGCCTTTTTCCATGTTCGTCGCTACTATTTCTGGTTCGGTGGAAATAAGGTGAAATGGGAGTGCCGGAAATGAATTCTAAGGGACATATTGCACCTTATTACCTCATAAGCCATTAACAAATTTTCCGCAACTCCGATGTTGTAGCTTCACATGAATTCTAAACATAAGTCTTTGAACGCACTTCTTGCTTCCTTTTCTGTTTCGATGAGCTTTTTCCCTTGACCATAGGATCCTGCTGAATTTCCGGGATTTGAGGGGCAATAAAAATGCCCTACTTTATTTTTCCTTCACTTAACCTGGGAAATTTGTCTCTTAGACGCTGAAATCCATTCCCATCTTTGTTCACTGTTTTTATGAAATACTTCTCTAAGAAAAGCTTTACAAGGAGTAGTGATAACCATATTGTGACTGCGTGGATTACATAGATTCGGAAATCTAGTTTACAAAAATCTAGAACAAATTCTTCTGTAGTAAAAAGACGTGTAACTGACAATCAGTTGTCTTCAAGGCTGACTCGGTGCTCCACCGCTCGAAAACAAATGAAAGAATTCACAGCGGTACACTTCAATCGTCGACTGTCACAATAACCAACACACAACTGCCGCGTCTAACACTTTGCCGGTATTTATACCTCCAAGTCATTGTTTCCAGAATGCTGTAGACCTTCCGAGAAATTTCTCGGCAGCAACATTAGACGGAGCGCTCTGGAGCCACTCGCTGCACTGCCCACGTCGCGGCAGCACAACCATGCCGTCGGTGACAGTATTTTATGAAAATATAAGAGTGGTTAAAATTTAAGATTTGTCACACCTGGTACTAAACTGACTAAAAGCCTACTCCTTCACTCTGTAATGATTAGCTCTATCCCGAGAGCTCCGTTCACGCATAAAACAATACTTCTGGTATCCCGGTTGCCTTCCGGTTAACAGACCTATAACTTTTAGATTTCCACATATTTGCCATTCGTACCGAAGGATAAATATTATCATTGTGTAGGAATACACCTTTTAAATTGACTTTGTAAAGTGGATAAATAAACGCCATACATCAAGAATATGTTTTATGCCTAGCTGATGCACAATTTCCCTACATTGCTGCAATAAACAAGATCATCCTTTTCAGGAAATACATCGACAACCTATGTTAAAGTTAGCAATAAATTGATAATTTACTACCCAGATGTAAGAGATTCCATTTCTTTAATGCAGATGGTAACATTAAAACATGACCTGTGTGTGATTTAAATGTCATAAAGATCATTTAGTACTGTACGTCAGGTTGGACTGGGTTTTTTGGATTCCATGAATTCAGAATCGGGAGTAAAAGAAGTAGCAGGTCCAACCTTAGGGAATGCGCGCGACACACTAACTTGTTGTCCAGCAATGGAAACACGTCTACTAGGAGCTCCAACGACCATGCGCAGATTGAGAAGCCTAGCGTGCCCCGCCGGGTACGTTTCCCAGCATTCTGCTACGCTATCGCCTCGCCATCTACGGAGTCCGAGAACTACACAATCAGCAGAACCGCAGTGTCCGCTGTGTAAACCAGCACGAATATACGTAAATGTTGCCAGACGGGCCCCCCATCGACTGAGCAACCATCCACTGCCAGAGCCACCTGCATTCATTCTTCGGGAGGCATAGCGTAGTAATCTGCGGGGTCCTGTGCGACCTCCCAACACACTACATCTACGTCGTAGCCTAACAGATATTGCCTTCTTTCATTAGGGTTACCAGCACCACCCAGCGTTGAAGGCCAACAACGCTGATCAGACTAGAACTCGCCGACTCTGGGGACATAGCAGCTGACTTAGAGAACTGCCTACGCTTTTCAGGTCGGCGCTTGAGTCCAGTCCATCGGTCCGCCAGCTCCCATGGCGCTACTGCTGCCTATACGGGCTTGAATCCAGACAATGCACTGCATATCCGAGATACCATTACTGCGGCTCAAGTTCTCAATTCGGAATGCACTCAACATGATGTGCGGACCCGACGCCAGCACTGCACCACCTATGAAAGCTTTGCCACTCTACTCTCCAGGCTCAGCGCCTCGCTTGCCCACGTGGAAATCGCCACCTGTCAACCTCGACCAACAGTAGACAAATACATCCACCGACAATATTGCCCGCATCAACTGCAACCACCTCAGCTACTGCAACCACCTCAGCAACTGCAACCACCTCAACTCCATTCGATCTGTGCGCATCTCTCCGAAGTCTACACTTAACAATTCACAACATTAGCATCCTCCGGGACAATCTGCAGTCTATTTCCGCAGCCGGTATTCCGGCCTTCGCCTGTACGCAGCCAGCGGCAGTTGCCAGCGAGGATACTCCCGCCGAAGCACAGAACTTCACCCTCCGGATGGAAAATCTTGAGGAGACCATCACCCGTAACACCCTCACGGCCAACAACAACAGGAACGGGCTTCTCTCTAAACTAAACTAGCAAATGGAGATGACGAGGGTCACAACAAGTAAGCACCTTGCAGCTCTCGAGTCCAAACAGCGGGATGTCACCCCTCAGCTCCTTGCAGCCAATAGACAGCTGCCAAAATTTTACAACACACTACATGATCGACGCAGTTAAGAGGAGCACACAGCAATTCACCTCCAATGAACGTGCTGAAAAGAATAAAAGCTGCCAACAATGTCGCATTACAGGATATGTACGACACTGCCAACACACTCAAACAGAACAATCTGGACTTCAAGTTAACACTGGCACAAATTAACAACAACTTCAGTTAGTCCTGGGAAGTAAAGTGGGAGTGCGCCTTTCAAATTATTCATTACATTGAGACCCTTCAAAGCACTTGAAACAGTTATTTTACATTTAATTTTATTGAAAATTATTTTTGATTCTAGTGGTTGGGGAACGAGTCTAAAAATAACAATCGAAAGTGTGAAAGTGATCAGATATATAGAAGAAAAGGAAACCGAATATTAATCATGATTTAATAATACAAATATTATTGTAAGTATGAAAAAAATATTATTCTGGTGTTAAATTGTATGAAAAATTTATTTAACAGAAAAATTATAAAAAATATTATATATATCAACGAATATTGTTATAATTGGATGTGACATGGACCAAGAGAAAGATGTTGGGTTGCCATAGCAACGGCAGCACCGAACTTAAAATTGGCCGAATCTAACCTCCTTCTGCTTTTCGCTGCCGTAGAGGTCCGTCCGTAACCCTGCAGAAAGAACGCGGTGGAGGAAACATTGTATAAGTAATACAATTGCTTTAAAAATACGTAATACCGACATTGAAAAATGTGATTATTTGTTCAGTGCCCTTATTAAATGAAATATAATTTCGAAAATAAAAGATTTAAGAATTATTTAATCTTCCCACAAATCCAAAATTGCTTCTCATCCGCGACCACGCCCTAAAAGAGATCTTCATGCTAAATCGAGAACATTTGTGGTAAGTTCCAGAATCCATAGCAACTGGGAACATCCGGTCCAGCTTCGAGATAATCAACACCATCGTCTTAACCCTACATATGGAACATTCCGTTTCACACACTACGAGACTACAGTGAAGTCACGACACTTCTTGGATAGAGGGGCCCTGCCCAGCCAGACAGCCAGGGAACACGCCGCCGATAGGCACAACCCACATCCACCCACATCCAAGTAACACGGATACACAGAAACTACAAATAATAAAACATATCCAAAGCTCTAATTAAATCGTTCCTTACACCCATGTCATGGTCAGGGCCTTCTGTCATGACCATAGTCTACAAATTCCTAGTCGCTGCTTATTCAGTCCAAGCAGCTAGCAGCAACCAAAAATAACGGAGGTGCTATGTGGAATTCCCCTATCCCACGCCACTCCTGTTCTTATTCCTTAATCCTTCTCTTATCCTCTTTGCCTTCTTGTTTATAAAGAAAAACAAAAAGGAACTCGATCCTTCCGCTTGTCGAGTAAATTTGTCAGGTGATGATGGAATGGAAAATGAATCGTTATGCTTAATGGACCTTTGCACCTAGAGCAAATCAGATAGACTACACTTTGTTTTTATAGAAGTAACACGCCTAATATATATATATATATATATATATATATATATATATGTGTGTGTGTGTGTGTGTGTGTGTGCGTGTGTGTGTTGGGAGAATTTACACACTGACAGGACATTGTTGCTATAAAAATTGCCCCCTACATATGAGTTTAATAAGCTGAATGTCTGTTTAACGGAGTTCTAACTGTTAAACCGTTAAAAGCACTGTTATTCAAAACCACAAAATTAAAATCTAAACTTATATGAAATGCGAACCCGTATAAGCGGCCCCGAGATTAGAACGTCACTACACTACCATCTGAATTTGCCCGCCTCGGTAGCGTATATGGTAGCATGTCTGCCTCACGTTCAAGGAGTCCCGAGTTCGAATCTCGGTCAGGGTGAGTTACCTGGATATGGTTTCTTCCGGGGTCTTCCCTTATCCTGAGAGACGAATGTCGGGTAGCCCTAAGCTCCATGAATCCCGGATTCATTTGAGCATCATTTCACCCACATCATTCATCGTCCGATATTGCTTAACGTAGTAGGACGTAAATTACACACAAAAAAAAACCGAAAGGATGGTGCCTAAGTCTTCAAGAGCTGAAAGTAGATAAAAGAGATTTTGCTACCTATCAACTACCCCGTGCAAGAAGCATCGAATACAAAATTGACATCTTGTAGAACGGCTACAAAACACAATAATAAATTATTCACAACCAAGAGAGAAAACCACCTACTTGTTCCAAAGAACTTTTCTGTACTGAATAGGGGATGGGGTGCTTGTTCAAGTGATTGGTCTTTATTTTGTCTAGCAGTCTGAGGAATGTGTTGGGGTATTTTCATTATATGACATTGGTATCATTACATCATAACAGAAAATTGAAGGATACGTTAGAAAGAATGCGCAATGTGTCATTGCATTCAGAAGAGTGCTTGTTGAGTGACTTTCAGTTCACTTTACCGCTGAATATTCAAAATGTGCATGAGCTTGAGAGTGATATAGGAGTATTAGGCGTATTTATTAAACATTTATAATCACCTTCATTTTGCGATAAACTAGAGGCAATTAAATCTGAGAAACCTGCATCCAATTTGAGTCATTGAAAGACGGAGAACAAGTGAAGAACTTCGTTCATGCATCTAATCCTAATTTTCAACGTTGTTTTATTACGGGATTCAGGGACTTTTTCTAGGCTGTGCTTCTTGTTTGGGAAGGATAGATGTACTTAGCATAGTGAGAATAGTGATTATTCATATATATTTGTTGTTTTGAGAGAATTTGCAAATGGGGGATGCAGCGTTCAGGTCCAGTTTTTTGGAATGTAATGTCTTCTTCCTTTATATACATAGTACTTGGTCGAGTAGTGCTCAACACCCCATCTCCTACATTGGACTCCAAAGGTGGTGGAAAGTGATTATTCAAGAAATTATATTATTTTGAAAGCAAATTTAGGATAGTATTTCCTAGGAATTTATCAGTTAAGAGGACTAAGGATAACTTGTAAAGCACCTCGATCAGCAGGCGCTTCTATGGCGTGAGAGTAGCTTGTCTACCTCACATTTAGGAGATCTCGAGTTTGAATGTCCATCAGGGTGACTTATGTGGATAGATTTTTTCCAGTATTTCCCCTTATCTTGAAAGATGATTGTCTGGAATCTCTAACCTCGTGTGCCCTGTATTACTCTATGCATTATTTAACCCATTTCTTTTAACGTGCAATATGACCTAGTTAGGCAACAAAGAAGACTCGGTCAGCGAGCAGGGTTCTGGTGAGATTTTAACTGTGAACCTCCCGTTTATTAGTGCATGGCTTAATGATCTCTACCCATGAATACGACCGGTTCCCACTCAATATAATGAGGGATGTTAATAGTAAAAATAATTACCTATCCGTATGTCAGCAAAACAAAACTATGGCTTGAGGATGCGAGATATTAACCACATCATTATATTTGTATGATACCACATCTCTGCTGTGGGTATGTGGGTTTGAGGCTGCAGGAGGCCATGGTCTGCTATAGCGTTAGGAGGGAGAGAAGAGAGAAAGAGAGAGAATGCGTGTGTAAAGGATGAGAGAGAGAGAGGGGAAGGGGGATTCATCTAATACTGCGGTTTTGTAAGTGAGCTTTCCTGCATTTAGCAGGCTTATGGGACATTCAGGGCGCTAGAAGCTTGCATATACACCTTCCATCTCATCATTTCTGTCATTTTAGACAACATGCAGGTTTTATCACAATAAATCACAGTTTCAAATCCATACACCAAAGTTGATATACATATACCATTTGTATTTTATGGAGTGAGCGCAATTACAATTTTCTGCTGTCTGATGTAAATATAATTCACCTTGCATGGCGCTCTCTCAGCTTCGGAAATAAAAGCATTTACATTGCAGACAGTATTGAAATTGTAACCATAAAGGACTTTTTTCCTTACATCCTGTGGTCATATTTTTAATTATAATCAAATTCCTCATGATTTATTTGTATGAATATTGCGCCTTTATATACCGTCTATGATATGATATAAATCACTGTGTAGTGCTCATTATTTCAGGCAAAAATATGATAATATATGACAAACAATAGCTTTTCCTGACTATTCCATTTACCCGTCATGTACTTGATATTGTCACCCAATTAGCGGAAGGCACAACCGGCAACAGCTGGAAGGGACCCGAGGCAGCCGAGCCACGCCCCCCATTAATCTCAGTCACTAACTGAGGGGTGATCAGGGAAATGTCACTTGTCCCTGGACGTTTCCCTCCCCTTCCCCTGTCCTCTGGAACTTTCGGGTGGTTCGCGGAAAACCAGAGACTTCTAGAAAAACAGTGATATTCCTATAAAAAGGGCTTCAATGAGGAGTCAGGCAGTTCTTCTTGGCAAGCAGCGGAAGAGTGCAGCGCTAGTTTAAGGACGAGAAGACTGTGTACGTGCGTCGGAGGAGTTTACGTAATTGCGAGAGCAAAGTGGAATTGTAACGGACGAACTGGTGGATAGTAATTGTGTGCACTACGTAATTCTGTGTAATTGGCAAGTGTTTAACTGTAAGTCGGTGGAAATAAAGAACATTTTTGAGTGGTGTAATTGGACTTTTCATTTCACGAACCCACAAAGTTACACTGGTGTCAGGAAGCGGGAAAACAACATCACCGAACATTATGGCCATAGAATCGGCATTGGAAATGCTTTTGCAGAAGATGAACGATTTTACAGCTAAAACGGAAGCGGCAAATAACAGCCTGGCCGCGAAGCTGGAGACAACAAACAACAACTTGGCCACGACAATGACTGCAAAGTTGGCCGAACTGACCACGGAAATGAAGGAGGCGAACGGGGTCCTCGCCGCCAAATTTGAGGAACAGTTGGCCGACGTGAGGGATAACGTGACGGAGCTGGGCAAGCGGATGGGCGAAGTGGACGAGCGCGTCGAGGACCTGGCGAACAGCTTCAGTGATCTAGAGGAAAAGTCCGACAATAACGCCAAGTCCCTGAACGCCATGGTTGAAGACGTCGAAGACCTCGCGAACCGCGTAAACAACCTGGAGAGAAAGGCCGACAGCAGCGTCAAGTTCCTGAATGCCATGGTGGAGGACGTCCTCGGCAGGAGACTGAAGGATTTGAAGGCCGACGCACCGGGACGCGACACAGCATCGGCGCGCGTCAAGCCTCCGAAATATGACGGCGCGTCAACATTTGAAGTCTTCCGCCGCCAGGTCGACAAAGTGGGCAAGCACAACAGATGGTCACCGGAGGACGAGGCCACACAGTTAATAGCCAGCCTCCAGGGACGGGTCGCGGAGGTCCTAAACGCGCTGCAGACAACGGCGGCGCCCAAGGACATCTGGGAGGCCCTGGAGAATGGCTTCGGGAACCACCGCTTAGCCGCAATATACCGCAGCCAGCTAAAGGCAAGGTCACAGCTGCCGGGGGAAACGCTGCAGGAGTTCGCCATAGCGATTGAGTAGCTGGCTAGCAAGGCCTTGGTTGACCTGCCACTGGAGTTCGTATCCAGGGAAGCCGCCTACAATTTTGTCGACGGGGTAATGGACACGGAGATTCGTCAGCGCCCAATGCTCGGCGAATATAACACCATCCACGAGGCGCTGACAGCGGCGGCCAAATTAACATCTATCCCGACGTCGAGAACGAGGAGTGTCCGCTACGCCGGAGACAGAAGACCAGCTGAGGGACGCCGGCGAACACCTAGTGACCTGTGTTGGGGGTGTGGACAGCCTGGACACCTACAGACAGACTGCCCACACCAGGAAGAGCAGCCGGAAAACGAGTAAGGGCCGGCGTGGAGAGGGGCACGTCGGCGCCATCACCACCATCCCCTCGAGTGACACTGCGCGCCGTCAGCCGGCGTATGAATGACAGCCTCATCACAGACGTTTGGGTAAGAGGACAGCCGTGCCGCGTGCTGGTGGACACCGGCGCGGCCGTGACCATCATCAGACCTGACGTGGCGAAGGGTTTGCCGACAAGGAAGCCGAGCCGACCATACCAGCTTGTCACGGCATCGGGCGACACCTTGCCTGTGGAGAAGGAGGCCCTGCTGGAGCTGAACTTGGGACGGAGTGCCGTGCGTCTGCGGGTGTTCGTCGCGAAGGTGGCTGAGGAGGTGATTCTGGGACTGGATGGCCTCAGGAGCTATGAGGCGACGGTCGACGTCGGCAAGAAGGTCCTGCGGCTTAACGGAGAAGAGGTTATACTCCGTCAACCCGAAGAGCGACTTTGAATTTGCAGGGTCGTCCTGGACGAAGACGTGGTTGTCCCCGCGAGGAGCGAGGTGGTGGTGACGGCGTGATTAGAGGGCCAGAGAACCAGGAACATGATGCTGGACCAGAAGACGCCTATACACGGACTGTGTTTAGCCAGGGCATTGCTGCCGTGCCGAGAGGAGGTGCCCGTTAGACTGCTAAATCCAACGGACCACGATCACGACGTCCAGGCCGGGACGGATTTGGGAACGTGCAAGCCCGTGGTGAGCGTAACAGCTATCGACGAGACACCGGAGCCGGCTCCGAAGCAACACCTGGGGCCCCGGCTAGAAAGCTTGGTGAAGAGGGTGGCCGACCACCTGACCGCAGAACAGCTGGAGAAGGTTCGAGAACTGCTAAGACGTTATCAGCGCGTCTTCAGCCAAGGTGATAATAAATAAATAAATAAATAAATGAATAAATAAATAAATAAATAAATAAATAAATAAATAAATAAATAAATAAATAAATAAATAAATAAATAAATAAATAAATAAATAAATAAATAAATAAATAAATAAATAAGTAAATAAATAAATAAATAAATAAATAAGTAAATAAATAAGTAAATAAATAAATAAATAAATAAATAAATAAATAAATAAATAAATAAATAAATAAATAAATAAATAAATAAATAAATAAATAAATAAATAAATAAATAAATAAATAAATAAATAAATAAATAAATAAATAAATAAATAAATAAATAAATAAATAAATAAATAAATAAATAAATAAATAAATAAATAAATAAATAAATAAATAAATAAATAAATAAATAAATAAATAAATGAATAAATGAATAAATGAATAAATGAATAAATGAATGAATGAATGAATGAATGAATGAATGAATGAATGAATGAATGAATGAATGAATGAATGAATGAATGAATGAATGAATGAATGAATGAATGAATGAATGAATGAATAAAATCTGAAAATCTAATCCCGGTACCTAATTTCTTATACCGGGATGATTGCCAAATTCTAATTTATTAACTACCACATAAATACAAAAATACAATTTAAACAATCATTTTTCAGATAATAAAATAAAAAAGAACAAAAATTAAAAGGAAAAAGTTTAAACAAATACAAAAACTACCATTTTTAAAAATTTATAATTTAACTAATAAAAATTTACTGGAATCCAGTATACAAATAACTGGCAACCAGCTACAATTACAAAATAAGACTACAATACCGGAAACTGGTACTTAATGTACTAGTAACCAGTACATTTAAAACTTATCAATTTACCATTTAACTGATAAAAACCTTCTGAGAAACTTACAAAACATTTAACCAAAAGCTTATATAAAAATAATTTATAAAATTTACATTACAACAATCACAAAATTTACAAATTATTTACTCCAAATTCTTTAAACAACTTTAAAATACACTATATCAATCTATATAAACAAACAAATTTAATTATTATTTTTATTTCAAAATTAAACCATTACAATAACCTTCAAACAACCAAACCAAACAAGTCAATTTAATTTATTTATTTCATTTATTCATAATTTAATTTTTTTTACCTTATTAACACAAAAATATCAGATTAGCATTATACTAAAACACATTTCAACTATTAGATCTACTAAATCTTCAACATAATTATATATATATATAAATTCCTATTCTATATTTTCTCAAAACACACTTTCTCAAAATTTAACTATTCTCATTTTACACCAAATTTAAATAAAATAACATCTCTATAATTTATCAAATCAACTCCTTAAATCCATTTTTCCAAATATCCACCTCTTAAAATAATTCATTCAAATCCTCCTTCATCTTTCACTCAAATTATCCATAACTCAATTCACCAATATGCTTCACTACAAAACAACCATCCAAAAAACTTTACTCATCCATTACTACACCACATTATTACTTACAACACTTCTCTCATCATCTTACACCAGGGAAGGAAAATCCCTCCCTAAACTAAACCACAAATAAACTTCATTATTCACTTTAAACACCACGGGGAGGGGCAAAGCCCCTCCCCCAAAAAGATATACTATTAACATTACTCAAAATTATATTTAATTTGAGGGGAGGGCAATCCCTCCCTTAAAGATTTCACAGGATACTATATTACACTGAAACACTAAAACACTTTCATTTCAGCGATCACCTCCTCATTAAACAGATTGTTGGACATTACTGGATCAGTTGCACCAACAACGTTGAAGCGCGTACCTGATTCGCCGGCAGGAACTCTATGTGTCCTCCTCAGAACTGGTAGACATGGAAGAGGAATTGCGCCACCCTCATCCTCGAAGGTGATAGTGACTACGGCCACACGGACAAAGTGCTTCACCGCATCGACACCCGGGACGCCCGGCCTATTCGGCAACCACATAGACGCGTTCCGCTGGCGAAGCAAGGGGCGGTACGAGACATGCTGGAGGACATGAGACCCAGGGGAGTAATTGAGGAGTCTGATAGCCCTTGGTGTTCCCCTGTAGTCTTGGTGGCGAAGAAGAACGGTGAGCTGCGCTTCTGCGTAGACTACAGAAAGCTGAACGCTGTCACCCGGAAAAACTGCTTTTCCTTACCCCGGATTGACGTCACCCTGGGCACGCTAGGTGGTGCACAGTGGTTCTCGACCCTGGACCTGAAGTCGGGCTACTGGCAGGTAGCTCTAGACCCGAGAGACAAGGGGAAGACCGCATTCTCGACGGGCCAAGGGCTCTGGCAGTTCACGGTTATGCCCTTTGGCATCTGCAACGCACCAGCTAGCTTCCAGCGCCACATGGAGACAGTGATGAGAGGGCTGACTCACGGTGCCTGCCTGCTATACCTGGACGACATCATCATTTTGAGAAGACTTTTGAAGATCACCTCGAGAATCTGAGTAAGGTGCTACAGAGACTGCAGGCGACCAACTTGAAGCTGAACGCGAAGAAGTGCTGGCAATTCCGCAAGGAAGTTAACTACTTGGGCCACAACGTCTCAGCAACCGGAGTGGCCACAGACCCGGAGAACACAAAGGCCGTGAGAGATTGGCCACGGCCAAGGGATAAGAAAGAGCTGCGCAGTTTCCTGGGGTTGTGCAGTTATTACCGCCGCTTCATAAAGGGGTTCTCCAACATCGCCAAACCCCTCACCCGCCTGTCAGAGGAACACCGGCCTTATATGTGGACGGAGGATGCCGAAGACGTTTTCCAGCATCTGAAGGAAACCCTGTTCAGTGCTGCAATTTTGGGTTTTCCAACAAGTGGGTGGCGCCTTCATTGTGGACACCGACGCCAGCGACCATTGCTTTGGAGGTGTCCTGTCGCAGATCCAGGACGGCCATGAGCGGGTGATAGCCTACTACAGCAAGACGCTATCCAAGGCAGAGAAGAACTACTGCGTCACCCGACGGGAGTTACTGGCGGTAGTAAAGACATTGGAGCACTTCCACAAGTACCTGTGCGGTCAGCCATTCCACCAGAGGACTGACTATTCCGCCCTAACCTGGCTATGGAGCTTTAAGAACCTGGAAGGCCAGAGAGCATGTTGGGTCCAGAGGCTGTAGGAGTACGACTTCACCTCGGAACATCGTAGAGGACAGAAACACGGTAACGCTTACGCCATGTCCCGAAGACCCTGTCCAGATGAGTGCAGCCAGTGTACAAGAGTGGAGGAGAAGGAGCGTGCCGCAGCAGTCCGAGTAGTCACGGCAGTGCCTGCGGATGGCTTGTATAGCGCGGGCCTGAGGAGGGAGCAGCTGGCAGACGCAGATTTGTGGCCACTCTTAAGGGAAGTGGAGGCAGGGACGAGACCAAACTGGGAGGACATCGCACTGAGGAGCGCCACCTACAAGTCGTACTGGGCCCAATGGGACTCGTTGAAGTCCAGAGAGGGCGTGCTGTTCCGGGTGATACTCCGAGGATCTACTCCCATTAGTCCCGGCCCCGTAGGACCTGAACCAGGGTCCCTTCTGTTATTTACCACAGGACAGCACCTATTTTATAAGTTGCCCCCCCCCGCCTGCACACGGCAGACAGGACGAAAGTGGGTACGCCACTTACGCGCCGAACCTTGATCCAGCTACCAAATAACCTTGGTAGGGCCACCAGTGTCCAGCTCACCAGGTAGTAGCTCTGCAGGCTAGTCCCCGGGACTTATGAGGCAAACCTCTACCCCCTCCGGGCGGCCGGTAGCCTGGCCAGAGGCATCCAATTGCCCGTGGGTGACGGGAACACACTGCCTCCTCGAGTCCAACCCAATCCGAACAGCTCCCATTCGGGAGGGGCTCGTCATGTTCGGCCCGAGGTTTCTCTAGTAACGTCAGAGGTACCACGATTGCTAGGGGTCCGCGCTCTTCCGGGTATGGGAGTCACTCGTTGGGAAGACGCAGAGAGAACAGTTGGTACTTCCCCGGGTTAAGGTCCCGGAAGACTTGGAGGAACTGCACACCGGTACTTCGGGAGGACACCTGGGAGCGAACCGAACGATTGACAAACTACGGCAGCGGTACTACTGGCTGGGACTCCGAGCAGATGCTGAGAGATGGTACCGTCAGTGTCACGCGTGCGCGGCGAGTCGTGGCCCCCAGACTAGGAGCCGGGGTCACATGCAGCAATACAACGTCGGAGCGCCGTTCGAATGGATCGCCGTTGACATTGCTGGACCGTTCCCAGTTTCCGACCGAGGCAACAAGTACCTAATGTTGGTCGTGGACTACTTCACCAAGTGGCCGGAGGTGTATGCCATCCCAAACCAAGAGGCAAAGACAGTCACAGACTGCGTCGTTGAGCAAGTGTTCTGTCGATTTGGGGTGCCGTTAGAGCTACTCAGTGACCAGGGTAGCAACTTTGAGTCCAACCTAATGAAGGAGGCACTACAAAGGCTTGGGGTGAACAAGACCCGCATGACTCCTCTACATCCCCAGTCGGATGGCATGGTCGAAAGATGCATCAAGACCTTAGAGGAACACCTGAGGAAGGTAGCGGCCAGCCATCAGCGAGACTGGGACGTCAAGGTGCCACTGTTCTTGATGGCCTACCGCTCGTCTACACACGACACAACTGGGAGCCAGCCAGCCAGCCAGCCAGCTTAATGTTCGGCCGAGGGTTACGCCTCCCTTGTGACCTGGCTTTTGGAAGCCCTCCGGAAGCGAGAGAGCCAGCGACCGGGTATGTGGAGAACATGGTGGACTACCTCCACGACATGCACGAGATGGCTCGCCAGAGTATCCAGAAGGCGAGCGACCACATGAAGACCAGGTATGACAGGCAAGCCAACAGCCAAGGGTTCCAGCAAGGTGACCTGGTCTGGTTGTACCACCCTACCCGGACTAAGGGACGCTGCCCGAAGCTCCAGCAGCCTAGGCGAGGACCGTGCCGGGTGGTGAAGAGGATTAACGACGTGGTCTACCGTATCCAGAAGGTTCCCCGAGGGAAGATGTTGGTGGTACACCTGGACCGCCTAGCCCGCTACGATGGTGCTGTTCGGGACGACCAGCTTTGAGGAGGGAGCAGTGTCACCCAATTAGCGGAAGGCACGACCGGCGACAGCTGGAAGGGACCCGAGGCAGCCGAACGACGCCCTCCATTATTCTCAGTCACTAACTGAGGGGGGATTAGGGAACTGTCACTTGTCCCTGGACGTTTCTCTCCCCTTCCCCTGTCCTCTGGAACTTTCGTGTGATTCGCGGAAAACCAGAGACTTCTAGAAAAAAGAGTGATATTCCTATAAAAAGGGCTTCAATGAGGAGTCAGGCAGTGTTTCTTGGCAAGCAGTGGAAGAGTGCAGCGCTAGTGTAAGAACGAGAAGACTGTACGTGCGTCGGAGGAGATTACGTAATTGCGAGAGCAAAGTGGAATTGTAACGGACGAACTGGTGAATAGTAATTGTGTGCATTACGTAATCCTGTGTAATTGGCAAGTGTTTAACTGTAAGTCGGTGGAAATAAAGAACGTTTTTGAGTGGCGTAATTGGACTTTTCGTTTCACGAACCCACAAAGTCACAATATTTACCAATCACATGTAGCAACTCCTCTATTCTGAAGAAACTATGTTACAAGAATGCGTTTCTTGCTCCGGCTACCGAGCAGGACGGATGTCTTTGGGAGCAGCAGCCAGGAACCAGGTTAGTGAATAGTGCTGAGAGTGATTTTGGGATTAGTTCGAAGAAGTAGTGTCCAGAAATAGTTTTAAATTGTTAAAAATATTTAAAAAATAAGGTTCCAGAATTTTTTTGGTGGAAATTTTTGGAAATTTGGCCAAAAACGGCAATTTTATTTGAGCTGGTATTAGGGTATTAGGACATCCGAGGAGGTGGCAGTATTTGGAGAATAGTAGTAAGGACCCCACTGATAATTTTAAAAGTAGTATAGATTTGCGAATTTTGGTCCTATTTTCAATATTTGTATTTAATTATCTGAAATTGTGGTGAAGATTTGTTATTTATTGGATAAAATAAAGTGGCGCAAGCCAATACGTCTCGGAGAGATCATGTTGGCAAAGAAAATGAAAGTGAGGTTTTTACACCATCAAGAAGTTTAAGGAGGTCTCCTGTTCTTGAAAGAAAACGCTATAAATCGCAAGAAATGATGGAGAGCGATAAAGAGAAATCTGGATCATTATTTCATGCTCATCATTCTGATATAAGTGCTATAATAGCCTCTGAAACGATAACAGTGGATAAGAAGAAAGCCATTTTTGCTTTATTAGGTAATTTTCAGAAGGAATTTGATTCTCTGAAATTGGAAAAGGAGAAAGCTATTACAAAAGCTAAATTGTATAAGGATTTATACGAAAAATCTTCGTCTGAGAAGTCAGCGCCCTTGTCCTATGCTCATGTTGTTGCTCAATCTATGCCATCGACCAAAACCATCGAATTTCAGAAAACGATGAGTATGAAGAAACATACTGGTTTTGTATCTTCAACCACCAACAAAGATGCCATGGATATACAGAAACTTATAACTACGAAATTGAACCCCGCACAAGAGAAGATTAAATTTCGCATGCTACGGCCTGCGAGAAGGAATACCGTTATTATTGAGACCGAGACAGAGGAAGATACAAGGAAGATCATTGAAAGCGATAATTTGAAAGGTCAGGATATCAAGATAGATAAGCCCAGAAAACGGAACCCGTTAATGATTGTGTATGATGTTTTGTCAAGCACCATAGAAGAGGATTTAAAATACGAGGTTTATACCCAAAATTTTGAAGATTTGTTAAATAAGAAAGATTTTGAAGATGGTTTTAATTTTAAATTTAAAACAGGAAAAATGGATAGAGCAACGGTACATCACGTTGTAGAGGTTTCGCCCCAAATCAGGAAGCTTTTGATACAGAAAGGACGAATATATATTGGTTTTCAGTCAGTGAATATCAAGGATTTTATATCTGTAGCGAAGTGTGCAAAATGTCAAGATTTTGCACATGTTGCCAAATATTTCACTAGACAACAGGTTTGTGGTCATTGTGGAGAATCAGATCATGATAGAAAGGATTGTTCAAAAATTAAACAAGCTGCGATTTGTATTCCAAGTAGTTTAAGGAAGAAACAGTGTGGAGGAAGAAATGAATGTCCTATTTATAAACTATTCTGGGAGAGGACAATTAATAGAACTAATTACGACTAATGGATCAAGTACTTAATATGAATGCTAAAAGGAAGCCTAAGAGGAATACTCCCAGTAGAATTAGAAGAAATTTAAAACGAGTTATTGAACATAAACTCAAGTTATCGCAACTAAATAGAAGTAATATGGATGATAAGGGAGTCCAAACGGACATTCCTTTTATTAAAAGTTATCATCAAATGGATATCAATACATCTTCCGACCATCAAGACAATTCTCCTGATCTTCCATTCAAGCCACAGTTACCACCTAAATGTAAAATGAATACAATATTTTGTAATGAAGAGATGGACAAAGCGATATCAAAAACTGTATCCTTTGCAGATGAAGTTATTCCAAAACCAAAATTAATCTTTAATAAATGTGATATATTAGCATCGGAATTAAGTAATCCAATCAAGATACCCGTTGATTATGAAGCTATAATGGATATAGAAGAAAGCAAACATGACGTTGGTATAAAATTAGACACATCATCAAAATTCCACATAAATTTTTATAATGGCATTGAAAATGCAATGCAACTTAGTAGATTGGAGGAAACAGAAATTTTAGTGGCAGCATTACGACATCTGATAAGGAAACTACATGAGAAAGGGGAATCAATTGTTTTTCCATTACCTGATGCCATTGATAGAATGGAGTTAAGGGCTCATAATATCACAACGGATCCGGAGGAATTATTAAATCTGTTATATATAGTCTTCAGTAGAAGGAATGAAGTCTTTGATCTCAAAGAAATTTATAGCCATTTTGTTAAATGTTATGGTAAAATAATAATTGATGATCAGCCTTGGCCATATTGCTATGCTCACATTAGACATTATGGTTCCACTTATTCTAAAATTATGCAATCCAAGGCTCCTAAATCCATCACTCCTATTATCCCGAAAGTATCATATGCATGTACCAGCACTCCATTCAAAAGGAAACAATTCTCCCTTAAAACAAGTTCCTCTAAATCCCAACCCTCTAAGAATGGTATCAATGTTTTCAAAACCCTTGTTAAAGGTGCTACCTATGAATCCCATAATAAAAATAAATCTACATCCAGAACAGTCAGCACCAAAAAGCAAAGTAAATCTTGGAAAACATCAGCACTGTCTCGAAGTTCGAATAGTCTACATCAGAGTTCATCCTCCAGCAGATTAGTGGGACAAAATATGACAAATATGATTAAGGAATATTATCAATCAGCAGAAGGGCGGTATGCAGCACATAGCAAATATGATCAATTTAAATAAATCTATTCATTGCCATGAATCCTGATTGTTATAATTATTGTAAAAATTTAAGAATTGCTCAAATTAATGCCCAAAGAAGCAAATTGGTGATGGCAGAGATCAGAAAGTTGATTAAGGAATTAAATCTCGATATTATTTGCATTCAAGAACCCTATACAGCAAATAGAACATTAGTTCATTTGCCTGCAATGGCTAGGGTAATAATTGGAGATATTAAACCCATGGCTTCAATTGTTATTGTTAATTCCAATCTTCAAGTCGTGAACATTACACAATTTTCAGATTCGCATACCAACTGTGTGGAAATCTCAAATGAGAATGGTAAATTTATTTTTGCTAATTATTATTTTCAATGGAGTGAAGAAATAGAGCCATATATAAATAGAGTTAGGAGTATACAACATTATTTTGGGCATCATGAAATAATTCATACTATGGATTCTAATGCGAAATCATTATGGTGGTATAATGAATATAGGGATGCAAGGGGTGAGGAGATGGAAGAGGTTATTTCAGAACTAAATTTGCATGTAGTAAATCAAGGTAATAATCCACAAACATTTGAAAATCGTCAAGGGGCTTCGTCTAACATCGATCTGACACTCTGCAGTAGTACAAGTTTAAAAAATATTTATGGATGGAAATTAGGACAGGATATGGCTTCCAGTGATCATTGAATGATCTATTTTTACTATACCATAAGTACTAATTCACAATTTGCCTGTCAAGATAAATGTGGAAAAACAAATTTTTCCCAAGCTAATTGGAACCAAGTGAAGGTGATTTTCAATTCTTCAAATAGATGTTTTGGTGTTTTTGAATTAAATAATCTAATTTATAATATCGATTATACTATTAAGCAATCAGTACGTCATTCGAGAGTAAAGAAGTTCTCAGACAATATTTGGAATGATGCCTTGGAAACATCAAGGAGAAAAATGAGGAAACTTAGAAAATTTATCAAAGGTCCGTGATTGAATCAGATAGACAAGCAAACCTAAATCGCTATAGAAATGCCAAATTTAAATTTAAACAACTATTGTTAGACACTAGACAAAAATCCTGGATCACATTTGTGGAAACCCACTTAGATAATAATACTTGGGGAATTCCTTATAAAATCATTATGGACAAGATTAAGAAATCTGAAATTTTGAGTATTTTAGAAAAACATGATGGTAGTATGCCCTCAAATTGGGAGGAAACCACGAAATTACTTTTGGATACTCTATTGCCCGATGACGATATATCCTCGGATAATTTCCAAAACACATTATGTCGACTTAATATGAAATTTGATTATAATAACTTCAATTTAACATATCCTTTTGATATATCAGAATTTAAAGTAATCTTCAAAAAATTAAATAAGAAGTCCTGTGGTCCGGACAATATACCGAATGAAGTCTTAATGACCCTCCATGATACGTTAATACCACAACTTACCAGTATTTTTAACGATTGTCTGTGGAGAGGATATTTTCCAGATTGTTGGAAAGAGGCTAGGGTTATTGTCCTAAAGAAAGGTTCTGATAAAGATCCGATGAAACCAAAGTCATATAGACCAATCTGCCTGTTAAATTCAATGGGCAAGATCTTTGAACATCTAATTAATAAGAGGATAATAGAATATAGGACTATGATAGGAATGAATAATAGGCAGTATGGCTTTAGAAAAGGAAGAACTACCAAGGAAGCTATCATTGATATCATGGACTCCGTGACTCCTGTACAAATAAGTATATAATTGGATTATCAGTTGATATTTCAGGAGCGTTTGACAATCTATGGTGGTCTTTCTTCTTTGAAAGGCTAAGAAAGCTTAATTATCCATATCCCATATATAGATTACTCTTGAGTTATTGTAATAACAGGAGAGTATATATTCAAGGCATCAACCAGAGGATCTATAAAAGTATCAGTAAAGGTTGTCCACAAGGATCTGTTCTGGGCCCCACGTTTTGGGACATTGTGATGGAAACTTTGTTATAAAATTTTGAAAATGATGAAAATGTAGTTAATATAATAGCATATGCGGACGATGTAATTTTTCTGAAAGCAGGCGACTCAAGATTACAACTAGAAACTAAGGCAAATTTTATATCATCAAAATTAGCCAACCGGTGTAATGAGACTAAACTGCAAATTGCTTCCCAAAAGTCATCATATATTTTATTTAAAGGAAAATTAAAACGAGATCCGATTATTAAGTATAATAATGAAAAAATTAAACGTTGTAGAGAAATAAAATACCTAGGTGTTATGCTGGATGAAAAATTTAATTTTATAAATTATGTAGAGTATGTTAGAATGAAGGCTGAAAAAGTTATGAATAAATTAGCCACAATTGTCCATATAAAATACAAAATATCCTTAAATAATATTATCACCTATCATTATACTATTTTTGGATCAATTTTTACATATGCCGCAGCAACTTGGGCTCAAAAATTGTATAATTTGAATATTTGAAACAAATTAAGAAGTACACAGAGGAAGATCCTGCTTCGGCAGACGGGTGCTGTTTGCACGACATCTACGGTAGCACTCCTTGTAACGACAGGAATATGGCCCATCGATCTTCTAATTAGATTGAGAGGTGCAATGTTCTGGTTCAAGAAAAATAATTTTGATAAAGTAAATAGTATAGTTGGAAAGGTGTGTAATACCACACAAGATATCGAGAAACATCTGTTGAAGAATTGGCAGAATGAATGGGACAGTATAAATGAAGGTAGAAGAACTCATGTATTCTTTCCATTTATAATCGAACGCTTGAAATTGAAACATGTAAAACCCACAAAAGGTCTAATTCATTTTTTGACTGGACATGGACCTTATGGTACATATTGGTATAAAGTGAAGAAGTTAAATAGTTCCATTTGTAATATATGTAGTAAAGTAGATGATCCAGAAAATGTTTTATATGAATGCGTTAAGTATGACTATCTAATTATTGAAGAACGAAATAAATTAAGAGGATTTAATTTATGAAATATAATAAGAATCCCAGAATTATATAACACCTTGGCCAAATTAGCAAATACCATCAGCGAATTAGCATGGAAATCAATTCTACCCAAATGATACCTGTTCAAGAAATTCAACCACCAATTGAGTTAAGAAGATCCCAAAGACGTATTAATCCACGTAATGAAGAAAATATTATTATTTAAGAAGGTATGGATATTAATGATTAGCAAAATATAAGTAGTAGAAGAAGAGGATATTGTGTTTCCCTTGGTCGACGAGATTGGGGCAACAGGAGAACTAGAGCCGTAGCAGAATCCGGAGGTGATGCAGAGAGGCTGAGGGTGGCGGAATTCCCCTTCCATGTCTACCAGTTCTGAGGAGGATACATAGAGTTCCTGCCGGCGAATCATGTACCCGCTTCAAGGTTGTTGGTGCAACTGATCCAGTAATGTCCAACAATCTGTATAATCGAGGAGGTGATCGCAGAAATGAAAGTGTTTGAGTTTCAGTGTAATATAGTATCCCGTGAAATCTTTAGAGGAGGGATTGCCCTCCCCTCAAATTAAATATAATTTTGAGTAGAGTTAATAGTATATATTTTTGGGGGAGGGGCTTTGCCCCTCCCCGTGGTGTTTAAAGTGAATGATGGAGTTTATTTGTGGTTCAGTTTAGGGAGGGATTTTCCTTCCCCGGTGTAAGATGATGAGAGAAGTGTTGTAAGTAATAATGTGGTGTAGTAATGGATGAGTAAAGTTTTTGGATGGTTGTTTTGTAGTGAAGGATATTGGTGAATTGAGTTTGGATTATTATTATTATGGATAATTTGAGTGAAAGATGAAGGAGGATTTGAATGAATTATTTTGAGAAGTGGATATTGGAAAAATGGATTTATGGAGTTGATTTGATAAATTATAGAGATGTTATTTTATTTAAATTTGGTGTAAAATGAGGATAGTTAAATTTTGAAAAAGTGTGTTTTGAGAAATTATAGAATAGGAATGTATATATGTAATTATGTTGAAGATTTAGGAGATTTAATAGTTGAAATGTGTTTTAGTATAATGTTAATTTGATATTTTTGTGTTAATAAGG
>CM060950.1:90392286-90459786 GCA_030765055.1 Mantis religiosa
TCCTCTTATACCATTACTTGGTGTCAGGTTATTGTTGTTCCTCTTAACTCTTATGCGAGTTGGGCAACGAAATCTCTTAATCAGTGAGAGAGAAAGTCCAGGATGGGTGATCAGCCCGATGCCTGTAATGAGAATGAAGAAGTAGATGATAGAATGAGGGCGAGATAAAGTGATAGGAAAGATGATGGAGCAATTGTTGGAATGCTGGCCGGGAAAACTGGAGGACTCAGAGGAAACCCGTCCCAGCGCTGTGTGGTCCACCACAGATCTCACTGGGATAGAAACCTGGCCAATTTGGTGAGAACCAAGCGGCCTAGCCACTCAACCACGGCGCGGCCCAATATTAGTATGCACAGCAGTAACGATTCATTAACAAAGCTCAGCAAGTTTTTTCGATTAAATTTTCAAATGCTTATTTTAATAAATACACCTTCAAATAGGTATATTTTGTATAAATTATATTTTTAATAAAACAATGTTCCATTGAATTCAGGTGATAAACTTATTTTACTTTTGAATTTAACTATTATGCAATTCACACTCATGGTAGCACCACTTTTTGGTTGTAATTTACGTCATCCAGCGTTAAGTCATATCGGACGATGAATGGTAGTTGTGTGGTGACTGGCATACCGCGAGGTTGTCTTTCCGCTGTGTACGGTAGTAAACGCCAGGCAGAGCGGGCTTTGTTTGTGTTGTCGTGTCTACAGTTCAGCGCTTCGCGCGTAGTTTTGTTGAATTGGGTATATTTTATACCTGTTCGGTTTTGAGTTGAAAAGGTAATCATGGCGATGTACAAACGTGTGAATACACTAAAAATCCAATTTGAAGCAACGGCAAGTAAACCTACTGCACTAGCAATCCACCAGTGGCTTGTAAACTTCATGGGATTACAAGTGGATCAAGCTGACACACTCCAGCTCCACACAAGAGAACGTGCTATATATGTGAAGGTGATTTCGGCGGTAGTATACGATAATCGCCTAGCCCGTTATCAAGATGAGCAAACATCTACCTACGCCTCTGAAGAAACGGCAAAGTTACGCATTACACCGGGTGATCAGCAAACAGTGAATGTTAGAGTGTTCAATTTACCTTCGGAGGTTCCCCTCGCTGTGTTTTCGCAGCAGCTGAGCCAATACGGTACAGTGTATGACATACGCAGAGAGCAATGGAGCTCCCAGTATCTTCTTCCGACTAACAATGGAGTGATTGCTGTGAATATGGGACTAAAACGTCACATACCCGCTAGCTTGGTTATCGATACCTATTTGTTTGGAATCAGTTACATCGGTCAACCGCAAGCTTGTCATCTGTGTCATGCCACTACCCACCTGAAAGCTGAGTGCCCCCTTCGTGCTACGCGGTTACCCATCAACACACGGAATCGTGCAGTGACCTTCAGTGTCGCAGCAGGTGGTAACTCATATGCTGCTGCTGTCGGTAGAGAGTACGCAGCAGGTTCGACGAGTACGTCCACAGAAGACCGGCCGTCGGAGCAACCTACACAACAGGCAGACAATGGTCCGGTAGTAGTGGAGCTGACGAGAGAACCGGCGGAGTCCGAAAAGTCCGCAGTGGCCAGCGATATCACGCCTATGGTTGAGACAAAGTATGCCACTGAAAGATCTGCTTTACTGCTCCGGCTGAGGGTTCTTGGGACGGTGGTATGGAGGATGTAAGTGATGAAGAAGTAGAGGTATCTTCTATGAAATAGCTCAGTTAAGACATAAGTTTGGCATTGCATTGTCGGGTCGCGACCCTCGATTAAGAAGCCAGCAGAGGAGGATGGAAGTGCAAGGTATTCCACCACGACAGAAACCTGCGGATATGCTACACCTGAAAGTTAGTCCACCGGCTCCCATCCAAGGGAAAGAGACAGACTCAGGCAAGCGGCCGGCAGTGCATGACGGTGATGAATATGAAGAACTCCGTTCAGCTAAACTTACCAGAGAGGATTCGCGCCCAGTCATTGTTCAAGGAGGCTCAACTGATTTTAAAGTGGTTCCTTGTTCTTCGAAATCCTGGCATCACTAAGAATGGGCTCCTTGCCCAATGAATGCCGATAGTTGCGCAAATCTGGGCTTCGCTTAATGTTAATGGTCTGCGACAGGTGCTCAAACAGCAAATTTTAAGGGACTTCTTGATAAATCATGACATAGATATCTGCTTTTTGCAGGAGGTGAATATTGGTAATATGGACTTCTTATATGGCTACGAGCAGGAGACGAATCTTGGGCCGGAAGGTACCGGTACGGCTATTGTGTATCGTCAAGGTTTACAGCTACATAATTTGGTGCTCCATCTCTCTGGTAGAGCCATCTCAGCAGTCTATGAGTGCATTACCTTGGTGAACATTTACGCCCCTGCGGGCAGTAACAAACGAAAGCAGCGCGAAAATTTTTAGGCAAGACATCTTGACCCATATTCCAGCAGGTGCACCGTTCGTCCGGGTTGGCGATTTTAATTGTACTTTAGCTGCTAAAGATCACTGGGGTGCCGTCAATGGGTGTAGTACTCTGCAACAGCTAGTAGAACAAATGCACCTGACAGATACCTGGGAACATAAACACCGCTCAGCAGTACAATTTACATTCGTGAGAGGACCATCAGCTTCACGACTGGACAGCATGTATGTTACGGCTGAACTCTTACCCCGCCTTCAGCGCACAGAAATAATGCCGGTGCCCTTTAGTGATCATAACGCTCTAATACATGCACTGGAGGGCAGGTCGGCGAGCTGCAATAGAGGCAGAGGTTACTGGAAACTTAACTGCTCCTTGCTTACGGATGAGGAAGTGATGACTGATTTCCAGGACTGCTGCTCACGATTGCGGGAATCCTTTGCGCGTGCACCAAACAAAGTCGACTGGTGGGTGTGTAAAGCCAAACCACCATTACGAAACTTCTTTCGGGCTGCTGCCGTTCGTCGAGCGCTGGCTAGAAGAGAAACCATGGAATATTACTTCCAAATCCTCCACGAGCTGCACGTACGCCAACAGGAAGGAGACAATGCTCTGCAACTAGTGCGGGAGCTCAAAGAACACATAAAAGCTCGCAAAACCAAACGGCTTCAGGGATATTTGGCCAGAGTACACTCGGAGGAAGTGCTGCGTAGTGAGCAGGCGAGTTTTTGTCATTTGGCAAAGGAACGTAATCATGGTCGCCGGAAGCTAATCACTCAACTTGAAATAGATGGACGGGAGGTTTCCACTACAGCCGAAATTATTCGTGAAGTGAACAACTTCTACGCACAACGATTCACCGGCCTCGCAGATCTCGCACACAAAGCAGAGGCATATATGACCAGAGCTACCGGAAGAATTGTGGCAGAACACGCCGTCGCTGTCCAAATCAGAGTTACTTGAAATAATCCAAAAATCCAAATTGCGTGCCTCCCCAGGACCTGATGGCTTGCTATATGAATTTTACAAACAGTATTGGTGTCACATCCAGAATGAATTACTACAAGTCTTTCAGGAAATGTGGAATACAGAGCATTTACCACTCACATTTGCAGATGGGACAGTGGTACAACTTCCGAAGGTGGGTAGACCCAAGTCCTTACAGGATAATCGAACGATCACGCTGTTGAATTGTGATTACAAACTGTTTGCTAAAATAATTGTTGGTCGTATGCAAAGGGTACTACCATATACTTTTAGCGAGTTCCAGGCCGCAGTAAAGAAGGGAGCGACCCCGCAGAATACGTTAGCTGCCTTGAGAGGATGTATATTGCATTGCGCACAGGAACATCAGTCTGCAGCGATTATTAATTTGGACCTCCAAAGGGCCTTTGACAGGGTTGTCCATGACGGTTTGTGGAGACGTATGATGGAATTAAAAGTGCCTGATAAGCTCTGTAACCTGATATTTGCCATTTACGCTGGTGCCTCGTCAAAAGTTCTCTGCAATGGCTATTTAACGTCTGCTATACCGATTAAACGCTCAGTCAGACAAGGATGTACCATGTCCATGATGCTATTCACCCTGTATGTTGACCCACTACTCCGACAGCTGCAATCCACACTTGATGGACTTGAGAAATATGGGCAGCGAATTGTTGTGAGGGCCTACGCAGATAATATTACGGTAATAGTTACCACCCGCCAAGACAGTCCTCGCTTAAGAGATTGTTTACAAGAGTACGAGGGATCGACAGGGATGACATTTAATATGCAGAAGTCTAAGATTTTAGCCATTGGACCAGATCCGCCGGACACATCCATCTGAGGAATACCTATGGTGCGGCGTACGAAGATTTTGGGGGTTTACTTTAGTGATAGCGAGACGGACATGAGGGAGTATAAGTGGACGACCCGGATTAATGTACTACGTGGGATGATGTACAAGCAGAAACTCCGGATGTTGAATGTGGTACAACGTATACGATATTGCAACAATTTCGTGCTCAGCAGGATTTGGTTCCTTGCACACGTGCTACCACCAACAAAGTGGGATTCCGAGAGGATAGAACAAATATTGGGCTATTTCATCTGGACAGGGAAGCTCTACCGTGTTGCGCGGGCTCAACTACGTCTCCCGAAGGGGCAAGGTGGTTGGGGATTAATAGAGGTGGCTCTCCAGTCGCAAGCGTTGATGATCAAAATGCTTCCGCTTGCCCTAAATAATCAGAGTGATCCCGTGGACACCATGATACAACGCACGTACATGGATTTTTGGCGCCAAGGACAACGAGGCAAGGTACCGGAGATTTTACGAGATACGTATTACGCTTTGGAGCGGTTACCCCCGGAGCACTCAATAGATGGTGATAAGTGCGCAGTGAAGAACATTTATGCTTCTCTTCGTCAAGCAGTTAGAATTACCCCGCAGGTACAGATAAAATATCCGCAGCTGCCCTGGCAGCGCATATGGAAATGTTTTGGCTTTCAGCAACTGAACACCACATGTTTAGCGGTGACATACGAAATTGTCAATGAAATTCTTCCAACGGCAGACAAACTGTACCGCCACAGATTGGCTGACTGCCCGAGATGTCCTATTTCCTCGGAAGCAGATTCACTTCCGCATCGAGTAATGGTATGTTACGGAAAAGCTGGTATATGGAACTGGGTGCTAGACAAATGTAATAGTTGGATACCTGCCGGATGGGATGCTTCACATGAAGATATATTACATTTGAATCTTCCTAAGTTGAACCCTACATTACAACATGCACTGCTCTGCCTGATAATGGGTACATTTACCTGGATAAACACACTGGACACGCCGGGTGATTGTTCGATATCACGGCTCAGACGATTTTTACGCGAAGAGAGATGGACAATGATCCAGCTTAAGAAAATAGCACCCTTCAAACAGTGGATACTGCAAGTATAAGAGATATAGGCAATATAATATCAATTTCCGACATCATTCCCCTACATGTAAGACAGTGAGGTACATTAAAATAAAATAAAGGTATAAATCGGTCCCCTCCCTTCCTCCCTCGCCTTGTCCCTCCCTTCCTCCCTCTCTCTCTTCAAAAAAAAAATGGAATGGGTGAAATGATGCTCAAATGAGCCCTGGGTCCATAGGGCTTACAGTTACCCGACATTCGTCTTTCAGGATAAGGGAAAACCCCGGAGAAACCTTATCCAAGTAACTCACCCTGACCGAGATTCGAACTCGGAAGCTCTTAAACGTGAGGCAGACGTGTTACAACTACGCTACCGAGGCGGGCCGTAGCACCATTAAGTATTTTGTAACTAATTCCATAGGTTTTATTAATCCATGATCTGATAGCTAACAAAATAGTTACTTCATGGTTAAAAAAGTAAGAAAGTCATTGTTATTTAGTGCACGTTATTCATGGAGCATTCTTAATAAATCTCGTTACGGATTATATTTCGTGAAATAACTTCTTAAAACTTTGAGCCGACTGAAACTTAACCTCATTAAATCAATCCAAATTTTCTTGCCTGTCAATAGAAGCCCTCTCATTTGTGTTGGGTTTCCTCATTGGGACCAGGTTCCGCCTGAAAATCTGCTTACCAGTTGTGCTATTACCGTGGGCCCAGATTGAGGTCCGATTGGGTGGGGGTTTATTTTGGTGGGTTATCGCTCTTCATATTTATTTCTCGGTAAGGCTTTCTGATCTTCTCTACCTCGGGCACAGTCATTTATTAAGGGCAAATTTGATCCACCTTTTAATGAACCAAAGAGTAAGTTATTATTACCATTCTTCTTATTGACTATTTCCCTTTTTAAAACTTAAGTTCTCCAACGCCGTTACATCTCACGATGAAAGAAATGGGTGAAAGGATGCTCAAATGAGCCCATGGTCCATAGAGAGCAGATTTACCCGATATTCGTTTTTCAGGTTTAGGAAAAACCCTTGAAAAGGCTTATTCAGTTAACTTATCGAGATAACTCACCTTGACTGAGATTAGAATTCGGGAACTTTTGCACGTGACTTACTGGA
This sequence comes from Mantis religiosa, assembly GCA_030765055.1. Taxonomy (NCBI): domain Eukaryota; kingdom Metazoa; phylum Arthropoda; class Insecta; order Mantodea; family Mantidae; genus Mantis; species Mantis religiosa. The sequence goes on from CM060950.1 coordinate 90,398,714, forward strand.
TATGACTACTCCTTTCCTTTACATACTGGGTTGATTTATTACATAGATTATTTATTGTTAAATGGGTGAGGCAAATTTATTTTGGCCAAAAATTTAGTTTAGTTTTGTTATATTCCATGTTTCTTTCCCCTTCTAAAGCGTAATAGTATACTATGTTACATATCAAAATAATATAATATAATATATTAATATTTCATTTTTACGTTATGCATTAATGATATTATACATAAAATATTTATATTATGCAACTTAGAATACCAGTTTGGCAGCTACACATTCTATTTGCCAGCAGTATAAAGCATACCTTTCGTATTCTGGGCTTCGAAGTCATGGGGAATATTTCCTTTCTATTTGGCTTGTACAGTATAGGTACACCAGAAGACAAAAATTTGATGCGCAAATTGTATTCCAGATTTCATATTCTGATGCACTCGTTTACTGATTAAGTTGAGCAACATTGTCATTGTTGATAAGAACGGGTTTTATAAATTAAATCCACTTAAAATTACCCTGTTATATTTGTTTACAAAGCGCCACACTCCTACATCTATTCATTGGTTTGTCGTGAGCTCCCTTTCCCAGTCCGAGCTTCCACGTACAATATGGAATTTGCAACTTTGATCAGATAAAGTAATTATCCAGGTTGTTAAGGTATCGGTAAACGACACTTTGAACCAAGAAGATGGTACAGATTTCGTGGGATTACCTATAGTAAGGCATATTCACAGAAATGTATGTTTGCGGTTAACACAAAATGCAGAATTGAGGTTAACGAACTAAATTTTACATAAAAGTAGTTCGTTCTCTGTTTTCGTAAATAGCGTGCTGCTCTAAGTAAGCACTAAGCCTTCAGGTTAAGCTAAAACGAACACAAAATATGTTAACATACTTAGCACACCTTCAGAATTGTGTATTATTAAGTGTCTACAAAACAGCTGGTAACTTAAGATTACCTATAACATTTAATAATCGGGCATAATATTTAAAACGTTCGTGGTGCTATGATGCAAGTAGTGTAATTTCTCGCGCCACTAGGCAAGCCAGATTAGTCTAGATGTAACTTCAGCAAGGTATTAATGTCCTACATTGGATACCAAAGTTAATTTCCAAAGCTAAGTAATTTTCTAGTGTTGATGTTGCCGGCAGCCCAAGTAGGTAAGTTTATAATGATTGAACAATGCCATAATCCCTATATTTGGAGGAACTTAATACCTCCCTCTAGCGTGCTGTCAGATCTCATATTATAACCGTGGTGTACGTTTATCATTCATAAGACTGAGAACTAACTCCTGATCTCAACATTCTGATAAAGGACAACAGCTCATATTATACTCGCATATCACTAAGAAGTTAAGATTTATACTTAAGTTAGGTGTGACACAAGTAAGCAAAATTGAAAGAAAAAGACATTGAGAAAAAGAACCAAAAATAGCCTCCTGATCCTGTTTATCCTGCTTCGATCATTTGGATTTCTCTTCTGAACGAAAGCTGGTAACTTATCCTAAGGGGTGTCATGCAGTTTGAGAATCCTTTTGACCGAGAGCCAGATCTTTTGTGCCACAAGTGGAGCGATCAGGATACTCAGGATAGATTTTATTGAACATTTCTAATAACATTCTTTGAATACTGACTTTCTTTTTTCACTGATATGTAACACTGTAGGTCCTTCTTAACACCTGTAGTAATTCCCATATCATTTTATGTAAAGTAACATTCACTACCCGTCTATGTATTATAAAAGCCTATGTTAACTTGAACCCAAATACTTCTAATTGCATATCGCTTACAACGTTTTCACTACGCTCCTTAAAGCATTTCTAGTACTCGTAAACCCCTGTCTTACTCGTAGCAGTTATGCCAAATGCCACAATCAACATTTAACCAGCCCTCGTAGCCGTGATCGCTAGAAGGTATGTCTCTAGCGTTTTACCGAATAGAGGGTTGTGGGTCCGAGTCCCGCTTGGTCATAGATGTTTATGTGTAATAGGTGTAAAAAGTGGAGAAAAGAAGCAGTAATCAAACAGCAATAATAAAAACGTTATAGGAAAAGCAAATAGGAGGGCTATCCGGAAAGTAGATTACGTTTTCGTCTGTTTCCGCTAGGGGCGGGGCTAGCGCGGCCATCTTGGGGTCAGAGCGTTGCGCAGCTCAGTCGGCATCTAGCCGTGCTAGTGAGAGGTTCGTGCTGTGCTCCGTTCAGATACTGTGACGGTTTGAAATGTCTGCGTTAATTGAAAATCCCGCGAGCTGCGAGGTGCGTACTGTAATAAGGTTTCTGACTGCAAAAAACTGTAAACCGATAGAAATCTATCGGCAGCTTTGTGAAGTGTATGGGTACAACATTATCACTGAAGGTGGAGTGCGTCAGTAGGTCATCAGATTTAAAAATGGCCGAACCAATGTTCACGACGAAGATCGAAGTGGGAGACCCAGCATAGTGACTACCGAACTTGTCGAAAAAGTCGATGCTAAAGTCCGTGAAAATCGAAGGTTCACAATAGCGGAACTTTCTTTGAGTTTTCCACAAATTTCGCGAAGTTTGTTGCACGAAATCATCAGCGAAAAGCTTGGTTACCACAAGTTTTGTGCAAGATGGATTCCAAAAATCTTGACAGAGGATCACAAAAATCAGCGAATGGCTGCAGCGTTGAACTTTTTGGACGTTTACCATAAGGATGGTGACTCTTTACTCGATCGCATCGTTACTGGTGACGAAACATGGGTGAAACACGTGAACTGTGAAACGAAATTGCAATCAATGCAGTGGGGGCACACAAGTTCTCCCCAAAAACCCAAGAAATGCATGCAAACAATGTCGGCAAGGAAGATGATGGCGACTGTTTTTTGGGAAAGAAAAGGTGTGATTTTGGTGGACTTCCTGGAAAGAGGCACTACAGTAAACTCTCAAAGGTATTGCCAAACTCTCCAAAAACTCAGAAGAGCCATTCAAAACAAGCGCAGAGGAATGTTGAGCTCTAAGTTCTTGTTGATTCACGACAACGCCCGGCCCCACACGGCAAATGTCACTCGTGAAGTTCTTGAATCTTTTAAGTGGGAGTTGTTTCCTCATCCGCCGTACAGTCCCGACCTGGCACCGAGCGACTTCCACCTATTCCCAGCAATGAAGAAGTGGCTGGCTATGCAGCGTTTTGATGACGACGCACAGCTGCAAGAAGAGGTAACGAAGTGGTTGAAGGCGCAGGCGGCCGAATTTTTCGACGAAGGAATTTCCAAGCTCGTACATCGCTACGGTAAATGCCTTAATTTGAATGGTGACTATGTCGAAAAGTAGTATTTGAGTGTGGCTTTCATCTGTATATAATAAAATTTGTTTCCTATACTTTGTTTACTTTTTATTCCAAAACGTAATCTACTTTCTGGATAGCCCTCGTATGTTCTGTTAATTAGTTTAAAGGTGATGCTGCACCCTTTTTCCATTTAACAAGCGTAACTGTTTGGATATTAAGCAAAAAGTATAACCTTTAAGCATAACCTTTTCGATTATCAGCAATAAACAATAAAGAAAATATTCAAACCTGCATAAAATGTAAACATACATGAGGAACATGTGTACCAACAACACAAAATAGGTTTGGAAGTTCTGATGTATGAAGCCCGCGAAATTAAAAAAAAAGTCCCGTAATTTTATCACATTTCTTAAATATAGCCTTTATATAGACAAAATGAAATACAAGAAATTATTATGAATAATATAAACAAAAATTTTATATATAAAGGAACGAGAATGTAGAATTTGTTTCAGATCAATGCTATAGTATGCCATTAACAATGCTACCATTACCGAAAATAATGTGTTCATTTGAAGAAAAATTTACCGTCAAGAACACTTTAGAATAATAATTTATCAATTCCATACTGAGCACGAATAGGAAATTCGAAAGTATTTTTGGTTAACAGCCAAGAACACTGAAACCAAACGCTCACATTCATACCTCAGCCGAGGAGGGTTATTACTGAATACTTCATGATTAAAAACACGGCTTAAATGAGAAAACTAGGAGGAGTGGATAGTTAGTCACATGCTTCAACCGAGGCGAAGACATTATTCTGACCGAGGATTTCGCCAAAGATCTCTGAAATGCGTTCCAGCATCACTCCCATATCCTCCATCGGGAACGTTTGCCTTCTGGGATCCCGACGAAGATGTAAATTTCGCAGACTTAGAATTAAATACATTGTCTACAAACCACCACCCAGACCACAGCAGTGCACAAACTGCCAGCAGTTTACGCATAATTCTGCTGGATGCTTACTCCAGCCAGTCTGTGCTTTCTGCGGAGAGGTTGGATACAAACGTGCCAACTGCCAGCGACTCGGCATTCAGGGGGCTACTCCTCGATGCTACACCTGCGGGGACTCCCATTCCTGTTGCTATGCTAATTGTCCAGTGTGGCAAGAGGCACCCATAGAACTGATGACTTCCAAAGACTGGCAAATGACTAAATATAACGCCAAACCTAGAGTTCGTCATAACACCGACCTACCCAGGGAAGCGTTCTCTGGAGCACGTTACCCAGGACTGCCACCACGCACTCCTATCCAATATCCCAGTTATGCAGCAGCAGTGACCAACTCTTTAATTCCAGCACCAACAACAGAGAAGGGGACGATAGAACCACAACACTCGCAGCCGTCGTAATCCTCTACTTCCATAGCACAACATGTGACACCCCAACCACCTCCCAGGCAAACACGACCCGCACAAAACAGGTCAAAACTGTATTTGGCGCCCAGGAAGCCCAGGCCAGATGATTTTACATCAAGCAGTTTTATACACACAGTCACCAGAGACTCAGCCTCTCATCCCACCATCCCAGACGAGGCGTTCCTCAACACCATGGGGCAGATTCCAATAAATCTGCAGGCGCTATTTGCCGCCTATTTGGCTGAGGCACTGAAAACTCACCCCTCTACAGTTCATCCCTACACCATCTTTGTGCACGCCGTCCTCACTTTCATGATCAACAATGGCTGTTAGATGTGGCAATGTTACAGATCTTCTCTCCCTGAAAGTGTGCTACTGGAATGCTAATGGACTCAGGCAGAAGTTACAAGAAACCTCCAACTTCATAGCAGACAAAGGGGTGCATATCATATTGGTACAGGAAACACACCTGTCTTCCAATATTAAAGCCCGGCTACCTGGCATGATTTGTTATCGTACTGACAGAGCCGACGGCTATGGTGGCACTGCCATCTACATGCGCCGCAACATAGCTCACCATCCGGTAATCACTGGTCAGACACCATACTTGTAAGCCACAGGCGTACAGGTGGAAACTACCAAAGGACCACTTCGACTTTTTTCAGTCTACATCCCCCCCAATAAACCTTTAGTTGCTGGAGAACTTGATACCTTATTTGCTGCAAATACTGCCACACAGGCCATGGGCGATTATAATGCCAAAAGCCCAGCTTGGAACTGCACCATTCTGAATGCACAAGGAACAAGCTTGGAACGTTATGTTGAAACAAGGAACATCATGGTACTCTCACCGTCCTCCCCTACAATCTTCCATGGTGATCGTAGCCCTCCGGACTGGCTAGATATAGTCTTAGTCAAAAATGTCCGTTCAGATCCCAGGCTATATACCCTTCCAGAGATGTCTTCTGACCATTACCCTGTGCTACTACTATTTCAATCCCGCCCAAATTTCAAGGCTAAACGCCTGTTGCCAAACCCCCGGCGTACCAACTGGGAGGAATACACCAAGATTATGGCAGCTGAGCCTCCGACCTTTGATAGACCTGCTACCACCAACGAGGCCGATGCAGTCATCATGAGCATTTCGTCATCTATTACAAATGCTATATCAAGGACTACACCACCTGCCCGTAACACTTATAGTAAAGTCCGGAAACTCCCTCGTCACCTGCGCGATCCAATTGCGGCAAAGAACAAGGCTCGGCGTCGAGCACAATACACAGGCTGTCCCATGGATCGCAGGGAGTACAACAGACTCGGGGAAAATCTCAAAATTGAGCTTCAAGATCATGCTAATGCGGATTGGGAACGTCGACTCTCGTCACTAGACACAGAAGATCAGTCACTTTGGAGGATGTCAAAGGCTCTATTACGGCTCCCAGTTCAGGATAAACCTCTTCCCAATGGCTTAAACACAGCTCAATCTACAAGAGAAAAAGTGGGACTTCTGGGTACTTATCTTGAAAGCACCTTCCATCCAACAGACTCCTGTAATGGGGACCACATCCACCAAACAAATGAAGCAGTTCGGGCATACCTCTCTCGGCCACATGATCCAGAAGAACCTCCACCTACAAACCTCACGGAGCTGCAGCAATAACTATCCTCCGTAAAACCCTACAAGGCCGCAGGCTACGACAGTATTCCCTATGCTGCACTGCAGCAACTACCAATATGCTGGAAAGTAGCCCTGGTCAACCTCTTCAACGATCTGCTCCGGCTTGCGTACTTCCCGACCATCTGGAAACATGCCAAGGTGATCACCCTCCCGAAATCTGGCAAGGATTCCTCCACTCCAGAGGGTTATCGTCCCATTAGCTTGCTCCCCAGTTTGAGCAAGATCTTTGAGAAGGTCATCCAATCTCGCCTTAACCAATCACTAGAGACACTCCAAATACTACGGCTCGAACAGTTTGGCTTCAGGCGTGAACATTCCACGGTTCATCAACTCCTACGCTTAGTGGATGACATTATCACTGGCTTCAATAACCGCCACTTTGTCGTAGCTCTGCTTCTTTATCTTACTCGTGCATTTGATTCTGTCTGGCATGCAGGCCTCCTTTTCCGTCTCGTACAGTATAACATTCCTTCTTATCTCATTCATCTAATCAATACTTATCTACACAATAGGACTTTGAGTGTCACCATTGAGGAAATCACCTCTAAATCCCATCCTATCAATGCTGGTGTACCCCAAGGCAGCGTTCTTGGACCTGTTCTTTTTCCATCTATATAAATACCCTGCCATCCTACGTAAACTGCACGGTCTTCCAGTTTGCGGATGATATAGCAATTGCCACCGCCTCCAAAGGACATGAACTTGCTGTACGAAGACTACAAAATTACGCGGACCAATTAACAACCTGGTTCAACACGTGGCGACTTAGTGTTAATCCCACTAAATCGCAAGCCATCACCTTCACCAGACGAAGGGAAGATGATGTCCCGGAACTACGTATTGCCGGTGGCTCTGTTCACTGGACAAACCAGGCCAACTATATTGGTGTTACCCTAGACAGCAAGCTCACCTAGAAACCGCACATAGAAAAAGCGTACAGCAAGATCTCCCGTAGAATGGCTCTACTTTATCCACTCTATCATAGAAATTCCTGCATGTCCATCCCCAACAAACTACTGCTCTACAAGCAAGTCGTCCGTCCTGCTATCACTTATACATGCCAGATATGGGGCATTGTTGCTCCTACACATCTCAATAGGCTCCAGGTACTCCAAAATCGCTTCCTCAGAATATCAGTTAATGCTGGCTGGTACATTCCCAACAGCCATATTCATCGTGACACTTCTATCCCCACTCTCCATGACTACATCCACTCTCTCTCCCAAAAGTTCTTTGACTCTCTCCCGCACAGCTTTAATTCTCTCATTCGAGGTCTTGGAGAGTATGACATAGACCCTGGCGAAAGCTACAATAGACCTAGACTTGTCCTTGGCTACTAAAACTTAAACATTCTTTCAAATCTTTCAAATTTCCATTCTTCATAAAAACTATACCCACTTCTAGACTATATACCCACTAAAATAATCCCACCGCCTAACCACAATCCTTCTATTATAACCATTCTTCTAACAGCAAAGGACCTAGTCTTGGCACGGTAATAGTCAGGAAAGCTCCGCCTAAAAGGCGGCTCAACTTTCCAGCGACGCGTACACGGACTGTGTATTACTTTACTAGTTTTAAAGTAGCGAAACATCACTAAATATAGATTGTAAGACACAATATATTATAATGAATTAAATACGAATTAAAGTTTTTAGCTATGTAAGATATTATTTCAACTGCACATGATCTCAAATTAGTGCCAATTTTTGCTATATGGTACCGTCAGTTTATTACCGTTACTATATCTGCTCAAACAGTCTAACATGATTATATAGAACAATTTCGATTCAATATCGTAAATAAATCAAACGCTAGCATGATTTCTTGACACTAATATTGAAAGTCAGATTAAATAATATTCTGCAATTAAGTTACCTTTAGATAATTGTTTGCACTTGTCAAGAAGTTAGAGCGAATGAAACGAATGAAATGAATCTTCTGATCAATAAAGTTTGTGTGCTAAATCCGAGAAAAGCCTGCATCACTGCAAAATAGCTTCTAGCTGCTTCGCGTATAATGATGAGGGTTATTTGTTAAAATACAGGAAATGGATTTCCACTACTTCCACAAAATAACTCAGTGCTTTCGATGAGGCATATGTGCCAAAATCTGACCAATAACCTAAAATAATTTTTATATGAGAAAATTACTCCCGAACTGTTTAACAATAGATTTTATTCTTTGCTGGATAACAAACATTGGTTGTTCATTAATAGTCACTGGAAACCCATATTGCTTTTCTTTATTTTGAAATTACGATACATAAATTTAAAACATTACTGATCTTGATGTTCACCTCTTTCTTAGTTTTCACTGGTTATTACCTGCACCCAAAAAAGATCTTGACGGCATTGACGATACATCGGTCTACGGGTTGAGATCTCAAAGCCAGCTTTGGTACTGACCAATTCCTTCTGAAGTATAAGCACATAAACTAGAAAGCATGACCTCTTCGACACCTTTCTCAGCAACTCCAGGAACTTTACACACGAAGATGTCCTCTTTCATAGGCTCTCCTTCAGAGGTTTCGGTTCTTATGCGTCTAAATTTCTAATTGGCATCGCCTGCAGAAACAGTTTCAGGATTTGTAGGTCTAATTTCATCTTCAAGTATTCGAAAGTACAGTCAAAAATTTTACGTACATTGTATGTAACTTCTATGCTCCTGTCTTGAGAATCTGGGTTTCCTCTTTACAGTAAAGTAAGAACTTTATATACAACTACCGCCTACGGTGTTGTATGTAGTAAAAGCGGGCGTTAAACACAACACATTTCACTTTATTTATATCTAACTGGTGAAGCTGTAGAAGTTTGATTTGAATAGAAATAGAAGAGTAAAGTTTCCTTATATTTAGTTTGTAACACAAGAAGGATTTCACGGCTTACTTGATGTGCTACGATCAGGTATAGAGAACAAAAAACATTTATGTACTGGCGTTTTTGCTTACACAGTGATGTTAAAATAACTCAAACAAGGTTTAAAAAGCTCTGGATTGTTCTATTTTACTAACCACGTGCATAGTAGGGGTGTAGAAGATATTGTGCTATATTTAAATTTAATTCAAGATCTATCTGGGAATATGTGTTTTGCGGTTTCTTGTACGAAAAATAAACAAAAGCTGTCACAAGGAAGATGTTCCCGTTCGGCGTATGTAGATGTGTTAGAACAGCTTAAACATAAACTGTAATTCCTTGCACTCATATAATCCTCTGTTTTCCTATAAACTATTATTTTATTCTTATTACACAATGGACCTTATGGCCATCGATATAAATGCTCCATTTTTTGCTATTTTTCCTATAGGTACAAAGAGGAATATGGGAATATAGTGGAATTTAAGCGATAGTTAATTCTGGAAGCAGTCGCGCTATGAGTACTTTACCCAAGATTTTTATTAACAGCCAGAACTGAAAAGATTTTAAGGCTACCTTTTTGATTTGCTGTATAGATAGTGTCACCCGAGCGTCGGAACACCCTTGACTGAGCAAGCAGCAGATGGGTCGGTGTTCGCGCCGCCCCCTCGTTTGTCTTATAGCGTTAAGAAGGGATGGCTGGGACAAAAAACATCACTGCGCTGTCTCTTTCTGTTCCACCTGTGTTCTCGAAATTACGGGATATTTCATCTAATGGAGAACCTTCCAGATCGGCAAGCGGACCCTATATAAGCTACACGTCGTGCAAGAGGAGTTAGTTAGTGAGTCAGTTAGTCAGTTCTTGGTGTAAGAATGCAGTGCTAGTGTACGACGAGAAGACAGTGTGAGAGCATCGGAAGATTGTACGTAATTACTAGTGCAAGTGAAATTGTAACGGACTAACTGGTGAACCGTAATTGTGTGCATTACGTAATTCTGTGTAATTGGCAAGAGTTTAACTGTAAGTCGGTGGAAATAAAGAACATTTTGAATGGTGTAATTGGACTTTTCATTTCACGAACCCACAAAGTCACACTGGTGTCAGGAAGCGGGAAAACAACATCACCGAACATTACAATCATGGACGCGGCATTGGAAAAGATTTTGGAGAAGATGATGGAAATGAAGGCCGAACTAATCTCGGAAATGAAGACGGCAAATGAAAACCTCGCTGCAAAAATAGAAGCGGCAAACAACAACCTCACCGCCGAGTTGAAACAAATGAAGACGGCCAACGACAACATCACCGAGAAGATGGAAGAAATGAAGGCCGAATTAACAGCGAAGACGGAAACTGCTAACAACAACTTGTCCACGACATTGACCACAGAAATGAGGGTAGCGAACGACAGTCTGGCCACGGAAATGAGGCAGGCGAACGAGGTCCTCGCCGCCAAGTTTGAGGAACGGTTGGCCGGCGCGAGGGAGGACGTCACGAATCTGGGCAAGCGGATGGGTCAAGTAGACGACCGCCTTAATGATTTAGAGGAAAAGGCCGACAACATCGCAAAACCCCTCACCCGCCTGACGGAGGAACACCGGCCTTATGTGTGGACAGAGGACGCCGAAAACGCTTTCCAGCACCTAAAGGAGACTCTGTGCAGTGCTCCAATTTTGGGTTTCCCACAACCGGGTGGCGCCTTCATTGTGGACACCGACGCTAGTGACCATTGCATTGGAGGTGTCCTATTGCAGATCCAGGACGGCCATGAGCGGGTGATAGCCTACTACGGCAAGACGCTATCCAAGGCAGAGAAGAACTACTGCGTCACCCGACGAGAAATATTGGCGGTAGTAAAGACCTTGGAGCACTTCCATAAGTACCTGTGCGGTCAGCCATTCCACCTGAGGACTGACTATTCCGCCCTAACCTGGCTATTGAGCTTTAAGAACCTGGAAGGCCAGATAGCACGTTGGGTCCAGTGGCTGCAGGAGAACGACTTCACCTCGGAACATCGTAGAGGGAAGACCCACGATAACGCAGACGCCATGTCCCGAAGACCCTGTCCAGAAGAGTGCGGCCAGTGCCAAGAGTGGAAGAGAAGGGGCGTGCCGCAGCAGTCCGAGTAGTTGTGGCAGTGCCTGCTGAAGGCTGGAATAGCGCAGGCCTGAGGTGGGAGCAGCTGGCGGACGCAGACTTGGGGCCACTCTTGAGGGAAGTGGAGGCAGGGATGAGACCAACCTGGGAGGACATCGCACCGAGGAGCACCACCTACAAGTCGTACTGGGCCCAATGGGACTCGTTGAAGACCAGAGGGGGCGTGCTGTTCCGGGTATGGGAATCACCCGATGGGAAGACGCAGAGAGAGCAGTTGGTACTTCGCCGGAGTAAGGTCCCGGAAGTCCTGGAGGAAGTGCACGCCGGTACTTCGGGAGGACACCTGGGAGGGAACCGAACGATTGACAAACTTCGGCAGCGCTACTTCTGGCTGAGACTCCGAGCAGATGCTCGTGGTGCACCTGGACCGCCTGGCACGCTACGATGGTGCTGTTCGGGACGACCAGCTTTGAGGAGGGAGCAGTGTCACCCGAGCGTCGGAACACCCTATAGACTGGGCAAGCAGCAGACGGGTCGGTGTTCGCCTCGCCCCCTCGTTTGTCTTATAGCGTTAAGAAGGGATGGCTGGGACAAAAAAACATCACTGCGCCGTCTCTTTCTGTTCCACCTGTGTTCTCGAAATTACGGGATATTTCATCTAATGGAGAACCTTCCAGATCGGCAAGCGGACCCTATATAAGCTACACGTCGCGCAAGAGGAGTTAGTTAGTGAGTCAGTTAGTCAGTTCTTGGTGTAAGAATGCAGTGCTAGTGTACGACGAGAAGACAGTGTGAGAGCATCGGAAGATTGTACGTAATTACGAGTGCAAGTGAAATAGTAACGGACGAACTGTTGAATCGTAATTGTGTGCATTACGTAATTCTGTGTAATTGGCAAGAGTTTAACTGTAAGTCGGTGGAAATAAAGAACATTTTTGAGTGGTGTAATTTGACTTTTCATTTCACGAACCCACAAAGTCACAATAGTTTTATAACCTTAAATAACATTAATTCATTTGCAAGAGTGCGAAATACCTACGTCAATAATTTTCTTATATTTGACGTATTCTATATAGCTTCGACTTGTGTTTTGTATCCTGCTTCCAAAATCCATCCAGCAAGAAGTTTGTTTTAACCTGCACTACTGAAGCAAAGCGCACGTAGACACATCACTATCAGCTTATTTATTCATTACTTCTACACATTTTATATGTCTTATTGTGAACTTTGAAAACGGATACCTTTGTGTATTGTTGCTTCAGTTGGAGACACAGTTGAGTGTCCACTGAGTTAAAAACAACCTTCTGAAAACGTTTCGTATGCGCAAGCATGTGTTCTCCATCATCTTTTAACACATACAAAAAAAATTATAAATAAAATTTTAAATTTCAAAATTATGCGTTTTGATACAACTGTTTTAATAAATCGCTTGTACTATTAGTGACCAACCGTTTGCACAGGCTAACAAGCACCGAACCTTAATTACAAAGGTATGAGAAATTAGCTGTCAATAATGAAATATGAGATGTATCAATTTATAGTGTAAATAAAGGTGACTGGAGTGAGTTTAGGTAGAAAATGTAATTACTTTAATTATAAATTTATATTAGTTCGATTTGAAAACAATGAAAAACTTATTCCAAAGTCAGTTGAAATCGTTTGCACAGATACTCAAGAAGCTATCCTAAATAACTGAAAAAGTGAGGACCAAGAGCGAGTTCTCAGCTTAGCTCAACAACAGTGATGCATTGACCTAAGCGCTTAAGGGATTAAGCTTTATGACATGCAATTTGCTGAATTGAGTAATCCCTCTCCGATGCCAAGGAACTACGTCCCTTACTGGCATTATGATGGATTTATAATAACACACGGTAGGAAGAAGGTGGTTTCTTTTTTATGTACTATCACAAGTTGTAGGATGAAAGAGATAATATTGTGACTTTGTGGGTTCGTGAAATAAAAAGTCCAATTACACCACTCAACAATGTTCTTTATTTCCACCGACTTACAGTTAAACTCTTGCCAATTACACAGAATTACTTGCTGCACACAATTACAATTCACCAGTTCGTCCGTTACAATTTCCTTGTACTCGCGATTACATGAACTCCGTTGCACATACCAGTTACGTACAGTCTTCCGTTGCACAATCCTTTCGTTCATTAACACGTCACTGACTAACACTGCCTTCTTACACCAAGAACTGTCCTCACTAACCAACTGACTGACTGACTAAACCAACAACTGACTCAACTCCGTCTGTCTGTAACCTTCTTTATATAGGAATATCGCCGGTTTCTAGTGACCAGGAGAATGTTCCAGATTACGTAATTTCTGGAACCAGGTGGACAGAAACAGACGGCACACTGATGTTTTTCCTCCCAACCACTGCCTGTCGCCACTACAAGACAAACGAGGGGGAGGTGTGGCTAACGCGGTCCTCCCCCTGCCTTCCGTTCCCAGCTGGTTCATAGGGTGTTCCAGCGCTCCCGTTACACTGCTCCCTCCTCAAAGCTGTTCGCCTCGAACAGCCCCATCGTAGCGTGCGAGGCGGTCCAGGTGTACCACCAGCATCTGCCCGGAGTCTGAGCCAGAAGTAGCGCTGCCGTAGTTTGTGAATCATTCGGTTCGCTCCCAGGTGTCCTCCTGAAGTACCGGCGTGCACTTCCTCCAAGACTTCCGGGACCTTGCTCCGGGGAAGTACCAACTGTCCTCTCTGCGCCTTCCCATCGGGTGACTCCCATACCCGGAACAGCACGCCCACTCTGGTCTTCAACGAGTCCCATTGGGCCCAGTGCGACTTGTAGGTGGCGCTCCTCGGTGCGATGTCCTCCCAGGTTGGTCTCGTCCCTGCGTCCACTTCCCTCAAGAGTGGCCCCAAGTCTGCGTCCGCCAGCTGCTCCCTCCTCAGGCCTGCGCTATCCCAGCCTTCAGCAGGCACTGCCACAACTACTCGGACTGCTGCGGCACGCTCCTCCTCCTCCACTCTTGTGCGCTCGTGGCCGTCCTGGATCTGCGATAGGACACCTCCAATGCAGTGGTCGCTGGCGTCGGTGTCCACAATGAAGGCGCCACCCGGTTGTGGGAAACCCAAAATTGAAGCACTGCACAGGGTCCCCTTCGGATGCTGGAAAGCGTCTTCGGCGTCCTCCGTCCACACATAAGGCCGGTTTTCCTCCGTCAGGCGGGTGAGGGGTTTTGCGATGTTGTCGGCCTTTTCCTCTAAATCATTAAGGCGGTCGTCTACTTGACCCTTCCGCGTGCCCAGGTTCGTGACGTCATCCCCCACGCCGGCCAACCGTTCCTCAAACTTGGCGGCGAGAGCCTCGTTCGCCACCTTCATTTCGGTAGCCAGACCGTCGTTCGCTGCTCTCATTTCCGTGGTTAACTCGGCCTTCAATTGTTCCATCTTCTCGGCGATGTTGTCCCTAGCCGTCCTGATCAGTTTCAGTTCCGCGGCCAGGTTATTTCTAGTCTCCAGCTTCTCTGTTAATTCGGCCCGCATTTCTTCCATCTTCCCGATTAGTTCGGCCTTCATTTCCATCATCTTCTCCAAAATTTTTTCCAATGCCGCGTCCATGGTTGTAATGTTCGGTGATGTTGTTTTCCCGCTTCCTGACACCAGTGTGACTTTGTGGGTTCGTGAAATAAAAAGTCCAATTACACCACTCAACAATGTTCTTTATTTCCACCGACTTACAGTTAAACTCTTGCCAATTACACAGAATTACTTGCTGCACACAATTACAATTCACCAGTTCGTCCGTTACAATTTCCTTGTACTCGCGATTACATGAACTCCGTTGCACATACCAGTTACGTACAGTCTTCCGTTGCACAATCCTTTCGTTCATTAACACGTCACTGACTAACACTGCCTTCTTACACCAAGAACTGTCCTCACTAACCAACTGACTGACTGACTAAACCAACAACTGACTCAACTCCGTCTGTCTGTAACCTTCTTTATATAGGAATATCGCCGGTTTCTAGTGACCAGGAGAATGTTCCAGATTACGTAATTTCTGGAACCAGGTGGACAGAAACAGACGGCACACTGATGTTTTTCCTCCCAACCACTGCCTGTCGCCACTACAAGACAAACGAGGGGGAGGTGTGGCTAACGCGGTCCTCCCCCTGCCTTCCGTTCCCAGCTGGTTCATAGGGTGTTCCAGCGCTCCCGTTACAATATGTTAGCTATAGGAGACTCTTGGACTATGCTGGGCCTAACGAGAGTCGGACGCTTGTACGTTTACACGGGGTCAATGTTATTTTCCCCCAGGCCTTGTATAATTTGATTGAAGCTGTAAGGAAGGCGGGAATAGAATTTATGAGACAGATTGAGCATATGGTAATTTAATTCGGAAAAAATATAGGTCTGAATGAATGATGTCATTTGGAATGTACCATTCGGCAGCTGGTGCTACACTAAAGTATCGATTCTGAAGTATGTGTAGTTTGTGGAGCTGAATTTTTGCAGCTGCGCACAGAACTGACAACCGTAGGTGAATGAGGGTCTTATTACTTGTTTGTATAGAAGAAGCTTATTGCTTAGAGCCATAGGTGATTTTTGTTGTACAGTGGATAGAGCCTCGCCATACGCTTGGATACCCTGGAAGCTAGTGATGTAATATGTGCCTTCCAGGTAAGGCGTATACCAAGAAACACTCCAAGATATTGTGCCTCTGTATTCCATGATATTTCTCATCCAGCTAAGCACAGTTCAAGTATATGACTTAAGTGGCGGCGAGTAAATGTGACTCCCTGGAACTTGTTGGCATTAATTTTGAGGTGCCGAAGTGTAAACTAGACGGTAAGCATATCCGCATAGCACTGGGCAGGTTGTACTCCAGTGAGATGATTTGGTGATGCCTAGGTAATTGCGGTGTCATCAGCAAATGAATGGAGATTTCAGCCTCGGATAGTAGGGAGGGTGTTGATGTAGGTTAGGAAGTGCAGGAGGCCGAGAGCCCTGCCTTGGAGTACTCCTGCATTGATGAAGCATGGTTGTGAGACTATGCTGACAACTGGCAACGGCAAATGTGTGATCTGGGAGGTAGCTATGGATTAACTGAATTAAATAAGGAGCTAAATCATAACCAATTAGTCGGAATAGAAGAAATGTGTGCCAAACTGAATCAACGGCCCGGAAAATGTCCAGAGAATGGGCTGCCACATAATGTCTATTGTTAAAACCACTAATCACCTCATCTACAACACATAGGAGCTGACGAGTGGTTGCATGTTGTCTACGAACGACAAACTGCTCTGGACGAAGGATATTCAGATTTGCCAAACGGCGCTGAAGGTGAATTTTAAGTACCTTCTCGAATAGCTTGCTGATTTGTAGTAAACTGATGTGGCGATGGTTTGCAAGTATTTCGGCGTGCTTTCCTGGCTTTGGTAGGTTTATAATTCTTGTGTGTTTCCAGCAAGATGGAAAGTAGCAGAGGGGGAGCAAGCTGTTGACGGGGTTTACAACTAATGCAATGCAATTCTGTGTAAGTTACTTTAAAGCAGCTTAAGGTAATAGCATCACATCCTGGATCTTTATATGGTCATACTGATATAAGTATTTGTGTCCCTCTGCGTCCGAAGTCAGAAGTATATCATTTTTCATATAAGCAGAGCTTTAATATTTTCTAACGTTCCTCTCTGTTACATTAATTGTCTCATCATCTGGAGATTCAGCCCGCCTCGGTGGCGTAGATGGTAGCATGTGTGCTTGACGTTCAAGAGGAGCCGAGTTCGAATCTCGGTTAGGTTGAGTTACCTGGATACGTTTTTCCGGGGTTTTCCCTTATCCTGATAGATGAATGTCAGGTAACTCTAAGCTCCATGGACCCCGGACTCATTGAGCATTAATTCATTCCTTTCATTCATCGTCCGATGTGACTTAACGTTGGAGGACGTAAATTGCAAAACAAACAAAAAAAATCTGGTGATTCGGCCGGTTGAAAGGTGGAGGCCATATATTCAGCCATTAATTCTACTTTCTCCATCGATGGTGGGCAACCCGTCTCCTGTCTGATAAATGTGGATCAGAAGAAGGGATACGAAGCAGATCTTTAGACATTCTCCAAAGTGGGACGTCTTCAGTAACAAGTGAGCACAAATGTCGTTCCCATAATTCATTACTGAACTCAGCAAACTCAAACTTCACAAGATCCTGTAGACGATACAATTCCCTCTTGTTTTGTGGGCTACGTATATTGATATTTGCGCCTTGTCCGAAACATTTTGGTAATTATTTGCCGCAGGTTTTGTGGCAGTGGCTTCAATGGCTATACCGAATTCGACGAGACGAAGTTGCTCATTCATTGCAGTTCCCACTGTATTGGTTTAACGAGTAGTAAGATTATCAGCTGCAGCAGTTGTGAGACAAGACTGAACGTTTGTAGGCTGCTCCTCCATGATTTACGTAAATTTTCACCAGCTTGTACATCTGGGGCTTATGGTATGCGGTGGTGACTTAGGAATTGTTTTGGCTCTGAAGAAATGGAATGAAATGTGTAGTGTTTAACGCCCGCTTTTACTACATACGGCACCGCAGGCGGTTGGCTCTGAAGAGGAGTATTACGGAGTGGTGATCTGAGGAGAGCTCCGGAAGGGAGAATAGTGATTGGTGACATCGGATACTTTGCAACATGGCAATGTCCAAACAAGCAGGTGGCCGCCTGTCTCCATATGTGATGGTAGGAGACGAAGGAGCAAGCACTGCTAGAAGTTTTCTGTCCAGGTACCACTCCAAAATCCGACATCTTTGATTATAGGTGGTGGAATTCCACAATGTACTTTCAGAGTTGAAGAAACCCGTCGCAATGGTTTCGGTTTCATTAAAGATAACATCTAAATCTGAAACAGCGAGGGTTCTAGCAGGTGGTATATACACTGAATAAAAGTTTAGAGGTTCTCTATCTCTGCATACTTGGACACCAGTCGGTTCCAGGACTTCAGGAGCTTGCAGATGGAGACAGTGATGCTGAATATTGCCAAGTATGTATTAGTTATATTTGGAAATTTTTGGCAACAACAAAAATTTTCACTTCCCTCAGACTGCTCGTTAAAACATTAGCACCCCAAGAGCTAAATTTAGATCGAATAAATATGATAGCCCATTATTTCTGGCTGACATATTGTTCCATGAAGATAAAGACTGTATGCACCAAGATGGTGGGAGAGGGAATAGTTGGCTGGTCTTTTTGCAAGGGCATCTACCAACACTATAGCGAAGTCAGTCTGAAGATGAAGAAGAATCTTGCTTATTAGAGTAAGGAACTGATCATCAGGGGTAAAAAGACTGTATATTGCTGAATGTTTGTTTGAGTGTAGTAACAGAGGCTGTTGAGCATTATTATTAGTCTCAGAAGTTGTAGCTTTAGGACGAGACGTTGATTGGATGTCCTAAATGATTGCGTTGGTAATGCTTTTGGCCGTTATTGTGCGTGCTCTCGGCGATGGTCTGTAGCATAACTGAACAACAGAGTCACAGGGAGTACAAGGTTGGGATTTATTATTTTTGGGTGTGGTAGTATTTATTGAAGTGACAGTACTCTCTGAGAAAATTGTAGTGTCACTAAGGGCTCCAGCATAACTCTTGTGCTCTAGCCTCGTGGATGGAGGGAGTCCAGGACATTAAGGTCACTTAAAGTCTTCCTTGGGTAAACCCATAGATTTAGGTACCTTAGGGGCCGCATCATATATCGTACGCTGCCCATTTTTGTTAAGCAACGTCTCAACTCTTACTTCTTGCCATACAGGACACTCGGCAAGGGTGACTCGGTAAGGTTGATAACACTTTGCTGTAGTGCCAGGGTCAGCCAAAAGCAGGCAATCTGATTGCATGTGGTCCTGTTCAACACAGCAATCAATCATGTGGTTCAAGTCAGCATCCTGCTGCATTTTGTGAAAACTGTTGACAATTGTGCACTACAGTGGTCTTGCTGGTGGATGGTAAGATTCAACTAGGATGTTGGCATTAAACATCCGCATCTCCTTAAAGATGTTGGCTGAACTGGCTTCCTTACGCAGACGTACTGTAAATTGACGGATTAGCTGGGGCGGCTGGCTGCGATTTGAACGCAATTGTCCCTCTCGCTCCACTGGATATGATAATTCTTGTAGTTTGGCTGTAACTTCAGCCACAGTGACGTACATAGCAGGTCTTTAAGTGTTTATACATTAGTTTATGGTCAGGCAACAATGTAGTCAGAAATTGTACTCCAATCCCTGATAGAAACTTCCTGGTGTAGCGATAGTCATCAGTAGAGCCCGGATTTTATGTAGTTACATATTCTGCTGCTGTGTGTGTAATTATAAAAAACTAAACTATCGACGGAGTAAACTATAAAGACCCTTACACCAATATTTTAAATTAAATATTTTACATATTTCGATCTATAACACATATTTCATACCATGGTACATAAATTTACATATTTCAATATATTTTATTAATTATTATAAATTTTCGTTGATTCCATTAACATTACATAGCAATAAAGAAGAAACCATTGCAGTTATAATTATTGTGCTTCTCATGCACTGTTCTCAATTCTACACAATTCCGCTGCATTCAAAGCTAAATAAAACAAGTCCAGTGCCGACAAAATTTACTTGTTTTAAATATTTTTTCTCTCTTGTTCTCAAACGTGAAGCATTTCTGAATTTATAGCAGTCAGTGTCATTTAATTTAGCCATGGCACCGTTATCGTCTTCGTTGTCTTCGTAGCTAAAAACGTGCATTTCTCTGGACAGTGCTTCAATAACTCCTGGAAAAACAATCCTCTGACGAACTTTAAAAACCGTACAGGGTTTGTACAGCATCTACGAAGCTATCTGCATATTTAAAATTAACTAGTTTATTTAAAGAAACAAGTACTATTTAGGCAGCTGCAGCTACAGCCTAAACAATCTAAAAGTGAATTTTACAAAGAACAGTGTATGGCGTTGCTTGCAGTGGACATACCCTGGAACCCTGCATTTAAACATTTCTTTCACAAATACTGCAATGGCAACGTTTCCCTCAGGAAGAATTACTTGGAGTTTTGTGACGGTGACGTATAAGAAAAACATCAGTTTTGACATAGGCGACCCAATTGTACGGATATCTGCTTATGAGACGACGCATGCTTCAGGCCATCTCATCGCTAATCTCATTGAAGGAAAGACGGACTTCGAAGCTGCATCAAAACCCTACTGAATTTACTGTAAACATTTGGAGAAAACAAATAGTTCAGCGATTGCTGGATGCATTAATGATCGACTTAAGTTACTATGGCTAGATGGCGTAAAAGAAGAGAGGGTCCTACTGATGTGCACAGTAGCAACTCCTTACATGTTCAAAGCTGTGAAATATCTCACTGTATTATATCCAAACTTAGTACATGTTACATGTACGGCTTATGCATTGCAGCGAGTAACAGAGACAATTAAGCATGAATTCCCAGAAGTAAATACAATGATACCAGCAACGAAGGATTTTTTAAAATGTCCTTATGGTGTACAACGCTAAAAGGAATAGGTACCTTATGTGCCTCTGCCTCCAGAATCAGTGATCACAAGGTGGGCAACAGGGATCGAAGCTGTAACTCTCTACAGTAACCACATCGAAGCGGTGAAGTCAGTGATTGAGAACTTTTCATTTTGATCCTGCGGTGTGTGTGTGAGCGTTAGCAGTCAACAGTTCTGAAGTGCTCAGTTCAGTTTCATACATCGCAAGTCACTTCAGCTGGCTTCCCGAGAGTATCAAGAAACATCATCAGCTATGCTTCTCCAAGAAGCTGTGGAAGTAATGAAAGATGCAGTTTAAGAGGTCAGTGTTGTACCAGCTGCAATGGATGGTGTAGCTCCCACTTTAGCAGTCAGTGCTAAAAAAAACTGGATAACCTACTTTTATTACCTTTTCTGGCTTATTTAATAGTGAAATGCAGAACCCCTGAAAACATTATTCCTAGCACAATCCTTCCGTATAATTATGAACCGTAGACCTGTTGGGAAGCTGAGCGATCGTTTTCAATTTAAAAAACATTAAAGAATAAGCATTAAAGAAATACCCTTTCATTTTGTTTACGACGGACCATATATATTTTCCCAATAATTAATAAACCAGAAGTAATGTTATAAATTACAGAATGTGATACCAACTGTTTAAAGAGTTACTAGTCCAGTGATTTGCATTTGCCAAAATCCTCCTACCTTGCAAATTAAAACAGCCAGTTCTGAATTGCAAGACATCTGTAAATACGTTAGTAAAATTAATTCATTACAATTTCAAACTTTCACAAAACAAATTTTTCATCATAGGTCCAAACGAGAGTTTATAATGGCCTCACAATCACATAAAACTCTGTACAATTCCTCATAATGCAAGAAAGCTTGTCCAAGATTTCGACGCAGGTGTTCCTTTCCCATTGTGACCAATCTTCCCACCATGCGCCCCACCATGCGCCCCACCATGTAGCAGTAGTTGGATTGAACTTCCGTGAGATTTTCTCGAGGTTTCTGCACAATCTATTATCTGGATTTGAATTCGCCCAACTTGAGTTTTCTGGGAACTCATCTGAAGTGGAAATGTCCCATCTTGAGCCTTCTTCTTCTTCTTCTTCTTCTTCTTCTTCTTCTTCTTCTTCTTCTTCTTCTTCTTCTTCTTCTTCTTCTTCTTCTTCTTCTTCTTCTTCTTCTTCTTCTTCTTCTTCTTCTTCTTCTTCTTCTTCTTCTTCTTCTTCTTCTTCTTCTTCTTCTTCTTCTTCTTCTTCTTCTTCTTCTTCTTCTTCTTCTTCTTCTTCTTCTTCTTCTTCTTCTTCTTCTTCTTCTTCTTCTTCTTCTTCTTCTTCTTCTTCTTCTTCTTCTTCTTCTTCTTCTTCTTCTTCTTCTTCTTCTTCTTCTTCTTCTTCTTCTTCTTCTTCTTCTTCTTCTTCTTCTTCTTCTTCTTCTTCTTCTTCTTCTTCTTCTTCTTCTTCTTCTTCTTCTTCTTCTTCTCTTCTTCTTCTTCTTCTTCTCTTCTTCTTCTTCTTCTTCTTCTTCTTCTTCTTCTTCTTCTTCTCTTCTTCTTCTTCTTCTTCTTCTTCTTCTTCTTCTTCTTCTTCTTCTTCTTCTTCTTCTTCTTCTTCTTCTTTCTTCTTCTTCTTCTTCTTCTTCTTCTTCTTCTTCTTCTTCTTCTTCTTCTTCTTCTTCTTCTTCTTCTTCTTCTTCTTCTTCTTCTTCTTCTTCTTCTTCTTCTTCTCTTCTTCTTCTTCTTCTTCTTCTTCTTCTTCTTCTTCTTCTTCTTCTTCTTCTTCTTCTTCTTCTTCTTCTTCTTCTTCTTCTTCTTCTTCTTCTTCTCTTCTTCTTCTTCTTCTTCTTCTTCTTCTTCTTCTTCTTCTTCTTCTTCTTCTTCTTCTTCTTCTTCTTCTTCTTCTTCTTCTTCTTCTTCTTCTTCTTCTTCTTCTTCTTCTTCTTCTTCTTCTTCTTCTTCTTCTTCTTCTTCTTCTTCTTCTTCTTCTTCTTCTTCTTCTTCCTCTTCTTCTTCCTCTTCTTCTTCCTCTTCCTCTTCTTCTTCTTCTTCTTCCTCTTCTTCTTCTTCTTCTTCTTCTTCTTCTTCCTCTTCTTCTTCTTCTTGTTCCTCTTCTTCTTGTTCCTCTTCTTCTTCTTCGTCTTCTTCCTCTTCTTCTTCCTCTTCTTCTTCTTCCTCCTCTTCTTCTTCTTCTTCTTCTTCTTTCTCTTCCGCTTCTTCTTCCTCTTCCTCCTTTTCTTCTTCTTCTCCTCCTTCTTCTTGTTCTTCCTCTTCATCTTCTTGTTCTTCCTCTTTTTCACTTCTCTCAATCATACGATATTCCTCTTGCAGTAGGCTCATCATTTCTAAAAAGTCATTCACATTTATCTTCCAGTATTTTTAAACCTGCTGCAAGATCATGCCTTGTGGAATTAATGTCCTTCAATTTCTCTTAAAAGGTGTTCGCCGTTCGCGTAAAAAAAATCTTCTCATGCTCCGTCTTTCTTTACATCATCCATCTCGTCATGTCATGGTAAGCAAATGTTACGGGATGGATTAAAACCAGAATTTAGAAAGACCCTTTATTTTGTTTACTACAAGGCACATATATTTTCTCAGTAATCAGCAGAAAAAACGAAGTACTCTTCATTACATAATGCATTACCAACTGTATTAAAGAGTTACTAGTCTAACGATTTGCATTTGCCAATAGTATTGATGCTCTAAAAACAAATGATTTTGTTGATATCATTGCAGAATAATGACGCTGATTTGAAACCACATTTTGGTAATAGGAATTAATCCTTTGGGTTGGAGGAAATCAACTTGGAGCTCAATGAAGACGGGAGGCATGACTGTTGACCTGGATATTCTTCTCCGTGAAGTGGAGGATGCGAAACAGTGACCTGCAAAACATAATGAAGGAAATGTTGATAGTAATGTAATATTTGAAACACTGCAACAGAATAGTAATAGTGAAAATCGTGTTAAGTTTGTTGTAAGACAGTTCCTTGGTGAAAAGGAATCGATTGGTGTTTGCGAATATGAGGATGATGTTGCTGTTGAATATGTAGCTGTAGTTAATGGAGGAGGTGAAGGTATTGATGTTGACAACTCATGCTGCTAAAAACAAGTCCCCAATGTTAGTCAGCAATGGACACATTTCAAAAGCAGAACTTGCTACAGTATCAGCTGAAGCTCTTAACCTTGAATCTATTTACTCGTCAGATAACAGTGTGGAATTTGTGACCAATGAAGCTTCTAAGAGCTCCCAGATCAAAAGAAGACATAGGACACCTGCAAAACCTAGGAGAAGGAAGAAAAACCAAAGCTGTGTTGACTCTGCGATGTCATCAGAGTTATCAATGCATAAAAGTAACTCAAATACTCATCATACCACATACGATCAGTGTGATGTTAACAACAATGGACCAAATAATAATTTTGAACCAGAATCTTCATTTCAGCGAGCCGGTGGCCTTTCTGCACAGAAGACGACAAGTGAATCAGAATTCTTTAATCCACCAAGCACTTCAAATACCGATATTAATGCTCCTTCTTGCAGCTTCTAACACCTGTAAGTGCTTTTATTCTATGCTGGATAATAAACTTCGGTAACACATTAATATTTAATAAAAGTGCACGTTATAAGTATTAAATTTGTAATTGCAGTACATAAATTTAAAACATTGCTCATTTTGACCTTTTTCTCTGTCTTAGATTTCACTGATTATTACCTGCATCCAAAGAAGCTCTTGATGGCATGGAGGGCACATCGATTTACGGGTTGAGATGTCAAAGCCAACTTAAATACAGACCAAGTCCTTCGGAAGTAAAACCACAAACTTGAAGGCATGGCGTCTGATACCACACTAAGGCGTCCTCTTTCATAAAGTCTACGTCTGAGGTGTCGGTGTTTATTTCTTTCAAATTTCTGATTGACATCTTCTGCCGAAACATATATTCAGAATTTCTGGTCTAATTTCATCTTCAGGTGTTTGAAAGCACAGTCTAAATTTGTAGTTACTTTGTATACATATTGTATGCACCCCTGAATACAAAAAAGCATTCTTAGAAAAGTGTCAGTCCGCTTGCGCATTTTCTATCATTTTCATCTCTAAGCATGCATCAGAATCTAATGAATCTCGTACCAAAAATCTATATTTAATTTATATTTAAATATTGTGTTTAATGGAACGATTTTAATAAAACGCTTGAACCAGTAGAAACCAAGCACCAGCGCTAATTGCAAACGTATGAGGAATTAGCTGTCAATAATGAAATAATATGTATTAATTTATGCTCTAAATAAAGTCGATTGAAGTGAGTATAATTATATAATTCAATTATTATAATTAGGATTGTTTATTATTTCGAATTCAAACCTATGAAAAACTTATTCTGAGATAAATTAGAATCGTTCCCACAGTTATTTAAGAAGCTATTCTAAATAACTGAAAAATTGAGGACCAACAGTAAATTCTCAGCTTTGCTGCATAACAGTGATGCATTGGCTTAAATCGTCAAGGGATTAAGCTTTATGCAGTGCAAACTACTTAACTGAAATCTCTTGCACGAAATGTTAGTTTCCTCAGGTGGCATCACAGATGTTACAGGCAACCCGATTTTATCCGAGTAGTGTCGATAGATGGTAAGGTTTGGCTGCGTTACGTCGAAGTGAAAATTAATTTTTTCCATAACTCAAAAAGAAACAGTTCAAAATGGCAAAGCGATATATCATTTCATTTCTTGTGATATTCACTAAAACTAAAACCAATGACTACACATGTCTTTATATTCCTATTCTGAGGGGGAATTAAAATGTATAAAATGCACGTGTAATTCTAGAAACTAAATTCCATTTCTTAATACCGTGTAACAGTTATTTATGGAGATTGGGAGGTAAGTTGACGTTTAACTGCGAAATAAAGAAAAAAAATAACGTCCGAGGCGTTAGCGCCATGCATGCTAAACCTCAGATGTCGCTTTTTTATATGTCATTTTATCTGTTACTTAAGATAAAAAATCAAATTGATTTATGAATTATAAAATGTTGAGTAAGATTTAAAAAATTGTATACATTCCAGATGTACTTTTGTTTGTTGTTTTCCAGATAACCAAAGAAAAACTGAACATTGGACTAAGGTAATCGATAGACCAAGAGATTATAATATTGTCTTTGCACTAAATTAGAGTAGGCGTTCCTGAAAAATGATGTGTTTTTGTTTTAACTTCAGTCTTCTGCTGGAACTGCTATATTGCCTCTGGTAGAGATACTTCGACTCAATGCAGAGATTATTCATGTCTAAGGGTAAAAAGCCTAGTTTTCGGTATAAAAGTATCGCGTAATGGTTTATCTTCTCTTATGGTGGATGATAAATATATATCTTAACTACGGCTTTATGTAACTCGACAAAATTTTGTTCGTGTATCTCTTACGTTTTACACCTATGCACAAGTCATCCAGGAGGAAAAGGACTACTGAGGACATTCTCAGAAAATTCAAGACACACATTTCATTTATCGCGAAGGCAATTTAAAGGTGTAAGCCAAACACTTAAAACCACTTTAAATAAAAACCAAGAATTTTCTAAAACTTTTCCACGTAAATGCTAGCAGTGTGTTCTATCATTTAAGGTTAACCAGTTATGCAAAGCTCATCCAAAATGAAGAGCAGTTTGCGCTTGTATCCTGGTGGCAGCGTGACTGCCTCAGATTCAATAGTTCTCCAGGGTGAATCTCTGTCAGGTTGTGTTATCTGAATGATGTTCTGTCCGGGTTTTCCTTTATCTCAAAGACGAACGCCACCAAATTCTAAACTCTATGGACTTTGTGCTAATCTGATCATTATTTAATGCATTTCCTTCGTTGTCCAATATGATTTACATTGGTGAACGTTAATTAAAATATGAGAGGTGGGCATCTGTGATGACATTTCCAGGAAGTTCAAGAGGGTTTATTTGTAATGAAACTGTATTTAATATGCCATATTAATCAACATCATTAGCCATTATTAACAAAATCTAAATTTCGAAAAGTGTTCCGTGTATTGTTGTGCGGGAAGAATTTTCGTAAACCTTCTTGAAGAATTCATGGAAAATATTGATCTTGAATACGAAGTTGGGCATTTAAAATACTTTTCATCTTCAGCTGTGCCTTTGACACACTCGCACCCACACCCACACCCACACACCACCCCGACCCACGCCACCTAACACACCCAAACTGACACACCCACAACCCACCCACACACCTCAAACACCTACACCCCAACACCCAAATCCACAACCCCAACACCAACACCTCCCCATCACATGCCATTCTCTAACGGTGCTTTCTTTGAATTTATGATGTTAGAAAACTTAGAAAACATATATTTTCGGGAAATTCCTTGTTTCGAATTTTTGGGTGAGATAAAATACCTGCGCCCTGTACTTCTTTTACAGAACATAGTAATTGTTGTAACATAGTAATTGTTCGTAACATAGTAATTGTTGTATTCATGACTTCTCTACCCGTACGCTTCATGTTAATCGAGATAAACATTTCAGGAATTCTGTTTCTTGCTGGTTTTCTTTTAGTTGCAAGCAGAATAAGACAATAGAGTGGGCTAATGGAATCAGTCATACATTTTTAGCAGACTTTTAAATTTCATTCTTCTTGAATAAACTAGAGATAAAAAGATATTTTATGTGTGGACTCACCAAAAATACCTCATATTATGATTACCATTATCAAAAATGCCAATTCTACGATCTACTCATTTTAATCATAGGAAAATAATCCTTCTCTGAAATCAGACTGGCTCAGATGGCTACAGGCTCCTATTGATTCCATAGTCGCGTGCTGCAATCAGCCCAATCTGATGGATTTTAAGTGCATTTGAAACTGACAGCATCATGTAGCTAAATTTACTAGCCTATTAAAGTACCAACACAGAAACGAAATTCCGGCACACCGGTGATGGTAAAATCTTAGCAGTTGACAGCTGCGCTAACAAAGCGTTTATTTTAATTGGTGATTTTCTTGTAGGTAATTTGGGTTTACGGATTGCAGGATGTTTAAGCGATTTTAAATATATCAAGATATAGTCGCTATATATTTGCTTTGAAGGTCCATTCTCCCTGCATGGATAACAGATAACAAGATTTAATAAGAACTTTCTTTCTGAGAAACTTATTGATATTAGAAAATTCTAGTGAACCAAGGAATATTTTTGAAATGATATGCTACAAGGTGAACAAAAGGTATTTGACATAAACTGTGCGTTTTATAAATTTCTGCATTTTTGTACCATACTTACAAAGCTAAACGGAAATTATTTATTACCAAGAGGACTTCACAGGCGTTTCGCTCTAAATTCAAAACGTTAAACCTTATTAATCATACACACAGTATGATAACTAACGTTCTGTGTAGTTTTCTTAAGGAAATAAGCAACATATATAAATGTTCAATGCAATAAGAATTCCAAGAGCAGGGATAGCTTTGATACCTTTATTCAGCATCACCGAAAGCTATATGTTACGTTTCACTTTTAGGTTAAGCTGCATATTCACATGCGCGCATATTTATCGCGTTAAGTGAGACTTCAAAATCGGACGTCAAATGAAAGGTGAATATCATAACTTTGACAGGAATATACCAAATGCAATGTTCCTGCGAATAATGCCCGTAACCCAAATTCGGGTGATCATGAATTCGATAACATTGGAACGCCATATTGATTCCTGAGTTTCTCGGGGATTTTTCACCGGAGCATTGACGAAATCCTGGGATAGAAAACGGTGTGTCCCAAATTTCATTTCGTTCATTTTCAACTTTGTAACAAATGGCTGGATGTAGGATCTAATCCTGAGATTTGCTTAAAGTTTTATATCTGCATTTCTTCAGGAAGTTAAGCTTAAAATCACAACAAAGTTGTACATACACAAAAGAAAAAAACTGGCAGAGATGCAAGCGCGTTAATAAAAACTTTTTGTAATATATTTTGGGGAAGTAAGTCCCCGCCCGAATCTTGTAACACATACACACTGACAGGTAAATGGATTAGAACTGTTTAAAAATACATTTTATTCCATGCCGGATTATAAACCTTGGTGATACATTAAGACTTAATGAAAATTAACTTTGTTATCCATCATTTTGAAATTGCGGTACATAAATTAAAAAACATTGTTAATCCTGATGTTCACATTTTCATTTCTTTTTCACGAATTACCTGCACCCAAAGAAGTTATTGACGGCATGGAGGATACATTGGTTTACGGGTCGAGATCTCAAAGCCAGTTTAGGTATCGAACAACTCCATGTGAAAGCATGGCGTCTCCGACACCTTCCTCAGCATCTCGAGTAAATTTACCACATATAAACAACTAATTGGCCTCCTCTACAGCAAAATATTTTTATCTATTTCCATGTCTAATTCTATATTGAAATGCTTGAATATACAGTCTAAAAATGCAGTTACGTTGTATGTATGTTTTATGGTCCCATCTTGAGAATCAGCGTCTTCTCTATCCATTAAAGTAACAAATTTATATCTAAACTTTGAAGTTGTACAAGCTTAATTTGAGTAGAAATAGAAGAATAAAGCTTTCTGATATTCAGTTGTTTATACGAAAATGTTTTCATGGCTTACTCACTGTGCTAAGATAAAGCATAGAGAACACAAGACATCTCTGAAGAGGCATTTTGCTTACACTTTGACGTTAAAATATCTCAACCAAGGTTTGAAAAGCTGTTCTTTTTCTCTTTCTCTACCACGGTACATAGTAAAACTGGAAAAGGTGTTGTATTCTCTTAAAAATTTGATAGCAGGATCTATCTGGGAATATGTGTTTGGAGGTTTCGTGAACATAAAGACAAGCTATTACCGAAAAATTGTCCTCGTTCTGTGCACGTGGATGTGTTTGAACAGCTTAGACCAAAACTGCATTTTCTTGTACTCGTATAATCCTGTGTTCCTTTAAACTACTCGTATATGCTTATTGCACAATGAACTTTAGGTTCGACATAAACGCTCCATTATTGCTGTTTTTCCTGGAGGCTCAAAGAGGAATATGGGAGTTGAGTGGAATTTAAGAGATGGTTGAAGCTGGGAGCATTCGTGTTATGAGTACCTTACTCAGGAGTTTTTAACGACCATAACTGTTTAAGTTGTTAAGTTTATATTTCCCTATGCTCCTTAGATAATTTTATAACCTTAAGCCACATTAATGTATTTGTTGGTGTGCGATATACCAAGGTAAATATTGTGCTTAATTGTGACAGATTCTATGGAACTGCGACTTTTGTTTAGTGTCCTGCTTCCAAAATACAAGCAGCAAGACGTTAGTTTAGCACCTGCACTACTGGAGCAAAGCGCATGTAAACACATCATTAATAGTTTATTTATTTATTTATTTATTTATTTATTTATTTATTTATTTATTTATTTATTTATTTATTTATTTATTTATTTATTTATTTATTTATTTATTTATTTATTTATTTATTTATTTATTTATTTATTTATTTATTTATTTATTTATTTATTTATTTATTTATTTATTTATTTATTTATTTATTTATTTATTTATTTATTTATTTATTTATTTATTTATTTATTTATTTATTTATTTATTTATTTATTTATTTATTTATTTATTTATTTATTTATTTATTTATTTATTTATTTATTTATTTATTTATTTATTTATTTATTTATTTATTTATTTATTTATTTATTTATTTATTTATTTATTTATTTATTTATTTATTTATTTATTTATTTATTTATTTATTTATTTATTTATTTATTTATTTATTTATTTATTTATTTATTTATTTATTTATTTATTTATTTATTTATTTATTTATTTATTTATTTATTTATTTATTTATTTATTTATTTATTTATTTATTTATTTATTTATTTATTTATTTATTTATTTATTTATTTATTTATTTATTTATTTATTTATTTATTTATTTATTTATTTATTTATTTATTTATTTATTTATTTATTTATTTATTTATTTATTTATTTATTTATTTATTTATTTATTTATTTATTTATTTATTTATTTATTTATTTATTTATTTATTTATTTATTTATTTATTTATTTATTTATTTATTTATTTATTTATTTATTTATTTATTTATTTATTTATTTATTTATTTATTTATTTATTTATTTATTTATTTATTTATTTATTTATTTATTTATTTATTTATTTATTAATTATTTATTTATTTATTTATTTATTTATTTATTTATTTATTTATTTATTTATTTATTTATTTATTTATTTATTTATTTATTTATTTATTTATTTATTTATTTATTTATTTATTTATTTATTTATTTATTTATTTATTTATTTATTTATTTATTTATTTATTTATTTATTTATTTATTTATTTATTTATTTATTTATTTATTTATTTATTTATTTATTTATTTATTTATTTATTTATTTATTTATTTATTTATTTATTTATTTATTTATTTATTTATTTATTTATTTATTTATTTATTTATTTATTTATTTATTTATTTATTTATTTATTTATTTATTTATTTATTTATTTATTTATTTATTTATTTATTTATTTATTTATTTATTTATTTATTTATTTATTTATTTATTTATTTATTTATTTATTTATTTATTTATTTATTTATTTAATTATTTATTTATTTATTTATTTATTTATTTATTTATTTATTTATTTATTTATTTATTTATTTATTTATTTATTTATTTATTTATTTATTTATTTATTTATTTATTTATTTATTTATTTATTTATTTATTTATTTATTTATTTATTTATTTATTTATTTATTTATTTATTTATTTATTTATTTATTTATTTATTTATTTATTTATTTATTTATTTATTTATTTATTTATTTATTTATTTATTTATTTATTTATTTATTTATTTATTTATTTATTTATTTATTTATTTATTTATTTATTTATTTATTTATTTATTTATTTATTATCTATACACATATTATATCTCCAAGCATGACAAAAGAAATCGTACAGATTTTACATTGTTGCTTCAGTGGGAATGCATATATCGAGGTCCCTTGCGTTTAAAAGAGCATTCCTAGAGAATATTCGTGCTTGCTTCCTTGCGTGTACTCCCTATTATAGCATTGCTCAACAGCTATTTTGCATATTTGAGTTTGATTTATGAGTCACTATGTTTACACTCAACTTCACTTACTTGTTGTTGTATAATTGAAACGTTTTCAAAATCATTCTATCTCATCCTCAGCTGTTTGGTGACTAAATGAACCTTCGTCTTCTTCCACTACTACGGAGCTCCGATCTCTCTGCCATCTGGTGTTAGGGGCACTAAGTTTTAATACTTCATTTAATGCCGGGATTTCAAAATTTATAAGTTTATCACGGTTTTTGTTTATGAATATTTTTTCCCAAATATCCAATTCCTCTTAGTTTTTCCTATGTAGCTCTTTTCACAGCTTTCACCAATTAATCTGATAAATTACTGATTTCAAATTGTTGGGGATTGTATTTTTCAGTGGTTTATTTAGCTGGTTCCTCAGACTGAATTTGTTTTGGGGTGCTAGTTTTAAGTTTAGTGTTTTGAAGATTCGTTCAACTTTTCTAGAAGCCCATGGATGGTGGGTGAATTTTCTATATTGCCAATTTGTGTTTTTAAGTGGTGTGAGAGTGGTATTTTTTGATATTATCTTCTGTTTTTCTTTTCTCTTCATCATGTTCCTTATGATGACTGGGTTGAATCCCTTTAATACCGCTATGTCTTTTATGTGTTGTTGTTCTTTCAAAAGTTCATCCTTACTTAGTGGGATGTTGTATAGCCGGTGAATTAGACTTCTAAAGGCAGCTAGTTGATGTGAAACTGGGTTGTATTCATTTTTCTTTATATAATTATCTATGTGTGTGGGCTTCCTGTATATTCCAAAATCTACACCATGACGATTTCTAGTAATTTTGAGGTCCAGAAAGGGTAGAGTTTTGTCTCATTCTACTTCCATAGTAAATTGGATGTGATTATCTTGCAGGTTTAGTAATTTTGGAGAATCTTCTCTAAGTGTTTCCGGAATGATAGCAAAAACATCAACATATCTCTGCCAAAATTTATAAAACTGTGGGAAGGCCTTTACTATGTGTGTTTCAAAATAGCTCATGTATAGGTCTGCTAAAATAAGTGAAAGTGGGCTCCCCATAGCTAATCCTTTCGATTGTCTGTAGAATTTTTGGTTAAACATGAAGTAATTATTCCTTATGCATAAATCTTTAAGATTAATAATGTCATCTATTTCTCTGGGGTCCGTTGTAGTCTGTGTCAGCCATTTTTTGAGGAATGTAGGTATTTTTTCTACTGGAATGCTTGTAAAAAGTGCCTTAACGTCAAACGAAACTAGTATGTGATTTTCTGGGATGTCGTACTTCTGTAGGTGATTTATCAATTCTAAAGGAGTTTTTTATTCCGAAACTTTGAAATTTGTCATATGATTTTAATTTTCTTACTAACCACTTTGCAATGTGGTATGTAGGTGAATTGATGCCATTGATGATGGGTCTCATTCTGTTGTCTTGTTTGTGGATTTTTGGCAGACAATACAACCTTGGTAGTGTGGGTTTGGAAGACTTTAAGTTGTATTTTTCAGATGTACTTAATGTTTTTGTAATTAATAAAGCTTTATTAACAGAAGTGATACTTTTGTATAACGGATTTTTTGGAATTATCTCATATTCTGGACTGTATAACATAAGGTTTACTCTCTGAATATGGTCTTGTCTCCATAATTACTAGAGAATTACCTTTGTCGGCTTTTAGATATACCACAGGCTTCCTATTTAAATTTCTTATTGTTTTTTGTAAGTTTTATTACATATTGGGAATAACTGCTTTATTATATCCAGACATTCAATTTTGGCTTTGGTTAAGTTTTCATTTTTTAGGTTATGTGTGGCTATTTCTATGTCGGCGATGAAATCGTCTTTATTATTTGAGACGTTAACACACGTATTGAAACCTTTCTGGAGTAATCTAATTTCATCGGTTGTAAACTTTTGTTGCGATAGGTATATTACGTTAACTTGTTCTTTAAAATCCCGGTGTTTTGGCTGATGAGGGTGTTCCAGTTACCGTTCTTTTAACAGTTTGAATTTATTCCTAAGTCTTTCGTTTTTCTTAATCATTAATATGTTTAATTTTTCGTGAACCTGCATTTCGAAATTTTGCCAAATGTGTATTCCTAATGTATTCCTAATGAAGAATACTTCACTGTTAATAATGCTTCTGCTTTTAATATTTAAGCTATTTTGCACCTGGGATGTGATAAGCATAAACCACTGTGCATTTTGGTGTGTACAATCATAATACACCTTTGAAAATGTAAGAAGACGTGCCATATTTTGAGTATTTGATTTTCCGTATTTTAGATTTCGTATACATTATTTCTCTTTTTGCAGTTTTTCTGTTTTGATGTTCATATGTTGACATGTACTGGAAACGCAAATGTGAACAATACCCCAGAGGTTTAGCCGAATAGTCATTTTGCATCCAATTCATATCATTATTGGCCTTTCCAAGGTTTCTTTAAACGCTCTTGATTATGAAAGTGTGGTCTTCATTCCCTTAAAATAAAAGTTTTCCAAATTAACGCTTTCACCATGACATTCTTACCATGGAAACCCGTTAGCAAAACATTGGAATTCTTCGATGTTGAGTGTCTACTGCTGAGGTCTTGATAGTGGGACGAATAAAACGGCAAACAAAAGAAGAGATCCGTGGTCACATTTTTTATAATCCAATGAGGATTAAAGATGAAAATACATTCAAAACTAATTTGGACGTTTCATTAGCATCATGGCCATCTACAGTTACAAAATCATGTTGACTTCAAACTTTCTAAATGTATAATTTTGTTTGACATATCTGTGTCAATTTTTGCTATTATCATATTTTATTCTGCTGTGTAATTTAAAAAATATGATCTCATGGAGAACAACTGATTTTCTCAGTTCATTCCTAACACCAAAGTTAGGTAAATCCACCATTTACAATCCAAAGGCAGAAAATACTTTAAATTTATTCAATAGTGCAATTTTATTTTCTTAAATATTTGCAAATATTACGTTTATTGCCCATTTTCCTTTAGTTGCAACCATAATAAGGGAATAGAGTAAGCTCCTAGATCCATTTATATTCTAAGCATAATTTGTAATTTCATTCTTCATGCTTAACCTAGAGATAAAATAAAAATATTTGATTTGCACACTCAGAAAACATAACTTCTTCATTATTGTACCCACTGTTCCAAAAAAATGCTAATTTTGCAATCTCTTCACTTTAATCATACGAAAATAATGGTTCGTTTAATTCAGAGTGGCTCATACGGCTACAGGCTCCTACTGATTCTATGGTCGCGTGCAGAAACAGCCTAACCCGATGGTTTTAAAGTGCATATTAAACCGACAGCACCATGTCGGTAGATTTAACAGCATATTAAAGTACCAACAAGGATTCGAAATTCCGCCACAACTGTGGTGGTGATATATAAGCAGTTGACAAAGTATTTTTTATAATTTGTAACTCTCTTTTGGGTCAATCGGTGTTAAAGGACACAGGAGGTTCTGGCTTTTGTAATATTTCAGGAGCTAGTCTCCATTTAAGGGCCTCGGAAGTCCATTCTCCTTGCACGGACAAGGGATAGAAGGATTTAAAAGGAACTTCCCTTTTCAGAAACTTATTGATAATAAAAAATTCAAATGAACCAAGGTTATATCTTTGAAGTGATAGACGTTAATGTGAAATAAAAATAAGTATTTTCGCCGACTGTCTGTTTACAACTTCTGCACTTTTCGTGTCTCACTTAACTAAATAAATAGAATTTATTCATTAAAAGAGGACTTCATAGGCGTTTTGCACTGAATTCAAAGTGTAAAGCTCTATTAATCATATACGCCGGTCCAATAACTAACGGTGCGATTACATTCTTTAGGGAAATTAGAAGTGGAGATAAATGTTCAGTGCAATGAGTAACTTCGAGAGCAGGAATATTTTTTGTAATAATTTTCCTGCATCGCTGAAAGCCATTTATGTTACGTTTCATTCTTAGTTTAATCTGGCTGTTAAAATGCGCGCATATTTATCGCATTAAGGGAGACCTCAAACTCGGAAGTCAAATGAAATACGAATATCATAATTGTGATACGAATATTACAAATGCGATGTCACTGGAATAATGCCTGCGGCCATTTAAGCATCAGAATTAAAATCTGTTTCATATATCACGCTGTTAAAAGCTGACTAAACAATTTTTCCTGGACCCAAATATATTAATTATCCAATAGATAAAACTAGCACCATACAGATTTTCCTATATATTGGTCAATGTTTATTTTTAATACTTATTCAAACACTCAAATACTTTTGAAGCTTAAAATGAGAAAGTATGGGGCACAGGAAATGGATAAATGATTCCAGAATAATCCGCATAAATAATTGAGAATTGTAATGCATTGCAAATGATATGAACTAATGTGTGGGTTTGTAAATCACAGCTACTACCTACATATCTTACTATTAACTTTTGTATGCGCACTAAGTGGTTCGTTTTAAACTTTACACATACTTTCATAGCTATTAAAAATTCACAATCTGAAATTGTGAGAATTATGTAACAAATTGGAAAGTTTAAGGTAATATAACTCTATAATGGGTCAGAAAAAGTTACCCTGCAGCTCTCAGTTCCCTTATAAACGTGATAAATTTAAAATTTGCATTTTTAATTACATTATTAAGACTGGAAGTCTGACTGTTTCTATCAAGTACTGAGCTCTTTGTGTCAAAGAACTTCAAAGCCACTGCTCTGAGTACTCAAATAATACGTTTTATCCTTCTTGCAAATAGCTCAAACAGAGGTATATCGTCAAGATATTTTAATTTTTTTCTAGGCAAACGGAAATATCGAAATATATTCCTGTAAAAGTGTGGTTTGAGGCGGGATAGCTTCCTGACAGCAAGTTAATATTGCACTGTCAAACAGTTCTATAATATATTTAAATCTCAGTGGTTATCTCATTGGAACGATAATTTAAATTATTCAGAAATGTTGAAAATAAATTTTCCATGTAAAGTGTTATTTGAGTTGGCAGCATTTTGTTAAAAGTGAATTAAAATTACATTATCAAACATTTGTGAACTGTGTCTAAAGTTTAATGTCAGTAGCTTATCGGAATGTTAGATTAACACAATCGAAACATTTAAAAGCAAACTTTCCGTATAAATGGTAGCTTGGAGACATAACACTTTTTGAAATATATCTGCTGTAAACCAATTCTGAGTTATGTTGAACGTTTCAACTCTCTAGCTCAACATAAAACTAATACAATTGCAATCTAAGTTCTCAGAAACTTGTAACGAGTAGTTGGATGTAGGATCCAATTATGAGCTGTGCTTTTCATCAGGAACTTAAACTCAAAATCACAGCAAAGTTTGGACAGAAAAATACTGATGAAGGAGAAAGTTTGTCTACGAAAACTTTTTGAAAGTGTCTGTCCCCCGCACGAATCTCGGCACTCATACACACTCATAGGTAAATTGATCAGAGAAATGTTCCCAAAATGTTTAAAAATATATTTTATTCTATGCCGGATAAAAAGCTTTGGAGATACATTAATATTTATTAAAAATTCACATTGATTTTCTTAATTTTGGAATTGCGGTGCATAAATTTAAGACATTGCTGATATTGATGTTAAAATCTTCCTTAGTTTCCACCGCTCATTACCTGCAACCAAAGAAGGTCTTGACGGCATGGAAGATACAGCGGTTTACGGGATGACATCTCAAAGCCAGCTTAGGTGTTGAGCAATTAATTCCTTCTGAAATAAAAGCACATACAGTTGAAAGCATGGCTTATCCGACACCTTCTTCAGCATCTCCAGGAAGTTTACAGCATGAAGACGTTTATTTTCATAAGGTCTCCTTTAAAGGTTTCGATACTTATTTTCTGAATTCCTAATTGGCATCGTCTACACAAATATATATTCATTATTTCCAGGTATAATTCCATCTTGAAGTTTTTGAACGTACAGTAGAAATTACAGTTAAGTTATATGTATCTTTTATAATCCCACCTTGAGAACCAACTTCTTTTACCATTAAAATTACAAATTTATATCTAAACCTATGAAGTTGTACAAGTTTTATCTGAAAATAAATAGAAGAATAAATTTCTCCCATACTCATATGGTTATACAACATTATTTTCATGGCTTACTCGATGTGCTACGATCAAGCACATAGAACACAAAACATGGAGAACTTTGCATAAACTGTGACGATTTAATAACTCAAACGAAGTTTAGAATGCTCTATTCTTTTCTTTCTCTACCACGTACATAGTCAGGTTGAAGAAGATAATGCATTCTACTAAAAACTTTGTTAGCAAGATCTATCTGCAAATATGTGTTTTGATATTTCGGGAACGGAAAAAATATCTCGTCCTGATATGGTCGCCAAACTTTACGGGATGGAATAAAACTACAATTTAAAAAGACCGTTTATGTTGTTTACAACGAGGCACATATATTTTCTCAGTAATCAACAGAGCAAAGGAAGTACTATTCATTACAGATGCATTACCAACTGTACTAAAGAGTTATTAGTCTAACGACTTGCATTTGTCAACAATATTGATGCTGTAAAAACAAATGATTTTGTTGATATCATTGCAGAATAATGACGCTGATTTGAAACCCACATTTTTGTAATATGAAATACTCCTTTGGGTTGGAGGAAATCAACTTGGAGCTCAATGAAGATGTGAAGCATGACTGCTGACCTGGATATTCTTCTCCGTATAGTGGAGGATGTGAAACAGTGACCTACAAACCATAATGAAAGAAATGTTGATAGTAATGTAATATTTGAATCACTGCAACAGAATAGTAATAGTGAAAATCGTGTTGAATTTGTTGTAAGACAGTTCCTTGGTGAAAAGGAATCGATTGGTTAATTGCGAATATGAGGATGATGTTGCTGTTGAATATGTAGCTGTAGTTAATGGAGGAGGTGAAGGTATTAATGTTGACAACTCATGCTGCTAAAAGCAAGTCCCCAATGTTAGTCAGCAATGGACACATTTAAAAAGCAGAACTTGCTACAGTAACAGCTGAAGCTTTTAACCTTGAATCTATTTGTTCGTCAGATAACAGTGTGGAATTTGTGATCAATGAAGCTTCTAAGAGCTCCTAGATCAAAAGAAGACATAGGACAGCTGCAAAACCTAAGAAAGGGAAGAAAAACCAAAGCTGTGTTGATTCTGCAATGTCATCAGAGTTATCAATGCATGCCAGTATCTCAAATACTCATCATACCACATACGATCTGTGTGAAGTTCACAACAATGGACCAAATAATAATTTTGAACCAGAATCTTCATTTCAGCGAGCCGGTGGCCTTTCTGCACAGAAGACAAGTGAATCAGAATTCTTTAATCCGCCAAGTACTTCAAATGCCGATATTCATGCTCCTTCTTGCAGCTTCCAACACCTGTAAGTGCTTTTACTCTATGCTGGATAATAAACTTTGGTGACACATTAATATTTAATAAAAATTCACATTGGTATTATTACATTTGAAATTGCAGTACA
This sequence comes from Mantis religiosa, assembly GCA_030765055.1. NCBI lineage: Eukaryota > Metazoa > Arthropoda > Insecta > Mantodea > Mantidae > Mantis > Mantis religiosa. The sequence continues at coordinate 90,438,142 of CM060950.1, forward strand.
TAACTTTAAAAGATTGCTGATCTTGGTGTTTATCTCTGTCTTAGATTTCACTGATTATTACCTGCATCCAAAGAAGTTCTTGACTGCATGGAGGATACATCGGTTTACGGATAGAGATGTCAAAGCCTACTTAGATACACACCAAGTCCTTCGGAAGTGAAAGCACAAACTCGAAAGCATAGCGTCTTCGACACCTTTTTCAGGAACGCCAGGATCTTTACCACATGAAGTCGTCTACTTTCATAAAGTCTCCATCCGAGGTTTTGGTGATTATATTTCTTACTTTCTAAATGGCATTTTCTGCAGAAACATATTCTCACGATCTATAGTCTTAATTTCATCTTCAAGTGTTCGGAACCACAGTCTTAAGTTGTAGTTGCTTTTTATAAAACTTTTATGCACCAACGAATTCAAAAAGATATTATTAAAGAAAGTTCAGTGCGCGCGCATTTTCTGCCATAATTTTCATCTCTTAGCATGTTTTAGAATCTAATGAATCACATACCAAAAATATAAATTTAATTTTATATTTAAAAATTAAGTGATTTAATGAAACCGTTTTAATAAAACGCTTGAACGAGTAGTGACCAACAGTCTCCACAAACTAGCAACACCAGCGCTAACTGCAAAGGTATGAGAAATTAGCTGTCAATAATGAAATAATGATATGTACCAATTTATACTGTAAATAAAGTCGAGTGAAGTGAGTTTAATTATATAAATAAATTACTATAATTACAAATGTTTATTATTTCGATTTCAAACCTATGAGAAACTTATTCTGAGATCAATAAGAATTGTTTCCGCAGTTATTCAAGAAGCTATTCTAAAGAACTGAAAAGCTGAGGACCAACAGTAATGCATGGTTTAAGTACTTGAGGGACGAATCTGTATGCAAGCCAAAATGCTTAATTGAAATCTCTTGTACGAGAAATTAGTTTCCTCTGGTTGCAACTCAAATATTACAGGATTATCACTGCCGTAAGACCTGCAGGAAAAACGCCAGGTTCTGTCAGAGGGTTTCAGTACAATTTATTTGCAACAAGCTAGGGCATTTTCGGTCAAATCCCTTAGCTAAAAGACTTTCGGCTATATGCAAAGCGCCTCTGGAAGAAGCACGTCGACAAGGAATAAAATATTTTAGATACTTAATTATTTTTTCTGCATTTTTTGACAGTTCTAGGCATGGAATTATAGAAAGAGATTGACACCAAATAAGAATACCATAAACAGACCATCATATTAACATGCACTGACACTGTTATATGTTCAGCTCCCTTCAAAAGAATCTGAAAATATCAGCACTACTGGTGCCTTCATCACCACAATTACATCCTGGTAACTTCTACCAGATTTTACTGTTTTTATAGCAGCGGTTCTATACATACTGCATAGCCACGATATTCACATAGTTTCCGACTATGTTTGTGTCTAATTTTTTTTTAAGCCAATACCTCGAAGGGCTGTTTGACACTGACTTTCTGAATCCAGTTTACAAACACAAGATGCATCGCTGGTGCTGTGTTGTGCTATACTCAGAGCATGTTTAGCTTCATCTGTACATCGTAGGGGGAGAAGAGATTGCGTTCCACCCAAAAATTCGATTCAAAATTTCATTGAGAATTTACATATTGTGGTCCAGGAATACAAAAAGCATTTTTAGTAAATGCTCCGCGCGTTTGTGTATGTTTGTGAACGCGCGCGCGTTCGTACGTGCGTGCGGTGAGTTTCACTTACTTGATGGTATTCTAGCATTGTTTATTTTTATTTATATATTTATTTAAGTATTTACGTTTTTATTTATTTACTTATTTATATATTCTGAACATATCAGGCTTATAAGCCCAATTACAACGTTCATCATATATATGATTTACATATAGTAATATACAAATACAAATAAAACACAAGAAACACAGAAATTAACACAAAGTAATACAGAGAGGGTAAATAAAGAATAGAAAGAATTATAAAAGAAGAAAACGGGGAAAAAATTAAGGTGGTACTGTAAGTAACTTGACTACTATTACTAATTACAGTAATTATAGTGTTATCTTTAATAACTAGAATACTGAATCTTGGTATTATTCCATTCTCGATTGATCACAAAAATAAATGGTATAAATTTCAAACAAAACTAACAAAAGTTTCAGATATTTAAATTTTCACCCTTAAGCCCCCCTGAAACCAACATTTTTGTTTTTTGACACTTCACACATTGTTTTTCCTTACTGAAGTCAATTTATATGTATTTTAATTATATGACAATAGCTGCTATTTTAACTTGCTGTGGAGCCATTTATGATTTTTGGAGTAAATGCAGAACTGTTTCATCTAGGGAACCGCAAAATAGTGTGTGTTTACGGAATTTGTTGCAGTATATGTTGCGATTGTGTTATTTTGTTATAGTGCAACTATAGTGAATTTTAAGAGGCATTTTACAAAAATTGTTAATTTCTAAGTGTTTATTTAGCAAATGTTTAGTGCCTGTTTTGCTGTCCATTTTCAGTGCCTTTTTCGTGCCCATTTAACAAATTTTTAGTGCCTATAAATCACCTACCTAACGATGAGTGCCAACTGCTGAGGTCTTGTTAGACGGGGTGATGGAACGGAAAGCAAAAGAAGAGCTCCGTTGTCACAGTTTTCAAAAACCGAAGACGATTAAAGGTGAAAATATCTTCGGAACTATTTTGGGCTTTTTATTGGGATCATGCTTATATACACAAACAAAATCATATGGACTTCTAACGTTCTGAATGTGTGTTTTTGTTTGACACACACACACACACACACACACACACACACACACACACACACACACACACACACACACACACACACGCGCGCGCGCACACACACACAGACACACACACACACATATATGTCAATTTTCGCTATTACCATATTCCATTCTGATGTAAATTTTAAAACAAATTATGTCATGGAAAAAACCGATTTAACCAGTTCATTCAGAACTTCAGCATTACGTAAATCTCCTATTTACAAACCAAATGCAGAAAAAAGTTTAAATTTATGAACTAGTGCAATTTTAGTCTCTTAAACATTTGATGAGATTGTGTTTATTGCTCGTCTTCTGATAGCTCCAAACAGAAAAAGGGAATAGATTAGGCTTTTGACTTAGTCATATTCCAAGCACACTTTAAAACTTCATTCTACTTGATTAACCTAGATATAAAGTAAAGAAATCTGATGTGTGCACTCAGAAAACATTACTTTTTCATTATGCTACTCACTGTTCCTAAAGATTCTTATTCTCCGATCTATTCACTTTAATCATACGAAAATAATCGTTCTCTTAATTCAGTGTGGCGCAGAAGGTTACAGACTCCTACCTATTCTATGGTCGCGTGCTGAAACAGCCTAACCTGACGGCTTTAAAGTGCATTTAAAACCGACTGCACCATGTCGGTAGATTTACCAGCATATTAAAGTACCAACAAGGGTTCGAAATTCCGCCACAACTGTGGTAGTAATATCTTACCAGTTGACAGTTTCACTGACAAAGTATTTATTATAATTTGTAACTTTCTGTGTGGTAAATCGGTATAAAGAAATACAGGAGGTTCTAGCAGTTATAATATTTCAGCCATATAATTGCCTCGGATGTTCATTCTCCTTGCACGCACAAGGGATAAAAGGATTTAAAAAGAACTTTCCCTCTCAGAAACTTGTTGATAATAAAAGATTCAAAAGAACCAAGGAATATCTTTGAAATGATAAGCGTTAATGTTAAATAAAAATATTTGACACCGAATGTATGTTTTACAACTTCTGCACTTTTCGTGTCTCATTTAACTAACTAACTCGAATTTATTCATTACCAAGAGGACTTCATAGCTGTTTTGCACTAAATTCAAAGTCTAAAGCTTAATGAATCAGATACACTGTTCCAATAACTAACGCTGGGATTAGGCTCCTTAAGGAAATAAGAAATGTCGATAAATGTTCAAAGCAATGAGTAACTTTGAGAGCAGGAAAATGTTTTGTAATATTTTTACAGATAAATTTTCCGGAGGTAAAATAGTCCCCCGTTCGGAGGTCCGGGTGGGGACATCTGCAGGACGTCAATTACAGAACACTCTCAAAATTCTCCAATGTAATGTTCCACTCATGGCAATGCAAGCCTCAGCTCGGAACTATCCAATACATCTAACTTTAGAGGAGCAGGCACTAATACAACATGAAAAAATGTTGCGGTTAAAAACAACAAATTGGAAGAAAAGATTACTACAAACAATCAAGATGAAAACACAAACAAGTTTACCACACAAAGTTATGGAACTAAAAACAGATCTGAATCTTCCTAATTCTAAAGAAAACATCTTAATCAATGAAAACCCACTCACTTTTGAGCCAATTAATATTCAATTAGATTTAGAACAAATAGTTACAAAATCTGAAACTTCCAAACCTGTACTAAAAGCACTGGCATTAAAAACTGTGCACAATAGATACCCACCTGAAGAATGGTTACATATCTACACAGATGTATCTAACTTGGACAACAACACAGGAGTAGGAATTAAGCGTGTACTGTTCTCATTCTATCCACCAGCAGGATACCACACAACAAATTTTGATGCAGAAGTAACGGCTATTCAAATTTCACTCAAACACCCTCTATACAGAATAGATAAATTAAAAAAATACTGTCATACTTTCTGATTCTAAAGCAGCGCTATGTGCAATAAGTTCATATAAAATGGAGTCAATCCAAATTAAAGAATGTCACAAAATGATCCAACAACTTCAAAAAGCTACAGAAAAGAATTATATTACAGTGGATACCTGCACATTGTGTAATTGCAGGAAATGAATCAGCTGATTTTCTTGCCAAAAGGCGCAAATTTAATTCAGAACAAAAGTAAACACTTGCCCTTTACATCCGTAAAGAGATTACTCAAAAGAAAATATAAAAGCAAACAAAAACAATCAATATCTAACAATGCCAAAGATAAAAAATGGAACATATTAATTTAAAATCCAGATATTATTCCAGAAATCCCACGTAAAGCTGCAGTAACAAATTTTAGATTACTTACGGAACATGATTATTTGGCCAAACACTTACACAGAATAGGAATTTATACAAGTCCAAATTGTCCTCTGTGCAATAAAGAAGAGGAAATGACTGAAGAACATATTTTAACCTGCGAAGCCCAACCTGCCGGGCCCACTACACAGAAATATTGGAGAGCAAGAGAGCTAATGGCTTCATTGCCAAAGCCTAGCATTTGAAAACAACATATTTTTTCTGCATCGCTGAAGGTCATTTGTGTTACGTTTCATATTTAGTTTAAGCTGGCTGTTCACATGCACACATATTTATCGCATTAAGGGAGACCTCGAAATGGGACGTCAAATGAAATACGAATATCTTAATTGTGATACGAATATTACAAATGCGATGTCACTGGAATAATGCCTGCGGCCATTTAAGCATCACCATTAAAATCTGTTTGATATATCACGCTGTAAAAGCGTACTAAACAATTTTTCCTGGCCCCAAATACATTAATAATCCAATATAGAAAACCACCCCCATACAGATTTTCCTAAATCTTTGTCAAGTATTAGATTTCATACCTATTCAAATACTCAGATGCTCTTGAAACTTAAAACGAAAAAGTGTTGTACACAGGAAATGGATAAATAACGGCAGAATAATCCACATAAATCACTGAGAATTGTAATGCAGTGCAAATGATATGAACTAATGTGTGAGTTTGTGAATGACCGCTACTCTATACACATATTACTGTTATCTGTTGTATGTGCCCTAAGTGTTTCCTGCCCACCTCAGTAGCGTGGTGCTAGCATGTCTGCTTCACGTTCAAGAGGTAACGAGTTCGAATCTCGGTCAGATACCTGGTTAAGGTTTTTTTCAGGGTTTTCCCTTATCCTGAGAGACGAATGTCGGGTAACTCTAAGCTCTATGAACCCTGGGCTCATTTGAGCATCATTTCACTCATTACATTCATCGTCCGATATGACTTAACGTCGGAGGATGTAAATTCAAACAAAAAAAAAAGCTTTAAACTTTAAACTTTATAGTAACTTTCATAGCTATTAAGATTTCACAATCTGAAGTTGAGTATTATGTAACAAATTGGAAAGTGTAAGGCAATATAACTCTATAATGGATAAGGAAAGGTTACTCTATAACTCTCAATTCTCTTATAAACGTAACAAATTTAAATTTTGTATTTTTTAAATAAATAATTAAAACTGTCGGTTGTTTCTATCCAGCTCTGAGCTGTTTGTTTCAGAGGTCTTCAAAGGCTATGCTCAGAGAACTCAAAGTATATGTTTCATCTGTCTTGAATATATCTCAAACAGAGGTATTTAATCAAAATCTTTTAACTCATTCCTAGGAAAACGCAAATTTCCAAATATTTTCCAGAAAATTTATGTTTTAACTCGGGATAGCTTTCTGACGGAAAGTTCATATTGCACTGTTAATCAGTTCTATTCTATGTTTAAATCTCAGTGGTTAGCACATTGGAACGACATTTTAAGTAAAACAGGAATCTTAAAAATGAATTTTCCGTATAAAGGATTATCAGAGTTGGCAGCATTTTCTTAAAAGTGGATGAAAATTACATTATCAAACATTTGAGATTTGTGTCTAAAGTTTCATTTCGGTAGCTTATCGGAATGTTAGATTACCACAATCGAAATTTATAAAAGCAAACTTTCTGTATAAATGGTAGCTTCGAGACGAAACCTGCTGTTGAAATATATCTGCTTTTATGCTCAAAACCAATTATGAATTATGTTGAAAGTTTCAAGTCTCTAGCTCAACAGAAAACTGATACAATTGTAATTGAAGTTTTCGAGCACTTGTTACGAGTGTGTGAATGTGGGATCCAATTTTGATCTGTGCTTTTCATCAGGAAGTTAAACTCAAAATCACAAGAAAACGTTTTAAAGGTGTCGGTCCACCGCCCGACACACACACACACACACACACACACACACACACACACACACACACACACACACACACACACACACACACACACACACACACACACACACACACACACACACACACACACACATACATACACACGCTCACAGACACACAAACACACTCACAGGTAAATTGATCAGAAAAGTGTTCCCAAACTGTTTAAAAATTCATTTTATTCAATATAGGATAATAAACTTTAGTGGTACATTAATACTTTGTGAAAATTCGTTTTGATTTTCTAAAATTTTAAATTGCGGTAGATAAGTTTAAAACGTTGCTGTTATTGCTATTCACTTCATTCTTACTTTTCACTGACTTTTACCTGCACCCAAAGAAGTTCTTGACGGCATGTAGGACACATCGGTTTACGGGTTGAGATCGCAAAGCCAGTTCAGGTATTGACCAAATCCTTCTGAAGTAAAAGCACATACATTTGAAACCATAGCGTCTCCTACAGCTTCTTGGGCATCTCCAGTAAGTTTGCCACACCAAGACGTCTTCTTTCATAAGCAGAGCTAGGATTTATATGTACTAACAAGTGTCAAAATATGTACATATATATATGTAGTAAAAATTTCAAAATATGTACATGATGTGCTAAAAATGTCGAATTACGTATATATATGTATATATAATGCACACATATTTGATAAAATATAACCTATAAAATACATTATAAATACTGGGTTCATAAATTAAATTATTCAATTTTTTACCTTTCACTTGTATTTATTCATCATTTCTGCTAGAATAACAATATGCCACAAAATGTTGTTTTAAATTTTCAAACTTGAAGCTTCTCCTGCTGTCTTGCAAAAGTGATTTATATTGGCTGAAGCTTCGTTCTACTGCATATGAAGTGATTGGAGCGTGTTTAAAATTCAGTATGAGAGCAGGAGATATATATGATTCTAGTTTTATATTTGACGAACCACTTAAAATTGCGCTTATTTAGCACAGTTCCTCAAAGCCTGGATTTTTTAAAAACACGTTGGCCACTTTACACTTGACAAGATCAGCTAAATGTCCACTTGCATATTTGAGTTCATGAATCATTTTTTTCAGAATATCAATGTTTTAAGGTAATGTGAGATTATTATTTTGTAGTTTGTGAATTGGTTTTGCTATATTACAAACATTTGATTGAATGTAACACAAATCAGTTTTTACACATTCGTCACTCAACAAGGATTTCAGAACGTGAGGCGGAAACTCTGGTTACTGGCAACCATTGTCAGCCGACCCTAACGGGAGCATCTTTTGTATATGCTAGGGTTCAAGGACCCAGAGCCACGTCTGTCTTGGAAGAAAGTCCAGAGGGTCCAGAGGTAGTCCTAGTCGGACGGGGCTATTTTCTTTTTCTCCGTCCGGGTGTCTTATGCCGCAGTACCTAGCCGCTTTGCGGCTTAACCTGCGAAATGAGCTAGTATTTGGTTCCATGTTCTGCTGGGGTGTTTGCCCCTTTGAGTTAAATCTCGTGGGCAGCTGCACTAAATCTTTCCCCCGTTTTCGGAGACACGATTTAATTTTCTGCTCCGTTTTAGCTACGGGTTGTGTAGCGCTTGAACCATCAGGCGTAAAAATTGGTGCCAGAGACATCTGGGGTTTTCCTTGGGTTAAACAAGGGGCCCCAAGACGTCTCTCGGCAGTCTGAAGGACGGCAAGCGTCTTTGATCTCTCTGGTCATACCTTCCCAGGGAGTCCACTAAAGGGTTGGGGTGAATTTGGATTTTGTCGTACATTGATTGTGCCCTCTCGCGAATGACATCGACAATGTACGGGATCTGGGAGTGTTCATGTAGGATATGAGCAGGGAATCTCCAGCCTGTATCGTAAATGATGCAGAGTGCCTTGTTCTGCAGCGTCTGGAGCCTGACGAAAGTGGTATTAGCCACTGTTCCGCAGATCCCTCAGATAGATGGACGGATGGACGGATGGACGGATGGACGGATGGACGGATGGACGGACGGATGGACGGATGGACGGATGGATGGGTGGATGGGTGGATGGGTGAATGGGTGGATGGGTGGATGGGTGGATGGGTGGATGGATGGATGGATGGATGGATGGATGGATGGATGGATGGATGGATGGATGATGGGTGGATGGGTAGATGGGTGGATGGATGGATGGATGGATGGATGGATGGGTGGATGGATGGATGGATGGATGGATGGATGGAGGGAGGGTTGGAGGGAGGGATGGAGGGAGGGATGGAGGGAGGGATGGATTATTCATCTTGTATATCATATATTGTATATGAGTACTATGATATAAGACCCGTCAAAATATGTATTTACGGTGCAATTAACTATACTTGTAAATTAACAAGTCACATCCAATAAGGACAAGTCAGTGTTTGTACAAAATAGTGTTTTATAAAGATATCTCAAGAAATCTTATAATATACACAATTAATTCCGAAATGTAACAATATTATAAACTTTCCATAAATTCACTAACAGAATAAAAACCGTGGTCTAGCCAGTATGCCAAAACTGACTTTTTAATTGCTGAAAAATTGCCTGTAGTTTTATTGGCTATAGACAGTTTATTAAAAAGTGATTCTTAGGTTTATTACACTGTTTTGATGAGCCCTTGTGTTACTTCTATTCACATGTATATCCATTCTATGTCTAGTATTTTGATTATGTACTGTGTCATTAAAAGTACAATGGCCATTTCCTTTCATTAAATTTGTCTTTGTAAATTTTAAAATTTCAAAAATGAAAATAAATGGGAGAGTTAAGATTTTAAATTTTTTTAATAATGGTCTGCACGTAGATGTTGATTTAACTCTTCCAAGTATTCTTAGAATCCGTTTTTGCATTTTGAATAATGATTTACAATGTGGCGAGTTACCCAATAATGTTATGCCATATTTTATAGTGGAGTGAGTACACGCGAAATACGCGCTTCTGACTGTTATTATGTTAACTATGTGTACCAGTTGTCTGAAATTATAACTAATTGTACTCAGTTTTTTAATTAGATGATCAACACGTGTCTCCCACTTTAGGTTAATCTGTATCCAAAGACCAAGAAATTTAGTTGTATTTACATACTTAATTACTTGATTATTACATATTAATAGTGATAGTACAAAAGACATATTCTGAGAAAACTGAAAATGAATTAATTGCGTCTTATCCAAGTTTACAATTAAATTATTATTTCTGAACCATTTAGAACCATATAGAGTCATATAGAACCATATAGAAATACTGACTAAGGTGTTAATACACAATTATGTGTAGTACAGAAAACATCTTCAGCTGTTTAAAAATGCTGCTTTAATGAAGTTCCTCTATTTTTAAAGCTTCCACAAATTTATACAAACATTGTTACTAAAATTATTCAAATGAGTCAACCTTGTATATACTTGTAAGTGGAATTTGCCTAATTCACGGCACACAACTTTCTGAAATACTTCTTTTTATTCTATATATACAAACATATTTTGGTGTTTGATCCTTTTGTACGTGTATAATGATGTAAAATTAAAAATAAAGGTGAAAAATTGTTCATATAAATTTGCTATTTTCAATAGTTACATTTATAGATAAATAAATATACCCCTAAATAAAGATGAATTTAATAAAGAATATAAAGATATTATTAATACTGCTTTAATCAATGGTTTTAAAAAAGAATTTATAAATAAAAAGATTGAAAAATTCAAATATAAAAATACTGTTAATGATATTTCTACCCTTAGAAAATTAAAAGACGATTATAATTTTAAAAACTTATTTACCATCCTTGGGTTAGTAAACATTTTCAATTTTTTAAAGAGTTTGGTAGAACTTTAGCTCCTTAAAATAAATATAGTATTAAAAATTTATGTTGTTATTTTCAAATGCTAGGCTTTGGCAATGAAGCCATTAGCTCTCTTGCTTTCCAATATTTCTCTGTAGTGGGGTCCGGCAGGTAGGACTTCACGGGTTAAAAGATGTTCTTCAGTCATTTCCTCTTCTTTGTTGCACAGAGGACAATTCGGACTTGTATAAATTTCTATTCTGTGTAAGTGTTTGGACAAATAATCATGTTCCGTAAGTAATCTAAAATTTCCTACTGCAGCTTTACGTGGGATTTCTGGAATAATTTCTGGATTTTTAATTAAAATGTTGCATTTTTATATCTGGCTTTGTTAGATATTGATTGGTTTTGTTTGTTTTTATATTCTTATTCATATTTTTATGGATGTAAAGGGTAAGTTTTTACTTTTGTTCTGAATTAAATGTGCGCCTTTTTTGGCAAGAAAATCGGCTGATTCAGTTCCAGCAATTCCACAATGTGCAGGTATCCACTGTAATATAATTCTTTTCTGTAGTTTTTGAAGTTGTTGGATCATTTTGTGACATTCTTTAATTTGGATTGGCCTTATTTTATATGAACTTATTGCACATAATGCTGCTTTAGAATCAGAAAGTATGACAGCAGTTTTGAATGCTCCCGGCCAGGTCTGATGGACCCATTAACCAAAGACAGGTGTGGCCCTCCAGACATACAGGGGGTTAGAGTGAGTGGATGATGTAACTACCATTACAAGCACAAAATTGGCGTCTACTTAAAAAACTGTTGCATTTATGCTACTTAAAACATGTACTAAAAATTTATTGCATTTCTCTAAAAAAGATAAAATTGCTAGTAATAAAAAATCTGGTATTTCTCAATTTGTTTCAATTGTGATAAGGTTTATATTGGGAAGACCAAATATAGTTTGGAAACCAGAACGAAAGAACATTTTTGTAACATTAAATATAAACAAACTGATAAATTGGCTGTAGAAGATCATCTTTGGTCATTTAACCATGAAATAAGTCCAGGAGTTACATTATAAAAACAATTAAATGGTCCGATTGATTTGTTTGGGACAACATATTTATTTTAAAAAACAAACATCGTGTAATGAATTTTGAAATACCGGCAGTTGATGCTGATTTTAAATTTGTTTTATTTTCAGATTTTTTAATACTAACAAGAACATATCAACATCTAGTGTTTAGTAATGATGACGACAGCTTATTTCCTGGCTGAAGATGTGGATAAATATACATGAAATTGCGATCCTGAAGGATTTATAAGAATTATAATCATTTCTTATCAGATAAGTGAAGTTTTAAGTTACAAATTATTATACTTGTACATAGACAGTATTTAATTTCTTTTCTATATAATTTAGTTAGCTAATCTATTTGAAGTGCTCATCTACAAATATTCCTAAGAGTTTTGCTTCCTTTGTAGTAGCTGAAGTTAGCAAGTTTGTTTGTGTTTTCTACCACAGTTTTGAACTGGAAAACCCAAAAGAAATTTAGAAACAAGAGCAAAGGAACAGTAGAAGTTTCTGGGCTGTGAGGCTGTGGTCCACTGTGTTTCTTCATCCCTCTCCCACACGTTTTGCTTGCAACTGTGGCAAGCATCATTGGTGTAGAAAAGTTCTCCTTGTACTCTTGCCACCGATGATGCTTGCCGCAGTTACAGGTGAAAGGTCTGGGAGAGAGATAAAGAAACCTAGTGGACCACGGCCTTACAGCTCGGAATCTTCTACTGTACAAAATGCCGGCACTAAAGGCCTTTTTATTAATATCCTGTCGTTAATAGCAATGGAACACTTTAGGAACATAAAATCCAAACAATTTGAAAAATCAGCGGTTGCCACGCATTTTTGAAAAAAAAAAAAAAACACTATAAAAATAGGAACAAGGTATTCAATTTCGACATCCCCCAAAAAGATTTGTTCAGCAAGTTCCTTGAACTGCCACCATAGGACACCTCCAACAAAATATTGCCAGATACACCACTGAAAAGTAGTCGATGTCCGATTCACAGTGGAGGAAAGCAGCCTCTGTAACATGTTCCAGGAAATTTAGAAGTAAATGTTGTTTAGTGTCATTAATCAACTCACCTTTAAATTTAATTGTGTATGCTTATTGACACAAAGTCTTTGCCGAGGTCACATTGGGGACAATTGCTCAACAGTAATGATAGTGTTAATCTTTGCGTGAATATTACAGGCACATTCATAATAATCCTGATCAAAGCAAAATTCCCACCCTCCAGTCAGGAATTGAACCCAGGTTAGCAGACCACAAAAGTAGTAGTTGTGTCTTTTTGCACCTCCATCATGTGCAACTAGGGCTTCCATTTTATGTGTACCAAAGCTTTTGATTCAAATCCTTAACATTTTAAAAATTCTTGGATAGTCATTATTTGAAATTGTAATGCATTTATATAATTTAGAAACTATGAATTAGATAGAAGGTTTTGCAAACAGTTTGTAGAAAGTGCAAGATTTAGAGATACCATTTTCTGTGGCTAGCTATTGTAGAAACTACAAAATGTGCTTTAAAGCAAAATCTTAACATTTTAATTCAGGTACAAAACATGGAATAAACTTCTGATGTGATATAAAGTAATTTGGAATAAACTATTTTCAAGAAGGAATGTTTGTTTACATAGAGCAACCATGGCAGTAATGTACATTTATCTTCTGTGGGATGGGGACAACAGAATTATAAACTCATTTTTTAATAATTTTTTATTGATCGATCAGCAGTACAGTGCTTTACAGATCAGAGTGAAAAGAAGGTAACAATACAATAAGAACAATAACACTCAGGGGTAGGTTAGCAGGCCGCCCCCTTAATACTCTCTGAGATGTAAGAAGATGTAAGACAGACATCAAGCACTAGAATCACTCGAGTCAGAGGTATCACTTAGAAGCAGGTCCTGTGGTCGTCTCCCCTTCAAGCGTGAGGGTTGGCGCGTGCGGACGCCGATGTTATAATACACAGCTCATGGAACTTCTTGCAGTGTGGAAAAGAAACGACGAGCGATCCTGAGAATGTAGTCGTGAAGAGGTAACAGTCCTAGTTCGTGATGGAGCTGCTGATTACGGATGAACCAGGGAGCGTTGGTAGCGATGCGCATGAAGCGATTCTGTATGACCTGAACACGACGCAGATTACATTTGTGTGTGGCCCCCCACACTTGGCAGGCAAATGTAATAAGCGGACGAACGAGTAATTTGTAGAGTAACAACGAAGACTGCAGGCCGAGGCTGGAACGGCGATGCAACAGAGGTGAGAGTTTTGAAAGTCGTCCGGAGGCCAGTGATATAAGACGATCGATATGAGCACGCCAGGTCAGTCGAGTGTCCAAAAGCACTCCAAGGTATTTAACGGGAGTTGTAGTGGGGAGCCAAGGGACATTGTTCCTGTAGAGACACAACGGAGTACGCGGAGTATATCGGCGAAGAGTGAAGATTTTAGCTTCGGTTTTCTGAGGGTTCAAAGAGATCTGTGTAGGTTATTGATTATTTAGATGTTGCTAAGCAACAGTTTTGTCTTGCTAATGTGGGCAAAGGTTAGTTGCATGGTTTATTGCTCTAATGGGGGATAGCAAATATGTTAGCTTGGAAGGAAAGGGTGAGGCAGAAAAAGAATTGCTGATACAGATTTCAAAGCACTAACTGAAAAAAATGAAACTGCAAAATCAACAAGGAAATCAGGTAAAAAGTCTGTAACAAATGAGGATAATGAAGAAATATCAGAAAAGAGAAAAGGTAAGGCAAAGGGAAGTGTTGCAGCATCTGAAAACCATGTTCAGTCTACAGAAACTCAAAAGGTAAAAAAAAAAAGATGGAACTTAATAAAACAGAGAAAGTAAAGTCTTTTGCTACTAAAGGAGCTGCTGCAAAATACGCATCACATACTAGACCAGAAAAAGATTCACCTGAAGCAATAAGAAGGAGGGACAAAAGTGCTATACTTCAGTCCATAATACAAACACATCGAGATGAAGGTGATGTTGAAACAATTCAGTGCACTGCCTCAACCAGAAGCATTCAACGGCCCAGTGTAGCATCAGACAAATCTCGCAAGAGAGAGGCTGAGATCATGCACAAGCAACTACTAATGGAGGAGCAAGAAGATCAAGCTCTTGCAGCCGTTGTCCTCGATTTGGTCAAAAAGAAAAGAAAGGAAACAAAACAAGAAGCAGAGATTCTACTCATTGAAGCACAGATTTTTCAAAGATCTAAAAATATGTCAGCATCGGAGCAAGCCGCCATCATCAGTATACTTGAGGAAGCAGCTGCTGAGCTGAGTGTCCTTGGAAATACCTACCATAAACCTGTGGAAAAACCAGAGATCAAATACGTCAGTCTCATTGATAAGTAAGTGCCTGTTAGGTTAAATCATTGTACATGAAACAAGCATCGTCATCATCATCATCATCATCATCATCATCATCATCATCAGCATCATCATCATCATCATCATCATCATCATCATAATCATCATCAGCATCATTATCATATCATAACTAGAACTTCAACACCGGAATGGGAGTGCTTTCAAAATTTTAAAAGTTTACAGCTGGTAGAAAAGGAGATATTTACAATGCAGCATACTGCAGGGGTGAGGCATAGATGATTCAAAGGTGTTATACTGATTGCTTCAGACTTAATCTGGTGAGTGGCAGTCTCGATTACACAATTTACAGTGTCTATTTGTATTTCAGTTCAATAGGCCGATCAAAATCTATTTTGAGTTTGAGTGTTTCTCTGTGAGCACTGCAACAGATTGTTCTGCTCATGTACTGGTGGAGGAATGATCAAAATTAAATTTGTCATAGTGTGATTCAGTTTATAAAGGTTTAAGATCCGGAAATGGCCTTCCTGTTGACATTTTTCACCAAAGAAACACGAACTCAAGGACCGATTTAAAAGGTTTTGATCGCACAGTCTTAGTCACTTTTACCTGAAAATTGTGATGCCATTCTTCTTATTGTACCTTTACCATTAAATCATTCATCATATTACTATTACATGCAAAGACTTAACTCTAAAATGCAAAGTTTGCCATTTCACTGTACTGGCAACAGTCATTCTATAAACAAATTATTATAAAGCTCTGGTTGCCTCGGAAGGTCATTAACATCCATATGCTTCAAGTTTACCAGTGAGCATCACTAGTAACATAATGAGCTATTTAGAACTGAAGGATGCTAGATGACCAATCTTGGGGGATCTATCACCGACTGGTCCTAGTGGGTCAGTCACAAATTAACGCAATTGAAATCTGAAGGTGAAGTTCCTTAGTCTTTCCATAGTTCTTTGAACCAAAAGTAATGTAAAATTTGGATACACTTTCTTGAATTCATTAGCTGCTGCCGGTGGCAACATGGGCAACATTAATGCCTCGCCACTGGCATATTGCTGTTTTCTGCAATCTGCAGTTTTTACATTACTCCAGCATAGTATGTAATAAGACATTGCAGAATGGAAGTAAGTAAAGCATATGATTCTCAATATATTTCTGTTTGGTACAAAATTGAATCGAGAATATATTGACACATTGCTTCACTCACACTGTTTATTCACAGGACATGTTTCAAGAGCTCTTGCTCCTATCCTCAGCTGATACTCGACTAGTGCAAGTTGTAGTGGTTTCTTCTTTCTCCGTATTGTCAATAGATGGCGTGATGTACTTGTCAAAGATGTCCGGTGGTGGAGTTTCAAAATTCATGACTCTATGACGATTTTTGTTACTGAAAATTTTTTCCCATACGGAAAGGTCTATGGGGTGATTAACGTATTTTATTAGAGATGTTTCCAAATCGATGTCATGTCTAGTATTCAAAAAATGAAAAGCCACTGCTGATTTTTCTGTTTCACCATTTTTAATGTTTCTCATATGTTCTTTAGTTCTGATGTTAATATTTCTTTTTGTTTTTCCTATATAAATTTTAGGACAAGTTTCACATTTGATCTCATAGATTCCTGGTTTTTCTTTGGTAGTGATTGAATTTTTGGGAGGGCCTTTTAACAAATTTCTGATATTAAACCTATTTTGAGGTGCAAGAGTTATGTTGTGTTTTGAGAAGATTTTTTGGAATTTGTTATAGGCTGATGGGTGGAAGGTGAATTTTTTAAAAAGTTTTTTCTCTTTTTCTCCTGTAGGACACAAAGATCAACTCTACAGATGCTTTAGTTTCCTTTGACGTCATTTCTTTAAATCCAAGTATACCGACCAATGAGCTCATTCTCAAAAAATGGCTGGAATCAATACAAATAACACCTGAAGAAATAGAAGAACTTTCACAACTTACAGAAATTTGTATCAATCAAAATTTTTTCAGCTTTAATGGACAGATCTATAAACAAAAAACGGGCCTAGCTATGGGCAACCCATTGTCTCCCTTCTTGGCAGATTTATTCATGAGTGCTTTTGAAACACACATCACAAAAGCTTTTCCAAATTATTTCAAAGTGTGGTATCGCTATGTTGACGACATTTTTGCAATAGTACCTAAAAAACTCATACAAGATGGTCTTAAAATTTTGAATATACAAAATCCAGCTATAAAATTTACATTGGAAACAGAAGAGGATGGTGTGCTCCCCTTTTTGGACATCAAGATCAAAAAAATGAACAACAAACTCACTTTTGGTATCTACAGGAAACCGACACACACAGATAATTACATTAAGAACAACAGTTTCAACCCAAAACAACACCAACATGCCATTTTCAACAGTTTAATCTTTTGGATGATCAACTTTCCACTAAACAGAGAAGATTATCAAGAAGAATACCGACACATAAAAAAGTAGCTATATCCAACGGTTTCAACCCAAATTTAGTAGACAAAACTGTTAACAGACTCAACAAAGCTAAGAAAATAAAAGAAACCACCACCCTAGAACCTACAGGAGAAAAAGAGAAAAAACTTTTTAAAAAATTCACCTTCCACCCATCAGCCTATAACAAATTCCAAAAAATCTTCTCAGAACACAACATAACTCTTGCACCTCAAAATAGGTTTAATATCAGAAATTTGTTAAAAGGCCCTCCCAAAAATTCAATCACTACCAAAGAAAAACCAGGAATCTATGAGATCAAATGTGAAACTTGCCCTAAAATTTATATAGGAAAAACAAAAAGAAATATTAACACCAGAACTAAAGAACATATGAGAAACATTAAAAATGGTGAAACAGAAAAATCAGCAGTGGCTTTTCATTTTTTGAATACTAGACATGACATCGATTTGGAAACATCTCTAATAAAATACGTTAATCACCCCATAGACCTTTCCGTATGGGAAAAAATTTTCATTAACAAAAATCGTCATAGAGTCATGAATTTTGAAACTCCACCACCGGACATCTTTGACAAGTACATCACGCCATCTATTGACAATACGGAGAAAGAAGAAACCACTACAACTTGCACTAGTCGAGTATCAGCTGAGGATAGGAGCAAGAGCTCTTGAAACATGTCCTGTGAATAAACAGTGTGAGTGAAGCAATGTGTCAATATATTCTCGATTCAATTTTGTACTCATTTGTGCTTCACTGTCCCTACGCTTCTTTCAAGTTTATACCTTGATATTTCTGTTTACAGATTCTCTAATGGATTTAATAAAGAATGTAACTCTAATCAGCTTTAATGCTAGCTCTTGAATTTGTATTTCCCATTTTACTTACCATATTCCCAGGATAGGAGTACTGTTTCGTTTTGGATGAAATGGTGAAGTGGTTGTTAATATATTGTGACTTTGTGGGTTCGTGAAATGAAAAGTCCAATTCCACCACTCAAAAATGTTCTTTATTTCCACCGACTTACAGTTTAACACTTGCCAATTACACAGAATTACGTACTGCACACAATTACAATTCACCAGTTCGTCCGTTACAATTTCACTTGTACTCGCGATTACATCAACTCCGATACTCATACACAGTTACGTACAGTCTTCCGTTGCACAATCTTTTCGTTCATTAACGCGTCACTGACTAGCACTGCCTTCTTACACCAAGAACTGTCCTCACTCACAAGAACTGTCCTCACTCACACTAACTGACTAACTGACTTCACTTCGCTCTGGCAGCCCCTTTTTATAGGAATATCGCAGCCTTCTGGCTTTCACGGGAAGGTTCCAGAGATGAAGGATCCCGTAATTTCCAGAACGCAGGTGAAAGAGAAACAGACCGCACAATCATGTTTCTTTTTCAGCCGTCCCTGTCACCACTATAAGACGGACGAGGGAGAGGCGTGGCTAACACGGACCTCCCCTGTCTTCCGCTCTCAGCTGCTTCCACAGGGTGTTCCAAAGCCCGGGTGACAATATATTATATATTGGTAGTTTATATTAAGACAAAAAATTACACCTAACCTAACCTATGAATCAGAAACCTAAACCAATGTAAAATAACTAAACCTAACCTTATCTTACCTAACATTCTATGAATCAGAAATCTAAACTTACATAAAATAAATTTATCTAACCTAACCTAACGTCCTGGGAAACAAAAAACCTAAACATAAATAAAATAACTAAACCTAACCTAATCTAACCTAACTTCCTATGAATCATAAATCTAAACTCACATAAAATACCTAAACGTAACCTAACTTCCTGTAAATCAGAAACCTAGACTTAGAAATAGTAATCATAAGCACATTAAGAATGCAAGACTGCTTTGCTCACAAGCTTTGGTATGACATTTTTCAGCAATTGGCATTTCCTAGCCTTATGTTGGCACCCTTTTATTTGTGCATTTCCAAAATGCACAATTGGCATTCTATTTTTAAAATTAAAATCCTCTAACGTATATCATATCAAACAATGCATGGAATGGGTGGTGATGTTCAAATGAGTCAAGGGTCCATAGAGGTTAGAGTTATCCGACATTTATCTTGATTTGATTTGATTTATTGATTCATCCATTAAAACATGTACATGTTATGGTACACATCAAATTAAAAACTAAGTACAATATTTATAATTAAGGTAGCTAACTAAATATTTATAAATTTAAAAATTCATCCACGCTGTAGAAGCTATTGGTTCTAAGGAAGTTTAATAACAATTTCTTAAATTGATGTGATTCAATCTGTTTTACAGATTCAGGTAGCTTATTGTAAAGATGTAAGCAATCATATGTGAAACTATTTTCATACATCTTTGTTTTGTGTGCCTTCACAAATAAATTATAAATTATCTTTCAGGATAACACTGGGTAAAGCCTTATCCAAGTAACACCCTGATTGAGATTTGAACTCAGAACCTCTTAAATGTGAGGTAAAATTATGCTGCAGAGGCAGGCACAAGTGACATTTTAGATTAACTTGAGTAACTTGTAAATAATGGTGCAGTATCTGTTACAGCTTTTAGTCTTATGTAACCTTTTATATTTATCTTTGTATCTTGAACTGACGTGTCCTATAACATATGTATTATGTTCCAAAGGATGAAATAAATAGAAATACAAATACCAAATTGAAACAGCCTACTGAAACTTTACATCATTTAATGCATATGTGCAAAAAACAAATATTTCCTAGAGCACCTAATATACCAAGAAACGCTATAGGAGATCATTATTTTGGCAAAGGTTTTATTTGGTGTCAAAAAGATATGGACCATACTGCTGAATATGTCAACAATAGTTGATTATGTTACGAATGCCCTAACAAAATGCTTTCTAGGTAAATATTAGCAATAAATGAAGCATTGAGTGTTCTGGGGGGAAAAGGCAGATAGAGTCTTTAAACTTCAAAAAAGAGTGATAAGGATACTAAGTGGGGTGGATAACAGAACATCTTGCAGGCCATTATTCAAAAGAACATCAAATATTATCTCTAGCATGTATGCATATTTTGGAATTAGTAATCCATGTAAAACAAAATAAACTACAAATACAAAATTAAAAAATGCCGATATACACAAATACAGTACATGTCAGAAGGATGACTTTCACATTCAAAGTTGTAGAACGGAAATCTTCAGGTCTAATGCTATCAATAAAGGTGTAAGATTATACAACAGGCTACCAGAAAATATTAAACAAATGAAGAGCCTTACACATTTTAAAAAGGGAGTAAATCTCTTTTTACTGCAACATTCATTTTATTCTGTAAATGAGTTTTTAAATGTTAATTAGATTGTAAATAATGACAGTGGTCATTAAAGTAATTTTTATACTATGATGTGTCTGATATCAATCAAAAGCACAAAATAAATTTAAATGAATTAGATTATGAAGTAGAGTAAACTCCACATTTGTGAACAAATACTTTTATATAGCATTTCTCTATGGTTTTTATATAGCTTATATTTATTTGCTTTTTCTATTTTAGACTTTTGTTGGATCCTGTATCTGTTACAGGTTTTAGTCTTATGTAACTTTTTACATTTATTTTTGTATCTTGAACTCATGTGTCCTATAACATATGTATTATGTTCCAAAGGATGAAATAAATACAATACAATATTAGTTTGACTCAAAATTATATTAATTTTGTGCTTCATTGTATCATGGTCTTTACACATTGGAAGTTATAGATGCAGTTCAACTGCAAAGATGATTGTGCTCATTTGAACTGTAGGATTAATTTAGTATAGACATCTAAATTGTTAATCTTCTTGTGTGTGCAGGCTTACTCAGAAAGAGGAGTCAGAGCTGATTGGTCTCATTAAAAGTCACAAAACTCCTGAGGAGTATGAAAACGAGAAACAGTTCATAAAACTACAAAAGGATAGGTATGGTTCTCGTCTATTTCCTATATGTATGAGATGGTGGATTGTAAATATGCCAAAATCTAAGTCTTGCAGCGTAGTGAAAAAGTGACAGT
>CM060950.1:90467286-90582286 GCA_030765055.1 Mantis religiosa
CTGCTGACCTATGAAATATTAATACACTAGTGAAACGACTAAATAACTAACGAAGAAACCACCTTTTCTAAAAGTTGAACCATAACCAAACAATTGGATATGTTTAGATTACGCATGGTGAAGAGAACGTAAGAAGTGACATCTGCACTTTACATGACATATACAACAATTTTAGCAGAACTCAGACAAGATGGTAAAGGGGAATGGCTTGCCTAATTGGTTCAAGCTATGTGGTACAGCCTTAAGGAGATGTGGTCAGTGCCGTTGCCATAGAAACTCTACCTATCTTAACCATCAAAGGAACTGTCAGGATCCTAAAGTAATTTAAATTTCACTATATTCCCATTGTATCTATACAAGTATCAAGTAAATTGACACTTAATATTTCTAAAATGTTTCTGCTAGCGGTAGATGGTGTTACATTGTGTTTGTTGTATGGAAGTTTTCACTTGTTTTCTTACAGGATGAAATTCAGAATGTGTTGTTCTATAATGGACTCAAGTTTAAATACATAGACCATTGGGAACGTTCATGTGTTGAGCAAAATGCAATGAATATGCAAATGAAGGAGAGAGAACTGTATAGACAGCTTTCAGATTATGAAGAAATGTCTAGTGTTGAAAGTCGCTGTAGTGCTGAAATGAGAGCCTTTACAGAAGAAAGTATTCAGGTTAGTACAGTTACTATCTCTTTTCATTGTGGGATACGTCAGCACTAAGATACTTAAACAATTAAAAATCCTGAAATATAAGATTGAACAAAAATTTGAAATACCAGGAAAAAAGTAGTAGTAGATATATAAAAGCTAGTACGGTCTTACTTTTAAAATGGACTAATAGGTTATAGCCCCATATTGATTTATAGCTCCATAGAGATTGCTCTAAAAATGTATTATGGTGAACTTTTAATAGATATTTGTAAGATTTAAAACAAAAATGTGGGCTATATTGATACATGAAGGTTGACCCACAATACCAGTCAAAAGTTTTCCATCACCTGTGAGAAAAGCTAAATACTTTATTTCAATGTACAAACAGATCATAAAAATAAAAAAGGGTAACAACAACAAAATGAATATTTTCTGTATTAAGTACAAAGTACAAAGCCCCTTCAAAGAATCCACTCTTTGCCCTCAGAACCAATGCACAAACGCTTTGCATTTTGGAGATAAGATTGTATAGTGCTTTTGCTGATATTACACTCCAGCACGTCTGTAAATTATTCCACAGATCTTCAACGTTAGATAACCTTAGTTTTCTCACATCCTTATCAAGATCATCCCATAAGAATTCAAGTGATTGACTTGGCCAAATCATATTTTCCAGTTCCCCACTTTGCTCTTTTCTATTGACATACCCTCTGTACCATGTTTCTGATTGTTGACCTGCTGCAGAATAAACCCACGACCAATAAATCTCTTGCCAGGTTGAACAGCAGTTTTGATCAGTATTCTCTGACATCCTTCCTTTAATGTTTCATTAATTCTTATGAAATCACCAACATTTATCACCTGTAAAACATGCCCAGAGTATAATTGGCTCTCCATCATGATTCACCAATGACGGTACACATTGACTCTTCATATGTTCTCCAAGAAGTTGACAAACAAATTGTTTCACCCTGTTTTGTTGTGTAATAAAGGTTTTGTTGGTGCTATGCACCTCTTTAACCATGTTCACGAAGGCGATGTTGCACAGTTCAGACAGAGGGTGGACCTGTTGGCATACTTTTAACTTCCTTGCAAATTTTAGGTGCTTTACGAGTTCTCTAACATTTACTCTGTACACATATCAACTGATCTTCCCTATATCATGTTACTCA
Source organism: Mantis religiosa (assembly GCA_030765055.1). Classification (NCBI taxonomy): domain Eukaryota; kingdom Metazoa; phylum Arthropoda; class Insecta; order Mantodea; family Mantidae; genus Mantis; species Mantis religiosa. Next base: position 90,469,108 of record CM060950.1, read on the forward strand.
GGGTCTTCCAGATCGAGAAACACTTATATTGGCACCAGTTTGTTTGAACTGCTGCAATGTAAACACTCACTGTACTATTATTGTCGTACTGGAATAGCCTTCTTGATGCAGAGCTACATGATAGCATGTTCTTCAGTTCTAGTCTTGTTCTTTAACTCCATTAGGAGGTAATATGGTATGAACCTAATCAGGTGTGCAAACACACAATGTTTTGTGAACCAATGTGAACTGCTTGTTACACAATCTGCTAAAGGAATAAGGCCTATGTGAATGAAAACGTCAGTGTAGTTGTGCATACTTATCAGCAGTCGTCTATATGGACAATTCCAATCTTGGTTTTTCCCTCCATTAGGAGGTAATATGGCATGAACCTAATCAGGTATACAAACACACATGTATTGTAAACCAATGTGAACTGCTTGCTACACAATATGCTAAAGGAATAAGGCCTATGTGAATGGAAACGTCAGTGTAGTTTGAGGTGGTAATCGGTGGATATAAAGGATCCTACACCGAAAGACCGATTATTGTTCGGACTAGCAAATCGCGTTTGTTAGTATGGGCGAGCAACTCCATTTCAGGGTCAAGCGATCAAATGAAAATACACCCTGCTTCCTTGAATTCTCCCACCAGTTTATTTATATGACATTTAGATTGCAGATTTGTTCCCAAACCACTTGCTCGTTACACGTTACCTTCCCCCGAAACGATCCACGATGAAGTGTCGTGCCTTTACTCCAAACTCAGCGTCCTTTCCGACTGCAGACTATCTATGCACCCCCTTTCCTATTTCCATGACTATTCCGCCCGTATCACGTGACGCATAGCCATTTTTATTGGAGGTTCGTTTTCCTCATTTTTACTCTTACTGGACTCTCACCCCCGTCTATATCTAGGCAAGTTCAGGTTTTTGTCGCTCCGGTTTAACCTTCGGGGTCATGGGAAGAAATATTCAGACTTCTTCTCAGTTTCCTTAGGGGAGTTTTTTCTTCCTCGACGCCCTTTTCTTGCTCGTTTAGTTTATGTTGACACATTCTTTAGTTAATGTAGTTTTTCTTCCCCCAACTGCAGTTTCTGCCTCAAGTTGTGCATAATCATCAGCAGTCCTCTACATGGATAATTCCAATCTTGTTCTTTACCTCCATTAGGAGGTAATATGGTATGAACCTAATGTATTGTAAACCAATGAGAACTGCTTGCTACACAATCTGCTAAAGGAATAAGGCCTGTGTGAATGGAAACGTCAGTACTTATCAGCAGTCCTCTACATGGACAATTGGTCAAATACTCAACAGAAGCATGTATTATTTACATGTTGATACATATTTTACTATCAGAATTTGGATATGATAGAATATTCAAAACAAAATCCCTGTTTTATCCACGAATCCATAGTTGTGATATTTGATTGAAAACTTTTGACTGGTAATATAAGTTGTTATGAACTGTTGTGTGAGTTTTCTGCTACTATCATCTATATACCTCAGAAGTTGTTATCTGCATTAAAAATAATTGACACAAATTGTATTTAAGTTAATTGATGGAAATTAATCATCCCTTCACACTAGCCGTGTATAGGCGAAGGTTTTGGATAGAGTCAAACTGAAAAATTCAATGCCATGGCTCTGATTTCAACCATGGATCACCTGGTTTCCATCCAGTTGCTCTTACCCATTGAGCTACCATGGCCAATATGCTGTCGTGACATTAAATTCTCCAATTGACTCATTAATTTCCGGGTAAACAACTAAGGGCTCTCGTATTTAAGATACACCGTTTGTGGTGACTTACTATTGTAAGTACTTGAGTCCTTACTTACACTCCTATCTTTTTATTTTTTAGCCTCCCTCACTCGGTAAAGTGTTTTTATTTGCCATCTTTGTTTCCTGAGCCATTCATGTTTCGTTACATCTCTATACAACAATAATAAGACTGTTTCCACATTTTTCTGGTAATATACTTCCTGATAATTCTTTGTAATTAAGGTTATATAATTACATAGAAAATGAAGCTAGTTACAGTGAAGTAATAAATATTACACAAATAAAAATATTTGTTAATGAATCTCCACTTATCTTAAGAAGTTGATGTTAATACTTCCTTCTTCTTTTTAAAATCAATTTCGAAGGAACATTGCATTCTTCTTCAGTTTATTCCAAAGAAACTCCGTTGTTAAGGATTTTGTATAAAATATTTATTAAAACCATTAATTAAAGCAGTATTAATAGTATGTTTATATTATTTATTAAATTCTTCCTTATTACAAAAGAAATTTGAAAATTTTAAATATTAAAGAACTGTTAATGATATTTCTACTCTTAAAAATAAAAGACAATTATAATTTTAAAAAAATTACTTACCATCCTTGGGTTAATAAACATTTTCAAATTTTTTTAAAGAATGTTTTATAACTTAAGTTTCTCAAAATAAATATAGTATTAAAGATTTATTGAAATTTTCTAAAAAAGATAAAATTCCTAATAATAAAAAATCTGGTATTTATCTATTTAATTGTTTAGATTGTGATCAGGTTTATATTGGAAAGATGAAACGTAGTTTAGAAACCAGAAAGGAAGAACGTTTTCGTAACATTAAATATAAACAAATTGATAAATCGGCCATCAGATCATTTTTGGTCATTTAACCATGAAATAAATCCCGAAGTTAAATTATTAAAACAATTAAATGTTCCCATAGATTTAATAGTGTGGGAAAAAATATTTATTTTAAAAAATAAGCATCGCATAATGAATTGTGACATACCGGCAATTGATTCTGTTTTTAGGTTTATTTCGTTTTCAGATGTTGGTAATGCTGAAAACATAACATAACAAAAGCAAAAATATGGTAACCGAGATTTACTTAACAATGGAGTTTGGTTGGACTAAACTGAAGATGAATGCAATGTGCCTTAGAAATCGATTTTAAATAGAAGAAAGAAGTATTAACATCACCTTCTTAAGATCACTGGAGATTCATTGACAAATATTTTTATTTGTGTAAAGGTTATATAACTTCTCACTCAATTAACTTATCATCCTTATTTGCCAAGAAATCTGTTAATTTATTTAAACTCTTTCAAAACTTAACCCATTAATAAATACTTAAATATTTGTTAATTAAAGTGAACATTTAATATTAGATGGTAGTTAAGTATGAAATTATTATCTGTGTACAGAGAATGGGTGATACAGTGGAAGAGTTGATGGACAAGTATGAATCAGAAATGGAAGAGAGAGAGAACAAATTAACCAAACTGAAATAAGAATGAGAGGCACACTCAAGGAAATTGCAAGAGAAAATTGATCTGGTATGTATGTCGCATATTTTGAAGTCAGATGGTTATTTTAAGTTGAGTGTATTCAAAGATGTGCTCCACCCCAAACTACCCTTTATATTGAACACTGGTCATGTTATCAAAAATAAAAATACAAAATGAAAGAAAAAAGACAGAAAACGAAAGAAATGATTAAAAGACCATATGCTTAAGGTGTATATGTTCATCTTGCATTTTCTGGAAATGTCCTGAAAAATGACTTTTGTATTAGTGATAAACAGAATCTTACTACATAAAACATTTAGGCCTTGTTAAAACCTACAATTTATGGCAGTGAACTATTTCCAAGATATTCCTTGTTATTGTTTGTATCTTCCTCAAGTGGGAAGTGATTCATTTGTCCACTCCTGGACATGCAAAGGCAGCACATACCAACCAGCTCTTAAAACATTTGACTATCATTTAAATCTACTGCATTCTTCTGCTTCCATTGCATCTATAATAGAATATGTTTTAAAAACATTTCTACAAATTTTTTATTTCAGTCTGTTGTTTGTTGTTTGATTTTCCCTTTAAGTTTTTTGTCATATTGAGTGCTTCACTTGAGAGACAACTTAATGTTTATATAATTGCTAACTTTAAACAGACTGACATTCATACTTGCCCACTCTCTGGGAGAACCTCAGCTGCAAATTAAACCCAGTACCTGTGACCACTTGTCCACAGAGGCAGTAAAAGTGTTTTCTAAGAATAATTTGTTCAGAAAGACATGTGAATACAACATTAGACCCTTTTTGTAACATAGTATATAAAAATTTAGATCTCAATGTAATTTATTTTAAATAGCTCTTTTACAATATCTGCCATTTAAGAGATAATTGTTAATATGCATTTTTGGAGGATATTAGTAACAGTGACATTTAAATCAATTTATAAAAATACTATGTCACTTATATTTTGAGTTGAACCTTTGAGCTTGAAACTAGTCCTTCAAAATATCAAAGTATAAGCGATGTAGTGTAAAAAACTGACTATATATAGTTTTGTCAGTATTTGTTATTAGTTTCAACTTTGCAATAAAGTGCTGTGATGTTTCAGTTTAATGACCGTCAAAAGCAAATGGATGATTGGAAAGCTTTCAAGGAGAATCGACGATTAGAAGCAGAGTACCAATTAAATTTGACCAAAATGGCTACTCGTATCCAGGCCTGGTGGAGGGGGACAATGGTTCGCAGACATTTGGGGCCTTACAGGAAGAAGAAAGGAAGAAAGGGTAAGAAGAAGTAACAGAGGATATACAATCAGCTAGCACTCTTGATATGTTATAACGTCTTTGTACAGAGTATTACAGAAATAAAGATCAGTATATCAGAAACAGTACATGGACGTTTTATTGGTCAAAACAAGGCAGTCCAGTAAGTACCCATGTTAAGAATTAACAACAAATGACTTATTTCTCAACATAGTCCCCTTTTAGGGATAGGTAGTTCTACCAATATTCTGCTACTTTAATCTCCCCCCCCCCCGCCCCCACAAAAAGAAAAAGTGAATTGTCACGATCTGCAAAATACTTCCATGCATTTCCAGTTATAGGTTGCTGCTTGCAGAATGATTCGTTTGCTGTCCTACACAACATACCGAGCATTGTTGGTGTCTTTTGACTCATCCTGTATATATATATATATATATATATATATATATATATATATATATATATATATATAGTTGGCGATGAGAGATTAATGTATAGAAAAAGTGAACAGTTAACAAGGCGACTGAGTCAACTTCTGAGAGACGCTTGGGGAAGAAAATGAATATGTGTAACGTTTAATGGCACCACAAATAAATAAATAAATAAATAAATAAATAAATAAATAAATAAATAAATAAATAAATAAATAAATAAATAAATAAATAAATAAATAAATAAATAAATAAATAAATAAATAAATAAATAAATAAATAAATAAATAAATAAATAAATAAATAAATAAATAAATAAATAAACAAACAAACAAACAAACAAATAAATAAATAAATAAATAAATAAATAAATAAATAAATAAATAAATAAATAAATAAATAAATAAATAAATAAATAAATAAATAAATAAATAAATAAATAAATAAATAAATAAATAAATAAATAAATAAATAAATAAATAAATAAATAAATAAATAAATAAATAAATAAATAAATAAATAAATAAATAAATAAATAAATAAATAAATAAATAAATAAATAAATAAATAAATAAATAAATAAATAAATAAATAAATAAATAAATAAATAAATAAATAAATAAATAAATAAATAAATAAATAAATAAATAAATAAATAAATAAATAAATAAATAAATAAATAAATAAATAAATAAATAAATAAATAAATAAATAAATAAATAAATAAATAAATAAATAAATAAATAAATAAATAAATAAATAAATAAATAAATAAATAAATAAATAAATAAATAAATAAATAAATAAATAAATAAATAAATAAATAAATAAATAAATAAATAAATAAATAAATAAATAAATAAATAAATAAATAAATAAATAAATAAATAAATAAATAATAAATAAATAAATAAATAAATAAATAAATAAATAATAAATAAAATCTGAATATTCTACCCCGGCACCTAGACAACTATACCGGGGCATGTATCCAAATTTTCTCTTTATTTTTCCATAAAATCTTTACAAATGTTATAATTATACAAATCTCTCAGAAAACTACTCTACAAAACTAAAATGAAATAAAATAACATAAATAAACACAAAAAATCAAAAAACAAAAGAAAACAACTATGAAAATTACAAAATCCTTATTTCCTAAATCTATATCTAAATCTACTAATTCTGTTGTCCACAATGGCACCACAGGTGGTGACACTGGTGATACATGGAGCACCAGTTGAATAAGACGGCAGGGGAAACTGGAGATCCTGGAGAAAACCCGTCCCAGCGCCATGTTGTCCACCACAAACTTCACAGAGTCCTTTGACACTGATCATTGTAGATGAAAAATCACCTTTTAAAAGATAAGAAAGACTGTGCTAAATCAAAGCCTTGGTCAGATGATCAGAAACCTGGAGTTGGGTGTACAGCCTGGTTTGGGATTGCATTAGCTAGGAGTGGAATGGGATCCTTGTTTCCCTTTAGTAACAACCTGCTCGTTTAAGTATAACAACAGAAACTCATTGAATTAATGAAGATAATGAAAGAGGAGTGGGATTCAAAAGGTCCCCATAAATAGCACTCAATTTTGTTTTTACCCTCTTACAAATTTTCTCAACCGAAAGTAAAAAGCAAATCATTGAACAATATTGCACATTTGCCAATTTAATAAAAACACCTTGAAAGTCTAACCCTAACTAATCTAAGACTCAGTACCAATGTTTTGGCAATGTTTAACAAATTACAGTACAATATGAGTACTTACTGAACTGCCCTCATGTAACTTGGAGCTTGATGATCAAAGAGCGAACTGTGAAATTGTTTATTCTTTAATTGTATCTATTCATGCAATTTATCTTGCAGAAAATATAGTAGATATCACATACAAGTGTTTGGACAGTTGCTTCAGTTGTAAGGTGGCTGCAGGTGATTTCACTGATGACCACATAAACACAAAAGGAAGTATTAGCTGAATGTTGAGTATTATTTGTATACTGTCTTTGAAATCTTATCAATATAGCTTATATATTGTTCCATAGAATAGAATTGCCTGAGATTTAGCATTTTGTGAACCCTTTTAAAACTTAGATGCTGATTTAATGCTCTTTAAGGTTCTGGTAGTTGGTTAACTATTTTTATTTGACTGTATTGTCACCAATTGCATTGTTGTGTTGGAGCTGCGACAAGCTAGTGCTGGGCGCCCGTAGTCAGGAAAGAAAGAGACAGAATTGGCAGGCAAAGTTGGATGATTGAAGAGAGAGAGAAAGTGACAGAGAAGTCTGGAATTTTCCCGCTTTTCTGATGCTGTCACAATTGTTATCGAGTGGTCTACTGCATTCTGTAACAATGACTGGGAGTTATAAATAGTGGTAAAGTGTGCGAAGGAGTTAGTTGCAGTTGTGCGGTGTGATGTACCACAGTGGAACCTTTTGTTTGTTTATATGTAGCAGAGTAATGAGACAACCTTGAAGACTGCTGTTTGGCAATGTGACGTCCTTTTGCTGCTGCCAGGGTTGTACAAAGCTTCTGTTTACTGCAATAAAGGTGTTTTAAACTTCTGCAAACAAGACTTTTGTTTCTACCAACCCATGAAGTCACTGTATTTTAAATGAGTTCTCAAAAAGTTCAGTTCTATTGTGAAGTTTATGTATGTGTTGTTAATTTGTTCAAATTACTGCTAATATGAATTAACATTTCGTTTATGTAGAGGTTGGGGAAAATGAGAATCTTTACTTGTGTGAAATAAATTGAAAAAAAAAAAAACTAACTATTTTTAGTAGGCTTTTTGAGACCATGCCACTTACATACTTATGTTATTGAGGAGCTAGTTTCAGAAGCTGTCGCATCCATTTTCAGAGAGAGTGATGTCTGGATAATTCTTTCCTTCTCTTGCTGTCGTGAAATGCCATGAAACTTCGGCATCTTTCGAGAAACAGTGGCTCGGGTATGAATAAACGGCAGTTGCTAGTCGGTCAGTTGTCAATGGAGTTGCGAGTTGAGCTGTACATTGCATGTGTACAGCTGTTTGAAGTGCACCGCAAGTGCACTCTTTCGTTTGTTTGCGTGTGGAGAAGCAACGAGAGACCTTCAGGACTGCGTGTTGAGTATGTCGCGTCATTTTTAGAGCCTGTAAGGGGTGTACAATGTGTCTTTTTACTTGTAATAAAGAGCATTCTTAATCTCTGCAAGCAAGACTTTTAGTTCTACGATCTCACAAAGTCACCTTTTGTGTGTGTTGTAAGATGTTGTCTAGCTTTTATGGTTTATGAGTTATCAAAAATCATCCAGAATAAAAAATAACTTTTGAGGACATTTCCAAGAAATCCAAGATATACTTTTCATTTGTCATAAACATACCTTAAACATATGGTACTTTAATTAAAAATACCGTTAGATCCATTCTTGAGATGGGGAGATTTTCTTGAAAATCTTCTTATAGGTTTTATACTTAAAGCTTCCTTATACTCCCATATCTCCTTGTACCTACAAGCAAATTAGCAATAAGATAATTTCTGCAAGAATTTATCTGGATTAGCATGAAGTAGGTAGAGGAACGCACATTTATACTGACTCTTGAACTTTACCTACCCATGTCTAATGTTACATTAATTTCCTATATAATATATGCAAATAGTATGTTTCACTATAATTTTATATCTGAATCTAGATACATGGTTCCGGATCCCATAACGACAACAGTACCAACCTGAAATGGGTATTCACGTCAGATTAAAGCAAAGAAGTCGTTCAACATAGCGAAACTTAAATGTTACTCAGTTATTCACATTGTGCAATATGTTTATTTTATAAAAACCATGCACCAACCTCAAGTAAATAGCAGCAGCAGGCGCGGCTCTGGGCGACTCGGTTAGGTGACTCGGAAAATTGGCAAATTTAAATTCGCATACTCAGCATCGTAAAAACGGATTTGATACTGGAATAGTGCTTTTGAATTTCGATGGGGCTTCCCTCTGCATCTGAATCCAAAAGTTCCTTAAAATTACCTTTATTTAAAGAGTCCTCACTTTCATTATGTCCACGAAATGTCATTTAATGTCTACTTCTCTAAAGGGATATTGCATGAAAAGCGTGTTAAGCTTAACGTTTGCATTTTATTTTCCAATATATACAGGTTGATTCAAAACGGCATCGAGCGATTATAGCCGTTGCGTAGTTTATAACTTAACTAGTCCGAATTTCGGTGTCGCAAATTCGAAGTTGTGTTAGGTATAATTTTATGCAGCATTAAATATTACATGGTTTTGTGATTAGGCAGCGCAGGGACCACTGGTGTGCGAACCTCAAAAGATGTTATGGGATGCACCAGCCACGAAAACAAAAGCATTACTTCTTGTTCTTTATCAGTGACCCTAGCCTCGCTTTCAGTTAATGGGGCAAAGGGCAGTTATTTGTGGAAAAGTTGACTAATAGCTCGGACAGTTGCAAGGTTGCTCCTCAGTGTAAAACTACACATTCACTCCTAACAGGGAGGATTTTGCGCGTACTTAGATGGCAAATCCAAGCAATACGGAGTGCTTATACAAACGCCGAAATGATGGATATGCTTTTGATGTCTGGAAGAGCTGATGGGAGTTCAACAATGCGCGATTATTTTAGTTTCATTAAAAATAAAAAAGTTACATCAATGATAATATTTATTTACTTAACTTCAGAGCATTTTGTTATGATCTTATTTGTACAGTATTTTCAACCACTTACTGTAAAATCAACAGCTTCCCTTTCAGCTAAAAATGCTTTATTTGGTATAATGAAAACGTGAAATAAAATGCTTGTCTCATTTTGTAAGCCATTTAGCTTTGGATAATTTATCTACAATTCTTTGATGTTATTTTATGTTCTGTTAGTCATTTAATGCTTCCAAACTCACTAACATTAACCCCCCTCTAAAAGGTATAAATTGCATATGTCCACAAGCTTATTTGTCATCATGGTGTGCTATAACGGAATTTTGGGGCACGTTAAACACTCATAAGCAATAATTAAGGAATAGCTTCTTTATTGCGGTTTCTAAGCCAAAGAAATTCTTAATAGTTGCAAGCTACTGCGGAGTATGCCAGTATGTTTACAAACAGCTATAGCACGCGGCACGGCGTGCGACCTATACCTGCGAACTTAGCGTGAGGCACGCATCGTTGGCGGCAAAACTATCTATACACGTCACATAAATGCTGAGCAACTACCTCTATATGTTCGTTCGGTGTCGTTTTGAAACACCCTGTAGACGAGAGGTTTCCCGAAGAGCGTCTGCAATTTTGTTAGTGTTTTTTTTTTTTCTCAGCTGCTTCAACTTGTTTCTCATACCAAGAGTCTTAATTGTGTTGATGCATTTTGAAGATGCTTCGCTGCAAATTTTTCTAAACGTAGCGCTGGTGTTGGCCTACCGATATTTACCCCGACGCGTTTGTCATCAGTTTTCCATAAAGAAAAGGGTGTTTGGAAACATGCAAAATGTCCTGCATTGGATTCATTGTAAATCCCTTAAATATGAAAAATTAAACACTTCACTTATTACACAGGACGTAAACCGATAATAAAGAGTGGCACATCACATGCGGGGCTCGCTTCAAGCGGGTTACCACTTCTACCAACAAATTTCTTTTCAAATAAGCGAAAAAGTAGGAACAAGCTTCTGTATTGTGTTGGCAACACGAGTTGGTGCGAAATATACGACTTCAATGAATTGAACCCGTGGCCATGATAAACACCAATGCATTCTGCCCCTCCAACCTCTCCTCACTCACCGCAAATGTTACGGTCACCTTGGGCCTTTAATAACGAATCACAAATCTGGAAGTAAGCTAGCTGCATTATCGACACGAGAGCGCCAAGAGAGCTGCTCCATTACAAAATATAACTTGGAGAATTTTTATAATAGAAAATTAAATGCTAGAACATAAAATATAACCATGCAAGTTATTCAAAATCAAGCAGGTGACTCGGCGATTCAAATGCATCAGGGAAGATGATCCCTGTGCAACAGACAGCTCTTCTTCGGAGCCAGATCCATTTTCGCTGCAGGAGTAGGAAGAGGAGGAAGAAGAATAAGTTTTATCATCTCCCGACGAAATCGCAATTCTATTGATGATGGTCTCAACTACAGCGTCTTTCTCCCAATAATCATTTTCTACCTTTTCTACATGTTTACAAAAACTCTGCCAGTTTGTTTTGGTCACAAGTGATATACCTTCAAGCGTTATTATCACGCAATTTCTGTAAGGCTAAATCACCTGTTACATTTCTTTCTCTAACTGTCCGTTTCTCTTTGGACCAAGCTAGTTCTATGGGATTTAGATAAAAAATGTATGGCGGCAAGTAAACGACAATTTGGCCCAATGTAACCCAAAATGCATCCACTTTAAAAACTTTCTTTTCAGTTTGTTTCAATTAGCCTATAGAGTTGTGCTTTGCGCATGTAACTGTCACACTGAACCCCTTTGTTCTGCCACAACAATACCACAGCAAAAAAAAAAAAAAAAAAAACAAAGAAACACACACACACTTCACATACACATAAATAAAACCAAAATCACACCAAAAAAGAAAGAACACGTTCATGGAACTACGCAAACATTTCTCAAATATTAACACGACCATCTAACCACCATCCACTAGCTAAAACCCAATCTCTATGCCAGTAGCGGATGCAATCCCGGTATGGCAACAGTCAAAGGATCCTCCTTCGCGGAGGACTCCCTTCAACGACCTCTGTGCTTGTGTCTCACGATGCTGAATGGGCACCGGCCCTACACCCGGGACTTAAAATCCGCAACCCATGGGTGGGAACGAACCCGGGCCGCTTTACCGTCGCCGATTAGAGTTAAAAAATTTAATGAAGTCGATCCAAATTTGTCTTTACCTCCTCAGTGAGTTTTAGCTCTATGGGGTTTTTGGTTAAAGGCTGTGTCATTTTACGCAGAACCTTTGAGAGAAATGAAACAGTATTGTACTCCTTAGATGCAAAAGGTACAAGCAACATCGCCGCAGTACAAGAATGTTTTGCTAACATTGGCATGCAAGATAAGATAGAGTACATCCATAAGCGCTTCTCCAAAATACCTGCTGTTGTAACACAGTTGGAAGCTGAAAGTAATACCTTGGAACATTCACTTTGTTTGATAGATACAATTTCAGTAGCGTTGTCTTCAGAGACTAGCGGTATTGTTAAAACTGCCTTTGAGAAACTCAGTAAGGTGTTAAAGAAAAACCCTGGTTACCAAAAAGTCTGTAAAATTTCTATAAAGCTTTCTGATACAGAAACGTATATCGAAAGGAAATTCATTCAAAAAGAACTGTGGTGCTTTTCGCATGCTCCAGTAACGTCATGTAACTTTGAGAGATCCTTTTCACAGTATACAAATGTTTCATTGAAAAACGCAGGAGTTTCATACGAGAAAATCCCAAGATAACTCTCTCGTGTACTTTAACAAGCGTGAGTAAAGTAAAAATTCTGCACTGTCTGTCCCTTTGTGCGCACAAGCCGCGCTATCGCAATAATGGGTTCGCCACAATATTGTACATTTTTCTATTCGATTTGCACCAAAGGTATTCATTTACTTGCTCATGTATACGTTATGTTAATGCAGTGTTAAGACCTATTATGCATGGTTTCTGTACCGTATCCTTGCTATAGCGGCTCAAAACATTTGGCGTGTTGGGCGAGTTATCCTTTGGAATGCATTATTGCTCTTATTATAAACGATAAGTTTGTATAAGACAATTTTAACTCGAGATCTTTTCAGATTACAGCTAGACATAATAGGTGCTAAGAATTAAAATAAGCGTGTACGTTCAAGCTAGATTCTTATATATGGATTGTCAGTAATGGTAACGTGGCCCAGACTAATGGTTTTTACGGTCTCAGTTTTAAAAGAAGATACGTAAAGGTCACCAGGCGAAGGGTAAGAATGGAAGGTCGTTGCTATGGTAACGTAAACAAAGGTTGGCAGATTAGATACACTGGTGAATCACACACTCCTCAGCTCAGTTTTCGCTAGTTGTATGCGGGGAACAGAGTTTGCCTGAGTATTCAGTTGCGCTGTGTATTGTTAGCCTACTTTGTTAAAACAATTAAAAGACGTTCTTATGGAAGCAGGACGTGATGGTGGTAGGATTAGAGGTGGACCGAGGAATCATGGCCCAAGGCAAAGATAAGCTTACGGTCGGGGTGTTACATTGCATAGTCAAACTAGAGAAGTTGTCTGTTCTCTTAGGGAATTCTTCTAACAGGAAGAAGAGAGCGTGCTCCGTATCAAAGAACAGCTTATTCCTTTTATCCAACCGGGGGACTATTTTACCTCCGGAAAATTTAATTTAAGTAGCATAAATGTAACCGTATTTAAGTGGACACAAATTTTTTGCTTGTAATGGAGGTTACATCATCCACTCACTTTAACTCCCAGTATGACTGGAGCGCCAGACCTGTCTTTGGATAATGGGTCCATCGGACCTGACCGGGAGGAGTTTTAAACTCCGTCGACTTTTCTCACAAGCACCAATTGTGGAACATTTGTACGCCGTGACAGGCCAGCGTAAGAGGTGAAATAGCATTTCCTCTATTTCTGATGTAGTTATACCGCTAACGCTCGGTCCCCAGAGCATCATAGGTAAAAGCAGGTTGCGCCAAGGGCAGATTGAGGTTGGGATTTGGTTGGGAGAGGTTATGCACATCACTATCCCTTGCATCCTATATACTACACAGAAATACTGGAGAGCAAGAGAGCTAATGGCCTCGTTGCCAAAGCCTAGCATTTGAAAACAACATGTTAATAAATATAATTGAAGATAAATGTTAGATTTTAGAACGTATATCGCGTATATATGTGTCTATGGAGAAATACCGTACTATTGCGTGAGTGTCAACTTACGATACATAGTAACAGTAACGGTAAGTATGGAATATTAATTACATAGTGCAAACAATTATTTAAAAGAACTCATACATGTGAAGACGCTACAACTCAGTGAATGTGTGAACAAGTTATTTCTGTTTTTAAAGTAGGCTAATACAGATTAACTGTGCATGTTTTTGTTGAGGTGAGATAACCCGAACCCTTGTTTATGTTTCGAGTGTTGAGAGGATAAAGAAAGGGGATCTGGTGGGCGACATTGCAGCGCCCACGTGGAGAAACAGATGATCTTCACGCATCTTCTTTTAAAAATCAGACTGTAAATGTGCCAAGAGATCCATTGGCATGTAAAGGAACTCCTGAGAGACACATGCCGATATACCGGTGGCATTCATATGATTCTGGAAATTGACAGTGTTTTTACAAAACAAATCTATCTTTATATCTTTCATTTCCAATATGTATTTTCAGAGCCGAATTGTCGGTTAGTGTGGCGCTGCTGTGTGGAACGCGCTGTGTAGCTGTCTGTTCTGAGAGTAAAGGCATCGGTGGTCGCACGTCTTGGTGAGGAGGGGCGATTGAAACCCATGGGGCTGGCGGCTGCAGGGGGAATAAGCTAGCACGCCCGTAAAGTGCTCCCAACTGAATCTTTTCCCCCAGGGGCCAGCGTTGGCGCAGTGTGAAATCTCCTCCACTTTTACAGCCTGACTTTTAAAAGAGTATACGGGAAGGTCATCTGATACTGCACGTGGGTAGTGCAATGTCGCCCACCAGATCCCCTTTCTTTATCCTCTCAACACTCGAAACATAAACAAAGGTTCAAGTTATCTCACCTCAACAAAAATATACACAGTTAATCTGTATTAGCCTACTTTAAAAACATAAATAAGTTGCTCACACATTCACTGAGTTGTAGCGTCTTCACATGTGTGAGTTCTTTTAAATAATTGTTTGCACTATGTAACTAATATTCCATGCATACCGTTACTGTTACTATGTATCGTAAGTCGATCTACCCGCACTAGTGCGTTATTTCTCCATAGAAACATATACGCGTTGTACGTTCTAAAATCTAACATTTATCTTCAATTATATTTATTAATATTTCAGCTAATATTTTAACTACTAAAATTCAGATTGATGTAAATACACAGTGCAAAAAATAATGTATAACACACATGTGGTAAGCACATAATGGAATCTCAAAAATTGAAAAAACTCGGGGCAAGCGCCACGTTTTTTTCAAACTTTTCCTCGTTCCGTATACATTAATATCGCAATATACTATTATTAACGACTTTGTTATTGACATGTTCATATTAACGCCGCTGATATGCCGGAATTTTGACCCACGGGAAATCTATTACGTTCAAACGTATCTACTGAATTGGGACTATCGCTTTTGGATAAAAGGATTAAGCTGTTCACTGATAAGGAGCAAACTCTCGTCTTCCTTAAGTTAAGTGATGGACATTAACAATTTCTCCACACCAGCCGCACATAGGCCAAGATTCTTGATGAATAGAGTCAAACTAAAGAACTTAATGTCACTTTAATGTTTAATTTAATGAATTTAAACTGGAGAATTTAATGTCAGGACGGCACGTTGGCCATGGTAGCTCAAAGGTTAAGAGCGACTGGACGGAAACCAGGAGATCCGTGGTTCAAATCCCGGCCATGGCATTGAATTTTTCATGACGACTCTATCCATCAGGAATCTCGTCTTCCTTTTGGAAGAATTCTCTAGTTTGGCTATACAATGTAACAACCTGACCGTAAGCTGATCTTTTTTCTTGGGTCATGATTCCTCGGTCCACCTCTAATCCTACCGCCACTACGTTCTGCTTCCATAAAAAACGTATTTTAATTGTATTTTAACAAAATAGGCTAACAATACACAGCGTAACTAGGCAAACTCTGTTCCCTGCATACAACTAGCGATAACTGAGCTGAGGAGTATGTGATTCACCAGTGTATCCAATCTGGTAACCTTTGTTTACGTTACCATAGCAACGACCTCCTCGTCTTACCCTTTGCGTCCCTTGCCTGATGAACTTCATGTATCTTTTAAAAATCAGACTGTAGTCCAGTCTAGCCCAGTTCAGGCACAGTTATTTGTTCATTTACCACATAAAAACAATCACACAGAAGAGTATCATATGAAATAGCCGTATCGCATCTATTAAATTAATTAAATACAACTCTTTTTATGAAATGTAATATTAAACTTCAGTGTGTACTCACGTGGCAGCTTCTGCAACTGAGAGAGAGACGCGAAGTCCAATTCCAAGATCTGCCCAGAGTTAAGGACTGGTCTTCAAAAGGAACCTGTGGAAAAAATATGTTTGCTGTGAACACGTGCATGCAAAGACCTTCTGCTTATAAAGGTGTAACTGTTACATTTGATGCTCAAATGTCAATGTTAGTCTTCCTTCCTTCCTCTCAGCAATCCAACCATCATGAGTCTGTCTTCCTATTCGTTAATGATCGCAATGACTTCTTTTCAACATCATCACTAAACGAACTGGTTAAATGCTGAAGATATCCAGTTCTATTCACATACTAGAACATTAATACCTAAAATAATGAAAACAGTATTAAAAAGTTGCTTCTTGCCGGGGAAAGTCAGTTTAAATTCTGGTTCTCATGATACTTAGTGGCGTCTATTCCTAAGAACTTGAAAAATTACCACATATTTCGTAAACTACTCTCTGTCTACACTCAACCAGATACATGTTCCAAATTATTTACTCTCCTGGAACACCAAAATTACTTATACAGACACTGTACACGTTAGATAATATTATATCTGGATTAACCTATGTTATAGCAGCCAATGCAAACATTTTAATATACCTAATGATTTTGTTTATTTCCTACACAATTACATACAAGCTTCAAAATTCTTAAGAGCATGAACACTTGGAGATATGACTTGGGCTCGTATTTTTAGTCAGAATATCCCTTCATTTTAGGTGTCGTATATGTTTAAAATAGGCCGTTTAGATTTTTTTTATTAAAATACGTTTTTAAATGTATTGTTAGTTTATCAGTACATGTATTTATAATTTACCTTTCCCACTACTTATTTGAAAGATTTATTTATGAACCTGTTCCACAAAAGCATACATTGTCAAACATATTCATCAAAGCACACACTATATAGGGTTTACTGCTTGCCTTCTAAATTATTTTTTGGCGTTGCAGTAAATAGTTACAAACTTGCGCCAATTTTTTTGGGTAAACGATTTTTACTGTTAAGCAACATTCTCGTATGACGAAAAAACGTTCTTTCAACACAACATATCATTGGAGTGTAAACCATTGATGCCAGTGCAGCAGGTTCTAGGGGTAGCTTTCCTGTATACTTTTCTCCGTACAATGCGCATTTTATGATGTTTATGTCTTTAAACCAGGATTTCGTTGAATAATTTTCTCCAACTTCGAAGATCATGTACCTCCCACTGGTCCAGATATTCGTTTTCTCGAATCATTGTCGATGATATATAGAGCATTGACGCGGTCCGTGTAGGGCAGGACCAATAATAATTAATAATAACAATAAAAATTAAAACTAATACCAATAAACATAATAATAACACACAGGAACATTCAGGCTATAAGCAAAAATAGCTTAAGACTCCGTACATTCTTTGACACACTGGTTCCCACACCCTAACCTGACCGGAAACATTACCCATTGTCTGACTAAGCCCAAGGTAGTGAGAGGCACCTGTCCCTTCCAGTCAGGGTTCCTTCTTAGAATTCGCGAACGTGATAACCACAAAAGGCTGCAGGATTTAGCCTGGGCAGTTGTAAATGTGAGCTGGCATAATGTATCTCACCCTGAGAAAAAAATGATATTTTTAGAATAGGTTCAAAACTGTGATATTCGAACATTAATTGTAAATGGGGGATAGGTGTCAGTCAATAGAAAATTAATATTTGGTCACGGGATTTTATTTCAAACTCCAAAGGTACCTAGAGAGGGGGAAAGCCAGGATATGGCGGATCCATGATTTGGATAGCTAGGACACTCTCTCTTGGTCGGGGCGTAGTGAAGTCACGCCGTACATAGCAGGCGGCAAGAGTATCCCGAATACACAACACATGGATCCGTGAGTTTCGTAACAGAAACACACACCTTCTCTCTCTCTCTCTCTCTCTCTCTCTCTCTCTCTCTCTCTCTCTCTCTCTCTCTCTCTCTCTCTCTCTCTCTCTCTCTCTCTCTCTCTCTCTCTCTCTCTCTCTCTCTCTCTCTCTCTCTCTCCTCCGGTCGGGTGATAGTGAAGTCTTGTTGTATATACAAGTGCGGTAGGAATACACCGAAAACACAACTCGTGTAGAGAACTCTATCGTTACTGCCAAACACATCACACGAGTCTACGAACAGCGACGTCCCTGGTGGCGAGTGAGGAACCTGATTACAATTGTGAATAAATCGATCATGGAACAGTCGAGGTGTATTCTTCGCTAATCACACCACACCCAGTCAGCACGTATCCCAGACCCTGGAACAGAAGAGAGTCCATGCAGAGTGAACCCCGAGGAAAACCCCGACCTGTCCAGTAAACCTCCTCCATCCGTAACCCTCAACCGTCACCTTCGCTACTTTATGAGGCGTTGAGTGCTGGAAGGACTCAACCAGGTTCCTAACGGGCAAGGACCACCTCAGCATCCTTCAGTAGCAAAATGATACTTTCCAACCGGAGAATAGCTTTTGGTATAATACCAAAATTGATGCTAATATAAGCAAGGGAAGCCGCAAGAGTGGGGCACTCGAGTGATCTCTTAGCCGTGGCAATGGAGGAAGCTTCTGTTTCATCTAATTCATTGACGTGATTTCTGATGTCTTTTAAGTGCTCTGCATAGTAAACGGCAGCAGACAGCCAAAGCTCCAAAGCGTGTGGAGAGGGGTGTTGCCGGTGCTTTCTCTGTGAAAAATTGTGTACATTTTGGAGCTTTTAAGAAAACCTTCTTGACCGAAGAGCTTCGGAGGAGCAGAATTCGAAGATCGGTCGGTCTGATTTACCCGTAAATATTCTGCTTATTGAATCGAATGTCATTTAAGGGTGCATTTAACTTGCTTTATTAATTTACTCTGGAATATAAGCTTCCAAATTAACTTTAAAAATCGGAAAATAAAATTCTGCGTTTCAAAAAGGGAAAGCAGCTCATGTAGCTGGAGTGCGATATACCTAAAAATTCCATATCGATTATTAATATTTGAGGTCCCGTGAATCTAAAAGAGCACTTAAGTGTCGTCCATTGGGAATTGGAGAACTAAAATAGCAAGTGTGGTTTAACTGACTTCCCGATTTTGAGTTATGCTGTTAACAGTAGCCCAAAGATACACATATCTAAGCACTCACATACACACCTACATTTTTCTAAGAATGCTTTAGAGGGGTACAAAGACCTTAAAATGTAAATCGTCGGTGAAATCGTGACGTAGAATTTTGGGTGGAATACGGCTCAAATTGAGTATTATTGAAGATAAGTAAAAAATACAGTTGCATAGGTAAATATAATATTTCCTATGTTCATAAATTGTAAGAAAAGTCTGTATATTGATAATATTTCAAAGGAAACATGCGATGAAATACCATCAAAGATCAAAGAGATTAAACAGAAGTGTATTTAGCTAAATTAATTAGAGTGGAAGAGCTTTAACTTGGCCTCTGGTTTGTAGAAAGAGAAAGAAATATGCACTCGCCATCTCTTTCTAACCCGCCCGTATTTTATGGCCAGCCAGGCAGGGCAGACACATCAGTGGCAAATGATCCTTCTTCGTCTATTCGTTCTTCGTCCTCCAAATTTTGTTCCTGTTCCCATTCTTCACTGTCAGAAATTTCAAAAAAATAAAATTTCTCGTGTTCACTTTCTGAATTTTCTAAATTAATCTAATTAAATATTCTAAATCGTCTAAATTAATTATGAACCTATCACTAATTTCATCTATTAATTCATCTTTCTTCCAATGAAACTGTTCTATTGTTTCAACATGTTCACAAGCTCCCCGCAAATATTGTTCGAACACTTTACCTACTGCACAATCAAACAACACTTTTACGTCACTATGCTTAAATGATGTGTTGTGTTTCGCGACATACCTTTTAATCTGTGCCCATATAAGTTCTATAGCATTTGAATCACAATGTTACGGGGGTAGACGTATTACAGCGTGGCCGTGCATTTGCGCTATGCGATTTATTTCATAAAGTTTGAGATCGTATTTTTTCAGCTTTATTATTTCGTAAAGTAAAGCTTTGGTGGAATGTGAATCAAACTCAGTATTATTGTGACGGAGCCATGATTGCATTACCGATTTAAGTGATGATATCGGAGGGTTGTTAATTTGAGCAGAATGGTAAGAGACGTTGTCTATTACTATAGCACTATTGGGGGAATGTTGGGCAACAACTGATTAATAAACCAATTTTCAAATGTTTCACTATCCATTTCTCCACGATAGTCTTTGCTTCATTTTGATTCAAAACTCAGAAGAGCGTTGGGAATGAAACCTGTCAAACTCCCCGCGTGTAAGGATATAAAACGCTGTCCTTTGCTTTTTTCTGTAATTTACGTCCTCCAACATTCTGTCATATCGGACGGTGAATGAATTGGGTGAAATGATGCTCAAATTAGTCCAGGATCCATGGAACTTACAGTTACCCCACATTCGTCTTAAAGAGTAAGGGAAAATCCTGGAAAATACTTTATCCAGGTAACTCGCCCTGACCGAGATTCAAACTCGGGACCTCTTGTACGTGAGGCAGACGGGCTACCACCACGCTACCGAGGCAGGCAGGGATGCGTAGTGGAAATTTAAAATCGTCCTCTTCACCTTTCCACACTTTGTTTTTCGTATGATTTGTATTGGTCCAGGTTTCATCTAAGAAAATAATAGGAGCACCGGAAGTCCTTACCTATTTGATTTGATTTGATTTGACTTTCCTCCACGTGATTTCTTTACAAATCTAAATTTCATTTGTTGCAGTAATTTTTCGCAAGCTCCATAAACTCCCATTGAACATTTTATCCCGAACTTTATTTATGTCTTCCAAGCTGGGCAGAAAATCACTCCGATAGAGGGAATAAATAGATTGTCTTATTGCATCTGTACAGAAAGAGTCTATTGCTGTTTTTGTGGCTTTTGCATTCGGACGTTTTTTACCAGGAGTCTCTATAAAATTACCATTTACTTGCACTTCATCTTGTTCTTTAAGTATTCCTTATACAGTACGAGATGAAACACCTGTAGCTGCAGCAGATTTTTTAATTGTTCTCGACTCAGATATAGTTGGCTTTCCCCATTTTAGGGCCTCGCATATATCCGTCAAAAATGTATGAACCTTAATCACAAATTTCCTAACATCTGATCTTATAGCTTTGCCCTTTCTTCCCGCACCTCTTAGAGCTAACGCAGACACTAGCATTATTCCCAGCAGTATGTTTAAAATAATCACAAAATGGAAATTAATTGTTCTTTCACACTGGCCGTGTTTAGGCTAAATTGTGGAAACGTAGAGTCAGAATAAAAAATTCAATGCCACAGCCGGAATTTGAACCAGGATCTTCTGGTTTCCGTCCAGCCGTTCTACCACTGAGCTACTACGGCCAACGTGCCGATATGACAATAAATTCTACAACTGACTCGTATTTTCCCGGTAAACCACTTAGGAGTTCTTATAAACACATGAGACTTACAACATGTAAGTAGTTTAAGGCCAGGCTTTATAGTTACAATAACCGTGTACCACGTGCATAATAGGTAGAAAGGTATTGCATTCCATCCAAAAGTTCGATACCCAGATTTTACTGAAATATGTATTTTGAGACCTCCTGAATACAAACCAAGTACTGTCTTAGAAAATGGTCTTCTGTGAGCAGCCTATCTCAAAAATAAAAAGCCGGTTCGATGCTAAACATGGCATCTACCACGGCATGGGGCACGAAGGATTTCAATAATGTTTAATACTGGAATGGAAATGATGGACTTACATGGGCATTTAAATAACTTTAAGTGGAGGTTGCATTTGAAGCCATTTTTTACATTTGTTTGTCATTTTCCCAAACTTATTTGCAAACTTTCTTTGGAATATGCTAATAATTTTCAAAATTATATGTTTTAAGTATAAAGGTACGCTATTTTATTTAAAAAATGCAGAGTGGTATTTTAGGCCTGATAATTTGTAAGGTTTTTTGGGTGGGGGGGGGGGGTTGTAACATTTTAGGTACTTTGAATACTTAAAATGTGCTTTTTAAGCTGTTAGGGATATTCGTGAAACAACACACATTTATGAACGTCTGCCCTTGCTGATATGATCTTATAACTGACAGCGTTGTGAACAAATGGAATATTCATTTAATTAACTGCAGTGACAGACATTTTGAATAGGATCATTATTTTACAAGGAAAATGGCAAAGAAAAATGGGGACTTTCAGAAAACACAGTATAATAATGTACGTGATTGTTGCTGTAGTCAGTAGATGCTCGTGAATACACATTTTGGATATTCAAATATATTTAGCCAGAGAGCCCAGAAAATGTGAAAAAGCATCTCCCGATAATGGTTATGATTATGAACAAAGGGCAGCCGCCCCTAGCAGCTGGGAGCGTAGATATAATCTGCATGGTGATTTTAGTACAACTTTCATTTTAAACCCTTACTGTGGTAAGATCAATCTTTTATTTCACACATCTCATGTAATTAGAGCATTACTTTGCAGAAATTAAAAGCTGTTTGAAACCAGTGAGTCACAGAATGCTAAACTAATAATTGGCGAATAAATAACCATCAACTATTGAAATAATCTAAAACATATACACAAACTAAACTTGCAGTTTCAGAAAGAACATAATTGATTTCCGGTTAGATAATTTGTAATTTATTTATCATCTTTCCTTTTACATCATCAAATGGAAATACACAATCACGATTACAATTATAAAATCCATACTGAAAAGTGCCATATATTCATAAATCCTGAGAAACTGTTGCTTGCCATTGAAAAACAATTCACTCCTCATACACCTAAACCTAGTTTTTTGTGTATAGGAGGCCTTCCACACCTTTTTACACATTTTGCCATTTCACCTATTCTAATTTACATCCTTCTCTTAATTCTTCTTAGCTATTTCTCTTTAACTTTCCCTAAATAATTTCCTATGTTTCTGCTATTCTTTTCCCCTTTTACTGACAAAATTTTCTAATTACTACTTCACCCCCCCCATATTGTCCCATTTACGGAGCCAGGCCTGCTCTCTCCATATCCCTATTTAACTACAATATAATATACAATGGAAGTCGGTATTCTCTTCTCCACACAATGGATATTTATCTACCCTCTCTTAATCTATATCTTTGAAGTTTCTCACTCCTGTTCTCGCCCAAGCAAAACCTTCTCGCCCTAACTTACTACATATGTCTATATATACTTCCCTCCCCAGGTTGTTTTTATTTCTCTATAAAACCTCAATGAACTATTGTCACTTGTACTGGCAAAAATGTCTTGTCTGCCAATGTCCTCTAATCTTAACTTCTTTCCAGATGCCTCTATACCCATACTCTGAATTTATCCAAGAGTGACCCATACTTATCTGATTCAACACGTTCATTTTATGTGCCCAAGACCCTGCCCTTTGAATATGAAAACATTCTTTAACTATATTGCCATCTTCCAAGTTAGCGATTCTGTATAGATATTTCATTGCCCGGTTAGATAATACAACAGTAAAAAGTGTTTAAATTTTAAGGTAAAGCAAGCATATGCCAGGAAGGAACCTAACTTTAAACAAGAAACTTCATACATATACATGCTTCCAGAAATGTACAAATTAATGCTAAAGAATACTCTTAATGTAGGAACAATTCAATAATGCACATAGTACTTACATATAAGGGCCAGCAATATTAAAACGATGGTTACAGGAAGAAGTATTCGTTTTCTTAATTAACTCAGTTTTTACACAATTGAATTTCTACGAAATAACAAATTTTTGTTCCCTGCTTATTAGTGTGGTTGCCATGGAGAACATCTTTTATTCCATGAACATTTCTATGAGTGCAATACAGACTTCACTTGTTATAGTCTTTTAATTCTCCATGTCACTGTTATTGTCACAGTAAGAAAAAAGTGCCTTGTGCTGTTTAAAAGGTTATTACACAAGATATAGTGCGTGGTTTCCATTAGTAAATAACCGCATATGTAACTCAAGAATAAGTAAACAAATATCTACAATGCACACTGCTCTTTTATTTTTAATTTACATACTCCAACGTTAAGTCATATCGGACGGTTAATGAATGGATTAAATGATGCTCAAATGAGCCCAGGGTCCATAGAGCTTAGAGTTACCCTGCATTTATTTTTCAAGATAGGGGGAAAACCCGGAAATGCTTATCTAGATAGCTCACTCTGGCCGAGATACGAACTCGGAACCTATTTAATGCTAGGCAGACACGCTGACACTTACGCTACAGAGGAGGGCCAATGCCATTTAGTTGACCATTACAATCAACATCCTGCTAGCGCGGGTAAAGGTAAAATGCTAAACATGGCATCTGCTACGAATGGGACACGAAGCATTTCAGTGAAGCCCTTGCTCTCCAAACTGTTCTTTAAAGGGAACATGTTTTAAAGTTTTGTATAAAATAACTCGAACGATTCTGACTAAAGTTGTAAGATTTTTTCATGACAAATTCAATGAGTTTGAATTTTCTGAATATCACGTCAGATGAGCTCATAATTTCGAAGGTCCTTTACATTACTGATAATGGCAGGGAATACAAAAAATCTTACTTCAGAAAAATGTAGATCTCCTTAAACTGTAAAACTCACAATTAGTTTTTTTTCCTCCTATTCTTTTCTCTTTTTCTCAAGTAGAAAGTCATGTTGTAGACATGTAAACAGAAAGAATTTCAAAGCCTTCGTATAGCGACTAACTCTTACACGATTTATATTGATTGTGTTCCAGGGAACATTTCCACAAATGTTTATCTCCATTAACATGAGAATATAGAAGGATAAGCAATAATAAGTGGAAACAGATTAATGGGTGTATATAATAGTTTTTTGTTTTCTGTACTACATATAGCAGATATATTGCATTCATGGGCAGCTGGTGGCTCTGAAAATCAGTGGTTCACAAAGTTATCCATACAATTTAATTTTTTAAAGTAACAAACGGTTCTTTAAGCCTGTGACTATAGACTGCTGTATACACAAGTTAACGGTAATTCACATCGTATAACACAACATGCGTACTTCAAAAACACTTTAGGGCATAAAACTTACCTATTTATACAGCTAAACTGGGAGGTCTTTGATTTATTTTGATATCTCTTCATGGCAGACTTCAAGAATACATTGCAAGAGTTAGTTCTGGGTTGACTTGGACGTCCCCTTAAACCCTGTAGCATTCTACAGATGGGTTTTTTCAGAACACAGTCTAGCTCTGCACTGAAGTATCAGTCCTCAAAAAATACCAGGGTTGCTTGACGTAGCTGACTCATCGTGTCTTCGTAGAGCTAACGCAAAGGCCCCACAAAAACTAATTCAGTTAACAATAATGTTTACAACATACCTATTTTGAGCCCCTTTCTGGTTGTGTTCTTCAATTGTTCTTCGATATGCACTGTCCATCTGCTTTGCTATATTTACATTACCAAGCACAGCAAAACTGACTGTTTTTCATGTTCAGTTTTGAACTTACGTGTTATTTAGCGCAATCATGAAGGCGCTGAAAATCATTCATACGATGTTTTTTCCACGGATTTTCACCGTCAAACAGAACGGAAGGAAAGCAAATCAGGGCATTTTTAATATCAAAACCACACCTCCAATTATTTTTCTCATATACATCGTTGTTAAATTTCCTGTTAAAAGTTCTTATTTTTGTTTTAACTACCTGAGAGATTTTTATAATTGGCGTGGGACCTCGAGGTCGCTTAATTTCAGTTTTTTCTTCTAAGATCATTTTCTAAAAAGGATGTGCTAATAGACATTGTATGGAATTCATTGTTTCTCCTTATATAACACAATTTAAAAGTATTTTATGTATATATGTATATATCTGTGTATTACATAAATCACTATGATGCACTACACAAAACACCGCAAAGCTAACCAAACACGGCACAAACCATATGGCCATGTACTGATAGGTAATAGTTGACCGATGCGAACATTTAATACCAGAATAAATGGCGCTGTAAGCAGAAGGAGAAGGCTTGGCATTCACTATTCTCTGGCTGCTAGGTTAATCAAGCTTATGTAGCATTAAGCTCCTCACTACCCCCCTACTTGCCTCGGCAAACCCTAGGTCCAACCTGCCCTATAGTTACCCATTGTATGCCGGTGGTTTGCAACTGGGAGTGAACTACTCGACACCTGCAAACAATATAATGCGCTGGGGTCCACTGCACTAGACGAGGTCGAAATGAATTCCAAATGGAACGTGCCATTGCATTAAAGGAAGACCCAGAATTTTGGTTGTAGCGCAAAAATGCTACCCTATTGAGAAGCCGCCACTGATTGAATTCCAGTTTCGTTTTAGAGACTTCACCAAAAATAATATTTTGGTACTCGCGAATCTAAAAATGACAATTTTAGAAAAAGACCAGGGCGCTCATGAAATACCATAAACGAAAACTCGTTTAAAGAGTAAACGTGGTATTTATCTAAAATCTGCATTTTTTCAAGAATACGACTCAAATATTTTTTATGACAATCCACCTAGGCAAAGTAATCTTTACACGGAAAATGTTTCGAAAACTTTGGTTTTCTTAAAAATTGGCTCCAGCTATTTTGATAAAAATGTCTAATTTTTAAAGTATCTTTAAGAAAAATGAAACATATACCTTCAATTTTCTTTTAGTGGTCTCTGAAGCCCTCTTCATTCTGAAAGAATTTTGTATACCTAATTGGTAAACCATAATTTTTCTAGTAATTGGTCACATGTGAATTAATTTGGTCGGAAGAGAAATTAAGCAGCTGCGAAACAAATGCGGGGGAAGAGGGTACCCAAAGAAGTCAAATATAAAAATCATCCACATTTTCGCGTAACATTTATTAGTGAGCTCAGACCTGGAAATTTATAATTGTTGTCTATCGGCTTGCCAATTTCCTTCTGATTCCTAGTTATGACGATGTTACAGATTTTAAACAAAGCCTCCTCAAAGTGAACTCATACAGAAGTATTCCTCATGGTTATATTCTCTATAATTTAATTTTGTCGTTAGCTTTATACTCTCCATATTCTGCAGCTAGTATTGTCGTGAAAATAAACGCTTATTATGGACTTTAAACTACAGAATGCACATGAACTTTTTTGAGAATGTTAATAGAAAAATTTAAAGGAATGGGCTAGTACATATTGGGCCAAAACTGTCATAAATTATTATTCACGGCGTGTTAATTTTTATTTTCTGCGCAGTAGGAATTCTGTAGTGTAAATATTCTTTTTAATTTTGGACTGGAAATAATTGTCTTACGTGGGTATTTAAATAATGTTAAGCGGAGGTTGAATTTGAAGCCGCTTTTTTTTTTTTACATTTTTTGGACAGTTTCCCAACTTTCTTTCCGAACTTTGCTATCCATATGCTATTCCTTTTTCTAAATTATATATTTTAGATATAAATTTAAATAAGGAAGCATAAATATCAGGGTGAATGAAAGATATAATCTGGAGACATAAACATTTAAAATTTAAAACGTAAAATAAGGATTTATAAAATAGTTGTAAGCTCATTAATCAGTATTGCACATGCGTACACCATTTGTCATTTTAGATGTCCAGTGTAAGAGATTAGATCTTAGTTAGGTGTTCTATGCTGTCCAAAGCGGTTTGCCAAGACAAAGCTACTGCAATACCTCGACAAAGTGGTTGGAGCCTTTTATTGTTTTAATTCCACAACTTCTCCATGGCAGAAGGTGTGCAAGGGTTTAAACAAAAACAGTCTTATAATGCTGGAATATTAACTGCTTTATCAAATCGAGTTGGAGATGTAGCATTGCTTAAGCCAGCTGTGCAATTTGAGGATTGGTAATAAAGTTAAACCAAGTAGTAGAAAGTGTCAAACTGTTATACGTGTGTTTCTTTTTCTCCCCAGCTTGTTAGCTGCAGTTATGATGAAAAGGGGAAGGCAACCATAATGCCTTTGGGTAGCAATACCCACTCTAGTAACGAAGTCTGGTGTGCATATCATTAAAACCAATGTATACACTTCACACCCAGTGTTGCCAGGTCTGCCAAAACAAAATCAGGAGATTTTGTTTTAAAAAAGAGGAGAAAGCAGTAGACTCTTTTACATTCAAATTTTGTTAATGTATATTGTGACTTTGTGGGTTCGTAGAATTAAGTCCAATTTGCCGAAATTCTAAATGTTCTTTATTTCCGTAGAAATACACTGTTCACTTCGCTCGTAACAACATTACATCACATATACAACACAATAATCCAAGGTCGATGACAATAACAAACAGCGTTCAGTTTACAACACTCTCAGCTGTTCTCTGCTCACCTCTCTAGCGACTGTTTTATAACTCACGATTCACTCTTGTTTCACAACTGTCCGCTGGCGTGTCACAATCTCTTATGTATCTCATTCATAATTCGAGAGACTTCTTGAGCAAATAAGGAAAACAACTATTCTTCGTCAATCGAGATATCACTAGAACCTTCCAAACGTGAAATCCTGTCTGTGCCGGCAAGTCCTTTGTCTTAGCTATCCTTGTTTGCCGGCTCTTTGTGAACACTAGCCGTGCTATCGTTAACTGCTTATGCAATCTCTTTATTACCCTGTTGATCAGTTCCTGGGATGGTCCTATTGATGGTAGGCAATGCTGCAGTTTGATGTCTTCTATGAAATAAGTCTCTTTCAACATTTTATACATCCATATTCCCAGAAAATTTATAAATGTGCATTTTTCGAATATTTTAGTCAAATAAGCTTAGTAGGAACAGGAAAAAGATCAAGTTGGGAAGTGGCTTCTGGGACTTTTTTCCAAAATAAATTAGTCAACTTCTTTTGAAATCAAATCTTGCACAATGATAAATAGTTTACCGCACATTTACTCAGCATATTTAAAGCATATTATGCTAATATGTGATAAATGAGTTGTGCCGTCAATTATACATGAGTGCACGAGATTAGGCTTCGAAAGAAGTTGGTTTCTATCAGTCGCTGAACACGGGCAGGGAAGGGTGGGGAAAGGCAGATATACTATAGCTCGTTTGAAATAAAAGCTCACATCATTACGGAAAAAATTGTTTGTTCCATTAGGTCTACCCGAAAGGGCAGGAAGAGCACCCTATGCATCTTCAGTCCCCACCACAGAGTTGAGAATCTGGCATTAATCTGTGGTTAGAACAATCAATTGTCAGTGATTGCCATTGTAAGTGGAAGCTATAATAAAAACCTTAAAAATAGTCAGGAACTTAAGTAGTTACAGAATTGTAAGTCACCATTATACTGCATTTGTCTTAAGAAACACAGTTTTTGTATTATTTTGCACCCACATGCATAAGCGTGACAGACGATAGTGACACATTCGCCCATGTGTTACGCCATATTACATTCAAACAAGTTGTGTGCACAAGAGTAGCCTACCAGTAGGATCTTTTTTGCACAAGTCGATAGATGCAAACATTTTCAAAATTGAATTAAATATCGTACCATTATACTTTTTAGCATCTGAATTGATCTGTGAAAGGAGATTTAGCAGAACTCAAATTATGCCATAATTAGATACACTGCAGGTTTTTTTGAAAATCTATAAATACAGCTACATAGTTAAAGCAGCACTCAATACATGCTTTATACCTTATTTGAAATACATACAGGTTCAAATAAAGGTGTTTTAACTAAGAGCATTTTTCAGTATTGTGATATTCCAATTACTGTACTCCCATGAGAGAAACTCTTGTGATCTGAGGCAGGGAGAAAAATATGAATCCTTGCATATTTGGACACCTGTTGACTGTTTAAAACATGTAAACTTCTAAAGCATACAATCTTAGTATAGGTCATATATTTTTTTCCATTAGCGTGTATTACACTGAAGTTACATTCCCATTTGAAGCACTGCAAGTGCAAAGCTGCAAACCTACGTTATTTCTTTCAAGAACTTCAGCTTTTCGGAGTTCAATACCATTGCTTTTGACTTTCATGTAGTTAAAAAATAGATACAGAAGGTGTATGTATTCTAGGACAAAAATGCAAGCAATGTAGAGAGGTCCCCTATATCAGGGGAAAATCTAGTAGAGGATCTTTTCCAGCATATATTCTCTGCTTAAAAACTCTGAGCAGATTTGTTTCTTTAAAAAAAAGTAGAAACTTGGGACTTGAAGCTTTCTCCTTCTCAGTGTACAAACATAAACTTCAGCACTGTTTCCACTCATTTAAAATGTCTCACACAGATTCCTGCTCAATCTATTAATAGGTAACCATTTTGCAAATAAAATCAGAGACAGATATTAAAAAAAAATAACTTAGGGTCAATAAATTTTACATAACAAGTTTGAGAAGGTCATCAAGGAGACGTACTAAACACATATTTTATATGCAGTAAAATCAACCACTACCAAAATTATCTTTTGGCAAAGTGTTCTATGCAACACAAAAATGCTGCATAACCTATGTGGCATTACTCATTCAAAGACACAAATAAAGAAAGATATTTATTTCTGTACTTGGTGGAAAACTCAGTCACCAGGATGATGTAACCACAGTGCATTCACACTAATAATGTTTTTATTAAATCTAAATCAAAATTCAACTATTGACGCTTTTAACATTCATTTGTTTTCTGATTCTTCCGCCAGTCAGAATCAGAACCAAAAGCCAGTCTCTGCCATTATGATGGTATAGACGTACAAGCTAATAAAGAAGTTGCATAGAACCCTGGTGGTGCAACTGCTGCTGGTTAAGTCACTGTCCACACCTCCAGCATTACCATGTGACATCAGACAGATATGTCCATCACGAGGTTTTGTCAGTGATGGGAGAGAGGGAGCGATTACCTGATCATAACACAATCATGGTGTACTGTTTTAAAGTGTACCTTCCCAGGTTGAGAATTATTAATGGTAATGTCGGGACCTTCAACACCAAAGTTCTCTTTTGGTAAGTCCCTTAGGGAACCGACTAGGGAGATTTTTTATAACACTGCTACTTGCTTGCATAATCAACAAGAATTTTATAAATTTAGACACTGTCGCGAGCCCATTGTTGATCGAAGCAGTGCCGGTGACTAGTTCAAAGGGACGGGCAGTGTAGTGTGTAGATAAAAGCTTGCCAAAACTGCGGGGGGAAGGAGATGGATTTCTCGAGATTTTTCTTTATTCTAGCCAGGTCTCGATTGTTTAAAAAACTTTTGGAATGTGAGTATTCTATGAAAAGGCAGCCCGCCCGCCACAAGAGTTAGTTTGTTAATTGAACTCGCGTGCGTGAACAGCTGTTTGTTTGTGGTCGATGACTAGGCAAGTTGCATTGTGTATGTGACGTAATTCTGGACTGCTGTATATGAAGTGAGTTTCTACGGAAATAAAGTGCAATTTTTGGTGTTGTAACCTGGAATTTTAATTTCACGAACCCACAAAGTCACAATACAGTGGTACTGAATCAACAAGTGCAGCTATAGGTGTATCAAAATCAACAGATTTTACAGTGTTAAAAGAAGACAAGGAATCTATGGCGAAAGGAAAACTAAATTTCTCTACTCCAACAGAAAGAAAGAAGGAAAGATAGAGGACAATAGAAGTGGATAATTTCACCAAAGGAGGGATTGTGAGAATGATACACAATGTTTATATTTTAAGAAAAGGAATGCCAACATTAAAAAGGCTTTTAACGCCTTAAGTAAAGACAACATTCTGAGTTTTAGCACGGAATATTGCATTGCCATATAAGATCTCTAAATTCCAATGGAAAAAAAATGTCAGTCAAGATGAATGATTCTGATATAAAGTCCTAACAATGCAGAGTGGTATGCACAATATTTAAGACATATTAATAAATACAGAATGCAAGATAAGCCAATTGTTTATGTTGACGACACTCATATTCCAGCAACACAATCTGTGACAGTATGCTGGCAGGGTGAATCATAAATTGGAGTCGCTGCTGCAATTTGGAAGGAGCCACATGTAGTCATTGTCCATGCTGGAGGCGATTTTGGATTTGTTAACAATGCTTTGTTGATATTCAAGTACAAACAGAAGAGCGGAGATTATCCTGCGACACCCTGTCCCAAGCATCCTGCACCTGTTGTCTCAGTTCGGCAATTGTTGTGTGGCCAGCCATGGAGGACCAGTAAGTTTCTTCCCCCCTCATGCCCGATACATGTTCTATAGGAGAGAGGTAAGCGGACTGTTCTTGCCAGGGCAGTTGTAATAACACTGAAGTGTATGCTATATTGCAGCAAATGTATGGGGATGTGCTTTATCCTGCTCAAAATGGCACATCACCTTCCTGTTGAAGAAATGGTAGTAACACAGGATTAATTGCCTGCTGGATGTAGCTCGCACTGGTTCCATGACCCTGCATAAGCACCAAATGTTGTAAATGATGGCATTCTACACCATGATGCCATGAGATGGTTTTTTGTGTCATGGACGAATGCACCCTGGTCAAGTTTGCTCACCACTTCTACATAGTATGCATACCGACCATCACTAGTGTACAGACGGTACCTACTCTCATCACAGAAGACAACAGAGTGCAATTTCATTGTCTAATTAAGCCTTTCTCGATACCAGAAAGAACATGCGTGGAAGTGTTGTGTTGTAAGCGGTACCTTAGCCAGAGGCTTACATGATTTGAGTCCTGCTGCAAGAAGACGGTCACCAATAGTCCACGAGGTGTTCCCTGGTTTCTGTATGGGCACACATTAAGCCCATACAATGCATCGATCCAGATGTTTGTTTGCATTTGACCCCATTAAAATGTTTATAGCTGTGCATAAGGAGCACGTTCACTTCGTCGTGGCATGGCTTCACCATAGACTGTCTCTTGATACTGCTATTCAGATGTGGAGGACTACAGATCAGTATTAAGGTAACTACAATATAGAACTGAACATAAGGCGGGGTTAGGCATAGCTGTCCTATGGCTACTAGACAATGCGGTGCATGCAACGTTATACAGTTAAGCACGCATACTAGCTCGCTTTGCCAAAGCATGCACCTAATTTCTTTGCATGCTCTAAAGTTACGAATTACAGAATTATTTTGTTTTCCCCATGTTACAGAACTATTTTTTCTGAGGAATACTGTCCAAACCCCATGTTTGTAGCATATCTGATTTCAGAGATATGGAAACATAAGGCGCCTGACTAGAAGGAAAAGAATTATTAACTGTCAGTGAAGAAAAGCACACACATGCTATGCTGCAGTTGCATTTTGTACCCTGCATTCAGTAAAGTGGTGATCTTTTAAGAGTGCACACGTGCTTTTCAGAGTTAGTAAATATAGCGCTTAGCAAGCCTAGTACTGATGTACTTAGTAGTAACTGTGAAACAACTCATAAGATTTTACATAAATGGGCTACAAATATTCTTGTTAATGTATATTCCTTGTTCAAACAGCTGTTAATTAAAGACATTTTCAAAAGTACTAATTTCACTCAGAGTCTTGAATTAAAGTTACAAGCTTGTCATGTGAGTGCTCATTCTTTGACGAACATTGTTAAAGAAGGCAAACAGTTTGCCAAATTAGGAGAAGTTTTCATACTTAGATCTCCAGGTAAACATCGGGCAGCTAAAAAATGAGCTACCAACTTAGATAATTTTCAAAAGTGAGTTTTGCATAAAACAATTTATGATTTATATGAAAAGGCTGACTAATTTAATGAGGAAGACAGAATATATAGATGCTGTATCTTCTATGCATAATATTCTGAAATCTCTTGGGTTCAAATATAGAAGAACCAATGATGGTCCCAAATTTCTGCTTGAAAGAAGCGATTATGTTACTGCAAGTCTAACATTTCTGCACAAAACGCATAATATTAGGTCATCAGATTCATATCTTCCGTATGTATTAAGTATTTTAATAAAACAAAAATAGGTTTAAAGTCCATTACAGACAGTATACAAATATGGCAACATTAAAATAGAAGCTATATTCACAAATCGTTGAAATGTCACTATTTTGTTTCATTGTAGGAAACACCTTCTTTCGTAGAGTGCGAATCATTTTGTTTTGTGTGCATATGAACGATAGCTATGTAAATGAACTGTTCTCCAGTTCAAGGTTTTAAGGTTCAGATTGTGCAATAATCATTGTATAGGATCTCACACACACATGCTGAAATATTAAACGAACTTCTCTGTCAGCATTGTATTACTGTACATCTCAGCATCTGTATGATACTTGCTAGGTTGAAACAAAGACAGATATATCTTCCATCTCTGTTGCCCACTTGCCATGGAACTGGCAACACCAAGACAGTAGGATAATCATATTTGCTCAACCGATGTTCATTCTTATTTTGTAGCTACCCTAGTAGTACAGACCATGAATATTCTTAATGGAGAAATATTACACATATTTCTGATACAGTTTAATTAATCTGGAGAGAAAAATAAGAGTATTATAGCTGCATCCTCCATATGTGAGGAGAAGAGAAATAGCAAACATGCTCAAAATTAAGTCTTCAACTTATTAAGGGGGGACGTATGCATTTTTCAGGGTCTTACATATATAGCCATAACATCCAAAGTTTTCAAGTTAGATAAGTGAAACTTAGTATACTCATTTAAGATAATACAGTTAATATGCACAAAGTTTTTCATAATTTTCCATTGCTTATAACTGATGCTACATATGTTTTCTATATGCAGAGATATTTACAAACTTAAGCCCTTTTCTTTTTTCAAAATTCACATATGCTATGTTTCTAAAATTTCGTATGTTATTTTAGAAATTAGAACACACTAGAAATGAATTTTTTGGATTTATATTTCTTATTGAAGCTCTATAGAATTTAAAAAGAATGTTAATCATATGCATCCTTTAAAAATTAAAATAATTACATGTATTTTGTATTATCACATTCCATCTGGAGCTTAATCTTAAATTATAGAACCAAAAATTTGTTCATTGTGGCATAAGAAAGTGGTGTGCTAAATTGCATCACTGTAGATGAAGTAGTTTGAGAGTAAAAGGATTGAATTTGTAGAAAATGCAAGTTACGGGGAACGGCAATTAAAAATACAATAAGTATTATTCAGTTTCCCTTTTAATTTTAAGTCAGAACTTCCCATATCCATAGTGTGCATGCTCATTCTGGTCTTCTTCAGCCTTTCTTTTTTAAATTCCTCTTCTGTCTGGCTTCTTTCTGCATTAATTTCATAGCTCCGTCTTCACCAGCGATGCAAATGTTGTCGATACTCTGCAAAATTGTTTCCATAAACACACCAGTTTGATACCCTAACTGATTCATAAATTTATTTCTGCCAACATTCCCATCATTAAACACTTGCAGCATCAAATGTAGCAATTTTCACCACAATGAAAGACACAAATGATGTTTTGGGACACCTTTTCCATATCAAACTGTTGAGGCTTACATTTGGGTTTTGTGTCTCTACATAGAGACGTTTTTTTAGCAAGTCTGGGTGTGCTAAGAATTGGTAGGTGGGCTTTATAGGTTACAAGACAGCTGATGGAGGACTATGTGTTGCTACTATGCAACACTACGGTATTTAAATTTTTGAAGATAAATACAGACCACGTACAGTCATAATATTTTGGTATTTAATAGCTAACACTATATACTATTTTACAAAACAATAACAACGAATTAGATTTTTTGAACATTTTCTCGTACGTCCCCCCTTAAAGACTTGCTTCATCATATAATCTTTTGGTATGTTTTGAAAGCGATTATTTATATTAAAAGGTGGAACTCATTTGATGTCACATAATTATTCCCAAGCATACCAACAGAAAAATTACAGACAGTATTTAAAAAATGGCTAAGTACAATGAAAATGGAAACAATAGAAGCAGAGGAATACATTCCATTAACAAAATTATGCATTGAACAAAATTTCTTTAGCTTTAATGGGAAATACTACAAGCAGAAGTCAAGTTTATCAATGGGCAACCCACTTTCACCCTTTCTTTATGAGTGCATTCGAATCTTTAAGGTTTGGTATAGATATTTTGATAACATCTTTGCAGTAGTTCCAAATAAACATTTAAATGAAGGATTAAAATTACTCAATCTACAAGAAAAGAATATCATATTCACAACAGAAAAGGAAATCAATAGACAACTTTCTTTCTTGGACCCAAATATCATCAGAAATGACACAAAAATAAAATTTAGAATTTACAGGAAGCCAACACAATCAGATAATTACATTAAAAAATCATAGCTAAAACCCAACTGCACATAAACATGCAATAATAAACAGTGTTACACACAGACTAGTCAACATCCCCATGGATAAAGCAGAATACAAGGAACAAAAATCATGCTTTATATAGAACAACAAAATGGATACCACAAAAGTCTGGTGTTTAAGAAAAGTAAAAAGGCTAAACTAAGCAAAACCATTACAGAAGCAACCATATTCACAAAAGAAAAAGAAAGCAGCATATTCAGTGCATTCACATAACACCCAAAAACATTTAATAAATTCAAAAAGCTCTTTAAGGAACAGAACATGAACTTGCCACCTACTAATATACTCAGTTTTAAAATTTCTAAAGTCAAAAACAAAATATGAAATCCCAACCGGTTAACAGTTCTGGAATATACCAAATAAGTTGTAAGAATTGTGAAATATGATACATAGGTCAAACTACAAGAAACCTAAAAACCAGAGTCAAAGAACGCTTTTTGAAACATCAAAATGAAACAAGAAGATAA
The DNA here is from genome assembly GCA_030765055.1 of Mantis religiosa. Taxonomy (NCBI): domain Eukaryota; kingdom Metazoa; phylum Arthropoda; class Insecta; order Mantodea; family Mantidae; genus Mantis; species Mantis religiosa. The sequence continues at coordinate 90,505,828 of CM060950.1, forward strand.
GTCAGCAGTAGCATTTCATTTTTGGAACACAAACTATGACACTGATCCAGATCCAAAATTACTAAAAGGAGTAATAAACCAAAATAAACTGACATGGGAGAACATATTCATATGGAAAAATAAAGAATGAATAATGAACCTTGAAATCCCGCTGGTAGACTGTTTGACAAAGAACTTCGTAGTTCCAAAACCAGAGAGAGAAGAGCAGACGACAACAGACAGTTGGAAAGAGGTTGATAATGGAGGCGATGGCTTCTGAAACAAGTCCCTCAAAAATATAAGATGTAAGTGATAAAGTATTAAAAAACCCAACTTCAAATAGTTTTCCTTTTCATCAATTTCACTCTTCATTTGCCTTTGTTTTGTAGTTATTATAGTCACTATAACATCTTAAGTCTTAGAGCAACTATTACAAGGCAATAGGTAATACAAAAGTAGCATGCTATAGAATTATCTTCCATGCTTGGGACACATTAGCTTAACAGTGAACAAAATACATAGTAATATTGTGGCAAGTACTAATAGAGTTGAACACTCAGTATATGAACACAGCACTTCCACTTCATGCACAGCTACTCTACATCTTGGCTACTATGGCAACATGCTGGTACATTATCTTGGTCAGTGAGTTTCTCGCTAAGGATTTTTCTGAGGTTTTCCCTTATCCTGAAAGATGAATGTTGGATTGCCTAAGCAAAACAAAACCTACAAAAGAAAACCTACTGGTAGGCTACTCTTGTGCATACAACTTGTTTGAATGTAATATGGCTTAACACATGGGCAAAAGTGTCACTATCGTCTGTCACGCTTGTGCATGTGGGTGCAAAGTAATACAAAAAGTGTGTTTCTTAAGACAAATGCAGTATAATGGTGACTTACATTTCCGTAACTACTTAAGTTCCTGACTATTTTTAAGGTTTTTATTATACCTTCCATTTACAATGGCAATCAATGACAATTGATTGTTCTAACCACAGATTAATACCAGATTCTCAACTCTGTGGTGGGGACTGAAGATGCATAGGGTGCTCTTCCTGCCCTTTCGGGTTGACCTAATGGAACAAACAATTTTGTCCGTAATGCTGTGAGCTTTTATTTCAACTGAGCTATGGCATATCTGCCTTCCCCCACCCTTCCCTGCCCGTGATCAGCGACTGATAGAATCCAACATCTTTCGGAGCCTAATCTCGTGCACTCATGAATAACTTATGGCACAACTCATTTATCACATATTATTATAATATGCTTTAAATATGCTGATTAAATGTGCGGAAAACTATTTTTCATTGTGCAAGATTTGATTTCAAAAGAAGTTGACCAATTTATTTCGGAAAAAATGTCTCAGGAGCCACTTCCCAACTTGATCTTTCCTGTTCCTACTACGCTTTAAAATTCATGTTATAACTGATTAAGTATGTCTTTAAACAACAATTGCAACTTTAATAATGACAGAGTGAGATCACTCAAGATGCTGTTGAGATAATACAACTATATTTCCTTTCCCTGAAGTGTGAATTTCAAAGCTTGTTACTGTAATAATTACAGTGACCTGAAATTAAATTAGTGCATTCTGTGGGTACAGGAAAACAGGAAAGGATATCACAAGGTTATGTGTAATGCAATTGTTTTGTACACAGAATAATGTTGAAAAATTCCCTGGAAGGAAAGTGTTAAAAAAAGAGCAAAGAATATTACTAAAGAAATGTATATATAAATTGTAAATGAAGATACCAACTACTATGTACAAAAAATAATACTACGTCTTAGAGAACAAAGAAACTCTGTAAATGCTTATATTTAATAGTAATTTGAAAAGCTCTATAGTAAATACATTATTTTCAGCACAAGTTTACAAAAGAATATTCAGAGAAGAACCCGAAACTAGTTGTACAATATTAATGCCTTTTGAGGTACTTGAAAAATGCTAAAGCAAAAGAAAGCTGTCTTTCCTTATTATAAATTATACACATTTGCTAATCATCATTTAACAGTCCATGTTTACCAGTTTTCAGGCAGGAGTCTCTGAATTCTGTACAGAATCACAGCTACAGCTTTGGTATTTCTGAAAGTTCACATACTTGGAGTAGTCTGACACGATGAAGAAAGTAATACACAAAGCAGACATAGTATATCACAATATGAAAAGTAGATTCTGATCTCTGAAACAAACAATAGGAGCCAATGCAGACACATTCTTTTAAAAAGTTCATTAGCAGTTCATATATTTTAGATTACTTAATCCAGGAAAAGTGTTAGTAAGTAATACTGTGGATGAAATACACATTTGTATTAGTTTGTTGTACACATGACTATTACAAAGAGCCTGGGAGTTAAAGTTTAAAGTGTTGTGATGAAATGCAAATAGATATTAAATGTTTATGAAGCTAATAAGCAATTGTTAAAGTATTGCTGTCTTTGATGACTGCTAAATGAACCAAAACAAAAAATTACAGTGTGAAAATCCTGTTCTGGAGATAAGTATACCATAAATGCACAAAGCTTAAATACTGAAGAAGTCACACTATGATATTTATAGTGCATATTTGACAAACGTACACACAAAACATGCTGTCACAAATACTGATGAAAGTAAAAGAGTTGAAACATTCTAAGACGTCGTGCAGTACCTCTATAGCAGATGCTGATGCCCAGTAATTTATTTTGTCTCTTGCACCACCAATTTATACACAGCTGTGTAAGAATGCTGATTATGCCATCTTTCATGGCTGATGCATGATCCATACAAAACCCCAATCCAGTCCACATTTATGTTTCCACACATAACTTCTGTAGCACAGTGCCTTGCACTGCTGGTACTTAGCATTTTTTCCACAAGAGTACTATCAAAACCTACAGCTCTACATAAATCCTCAGATGGACATGTTAGAACTCTAGTTTGTTGGTTATACTCTTGGAATTATATGCCCAAGTGCCTATTCTCCATTGTGTCTGTTGTGAATGCAATCTGGCATTTGTTACAGAGGTTATGACGAAGAAGCCTACTGTCAATGTAACCTGAAATCTTCACATTTGAGTATGACTCAACCACTTCAGTCATTAAACTGAGATTTGGAGGAGCCTGCTGCAAAGCAAAGCTAGGAACCTGATTTGCAGCAGATTGTGGTTCAGCATAAACTAAGCTACGAAGATTGTTTGAAATCTCACCAGTGGTTTCCTCCAATTCACAGTTTAAACCCTTGAGATCCCTAAACATCATACTATTGACAATGGCTGTCTTAAGGGCTGCCAGAAACTGGACCACTGTTGGGTTGTCATTTGATCCACAGCAAGATCAAATGCAACCTAACAAGTGCTGAATGAGATCCTGTTTCTGGTTTCAAGAAAGGTGAAGCCCTTTTCCTTCAGTTTATGCCACAACATTCACAAACCAATTAAGGTTGCAATCCAGCCATCTTGGGATGATGGACGGAATACTTTATGACATAAGCTGCTGGAATCAGAACATTCATCACTGTCAGCCTACCTTTTCAGAAACTGTAAACCATCAACCTTGGCTACAGCTTCATCCCAAAACTGGACATCTAAATTTTCGTGACTGATGTCTACATGACATCTTAGATTCCCTGGACCTCCTGGCTCCTTAATTATCTCATTGCAGCTGTCCAACTATTTGTTCAAAAATGAAGAAAGTACACTGTACCAGCAGCGGTTTTTGCCTTAAAAATACAACAGCCTGCTACAAAATGTTTTAATACCCAACTATAACTGCCTTTATTTCTATTGACTTATTACTAGCATATTTTCGTCAAGACATTGCAGAAAGTAGTATTGGGAATAATAATATTTGTTAATTGTTCTGGAAAATAAGCTGCATAACTTAAAAAACAGTAACATTAAAACACATAGTGAAAGCCTATTAACATAATACTAACGTTCATAGCTATTTTTATTATGTTACATTACACCTACTACTACATGTTTTAAGAGTTTTTATCAAATGAGATTATGTGTATCTTGCAGTTCCACCAGACTGTCATCAAATGAGACTTGCTGTACCGTCATATACTGTTCTCACTAGTAAGAAGTACTGAACAGCAACTGAATAAATCTGTAATGAGTGTTACTTGTGACATGTTCAAAAATTATTTTGCAAAACTTAATCCACAAGGATGATAACACACATTTCTGGCTTATACAGTTGTTTTAACAGAAATTAATAATGACACCCATAATGAAATGGCCACACATAGTTAGTAACAGCATGCGATTTACTGTAGCGAAATACATTCCCATTTGTAATGTACTGTAAAGGAGTGCAGATGTATTACATATTATTAATGTGTAGCAGTATTCCAGTTTAAGGAGGTAAAGTGTCTGCAATATGTTTTATTATTTACTATTTATACTACTTCATTTTGGCTCCTCTTTTGTGATAATGATGGTCCTAGAGGTAGCACTGATAATCATTATAACTTCAGTTATCACTACCATAATTTTTCTTTGTATTTATTAGCAATTTGGACATAAAGATGCATTAGGATATGAATTTTTTAGTTAATTGATGGAAATTAATCATTTCTCCACACTAGCTATATATAGGCTAAGGTTTTTGATAGATAGAGTCAACATAAAAAATTCAATGCCATGGCCGGGATTTGAAGCACAGATCTCCTGCTTTCCATCCAGTTGCTCTTAACCTTTGAGCTACCATACCCAACGTGCCGTCCTGACATTAAATTCTCCAGTTGACTTGTATATTTCCCTGGTAGACCACTAGGGGCTCTCACATCCGAGATACACCATTTGTGGTGACTTACTATTGTAAGCACTTAAGTCCCAGGCTTCATCATTTAACTCTTATTATTTTTTAGTAAATTGATGGAAATTAATCATTTCCCCACACTAGCCGTATGTAGGCTATTTAATAGGCTATAGAAATAGAAGAAAACAACATCACCTTTCCTAGACCTAAAAATCATGAGAGACCAAAATAGCTTAAAATTCGGAATACATAGAAAATCCACACATGTGGACAACTACATAGAGAGGAATGGTTCCAACCCAATTTCACATCAACTGGCAGTCTCCAGAAGCTTTATCCAATGGTTATACAGCGTCCCATTGAGCAAAGAGGATTTTAAAAAGGAACGGGAATATATATTATGAGTAGCGAAGGAAAACAGATTCAACCCTGATCTCATTAGGAACATGCTTAAAAAAGAAGAAAGGCAAAAACAAATCTCATCAAATACAACACTAACACCACTTTCAGACCAAAATTGTAAATATAAAAAATTTACTTACCACTCCTGGGCTTTTAAAAAATTTGAAAGAATATTAAAAAAATTCAATATAAAACTGGCCCCACAGAATAAATTCAACCTGAAGAGCGTTCTAAACAAACCTTTAAAGAATACAATTCAAAACACACTGAAATCTGGAATCTATCAGATCAATTGTGAGGATTGTGAAAAGTACTACATAGGCAAAACGAAGAGAAACTTGGAAATCAGGCTAAAGGAACACCAGAGAAACATAAAACTAAAGCAAATAGACAAATCCGCTGTATCACACATTTTTGGAAAGAAAACCACAACATTGGGCAAAATATAAAAATGTTGAAACCATTGGAATCACCAACAGAGTTAGACATCTGGGAAAAAATGCACATAATTAAAAATAGTGAACATGTTATAAATTTTGAAATCCCCCCACTTAATGAAGTGTTAAAACTTTGCGCTCCTAACACCAGATGGCAACAGGATCAGATACAGGAGAAGGAAGAGGAAAGGAAGGGGGAGAGTCAGTCACTAAACTGCTGAGAAAGAGGGCAAATGTCCTGGAAAACGTTCCAGCATTTTTAAAAATAATAAGTGAAGGTAAGTGTAAACAAGTTTGACTCAACAAAACTTCAACATGAAGAAAACTTCACTGTTAATAATGCTTCTATTTGTAATATTTAAGGTGATAGATTACTTAAATTTTATTCAATGTCTTTATCTACTATTTAAAACTTACGCAAGATATTGGCTTCATCAATCTTAGAAATGTGAAACAAATAAATATTTTAAAGTATAAAGTATTTGAATCCAAGAAAATAACACTGTGTAAATTAAAAGAATGCAGGTAGCAGAGTGATAGCTCAAAAATGTTTCTCTAACAATGGCATTGAAGAAAATATCTGAAATTAATGTATTTCTTGCTTTTCTAGTTTTGAAAATAATAAGAAATAATAAGTTAGATTTTGGTATTTAAAGGAAATCTACTCATACTGATAATTACATAAAAAATAAAAGTTTTAACCCTTTTCCACAGAAATTTGCTGTTTTTAATAGCTTGATTTATAGATTAATAAATATACCCCTGAATAAAGGAGAATTTAATAAAGAATATAAAAATATTATTAATACTGCTTTAATTAATGGTTTTAATAACGATTTTATACAAAAGAAAATTGAAAAATTTAAATATAAAAAAAGTGTTAAAGATATTTCTACTCTTAAAAAAATAAAATATGATTATAAATTTAAAAAATTTGCTTACCATCCTTGGGTTAATAAACATTTTCAAAAGTTTTTAAAGAAGTTGGTATAATTTTAGTTCCTCAAAATAAATATAGTATTAAATTTTTTTTACAATTTTCCAAAAAAGATAAAATTCCTAATAATAAAAAGTCTGGTTTTTATCGATTTAATTGCTTAGATTGTGATAGGTTTATATTGGAAATACGAAACGTAGTTTGGAAACCAGAAAGAAAGGACATTTTCGTAACATTAGATATAAACAAATTGATAAATCGGCAGTGGCAGATCATTTTTGCTCATTTAACCATGAAATAAATCCATAGGTTAAATTATTAAAACAATTAAACGTTCCCATAGATTTAATGGTTTGGGAAAAATATTTATTTTAAAAATAAAAATCACGTAATGAATTTTCACATACCGGCATTTTATTCTGTTTTTAGGTTTGTTTCCTCTTCAGATGTTGGTAATACGTAAATACGTAAATACATAGCATCCTTGACAACGAAGTGTGTTTGACCGAAGATGTGGGCAAATGCTCATGAAATTAATTTCAATTAGAATATATAGAAGAATTGTCATCAACTTCTTAAGATAAGTGGAAAAGGATCACTAAATATTTTATTTGTATTACAGTATCAAAATATTGTAAAATTCTAAAAAAGTTTATAAATACTGCTGAGAAACTCTATGAAGAGCAATACAGTCCTTGCATAACAAACCCAATAAAACATGGAAGAATATAAAAAAGACAATGGTAAATACCACTAAAAAATAGAATAAAGGAAATTGAAGTAAATCATATCACTACAGAAGAATAACAGAGAGCAGCTTAAGCATTAAGCTTTATTTTAATATTTTGCACTTTCACTGACAATCTGTTACTCATTGAATGTTGGGTTAAATTTTGCTATAATTGCACATTTAATTTCAGTTAAAGTTTGGCAGTTTTTCCTTTTGTAACTTCCAGGAATTATGCCTTAAATTATACTAGAGAATGGTTCATTATCAGATTTACAAATTTTTATTGGAATCAAGATTTTCGGAGGAGACCACTTCTGCAGTGTTTAATTTATAGCAAAGAAACAATTTAGACAATATCTACTAAATATAGACTATGACCTATAATTTAAAATCAGTGTTACCCTCATATTGATTATTTAGCTGTGAGAGTAAAATTTTCAGGCACTGCCTGCAACTGAGTTGACAAATTTGTGACATACAATTTGGTGAGTTTTATCCATTGTACGTGTTATAATCTGTAATGTTGTATCCTAAGGGGGATGTCACCCATCGTTCCTGTGAGGTACTTGGGCCAGTTTGCCTCAGCTTGTTCAGCAATTATCGAGCTGAGTCAGCAGTTGCTAAGTTAGGAGTGAGTTTGTGAAAGACAGAGAAGAAGAAGCAGCTCCACATTAGTGTGCTAGAAACACAACTTCTATAGGTGGCAGCTCTCTCATTGCACTTCACGTCATACAGAGATTCTATAAGTTTTGAATGTAGAAATTCATACTTTGCCACCATCAATGGCAATTATGCCATCTGAAACCCCTCTTTAATGCTTGTACGACCTTAGTAATGGCTGAGGTTCTTGACAACAGTTTGATCAGTTAAATGTTTACTTTCTCAGATAATTAGCTATAACATTCTGCCTAAAAATTCAATATAGAAATGTCATTACAAATACAGGTTTTGAGATCCCCTGATTAAAAATTAAATTTTAGAAAAAAAAAAAAAAACCCTGTGATCGTGTGTGGGTGTGTGCGCGTGTGTGCGTGCGTGCGTGCGTGGTGTGTGTGTGTGTACATATGGCTCAAGTGCATTTAACAGTTCAATAAGAGAGAAATGTGATTAATATGGATTTCAACCCACAGACAATGGCAGAAGTAGTAGCTCAATCTATAGATGTTCATAGCTTTGCTTTGGCTTAGCTCTGGCTTCTCTCCGGCTTCATTCTAACGTCACTCTAACTTGGCTCTGGCTAGGCTCCGGTCCCCGTTCCGGTACCGCTCGGGCTTTGATCTGGTTTCACTCTGACTTCATTCTCCAACCCAACTCTGGCTAAGCTCCCGTCACCGTTCTGGCTTGGTTCTGGCTAGGCTCTGGCCTACCTTCGGTCTCTCTAACTTAATGCTACGAGAGATGAAAGCAGAGAGTAGAATCCCTAACAATTTCCAATGAAACTCCCCAGTGGCAACTCATACAACTGTTTCCCTTCAACCCCTTCCACCCAACTCCCCCAGCAGACTTACACATCTTCTAGGCGATCCAGAAGTTGAATACTTTCCTGATCAGGATGATGATTAAAGAGAGCAAATTTCCTTCCATGGAACCCGGAATTCCCTTCAATACTTAGAACCTTGAAATAGCCACCGCGATCAAAGGTGACGTAAAATGAGAAGTGAGGTAAAATAGAGGGACACGAAAGTCGGGGGATGTAATTATCCTTCCTAGCATTTGCCTTTCAACCTTCAAAAATCCTGTGGGTCAAGAATGTCAGCCATGGGAATCAAACCAAAGACATCCAGACTGTCGTCCACACACACACACACTCACACACACACACACACACACACACACACACACACACACACACACACACACACACCACGGCCAGAATATTCCCACTCAATAACAGAGAAAGGATTAAGCATTGTAAATACTGTATAATAGTAGAGAAATACATGTGAGTGCACTCTGAATATATATATATATATATGATATATTTTGGCAACATTAAGGTAAACAATATGTAAATATATCATATGTGTTTGTTAACACCTAGTACATGATACTGAAGTTTTCTCAATTCTTCAAAATGAGTTTGGGACACATTTTTCGACACATTACCTATAAATAAAGAGTGCTTATGGATAGATGTAAGATTGTCCTTCTTCTATAATCCACAGAATACACTAATCACATTAACTCTAACCAAATTGTACCCGCCTCTGTAGTGAGGGTGGTACCGTGTGTGCCTCGCACTGAGGAGGTCCCAAGTTCAAATCTTAGTCAGGGCGAGTTATAAGGATAATGTTTGTTTCTAGGGTTTCCCCTTATCCTGAAAGTTGAATGTCAGGTAACTGTAAACTCCATAGACCTTGGGCTCATTTGAGCATTATTTCTCCCTTTCATTCATCATTTAATATGACATTTAGTTGGAGGATGTAAAACAAAAAGTTCGCACAGGGAAAAATATATTTACCCACCAGAATTTGGAAAACATAATCTCAGAATAATAAAGCTATTAAAAAAACACTACATACACTACACCAGTTTTGTTGACAGACACCAATTGTTTCATTCACAAATATTAAATAACAGGTGTTATTTAATGGAACTACCACGTCAGTTGGTAATGCAGCAAACTGATAAAAATCATTGCTAACTTAATGATGGATAGAGAAAACATGTTATATCCCAGATGTAATAGATCAGACGAAACGATTTCAAGCTTGAGATTACCACAAGGTGCTTCTTTTAGTCCAGATTTGTATATAATATACACATTGAATTTAGCTAGATTTTTGTCAACAGAGTTGCAAAGCCTTGCTTTTACAGATGATTCACTCATAGCTTATTTCCTCTTCAGATTGATGGTATCATCAACAATTTTGATACTGCCCATTGGGTTGGAAAACTTTAGTAGTTTCTTCATTGTATATAAGTAAAAAAGAACAGAAAAAGAATAAATGATTCAGAATATTTTAGTGACTAGCATACTAAATTCAGGTGTTTTAACATGCAATATCATATTTAGAGTAAAGTATGACTGATAAGTGATCAAATAAACCAGTATAATCATAGTGTAATCCAAGGCAGGATAGGATACAGTGTATTTCTGTTTTGTACCTTGAGTAGCAAGGTTATAAGGTGCTAGTCCAATCAACCTAAAGCACTGAAACAATGATGGATGATGCAAAACTGACAATATTGACAATATTATTAAAAATTTAGAAGAGAGTATTCATAGGTGGATAAGGGTCTTTAAAGAAAAAGCTGGTATAAACTATAAAAAGGCAACTGGATGATTTTTAGAAATGGAAGAAAATAATCAGTAAAACAAAGAGTATCTTCAGTAAGTAGAATTTTCAATTAGTATTAGAAAGTAGACACTAAATAAAGACATAGTATATTGAAGAGTGTTATTAAAAACTACGTGTAGGAAGAGGCGGTGTATTTAGCTCGTCATTCGCATTTAAAATAATAAGTGAAACGGCGGGTAATTAGTAATTTATAAGCTTAAACTGTGGAACAGTGTATCATACTTTTAAGGGTAGTTACAGCATTCTATATGTATCAAATTTTTAACATGAAGACCTATAATAGATACCAAACTGCACATATCTCCGAGGGAAGCAAAGCTCACTCTATGCCCACATAGAGAAACAGCAATGTTGATGTGACCAGAGAGTAAATATATGTTGACGGCAGATATTCATATTATCAATATAGTTAGCTCGCGGTTGTTATTTATCTACCCTTGACAACAGCCACAACTCTAAACATGACTGCATAAGCTTTACTAAAATTTTAGTTTCCGCCTATGATTTCATCATAATGGCGATAAAGGTATATTACTACTGTCTTCAGACATACAACTAAATTCATAAGTGAGCTATGGAGCTCCGACTTTAACAGAAATTTCATACTCAGAACTTCACAAAGATGTGATCTGCTTTAACGATAACTGGCCGAAGTGGAAACAACATGAGCGATCAACAGAAGCAGCTTTACAAAATATCGCAAGTTGAAACATCTAAGGGTCTGTATATACAGTATAAAATACGTGCAGCTTTGAGGTAGAATTAACGCTCGGCTAGGCAGATAGGCTTTAGTGCGCACAACTGCATTGGTCATTAACACGCTCTGCTATAACGGTATCAGCTGGACCAATATATTTTTGAAACAGGCAGACCATGAACATGACAATTTTTTTTTTTTTTTTTTTTTTTTTTTTGTAATTTACGTCCTCCAGCGTTAATTCGTATCGGACGGTGAATGAACTGGATGAAATGATGCTCCAGGGTCCATGGAGCTCAGAGTTACCCGACATTCGTCTTGAAGGATAAGGGAAAACTCCGGAAAAAACCTTATCCAGGTAACTCACCCTGACCGATATTCGAACTCGGGATCTCTTGAACGTGAGGCAGACATGCAACCATCTACGCTACCGAGGCAGGCGGACAAAATGCTGTTGGAATGAATAACCTTGTATTTCTTGGACAATCGTGTACTAGGCGTAAAAACTTATCCAAATGACGCAAGGAAAGGCTAAGAAAAATAGCTCAAAGTTAAAAACAATCAAGAACTCAATGAAGAGATGTGGAGTTAAATAGAATTTCATAAAGAGATGATGAGAAATGGCTGTTAGGTAATTAGTTAACATTGCTCCAGTCAGGATTCCCTTATAGTTATGCTTGATTTTTTATTCATACAGCTTGTACTTGTACAAAAGATAATTCAGCTTGTTTCTTGCTTTCGAATTTGTAAGTAGATACATAGGTGGGTAGATACATAGGTAGGTACTATTAGCAGTGCAGTATTAGATACATATCTTGCTGCATATTGTGACTTTGGCGGTTTCATAGGTTTAAAATCCAACTTGCAGAAATTCAGATCGTTCTTTATTCCCGTAGAAATACGCTTCGTGCACCTCTGATAACACACACATGTTCGCTACCACTGCACCCTTATCTTACAGCTTCCTGCCAAGAGAAAAATTGATTTCTCCAGCCCGAAGCATCACTTAATCAGACACTAATTGCAGATCAAGAAGTTTCACGGGTCAACGGACCTTCATGGTTTTTCCAGACGTCAATGGGGGGAAAGGGACGGTTTGGTGACTTGTGGTACCTTTCTTCCACCCTCCTCAGCGAGTGCCATACTATCACATGGGTAGGCGTAGCCTGAGTGTTTCCCGAATCCCACCCTACCTGCCAGCTGGGTCTATCAGACCTTCAGATATTCGGGTGACACTGTTCCCTCCTCAAAGCTGTTCATCCCGAACTGCACCATCGTAGTGACCAGGCGATCCAGGTATACCGCCAACATCTTTCCTCGGGGCACCTTCTGGATGCGGTAGACCACGTCGTTAATCCTCTTCACCACCCGGTACGGTCCTTGCCATGGCTGCTGAAGCTTCGGGGCAGCGTTCCTTGGTTCGAGTAGGGCGGTACAACCAGACCAGGTCACTTTGCTGGATCCCCTGGCTGTTGGCTTGCCAGTCGTGTCGGGTCTTCATGCGGTCGCTCGCCTTCTGGATGTTCTGTCGAACCGTCAAGTGCGTGTCATGGCGGTGATACACCAGGTTCTCCACATACCCGGTCGCTGGCTGTTTTGCGTCCGGGGGCACCCAAAGGCCCGGTCACAAGGGAGGCGTAACACTTCGCCGAATATTAACCTGGCTGGCGTCATCCCCGTGGTGTCGTGTGATGACGAACGGTAGACCAGCAAGTACAGTGGCAACTTGACGCCTCGGTCTCGCTGATGGCTCGCCAAGGCGATATTCAGGTGTTCCTCTATGGTCTTGATGTACCCTTTGACCATGCCATCCTACTTTAGATGTAGGGGTGTGCGGGTGTTGTTCACCCCCAGTCTGTCCAGTACTTCCCTCATTAGGTTGGATCCAAAATTGGTACCCTGGTCGCTGTAGAACTCCAAAGGCACTCCAAACCGGAAGAGCGCTTGCTCTAAGAGCCAGTCTGTGAATGTCTGTGCCTCCTGGTTCCGGATGACATACACCTACGGCCACTTGGTGAAGTAGTCCACGACCACCATCAGGTACTTGTTGCCTCGGTCGTACACGGAGAATGGTCCAGCTATGTCGATGGCGATCCTTTCGAATGACGCTCGAAAGTTGTACTGCTGCATGCGACCCCGGGTCGCGACTGGCCGCGCACACCTAACACTGACAGCATCATCTCTCAGCGTCTGCAAGGAGCCTGAGCCAGTAGTAGCGCTGTCATAGTTTGTCAATTTTTCGGTTTGCTACCAGGTTTCCTCCTGAAGTAAAGGCGTGCACTTCCTCCAAGACTTCTGGGACCTTATTCGGGGAAGTACCAACTGTTCACTGAGTGTCTTCCAATCAGGTAATTCCCATACCCGGAACAGCACGCCCTCTCTGATCTTCAGTGAGTCCCACTGGGCGCAGTACGACTTGTAGGTGGCGCTCCTGGGTGTGATATCCTCCCAGGTTGGTCTTGTCCCTGCCTCTATTTCCCTCAAGGGTGGCCCCAAGTCTTCATCTGCCAGCTGCTCCCTCCTCAGGCCTGGCCATCCCAACCGTCCGCAGGCACTGCCGTGAATTCTCTGACAGCTGTGGCACGCTCCTTCTCTTCCACTCTTGAGCACTGGCCGCACTCTTCTGGACAGGGTCTCCAAGACATGTCGTCTGCGTTAACGTGGCTCTTCCCTCTATGATGTTCAGAGGTGAAGTTCTAATCCTGACTCCTCTGGACCCAGCGTGCTGTCTGGCCTTCCAGTTTTCTAAAGCTCAGTAGCCAGGTTTGGGCGGAATGATCAGTCCTCAGGTGGAATGGCTGAACATACAGGTACTTTTGGATGTGCTCCAATGTCTTTACTGCCGCCAGTAACTCTCGTCGTGTGACGCAGTACTTCTTCTCTGCTTTGGATGGCGTCTTGCTGTAATGCGCTATCACCCGCTCATGGCATTCCTGGATTTGCGATAGGAGGCGTCCAATGCAATGGTCGCTGTCATCGGTGTCCACAATGAAAGCGCCGCCTGGTTGTAGAAATCCCAGAATAGGAATACTGCATGCTTTCTTCTTCAGGAGCTGGTAAGCGTCTTCGGCGTCCTCCGTCCACACATAGGGTCGGTATCCCTCTGTCAGGCTGGTGAGGGGCTTTGGCGATGTTGGAGAGCCCCTTTATGAAGCGACGATAGTAACTGCACAGCCCCAGGAAACTGCGACACTCGCCGAAGCCAATCTCTCACGGCCTGTGTCTTCTCCGGGTCTGTGGCCACTCCGGTTGGTGAGACTATGTGGCCGAAGTAGTTGACCTTCTTGCGGATGAGCTGGCATTTCTTCGCATTTAGCTTCAAGTTGGTCGCCTGCAGTCTCTGTAGCACCTGGTTCATATTCTCTAGCTGGTCTTTGAAAGTCTTACCGACGATAATGATGCCGTCCAGGTATAGCAGGCAGGCGTCATAAGTCAGTCGTTTCATCACTGACTTCATGAGGTGTTGGAAGGTAGCTGGTGCGCTGCAGGGCCAAAGGCCATAACTGTGAACCGCCAAAGCCCTTGGCCTATCGAGAATGCGATCTTCTGCTTGTCTCTTGGGTCTAGAGCCACCTGCCAGCAACCCAACTTCAGGTTCAGGGTCGAGTACCACTGTGCACCTCCTAGCATGCCTAGGGTGTCGTCATTCCGCGGTAAGGGAAAGCAATCCATTTGATAATAGCGTTCAACTTCCTGCAGTCTACGCAGAAGCGTAGCTCGCCGTTCTTCTTTGTCACCAAGACTACAGAGCAAAACCAAGGGCTGTCAGTCTCTTCAATCACTCCCCTCTCGGTTTTCCAGGGTCTCTCAGATATCCTTGGGAGTCGCCGCTGTCTGCAACGCGTTTAGGACTTCTGTGGCCCGTCCCTGTAGGCTGGCTATTAGCTGTGCAGCCTATTCCAAAGTTGACCACTTGTTGTGCCTGGCCAACCTATCGATCTGGCGGTAGAAGACTTCGAACGTGGACGCGCCTTCAGTTTTGGGAGGACTGACGCTTGAGGATGTTGTGTCGCGTCCCTGCGCGTCGAACTTGAAGTCCTTCAACCTTCTGCTGACCTTCTGTTTTACGCCGACCAACTGCTTCTCGAAATATGCGGCGAGGGCTACGTTCGCCGCTTTCATATCCGTGGTCAAATCGGTCATCTTAAGGTTTTAGTTAATTGATGGAAATTAATCATTTCTCCACACTAGCCGTATATAGGCTAAGATATTTGATGGATAGAGTCAACATGAAAAACTCAATGCCATGGCCGGGATTTGAACCACGGATCTACTGGTTTCGGTCCAGTTGCTCTTAAACTTTGAGCTACCATACCCAACGTGCCGTCCTGACATTAAATTCTCCAGTTGACACATATATTTCCCCGGTAGACCATTAGGGGCTCTCGCATCCGAGATACACCGTTTGTGGCGACTTAGTACTGTAAGTACTTAAGTCCCAGGCTTCATCATTTAACTCTTATTATTTTTGTTAATTGATGGAAATTAATCATTTCTCCACACTAGCCGTATATAGGCTAAGATATTTGATGGATAGAGTCAACATGAAGAACTCAATGCCATGGCCGGGATTTGAAGCACAGATCTACTGGTTTCCGTCCAGTCGCTCTTAACCTTTGAGCTGCCATGTCCAACGTGCCTTCCTGACATTAAATTCTCCAGTTGACTCATATATTTCCCCGGTAGACCACTAGGGGCTCTCGCATCCGAGATACACCGTTTGTGGCTACTTGCTACTGTAAGTACTTAAGTCCCAGGCTTCATCATTTAACTCTTATTATTTTAGTTAATTGATGGAAATTAATCATTTCTCCACACTAGCCGTATATAGGCTAAGATATTTGATGGATAGAGTCAACATGAAAAACTCAATGCCATGGCCGGGATTTGAACCACGGATCTACTGGTTTCCGTCCAGTCGCTCTTAACCTTTGAGCTACCACGTCCAACGTGCCTTCCTGACATTAAATTCTCCAGTTGACAGATACATTTCCCAGGTAGACCACTAGGGGCTCTCGCATCCGAGATACACCATTTGTGGCGACTTACTACTGTAAGTACTTCAGTCCCAGGCTTCATCATTTAACTCTTATTATTTTAGTTAATTGATGGAAATTAATCATTTCTCCACACTAGCCCTATATAGGCTAAGATATTTGATGGATAGAGTCAACATGAAAAACTCAATGCCATGGCCGGGATTTGAACCACGGATCTACTGGTTTCCGTCCAGTCGCTCTTAACATTTGAGCTACCATGTTCAACGTGCCTTCCTGACATTAAATTCTCCAGTTGACTCATATATTTCCCCGGTAGACCACTAGGGGCTCTCGCATCCGAGATACACCGTTTGTGGCGACTTACTACTTTAAGTACTTAAGTCCCAGGCTTCATCATTTAACTCTTATTATTTTAGTTAATTGATGGAAATTAATCATTTCTCCACACTAGCCGTATATAGGCTAAGATATTTGATGGATAGAGTCAACATGAAAAACTCAATGCAATGGCCGGGATTTGAACCATGGATCTACTGGTTTCCGTCCAGTCGCTCTTAACCTTTGAGCTAACATGTCCAACGTGCCTTCCTGACATTAAATTCTCCAGTGCACTCATATATATTTCCCCGGACGGAAACCAGTAGATCCGTGGTTCAAATCCCGGCCATGGCTTTGAGTTTCTCACGTTGACTCTATCCATCTTCAGGTTGTTGTTAGTGGTTTCCATCTTTCTGACGTTGTTTTCGTTAGCGGTTCTCAATCCTTTCAGCTGTGCGGCCAGGTTGTTGTTTGCCGCTTCTGTTTTCGCAGTGAGGTTGTCATTCGCCGTCTTCATTGCCGAGGTCAGTTCGGCTTTCGTTTCCATCATCTCCACAATTTTTTCCAATGACATGTCCACTGCTGTAATATCCCACTTACTGACACCAATTGTGACTTTGGCGGTCTCATAGGACTAGAATCCAGCTTGCAGAAATTCAGATCGTTCTTTATTCCCGTGGAAATACGCTTAGTGCACCTCTGATAACTCACAAACGTTCGCTATCTTCCAGTCTGTCTGCACACTCTTTTCTAGAACTACACCGTTCTCTTATGGCTTCCTGCCAGAGAAAATGATTCCTCTACCCCAATGCATCACTTATATAGACACTAATTGCAGATCTAGAAGTTTCGCTGCTCAACGAATCATCGTGCTATTTCCAGACTTCAGGGGGAGGGGAAAGGGACGGTCCAGTGACCTGTGGTACTTTTCTCCCAACCCTCAGCGAGCGCCAAACTCTCACATGGGTAGGCATGGTCTGAGTGCTTCCCGTCTCCCACTCTACCTGCTAGCTGGGTCTATAGGGCCTTCCGAAATTTGGGTGACAGTATATAAACTATTACCAAATATCGGCATTGTTGCGCCTTTTCCTTGAGTAATTAGTTGCTATTTAGACCAGTAGTACTCCACACTTCACGAGTGATCAGCAGTGTTAGGTTTATAAAGGTAACTTTTTTGGCCATTATATGTATATTCCATGGACCTTTTCAGGATCTGAATGATGTAACTGTACCTCTGCTCTCTGGATTTCTACTAAGTAATATGATATTAAGATCATAATCGTTCTGACAGTGGCATTGCTTTATCAGCAAGCACGGTTACAGACAAGTCTTGCCGTAGTGTTTTCATTTCTCTAAATTTAGCGGATGAAATATTGGTTCTGGGTTCCAGATCTCTCCTTAATTATAAGGCTGACTCCGGTGGGAATAACCCTCCAGGGGCCTAGTGCAGTAGATACGGGAATCCCGGGGTTTCGAGCCAAAATGGCACCCTTGATGTGGGTTCCTCTTTGTGGTGAGGGGTCATCACAAAACACCCACCAAAGTGTAGGCCATGCGTGGAAACACGTGTTTGTGGAAAGGTTTTTTTCCTGGTGGTTGAGGGATGTGTATCTGAGCTCGTACCAGCAGGTGCTTCACATTCACACAAAATATGTAGAGCAGACGCATCCTCTCCATCACATTTCCTGCATGTGGAATCTGCACTAAGCTTCGTCACATGCAGGTGCCTCTTTAGGGTGTTGTGTCCTGTCAACAGGCCAAAAACACTTATAAGTTGTACCCGATTGAAGGTTAGCAGAATACTGCTGTTCTTCTTGCTAGGCCCCTTGATCATAGATCGAGCCT
Source organism: Mantis religiosa (assembly GCA_030765055.1). Taxonomy (NCBI): domain Eukaryota; kingdom Metazoa; phylum Arthropoda; class Insecta; order Mantodea; family Mantidae; genus Mantis; species Mantis religiosa. The sequence continues at coordinate 90,524,219 of CM060950.1, forward strand.
GCCCAGCCGTGGTAAAATTACGCAATGAAGTGCCATGTTGAAGTGACACCCTAACTAGGATCTCACATCTGGCCCCTCTAGCAGGATACCAAGGACAGGATCTGGACCAATAAACGTGTTGGCCGAACCAACATGAGGAAATGTGATTAAGTGTCCCAAATAATTAAATATAGAAATTTGATGCCATATGTAAGACCGTTCAAACTCTTAAATTCCATACACAAATGCTGAAGCACCCTAACTGTAGGGAAGAATGATAACAAATCTGAACTTTTACCTCGCACTTTCCTAAATTACAATGAACTTGTTTGTGTATGAAATTTTATACTAGATTCAAAAGATCAGATTTCAAGATCCCCAAATCCTAAAGTAGAGTTACGCAAGAGTCCTATCCTACATATCACAGTACTTCGATGAATGAATGAAGGGGTAGAGGGAGGGGTAGTAGGAGAATAAACTGTTATATTATCACTGGGGTCTAGAAGCCATAAATTCGAGAAGTTAGTTGAGCACGAGATATAGATCATCAGCTGAGTTAGTCATTTCGTGCTGTTGGTGGAAGTTCGCGCGCATTGCCTACGCAAAGCTGAGACGAAATACTTCTACAGGTGCGCAGGATCTAAAATGCGTTCTCCAGAAAAATATAGGATATTCCACTCTGTGTAAAATTCGAGATGAACTACAAGGTTCTAGAGAAAACGGAAAGAGTACCACTTTCTTTTGATTTAAACTAGTCCTAGTCACATCATTCGATTAGGGAGAAGCTTTTCTCCATACAGCATTTCTGATGGAGTACAGAAAATCGTTTTCATTTGAAACCTTCAAAATATATATTGTGGTTCACTGTAACAAGTCACGTACAGACATAACGTAATGTCGTCACCACGAATTAGCTTTTCATTTACTGTGAACTTTGTAAATATGAATGATTCTTTTATTTATAGTCACATATTTGGAAAAGAAAGTTTTGATTTGTATAATTTACGAATAAATGTGCAGCATATTCTATGTCACTGTGTTCATCGTGTGACTTACCTTTGATAGACTACCGTTACCCGTGGCCTTGGATGTATGAGTATGTGCGCGACTGCATGAAACTCAAAACCCTCCCCTATATTTACGAGACGCAGGTAGCGTACTGCATGGCACAGCGAGAAAGCGTATCGGAAAAAATCGCAACATAGATGTTCGCCTGAGCTTATCGCACATACACGGCGAGTCCAGTGTATGTATACTCTATTCAGATATAATTATATCTTCTGGGCAGCAAAGTGTCATACATAGGCAGGCGCGAGGAAACATATCATATAGACACACGCAGCTTCCAATCGCTCTACTTTTGTTTAGGAACTTACTGTACATCAACTTAATAATATTTCACTCCAGTAATCGACCAGATAAGACCTGACACGGGACGATCATAGAACGATGGTCACCTGAAGGTCAAGCCTCAACGCTCTGTCGAGCAATATAAATAAACCCGTTACTACTAACCTACAGTATTGTTTTTTTCTGTGCTTTTTTTTTACTAAACTTCAGGGCCCTAATTATCACTGTAACTATGATGCAAAAAAAATCTTCTAAAAATTAAACTGTTGTAATTATTTGTTTTGAACCTAAATATTGGTCGTAGCTAATATTATCATCGTTTAGCACATTAACAATATTTTTTTCCTTTGCTTCCAACTCTTCAATCACTATTTTACCTTCAATTGTTCTTTTTAATCGTATTCCCTTTCTACTACAATTTTAGTACTTTCCTCCATCAAAGAAAAGAAACTGGCAATGATGCTGACAGTTTCATAATATAATTTAGGTTCTCTTTATGTTTCTTCATCCATATCGACGTTCAGTGTTTTCAAGTTGTGTTTTAAGGGATGTCATAATAACTGTATGTTACTGAAAATTTTATTCTGGTTTCCAGAGGAACTTTACATTATAAATAAATACTATAGCTGAAATTAATTTCATTCAATTCTTCTACAGGAAACGTGGTCCAGACATCAAATTTTGCTGTTGTAAGCAGAGATATCAGAACAACAATATTTAAATCACCAGGTAATGCCGCTAGCAGTTCAACACCTAGCACAGTGATGCAGATGTTACAGAAGCTCCCGGATTTCCCTTGTCCTCCACAATGCGGGCCAGTCGCCTATAGCTTCCAGATAGTTCCAGGGCCTTGTTATGACAATTCTCCAGTAACATCTTCCACTCCTGCTCTATTTGGTATTCCATGCATATGTCCAACTTTAGTGGAACCCATGAAAGTCGATGAGCCAAGGGATGACAAGGAACTGAAAGACATAGCCACATCAATTAGCAACCTTACAGAATATCCAAAAAATTTCTACGGTGTCGGTAATCAGACTTCAGCAGATGTTTGCACTTCCACCAGTGATCTCTCTGCTCCAACTCGCTTAAGCTCTACAAGAAGGACATCTGGGTGTCCAATGTGTAAGAACAGTAATACAGAATATCAGTAGTAGAGAGGTGCAGAAATTATTAATACCAAATACATGAATATAGAAACTCTATTTAGTTCTTATGCAGTAATGTTTATTCAATACAGGTGCAATAAATAAAATTTCAAACTGTACTAGTACTGAATTTTTTAGAAGTGCCCCTTATTCAATATAAACTCGTGTGGTCAGAGGAAGATTTTTGTAAGCTAAGTATTGTACCACGCAATGGTTAGCTGTATACTTATATTCTTACATCATCCATTTTATGTATCATGTGCTTGGAATATTTACCCCTTTCACCTTTTACCAACGTGGCCTGGTTCATTTCAGTGGCAGCAGATAAGATGTCTGGGGGATGAAAGAGGTACTCATATGTCTCCTGTCAGCTCTGTTATAATAGTCATTCTATTGTGTGTTTTAAATGGGTAGGTGTTTTTCCTTTAGCGGTACTATGTGAGCAACCAATCGGAGTCCTGCTGTGTTGTCATATTGTATTCCCGCTAAGTGGTGTGTGAGGAGCGCTAGCCTAATCAATCTGTATGAAATACTAATCGCGCTAGGACAAAATTTCAGATTTTGCCAAAACTGATCCACGTGGAAAGTAGAGAGTAAGATATCTAACATAACCATGAAAACCTCATGGTTTTAGCTCAAATAGTTTTTATAATACAAATAACCCCCCAGGGGCCTACTTCGGTAGGTACGGGTTTGGCGCACCCGGGGTCCCGAGCCAACAGTCTCCCTCGTGTGGGCTACTCTTCGTAGTTGAGGGAGACAGTCAACAGGCCCACCCACGTGTAGGCCGTGCGTGGAGACCCGTGTCGCTGGAAAGGTTTGTCCTGGTGGTTGAGGGATGCGCATCTGAGCTCGTAACAGTGTACTTTTGAATTCGTGTAGGGTGCGCAGTTCTAATACAGTAGTTTGGTTTCTCCTTCGCCTGAACGGGAGGTTAGGGACTAACCCATCCCTAATCATTCGGCCAGGACTGGGTATGGTACCGAACTCCAGGGTGAGTGGCACGGCGAGTTCGCTATATCCCCTGTGTAGCCCTGTCATCCCAGTGAGGTGACCCCTTGTTGGACTCCGTGGTGGGTGGCGAGCACTAGGGGGATGAAACTTAGTTCATCTATTATGGTAAACCCCTCTATTAATAAAATTATTAGCAAAAGTGGAAAGGATATAGCCGAGTGTAGTGGTCCTCGCTATTTAGTTATTTATAGAACTGAGGAATGTAGGAAGTTTAGCACCGTGAATCCGTTCGTTATTCAGAAGGGCTTAGATAGTATTGCTGGTTCTGTGAAGGTATCTACTAGATCTCGCAATGACACGCTCCTGGTCGAAGCAGTTTCTTCGACACAGGCTGCTAAAATCTTGAAAGCCAATATGCTTGCGAGCTATCCGGTGCGCATGGAATTGCATAGGACTCTGAACTCCTCGCGTGGTGTTGTGAACACCAGCGCACTGGATGGTATGTCCAATGAGGATATTCAGCAAAATTTAGCGGAACAAGTTGCGACTAATGTATATCTTAATATCATTACGTACACAAAAATTATTGGACAATCTCCATTTTATAAATCAAAAGTTTTGGGTATTATTAACAACCATTAAACAGCTTTAGGAATGTACCTTCGAGCTGTTTAAAAGCAGTCGAGGAGGTGTCTGGAAAAATTAACAATATAGAGAATGCACCACCTACCAAACAAACAAATAATAAATTGTCCAGTATTCAACACAAAAATACTGGATTTTTTTGTGCTGGGTAATACAATAAATAAACTAAGTCTCGGACAAACAAATTAAACTGATTTGACTACTAATATGCACCATTAACGCCATGAGACGTTGAAAGAACTTTCTCCCAATATTTTTATATTGTTTCAGTGAGAGATGCAGAAAATTCACTTTCGACAATTTACGAATGTACATGGTTATTCACTGTAATTCCCGTAACAAAAGCAATGAGGATGACATATTTTAACGTGGGTTACACTTTATATCCGTACCGGACTGTACAAACACAGCGCTTAGGTATACTTGTTGACACGGACGTTTGATGTCGCGCCTGACCTTGCGCGTACATTGGTGGTTAAGGTGTACGGGTTCCCATGCATGGTGATGACTTTAAAGTAGAAGAATTAATTTAACATATTTAACGCAAAAATGTTTAAAATTACACTTGGATAGAATACCAAACAATACGATAGACGAAGAAGTTCCAAATTACAAATAAAGTCACAAGGTAAAAGAACAGTATGTAGACAAAGGAAAGGATGGTATGAGCAACTTGGAGATGAACCAGTTGAAGCCCCAACAGTAAAATAGAAAAATATGTTTAGATCGAAATTTTTTCACTTTTAGTGGTGAATTTTTTCAACAAACTTTTGGCTTAGCAATGGGAAATCCTCTTTCACCTTTTCTTACTAGTCTTTTATGATTTATTTTCGAAATGCAAGTCGCTAAAGCATGCCCTTTATTTTTTAAAGTTCGGTATACATTTTAAAAATTAAAGGGAATACTTTATTGACTTGCATTTTGAAAAAACTCATAATTGGTATACATCGTAGGGGAGGGAATTCGTCCCCTTCATCTGCCATGGTGCGGGCGTTGCGGACTCCTAGCACTCGTGGTCCCTCTGACGTTACTAGAGGAACCTCGGACCGAACTGTTAAGCCCCTCCCTGAATGGGAGTTGTTCGGATTGGGTTGGACTGGATGGGACAGTGGTTCCTAATACTCGTGGGAGATCGGGTACGTCTTCGGACGGAGTTGAGGGAGGCCATATATTCCCGCGTACTATCCTGCATAGCTAGTAGAAGGTGCGCTAGATCACCAGGCGGCGCTACCGAGGTCATATAGGTAGCCTTCCCCTTTGGTGTTGGTGCGCGTAAGTGGCATATCCACTTCCCTCCCGTCTTGAGTCCACAGGACCAGATGTGGGGGGGGCCCTAGTTAGTCTCTAGATCTTGCCCTATGGAAAGCATCACGGGGGTGCCGGGTGCCCTTTTGGGACTGCTCGGTAACTCCCTGGTCGTCAGAGGGGGCGGGGGTCAGTCTTCACTTTGTGCGGACTGCCCTGGTAGATGCCCTCGAGCTTATATATAGTTTGGTATAGAAATGTTGATATTTTTGCAATTTTTCCAGATAAACTCATAAACGATGCTTTAAAATTACTAAATTTGCAAGATAAAGCTATAAAGTTTACATTAGAAACTTAAATTAACGGATTTCCTCCTTTTCTAGATCTAAAGATAATAAGAAATTATAATAAATTAAACTTTGGTGTTTATAGGAAGTCTACTCATATTGATAATTACATAAAAATAAAAGTTTTAACACTTTTTCATATAAATTTGCTGTTTTCAGTCGTTTGATTTATAGATTAATAAATATACCTCTGAATAATAATGAATATAGGAAAGAATATAAACATATTATTAATGCTACTTTTATTAATAGTTTTAATAAAGACTATGAACAACAAGTGAAAAATTCAAACATAGAAAATGTTAAGGGTATTTCTACCCTTTGAAAAATAAAAGACGATTATAATTTAAAAAAAAAATTGTTACCATCCTTGGGTTAATAAACATTTTTTTTAAAAAAAATGTAAAGAGTTTGGTGTAAGTTCAGTTCCTCAAAATAATTATAGTATTAAAAATTTATTGCATTTCTCTAAAAAACATAAAATTTCTAGTAATGAAAAATCTGGTATTTATCAGTTTATTTTGATTGTGATAAAGTTTATATTGGAAATACAGAACGTAATTTAGTAACCAGAAAGATAAAACATTTTCGTAACATTAAGTGTAAACAGACTGATAAATCGGCCGTAGCAGATAATTTTTGGTAATTTAATCATGAATTAAATCCAGAAGTTAAATTATTAAAACAATTAAATGTCCCGATAGATCGCGTAATGAATTTGAAATACTGGTAGTCGATTCTGTTTTTAAATTTGATTTGTTTTCAGATGTTGGTAGTACTAAGAAGAACATATTAACATCAAGCGTTCGTAAAGATGACAACAGCTTTGTTGTTTGTGGCTTAAGATGTGTAAAATTTTACATGAAATCGCGATCGGACAATTTATAAGAATTATCATCATTTCTTATAAGATAAGTGAAGTTTTAAGTTACAAATTGTTATATTTGAATATATATTTGTTTGCTTCACTCTTAATAGCTTCATATTTTACGTATTTAAAATGTTACTGTCCGACTTAAGAATATTTTGAAGTATCATAGAAATGTTATAGGCTAGCGGCAGTCATACTGGTATAAGGTAGAAAGGGTTCTGCTATTTTATATTAAAACCATCCAGAGGTACAGGGATCTTCAAAAAGGAATAACAGATTTAAAATATTTATTCTTCCAAACTACAAAAGATAGGAACGTGATTCCTAAGTTCATGGGGAGAGAAAAGTTTTATAATTGAAATACCGTGTGGGGTAGAAGTTCCAATCGCAGCCGCATTGGCGCGGTTGCTTGATGTTTGTAGTGAAATGGCGGCGACGCTACAAGAGAAATCGTTTGGTGTGCTGCAATTAGCAAAACTAGAGTCCATTGTTGCAGTTCAACTAGCATTTCGCCGTCAATTTGATAAACAACCGCCGAGTCATAAGTAAATTTACGAGTGGCATCGAATATTCGTAGAAGATGGTTGCATCTTGCATGGGACGTCCTGGCACATAGGATGAGTATGTCGAGCGTTTTCGCACACTATACGAAAGGAGAGCAAAGAACTCCTATTACGAGGAAGCACGGAACTTAGCATTTCTCAACCAAGTTCTTAAACATCGTCTGAACCTGAAGCCATACAAACTGCAGCTGTTGCAAGCATTGTATCCTGACGAGCACAACAAAAGCTACCAATTGTGCATTGACATGTTAGATGGTAACTATGGAAGAAGACAATTTTTCTCAACAATTAATTGTTTCCAATGAAAGCAGTTTTCAACATTCTGGTCAAGTTAATCGCCATAACGTCCGAATTTGAGCAAGTGAAAATCCTGTGACAGTAATTCAACTTAAATGAGATTCACCAAAGAATGAATATCTGTACAATATATGTAACCTAGGTTTATGGGTCTTTCTTCTTCATGGAGAAAGCTATTATTGGACTAAGCTATCTAGACATGCTTGAAAATTTGTTATTTCTCCAACTTGAAGAAGATTTAGATGACTTTATCTTCATGCAAGATGGCACCAAGTCTCATTTCCCTTACCCCATCCGACGTTACTTGAATAACCAACAAGGGTTAAAATTGTCTCAAGGGCATTTAAATATCTATACAGAATTGCCAATTTGGAGGAAGAATATTATCAAGGAATGGTTTCTTTTGCAGATTAGAAGCAAGTGGGGAGAGTCTTGGGCGCAAAAATAAGGGAGCTGATGGAACAGAAAGATATGGGACATATTTGGGGAAACGAGGACTATTATTATAGGGGCGTTTGGAAAGAGGTAGAATTAAGGCTTTAAGTTTTAGATAGCCAAGTTATATTTACCAGTGCAAGGGAGAAAAGATCATTGAGGTCATATAGTGAAATAAAGACAGTGTGGGGGAGGTAGAAGTACATAGATGTGTGTAATAAGTCAGTGGAGAAGGATTTGCTTGGAAAGGGAAAGGAGTTAGAAATTTGAAAGTTATTAGATATGAAAAGGATACAGGGAAATGCCCAATGTGTGGAGAAGAGGATACAGATTGACTTAGTGTACTTTACTGCAAACAAACAAAGATATTGTCACCCGAACATCAGAATTCCCGATAGAACCAGCTGGCACGTAGGGCCAGACGGGAAGCATTCAGGCCAAGCCTACCCATTTATCTTGTAGCGCTAACGAGGGGGTGTTTGGAAAAACATTACTAGCCATCTCTTTCCCCTCCCCCGGAAATCTGGAACAGTCGGGATGACTCACTGAACCGTGAGGCATCCAGAAACAGCGATCTCCCTATAAAAGGGGCTGCAGTGGGCGAAAGAGTTGAGTTCTTGGCGAGCAGCCGAGCCCCGTGCTAGCGAACGGACTGGAAGACTGTGTACGTGCATCAGAGGAGTTGTACGTAATTGAGAGTGCGGAATGGACCTGTGACAGATGAACTGGTGCGTTTTAATTGTGTGCGCTACGTAATTCTGTGTAATCGGCAAGTGTTCCTACTGTAATTCAGTGGAAATAAAGAACATTTTGGGTTTGTGCAACTGGACTTTTAATTTCACGAACCCCAAAGTCACAGTATGGAGAGAACAAATTTGGCAACCAAAGTGGGACAATTTTAGGGATAAGGGAGGTATTAATAATACAGAAAATGTTACTGGTAAAAGGAGAAAAGAAAGTAAGAAATATAGGTGAATATCTGGGGGAAAGTTAGAGAGAAGTGGTTAAGATTGATGAAGAATAACTAACATTTAAGGGCTGAAAAACTAGAAAAAGGGCTACAAGGGAGAGGAGGGTACATGGAAAACCAGGGCTTATGGTATTGAGACCGAGACTTGGGGCAAGCAGGTAGGAAGGGTATGTTAGATGTGAATAAGTTATTTTGTTAATGTGTGAAAGAAATGTTACAAATGTCAATGTATCAATGAAATTGTATGTATAAGAAAGATGAGAAACAAATAACTCACAGGTCTCCAGATCTCACTCGGTGTGATTTTTATCTATGTGGTTACGTAAAAGACCGTGTTTTATCCCTCCTATGACTGACACTCTTGAAGGTCTAAGACATCGAATTCTTGAAGCTTTAAATTCGATAACTGGAGACCAGTTGAAACGTGTGTGGCAAGAAGTGAGTCATTTCTTTTAATTTGTCCTGCAACACACGGTGCTTATAGTGAATGCATAATATAAAATTGTAAACCCTTTCTCCCTCCATGAACTTTGGAATCATGTCCCTATCTTTTGCAGTTTGGAAGAAATGTTTGAAATCTGTTGCTTCTTTCTGAAAAGCCCTGAATTATTTTACAACGTCGTACTTCAGATAAGGTTCCAGTTTAGAAATGTTTCTTGCAATAAATTTAAATATAGGGGTATAAATAAATGAGAATAACGTAAAAGATGACACAAATTTTTAGTACCCCACCAAGGCGAGTGCACTTCTGCATCGGGGAGCCACTAGTACGTGCGACGGCTTGCTTGTCCTCCTGTACCGTCCGGTAGTTTGACAACGGTAACGATAACAACTAGTGCTGTAGATCGATAAAAAATTTTAATCGATTAACCGTGTTGCTCTAATCAATTAATCTATTGATTCATCGAGATATTATCTGTTCAAAAATTAGGCGTAAGGACTATTGCAGCGGCTATTAAACAAATTCGTGGTTGATCTGTCGTCTCGTCGCTGCTTGGTAGAATGTGGAATACTATGACTCCACGTTCGATTTCGCTATTACGAGCGAAATGCTGCTTCTCGTTTTATTTTCCTCAGCTGCTCCGCATAGATCTTAAACTCTGGGTATGCGTGGGTTTTGCACAGAAAAACCAGAGCTTTCCTTTAAATGCTGTTTATTCACACAACTTTGAATAAAGGTTTGCCGATATGTCGTTACTACGACTGCAGAGTAAATTCACTAACTTATCGCAGTGTAATATACTGTCGGTCAGTGACGGCCAACAGCCACTGGACCAACCTCCTTCGACGAGAGTTGCTACGCAAGTGTCCCTCTCTTCCTCTACCAGTTTCAGCGCGAATCTTAGTGTCACCACGCCAAGTGACCGCCCTTTCACTTTTCTTAATCGATCAGGTTTTGCAGAGCAGTTTTCCGGGAAACCTGCTCTCGGGGAATGCTAAAGTACCTGGCCGCTGACCCTTACTACCTGCTTGAACATTTTCTTCCCGTACTGACACTTTTAGAACCAAACTAAGCCAACACTAGATGTACCTTTTTAACATGGACTGATTTCCAAATTATATTATTTCAATATTCTGTGTATTTACAGTTTCGGCTTCACTATATAAAGTACTTTAATTCTCAGTACATTTCCTTATTAATGAAGCTTTTAAATATATTGATTCAAAATTTGTGTTTGCTTCAGGTGCACATGCTTTATATATTATATATATATATTAAATTATATCTACAATATTTTAAGTAATTATTTAGTAAGGTATTATATCAATGTCTACTAAGATTTGTGAGACTGACTTGCAGTTGTTTATGTAACCTTTTTCCTTATTTTAACCTCTTGAACACAAATCTTTCACGAACTCAGAAACGTTACTGGCTTACTGCAGTTAACAGCAAAGTTACACCATCACCAGCCCTGAGAAGAGAGCTGCGTAATCGAAGTGTTCGGTTCAAGGTTGTACAGCTCATTTTATGCTAGCAAGCGATAAATAATAATCATTTGTATACGATATGTTGTCACACACAAGCTGTCAGCATCTGTATGTAGTTAAGTACCCGTTGGAATATATCACAAGAGAAGACTCTCTCGAGGTTCAGAGTGATTTCTTTTAGCTATCAGGAGTTACATGATGTCAAAGTTCAAAGAACATTACGGTGTCTAGTGAAAACTTGATGCGTTGAAAAGGCTATTTAGGTCTGAAGCAATACATCTAAATAAAGAGGGCCAAATTTGGCTAAAAGAGTTTTGATTAATATTTATTGTAATCGTTTAATCTTAATCGACTCGATTAATCGATTAAGTTTTTCAATCTTTAATCTAAAATAAAGAATTAATAGATTAATCGTTTCCGTTAATCGATTAAATCACGCAGCACTAATATCAACCCATTGTCATTTTCCATGAGGGTTATAATTAAATCAGGAGTTTCAGACATTTATTTTAGACAAAATATTCAGGCTCAAAGACACTTAAAGTACTAGTAGTTAATATAATTAAATGTTCCGCAGCCATTTCTATATTTCAGACTTTCAATTGTTGGTCAAGAGTATCATATTATCTTCTTTGTGATGAAGAGCATTGTTAATCACAACAATGTGCCTTTGAGGTAATCTAGGTATCAGTTTTGTAACTTTTTGGAATTGCTAGATGTTTTGGATCTGGAGTCGTACATGAGACAATCAGTTGGCCAATCAGCATACACAGCCATAAAACATTATCGACCAGTCATTTGCATATATACCTGGAACATCGTCACACTCCAACACCTGGAAACAGTTTAATGGGTGTGAATCCAGGTTTCATCCATGTACCTATCTATATCACTGACTTATTTTCCTCGAGTTCACTCCTTCTGTGTGTTCTAAGATAAGCCACTATATCAGGGTGTTCGGTTAGGAAACTTCTTTTAGTTTTACATGTTTAAACCCGAAATTAAATATTTTCACTATTTTCCTGATGTTCAATAATTTTAGAGCGAAAAATGTATTTTTAATCTCGTACTATTCCTCATATTTTCTTCTAATTTTGCAGTTTCCCAAGAAAATTATTTTAGTTGCAGGAAGTTTACCACCTTTCCAGGGGCGGCCCGTTCTTACGCGCTGCAGTGCTGCAACACGCTCTTTTCTGTTTTATGCGTTTAGCGCTACGCGCGCTCGGGCGTGGCTGGGACACTTACTATATCTTGCAGACCGTCGGAAAACCATGCTTCGCGACATAGGGAAATGATTTCGTAATAATTTATAAATATGCAAGATTCAGTCACAATTTATTTATTTGTATGAACATAGCAGGCTTGTAAGCTGAATTACAATGTTCATCATACATAGGTGTTTACATATAATACGAGGTTTGTTTTTTAAGTCAGTACCGTTTTGCGATTCCGCCGCAGCAGCTCTACGGTCGGCGTCCCGCGCATGCGCGCGGGTTACCTACATCTCTTGTCTACGCACTGACGCTATTACAGTCTGATTCTTCATTCTATACATTGGTTACTGAGTGTTTAAGATGCCACCGACAATCGTGAGTCTCGCCGATTGTGAAGTACGGGCTGTTATACGATTTCTTAGTGCTAAAGTGATAAAATCCATCGATATTCATCGTGAGATCTGTGAAGTTTACGGACAAAACATTATGAGTGATGGAATGGTAAGGAAATGAGTGAGAGCATTTAAAGATGGCCCCACAAATGTGCATGATGAAGAACGGAGTGGGCTTCCTTCGGTCGTTACTGAAGATTTGGTGCAAAAGTGGATGAAAAGTCGCCCAGCGACTACAGTTTTTTCCCTGCATTTTAAGAAATATCTGTGCGGTTAGCGTATTCTAGACGATAACGAAGTCAAAACAGTTGTGATACTGTGGTTAACACGTCAGGTGGCTGAACTGTATGAAGAGGGTATTCAAAAACTGGTGTCACGTTATGACAAGTGCCTCAATATTCACGGAAATTATGCAGAAAAGCAGATTAAGGTACAGGCTTTCATGTAAAAATAAAATTATTGCGATATCTATGCACGTCTTTTTTAAATTCCAAAACGGTACTAACTTAAAAAGCTTACCTCGTAGTATACATACTCAAATAAAACACCAAAAAGACACAAAGTAATACAGAAAGGTAAATATAGGGAATAGAAACAATGAATAAAAGGAAATAATGAGAAAACAAACTATGGTGGCATGGTAAGTAATTATTTTACTATTCCTAATTACAGTAACGATACTACTCTTGCCAATTTTTTGTAATTTAATGATCTGCGAATATGTAGTTAGAGGTTATAGCATTTTTGAATTGAGTTTCAGACATGTTGGAAATATCTACATCGAAACGATGAAGAATTCTGTGTAATGGTATTTGAATTCAAGGTGAACCAAACCTCCTGAATCTGCTTATTTCATTGTGTACATAAAATAACATATTTGTTGTAATATTAATATCATAAATAATCGAATGTAACACCTTGTACAGATGCTACTGAAATTAAAGCATTGCTCTAAGTAAAGAATCGTAATGGATTTCGAAGAAATCGTGTATCTTTGTTACAACACGTGTAGGGACAGGTGATTTTTTTTTTTTTTTTTTTTTTTTTTTTTTTTTTGTAATTTTACGTTCTCCAACGTTAAGTCATTTCGGACGGTGAATGAATTGGATGAAATGATGCTCAAATGAGTCCAGGGTCCATGGAGCTTAAAGCTACCTGACATTCATCTTGAAGGATAAGGGACACCCCGGAAAAAACCTTATCCAGGTAACTCACCCAGACCGAGGTTCGAACTCGGGACCTCTTGAACGTGAGGCAGATATGCTACCATCTACGGTACCGAGGCGGGCACAGGTGATTGAGTCGTGTAACAAAATACACGGGAGAAACAGAATTCTCAGTGGGTAGCACTTGACTGCGTTTGAATAGGTATTCTTCGGTCCCTTAATAATGACATGACCGAGACTAATAATGACAATGGACAAAATAGTCTAAAAGGTGTTTTGGGTGAATAAAGAGGGCTTCTAGAGGTGAAAGTGACAACCACGCAGCTCTGCCCAGTGAGGACAGAGAGTCCCCGGCTGGAGGCCGATTAAGACGGTCGTCTACTACTCTCTTGAGTGAAGGCAGACGCGAAGCGATGGGAAAAGGTACCTGTCGGTTCATACGTAACGAACTAAGTATTATCGAGTAATAAGTATTCTACATACGGTAACTCTAAACAGTGATATTGGTAACCCTTGGTCGGCAACTAGATTGATGTGGTGATAAAAAGAAGCAGTCGTTAAACCAGTTTTAAACGAGCATTCCAGTGGCATTAGAACAATCCTTACTCATACATATCCGCGCATACCCTGAGAGTAACTTTGTGCTCTACCCTGAGCTACCCATCCTTCTTATTTATATCAAACTCTCGCGCCAACGTGGAATTCTTTGCTTACCCACTTCTTCGCTACGCAGAAATACTAACCCCGCAATGTTCCTTCTAAACTTGTTTTAAATTTACATATTTCCAAAGGGTTTCATAATGTGTGTAAGTAGGGTAATATCCAATTCTTTTAAATAGTATGTAGCTTAGAAATTTTGATTGTACGTTTTCTATTGCGGTAACATGCATTATCATCTTAGGATTCCAAATAATGAACACATATTCAAGATTTTGTCTCACAAATGAGTTATAAATTGGAAATAATGTTTCTCTTTAAATGAATAGGAATTTTGAATAATAAAGCCTAGGTATTTTTGCGATTATGATATGATTAAGTCAAACATTATTTAATTAAGTCAAACATTTAAACATTATATAAGAATACCTTATTAATGGACCTGCGGCGTGGCGTTGTGCTTTTGTTCCCCGCCAAGGAATGCAACGGGATCGAACAGAGTCCTCGGGGTGTGTATTTAAAGTCTGGGGCACACTCAGCATAGAGAGAAAATTGACCAGCTACGAACCCTGGCCTAGGAAACAAACTTCCCGGCTGGGGGGTGACGAGATGCAGAACACATCACCTCCCCGCATCTTTGGATGCTCGCCCACATCTGCCTGTTACAGACGTGAGGCCGGCAGTCGGGTTGGCGCGCTCTGGCTTGCTAGCGGCTTATCACGTCATGGGTGATATTAGGATACCTTATTGTGACTTTGCAGGTTCGTGAAATTAAAAGTCCAATTGCACACACTCAAAATGTTCTTTATTTCCACCGAATTACAGTTGGAGCACTTGCCGATTACACAGAATTATGTCGCGCACACAATTACAATTCACCAGTTCGTCTGTCACAGGTCCACTCTGCACTCGCAATTACGCACAGCTCCTGCGATGCACGTACACAGTCTTCCGGTCCGTTCACTCACTTGGCGCTCCTCACGGCTGCTCGCTTAAGAACTGAGCCGACTTGCCAACTACAGGACTTATATAGGGAAGATCGTCGTTTCTGGAAGGTTCGCAGCGCGCACAATTATCCCGAGGTTTCGAGACGTCTGGTGGGAGGGGAAAGAGACGGTACAGGGCTCGCTCCGTTCTCCTAATCATCCCTTCAGGTAGTGACACGAGACAAATGGGTAGGCGTCTGGCCCTACTACCGGCCGGTTCTATCGTCAGTTCCGACGTTCGGGTCACATTATTAATAATATAGCAATAATAATTATATTTTGGAAAGTTAAGAATAGGTATTTTAGACATTTTATTGATAGATTATGTAGGACTTTTTTCTATAAGCTTTCAATATTATGGAATTGTTAACCTAAGTGAAATTGGTATCATATTTGTGAAAATTACTCACTTCCGGTAGAAACAGTAGAAAACGTATTTGCTTTTAAAAATTAGTTTAGATAATCTTACGTAATCATACAAGTTTATGTGTGCCACCCGACAATGGTAACTAACCATTTTACAATCATAAAAGGCTTGACAGTTATGAGGTTTGCTTTCAGCTACAATTCATGTAAAATCTGCTGTAAAAATTTTCCGACTTCGACAAGTGTGTTTGGGGATATCGTCAGGTCACTAAAATTCCTGTACACATTTCGATGACAAAATAGGAACATTATGCAGGTAACTGGAGATTGAACCTTACGTATTTATTAATTATTAGCAAATCATTTCACCGACTATTCTGTTCACTCGCGCTGAGGAGAGAACCGCCGCTAATGGCCCCATTTATTGAGATAGAACTCTTTCGGTTTTCCAAACACGGACTGATAATAATAATAATGATGATGATGATGATGATGATGATGATGATGATGATGATGATGATGATGATGATGTTAATGATGACGATGACGACGACAATGATAATCCAGGATTTTGCCAAAAGAAGAAATGGAATCAATAAAATTATGCATGAGACAGAAAAAAAAATAGAAAACTGAAATAGTTGGTGGGCTGATATATTTGATTTCATTACAATGCCAGGGTATTTACCAGGGCAGTCCACAAAAGTGAAGACGGAACCCCCTCTGATACCCAGGAAGTTATCGAGCTGTCCCCGAAGGGGGCCCGGCGCCTCCGTGGGGCTTTCCATAGGGCAAGAACTAGAAACTAATAACACCCCCCCCCATCTAGTCCGAAAACACAAGACGGTTGGAAGTAGATACGCCACTTACGTGCGCCAACCCCAGAGGGGAAGGCTACCGATATGACCTGGTTGGGGCCGCCTGGTGATGTAGCACACCTTCTAATAGCTATGCAGGCTAGTACGCGGGAATATATAGCTTCCCTCAACCCCGTCCGGAGACCTACCCGATCTCCCACGGGCATCGGGAACCACTGCCCCGTCGATTCCAACCCAATCCCAAAAAGCCCCCTACGGGAAGGGCTCGGCAGTTCGGCCCAAGATTCCTCTAGTAGCGTCAGAGGGCCCACGAGTGCTGGGGATCCGCAGCGCTTGCACCATGGCAGCTGAAGGGGACGGATCCCCTCCCCTACGGGATAGGAAAATATAGGAGGAATTATGGAAAAAATAGGAATGACAGATATATGGAGATTAGAGGAAAGGAATGCAAGCCATGTGGGTAAACTTGTAAAATGCAGGATAGAAGATATAGAAAGACAGGAATATGGGGAGGTCTAGAAAATATGAAATCTTTACAATTTTACAAATAAAAAGAAATTGGGGACGAGAAGCATATGTAGATTACTGCAATAGGCAAGAGAGAGAAGGGTTAGCATGGATGAGAACAGGAACAATATTTCTAAGAGGGATAAGAGGTAGGTAAACAGGAATTTGTGAATTCTGTGGGGAAACAAGGCATAGAACACAATATAATAGAGTGCGAGGATGTTGCAATGCGAAGAAAAAAGCTTTGGGAAGAAAAATGGGAGAAAGTAGAGAAGAAGATAGGAGCTATAAAAATATTAATGGGAAGGGAGGACAAGACGGTAAGAAGTATTGGTGAGTTCTTGCAGAATGTTAAAGAAAAATGGGCCAGAAATGTAAAGAATATAAGAAAGGAAAATGAGGGGGAAGAATGGGATTAATTGAGTAACAAGGAGTCATGTAGGTGAAGAGCTACCTGACAGAGCAGAAGACCAGCGTGTCATGTAAGCCAAGGTAGCAGCAAGGTAAAGACAAATAAATGTAGCCAAAAGTTGTAAATTTTAAAATTCTGGAATATGCACAGTAAATAATGTAATCAAAATATTATAATGATAATGATGATAAGATGAAAAATGAAAATGAAATGTGTAGTGTTTAACGCCCGCTTTTACTACATACGGCACCGCAGGCTGTGACACTGATGATACATGAGATGTAGATGGAGCACCGGTGGAATGAAAGGCGGGGGAAACCGAAGGTCCCGGAGAAAACCCGCCCCAGCGCCGTGCTGTCCATCACAAATCTCACTTTGCGGTCGCCTGGGATCGAACCCGGGCCGCCTTGGTGAAAGACAAGCGGTCTAACCACAGAACCACGGCGCGCCCACAGATGATAAGATGAAGATGAAAAAGAAGAAGAGGAGTAAGGGGAGGAGGTATAAGAAGAATAAGAGGAATAATAATAAGGTATGTAAGATAAAGATACGTACTACAGCAGAAAAATATAACTGTTCTTCTTTTAAGATCTATGTAAGTGGTTTTGCAAGATCTTGATTGAACCTTTGAGAGTAACCGTTGCAATAGTACCATTAAAATGCACTTTGAGATAAAGCGTTCACAGAAACGGCTAAGATAGCCATCGGAGGTTTCTTTTATCGGCAACAGAAGCATTAACAACAGAGCCATCTAGTGTCCTTAGATCATATCATCTGGTGCAAAACAGTGAACTGTTTATGGCCAAAATAGATGTCTGGTATATAGATTAGTTGGCTTCTTTTTGAAAAATAAACAAAATACTGCATGTATTGAGAAATATTAATGTTGCTATACATTTTATATTTGAATTTTTGTTTTTCAAAAGCATGGAAGACTTCCATATATATAGTAATAGTTAATATTTTGTTAATACAGGTAATCATATCTTTTTAACCTGTCCTGGAGTACGGCATATTATAAAATAAAACAGATAGTTTTCATTAATTTATTACTTCATAATTTGGAAATTTCGGATCAGAGTTTTGAGTTATGCAAAGTTGTATTTTGTTGCGTGATAAATAAACATATGAACTATAATTCAATGGAATACTGCCATTCTCGGATGGTGTGTCTGATTTGGAGTGGTCTCCAGATGACGTTACACCTGTCTTTGCTTCTATTAATGCACACACACACACACACACACACACACACACACACACACACACACACACACACACAAACACACACACACACAGATTGTACAGTAATATACGTAATCTGTGACTTTATAAGTCGTCACATCTCAAGTATATTACAGGATATTCTCATCATAACGTTATACCTTCAAACTGTCATGTGGGTAGCCACATAACCTTCTCTGCTCTTGTACAAAGCAATATATGTAAATGTTAATTGTGTTAATGTTAACTGATCTACCACCCAAATAAAATGGATTACAAAATATCCAATGGGCACTTTGTGTTGATTAACTAGCAATCTGGATATCACTACTACAGATGGAACATGAAACTGTATTTAATAAAATGAGGGGAGCATTCCAAAATGTACCATTATGAATGGAAGTTAAGGAAACTAATTTGATAAGTATATATTGAACTATTCTTCACAAATACTTTTCATAGTTCCTAATAAAGTAAATATTCAACCAACAGAAGGCTACAAATGTTTAGGATTTACTGTACATGCAAATTTAAAAATGGAATAAACACATATAAAACAATTGCAGAAAATTTAAAACGAAGGCTAAAAATTCTCGAAAGAATTGCAGACAGCAAATGGGTCTACTCAAAATACACCTAAAATATAAAATATTGTGACTTTGTGGGTACGCAAAATTAAAAGTCCAATTTGCAGAAATTAAATCGTTCTTTATTTGCGTAGAAATACACTCACAGCAGCAGTATTATATCGCATACACAATCACAGTCTACCAAGCCCACCTCGGTAGCGTAGACGGTAGCGTGTCTGCCTCACATTCTAGAGGTCCCGAGTTCGAATCTCGGTCAGGGTGAGTTACTTGGATCAGGTTTCTCCGGGGTTGTCCCTTATCCTGAAAGACGAATGTCGGATAAATCTTAGCTCCATGGACCCCGGACTCATTTGAGCAGCATTTTCGCCCATTTCATTTATCGTCCGATATGACTAAACGTTGGAGGGCGTAAATTAAAAAAAAAAACAATCTACCAAGGTCGATGACCACAACAACAGCGTTCTAATTACATCTGTTTACAACACTCCTGTTACAACGTCTGTTTACTCTTGTTTACGACTGACCCTTGGACAGTCGTCGCTTCCATAAATACCTCCACTGATAATTTCAGTCTGCTCCAGGACAATCAAGAAGCCGAACGCTCTCCATTAATCAAGGTGTTACCAGAATGTTCTAGCTTTGTCTGTTTGGCATGCCTTTTATCTCAGTGTTACACTATCTGTCTGTTATCTTTACCCGCAGGCTCTTTGTGTACACAAGCCGCGCATATCTCTCTCTTCGCCGCGACAGTATAAATTGTATATAATTCTAGCTCACCCGACGAGCATCGTGCGGCCAATAAAAGTTGTCTAAACATATCTATATAAATAAAACTATTTGGGTTTATTTAGTTATTTATTCTATAATTCGGGGTGAAGTTTAAATACAACACAGATACAACTAAAACATGAAATGTGTAGTGCTTAAAGCCCGCTATTACTACATATGGCACCGCAGGCGATGACACTGATGATACATGAGATGAAGATGGAGCACCGGTAGAATGAAATGGCAGAGGACACCGGTGATCCCGGAGAAAACCCGTCCCAGCGCCATGTTGTCTACCACAAATCTCACGGTCCCCTGGGATCGGACCCGGGTCACCTTGTTGAGAGCCAAGCGGTCTAAACACAGAGCCACGGCGCGGCCGTCAGTTACAATTAAGTTAACCAATTTATAGCTTTCTAGTAAACAATATTTTTTGTCATTTATTGCTTTGCGTAAATATACCAGGGGAGTGATCTGCTCCTATTTTTTTTTTAATTTATGCAACTTGCTAAGTAAGATACAGGGACTCCCATAAGTAATCGCATAAAGCAGAGTACTACTAAGTTTTGAAAGTGTAAATCAACATTTGATGCGATGTTTTACTGAAATTAATGATAATCGACAATTACATGGTTCGTTCTTGTCAGAAAATAAATGCTACTTCACTTAAAAACTATATAATACGTTCTTTTTTAAGAATTAAAAAGAAATGTGGCGTGTTTTGGCCTTCAAAAGTAATCGGACACAACTTGAATGAGATGCAAGATATGGCTTAGTACTTTGTGACTCGCCCTGTTCTTTTAACTACTTCTCGTAACGTATTTGGCATACTGTGAACCAGGTTTTTCAGGTAGGCTGTGCAAAGTTTGCTCCATTCGTCTTGCAACCTCTCCTTCCAGTGCTGCTTGGAGGTGATGGGTTCTTTCGCACGGCCCTCTCCAGTTTATCCCATACTACTTCTATGAGATTATGACCCAGGGTCGGGGTGGAAGTAGTACATGAGGACAGTTGTATAGTGGTCATAGCTGCACAATGTGGGACGTATGCTTCGAATCATTATCCTGATAAAATGAGGAGCTGACCAAAATAACCACCATTTCTGCACTTTGTTTTAAATTTTGCTGTAGTACTCTAAGATAGACTTCCTTGTTCATGGGTGTGTCTATGAACACCAGCTTTCCCACTCCAGTAGAGGAAATACATCCCCATACTATTACAATCCCTCCGCCGTGTGTGACTGTTTATTGTAAATTGCGCACTTCTAGCCCCATGTTTTGTTTACTCTGCACAACCATCCTGCCATTGGATCCAACAATGTTATATATCCTTTCGTCACAAAAAGTAGCTTAATCCCAACAATCGGCTGTCTCGTTGAAAAACCTTGGGCCAATACAGGAAATGTATGGCTTTTTTCTGGCTACACGACCATTAAAATCTTGTTTTGGCATGGCTCTTCTGAACCTTCCAGGGTTAACTGTCAGTCCAGTTCTTCCTTAATCTCAGCACATATCACCGGAGCACTTATCCGCGGATTCCGTTTTACCTTACGCATAATATATGACTACTACATATCAGTAAGAAGTTTTGGTCGCCCTGGCTTTGCTCGAGATTTAATTCTGTCTTCATACTTATACTGGTGAACTGTGTCGCTAACTGTACTTTTGTTAAGATTCACAATCTCTGCTATTTCCGGTATGTTTTGTTCTTTTCATAGTGATAGATCACGTTGTTTTGTCTAGTGACAGGTTTCACCATGCTTAATTTGTTCTGTCCGATTCCTTTTGTGTCGTGAACTCCGGATGTAAACAAGTTTGAAAGGGGAAGCTCTTAGTTTAGCCAAATTTTCAATCTCTAAATTAGATATTCATTGCATATGATTTTTGATTACCACAAGGCGTCCCTTGAGATTGATATACATAATCTATCCTGCCTTATAGAGCACTCCATAGTGAAATGCAATGTTTGTCCGATTATTTATGGTACTCCGTGTATGTGACTTTGCCTTTTCTTAAATGCCCTCTAATGGGCGATTAGTAGAATAGTTTATAGAAAATGGTTAGGAAACTCTGTGCATAAGTGTTGTAAGGGACAGAAATTAATTACTATGCATGTCGGTTCCAAAAACATCATACCCAGGTAAGAAAGCTGCAGTAATAATTTTAGAGAGTTTACAAACTGTTATTCATTAGCGTACATTCACACACACACACACACACACACACACACACACACACACACACACACACACACACACACACACACACACATACGCACACACACCTTTAAACACGCGCCTAAAGGAATAGCCTATGCATCATTTGACAGTAACTTTGGAAGTAACTTTGGAACACCAAATGGCAGATCTACACTGTGGGACAAATCTGATTTAAATCTTCACCGAGCACGTGTTTTCGTTGTACAGCCATGTCAAAAATGTTAAGAATTAGATTGCTTTCGCTTCTGTTACGAATTACGGCACTGTCGCAAATTATGACACTTTTTAGCTCATATAGTAATTGTGACGGTAGATGCAGTTTTTTTATTTGTGCTAAAACTACCAAAAACGAGCTTAAAACACTGTATAATGCTGTAGAAGGCGTGTAAAATTCGAGGTCGGCCTTAGGTCAGCGGTTATTTAATTCATATAGAAAACTTCCCTAGCAAGGTAGTGTTGGCTAAGTGGTATCGTACAGGTTACTGCACTAAATGACCCTTTGACTTGGGTCCAGATCTTTCTTGATGAGCTCAAAGCTTTTATTGCCCTTTGCTTAATCTCTTGGGGCCTATAATTTGATGTTATAACAAAAATACCACTTTTACAACACTATAGGCGTCTACAAAATATAGTAAAAGACATGTTTTCCGCTGGCATATAGATATAAATGTGTAGTTCCTAGCAGATGTTTTATTATGCTTGGTATTGTGCTTGAGCCATTCAACCAAGTTTCAAACAGTCCACAAATTAAAGTGAAACATAAATATAAGCATGACATAAAATCTATTAGATGTGATGTGGTCGATATTCTGCCAGAAACGAAAGCCAACTATGGAACATGATTTACAACATGCCGTGCAGATTATAAGGGTCATAAGGTTAAATCCATAAGGTTAAACATGATCCCTATTTAAAGATAAAGATAGCCCGTGAGTGTCATTTAAAATTCAAGGACGTTAGAATGAGCTCGGCCCAACTTATATGGCGAGCAAATCCATATAGGTCCCTAATAATCTGATTGTATTTGTTTCTTCTTTGGCTCAAAAGTGAGCCAATAGTAGCAATAAACAAATTAGTAACTAAAATACAGGCAATAAAGATTGGGAGAAAAGAAAAAGAAACGAAAATATGAGATGTGGTTTCCATGCCAGGGTTCGTATCACTACATTCCAGCAAGCTAACCCACTCCGCCAGCTGCTACGTGCTCTCTGGTGTCCTTTAGGAAAGCATTCGGTTATCACCTTGTTAAACCTTGTTTCACATAAGCTTGCCCTGTATCTCTAAACGGCCACGTGACCTTATCACCTCTCATTAGCTGCTATTGTAGTATAGACTGTTGAGAGGTAAAAATTAGCTTGTTATTTAACATGGTGATATATCTTTATACGTAGGAAGAGAATTGTCAAATTTATATTTTCGTAACTTTTTGAATAAAATATATTGCGCAACAGAGTTGATTTATCTGAAATGCATGTTAATTCTTAAATGAAGTAAAGAGCAGGTTCCTTTGCTCAGAAGCTTGTCTTTCACATGGCACGATAGCACATGCTTTAGCGGTAGTTGTGGCATATCGGTTTATATGACTTTTATCCCTGACCTTGTTTTGAACTGGATTTGTCACATATCGCCATTCGAAGGTGTGTTGTGCCGAGTGCTAGAGCTAAATTATTTTATTGATCGTCTATTGTATGTGTACTTATATGTATAATGGCAGAGTCTACTACCAGTTTTCGCTGAAGCAACGCAAGGGAAAAGCTTTACAATGCGGCGAAAAAAAGAATTGTAGTGCATGTGTTTAATGCACTCACAGAAAATCCGTCTTTGTCATTGAGGGAAGTCGAACAGCTATGCTCTGAACTTACAGGTGTGTTAGATGCGTAGGAACATTGCGGTATGAAATTGGGACAACAGGAAAACTTGTCTCTCCAGGGGCGATATTGCTGTGTAGCGAAGAGGTTATTTAAAGACAATCAGACTGTACCGGGATAGAAGTCGCAAAATATACTACCTTGATGAGACTTGGGTGAATGAAGGACATACGACAAGTACGGCGTGACACAACTTCTAAGACTGAAAGACGAGCATTTTTGCAAGGTATGTGTGCTGGGTTTAAAAAATCCCAGTGGAAGAGGCCATAAGGCCTTTCATTATAAATTTGTTTCAGTTTCATTGCTCATTCATTAAGTTTCAACGTACTGAGTTGCCTTATAAGCTTCATTAATTTTGCATGCCTTCATATTCTTATTTGTATGATTTTATATATCTTCCTGTCAATTATTATGATGTTTACTACAGGTTTAAATGTGACGGTTAGGCACCACCTATGGTCTATGGTGCGAAAGCATTAGCCAATTAGGGTGAGGGGGGAGGTAGTTGCAAACGGAGTGATACATGTCAGCGGGGTAAGGTTATATGAAACAGAGGTTAGTATTATATACATGAGAAGCAGTTAATTTCAGCTTTTGGCAACTTCTTGGTCCTCATAGAGGGCTGTAAGTATTAATGCTGAGTAACTAGAGTATCGAATAGAAGGGCAGAGCTGCAATAACGGATTTTGTGTTAAAAGGGTCGATGTTTTCACTTAGACTATAAACTGCGGGTTGCATAGATCACAATAAATAGGGGCACAAGACTCACCTGGTGTAATGTTGATTATGATTTAACTACTTTATTATCCTTCATAGTTTGTGTCTGGTTTGCTCTTCTTTTATCCTTTTTTTATTTTGTGCTTTCTTTCCTTGTCTCTTACTTGCTTTGTTTCCTTCCTGCTAAAGACAGTGGGACTGTTATAGATTTGGAAATATACTTTCGTTTAAAAACGTTTGAATGAAATGTTTCGACGAATTAGATTTTTATGAGAATATATAATTTCGGAAATCTTGAACGTGTTTTCCTCTGTAGGACTGTTGGTTAGACCTAGCTCAGACTCAAACAACAGATATGTGTAATTGCTTTCGTTGCTTGTTTATGGTGATGATGCAGTATTCTGAAGAAGAAGTCTAGAAGAATAGGAAATATTACTCCCAACAGATTCTAGAGGGTGTTACTTCGCCATTCAAAGCAAACGAGGTCATCGCAGTAAATTTTTATATTTAAATAATATCCACCATTTTTTTTGCTGTTCATTGTTTATGTTATGCAATATTATGTATGTTTTTTACTTATTTATTCATATATTTGTTATCTCCTAAGACGGAATTAACTAAAAGGCAATCAAACCTCTTTGCTAAGAGCCCTAAATGATAAAATTTCTTTGTCTTTTCTTAATCTATTTTTTCGCGATATTCACTTGTTTCTAGTACCACTACAATGTCGCCAATAACACGAAGCTTTTACCTCGCAGAATTTGAAGCGCTACAAACTAAACGAATTTACGGTCTTTATTTCCTCTTCTTCTTTTTACTTTTCTTCTTCCTGTTCTTCTTCTTCTTCTTCTTCTTCTTCTTCTTCTTCTTCTTCTTCTTCTTCTTCTTCTTCTTCTTCTTCTTCTTCTTCTTCTTCTTCTTCTTCTTCTTCTTCTTCTTCTTCTTCTTCTTCTTCTTCTTCTTCTTCTTCTTCTTCTTCTTCTTCTTCTTCTTCTTCTTCACCTTCTTCTGCTTCTTCTTCCTCTTCTTCTTCTTCCTCTCTTTATTCGACTACCTAATATACGTATTTAAGTACAACTTAAAACTATCAGGCTAACTTCTAGGCAGTAATGAATCATAAAAAGCAGTATTCAGGAAAGGAAGTTTGAAAGAATTTGGAATAGTACTCAAAAGTAATTTCAGAGGGCGCTACCTAGCTATTCCTTAACGAATTTTTATATTTACTTCGTACTCGAAATTTGGATTACACTTTATTTTTAGGTTATGCAGCATCATATATTTTTTATGATCATGATGCTGTCATCAGAAGAAACAATCTTGAAGAACAGAAATTAGTTCTCAAAACTAATACTATAGGGCCCTACCTGTTCATTCGAAAATTTGGTTGCTGTTCATTGTTGACTTTATGTAACATTTTATTCCTTCTATTTATTTTTTATCTCCCGAAATAGAAATCAGTGAAACGCAATAAAATTTCTTTGTACGGCGCCAAAATGGATCAAATCTGTTTGCCTTTTGTTAAGTCTTTCCTTTCCCGATCTTCAGTTGTTCATACTCATGAGACAATGTTGCCAATTAGACGAAGTGTTTAGCTTGTACCATTCGCAGTGCTACAAGCAAAACGAATTTTCGACATTATTTATATTTTTCTTCTTCTTTTTCCCACCTATGCATATTTAACATTCATACACACATACAATTTAAAGCTATCGTGATAACTTTAAGCAGTAGTGAAGGAGATTAAACATTAATCGGGCAAAAGTATCTGGAAAAACAAGGAATATTACTCCAAACTAATTCCAGAAGACACCACTTCACCATTCGTAATTGAATAGAGATCATAACAGTAAATGCTGATATATTCATTCATTTTTATTTACTTCCTTCTTCCTTTGTTTCTTTCTTTCTTTATTTATTAATTGTTTATTTACTTCTTTATTTGTTTATTTATGTAATTACTTATTTAATTATTCATTGATTTATTTGTTTATTTATCTGTTATTTATTTATCTAATTATTTATCTATTGATCTATTTATGTATTGATCTATTTTTCTGTCCTTTTTGTTTATTTATTCATTTACTTAGTTACTTACTCTAAGAATTTAATTGTTTATCTATTTATGTATTCATTTCCCTTGTTATTTATGTATTTATTTATATATTTATCTGTTTGTTTGATTGTGTGTTCGTTCGTTCTTTCGTTCTTTTGTTCATTCGTTCGTTTGTTTATTTGTTTATTTATTTACTTATTTATTTGATTCGTTCGTTCATTTGTTTATTTGTTTATTTATTTACTTATTTATTTGATTCTTAAATAGAAATATCTGAAGCGCATCAACCATCTTCTACGTCCCCCAAATGATTTATATCTCTTTGCCGCTTTTTATTCAAAGCTTTCGCAAACTTCAAATGTTTCTTGTACGTTGAGTTTTCGCTGTGATTTAGCTACTTTATTATCATTCACAGTTTGTGTATGATTTGATGTTCTGTTAACCCTTTTTCCCTTTTATGTATCTTCATTATTTTCCCTCTTCCTTTCTTACTTTCCACTTGACACCAATTCCACCAATTTGGCAAAAAATTGAAACAGGAACTTTTGTCCTTGGATCAATTATTTATTTACTAATATGTTTAGTAATTACTCATAAATTTAAGAATTGAAAATAATTATGTTAGTTAAAGCAAAATTGTGGACTTGAAGAAACATTGTGATGGACCTGGCCAGACATACGTGAGAAACCCTGCACTCCCGGACGACAGCCTAGAACCAGCGGATGTTTGGACAATAGAATGGTATGCTAGCTATTTGGCGTACCGTTATACAGGTCAATATACCCTTAGTTTTTGCTAGTGACGCGGTGCTACGTATATATAAGAGGATGGTAACCCCTACTCAGCCCATGTCACCATGCCAGCTCTGTTAAACTCAGACTGGGAGCTAGAGGTAGACTGGGATGCAGCCATCCTCAAACTTAACCAAACCATCGACCCTCGTCCACGCATCGACGACGTCGAGGCCCTGGAGGCTGCGGCGATGAGTTTTTCCCAGCAGGTACGCCTAGCGGTGAGTACACACACTCACCGTATACCCACCAACACACATAATCCTCTGTCCATCACAAACGAGATCCGGCAGCTGCTAAAAGCCAAGGCAGCTGTTCGGAAGCTATGGCAGCGTTTCCGTCATCCCAGGATAGGAGCAGTTTACCAGCGGTTCAAATCCCTGGCAAGGCGGCTGCTCCGTGCCCACCGTAAGGTGGCCTGGGAGAACACATTCCGAAACGTCGACCTCCAGGAAAAGCACCCCTGGAAGATCATCAAGTCCCTCAGGAGGGACAAAACTCTGTACCAGCATCCGCTGCATGGCACTCGAGGGAGACTCGCTTACGAGCCCCAAGATAAGGCCACAGCTTTCGCGGATCATTTGGAAAGTCAATTTGAGCCGAGGGAGGACCCCCAGGACGAAGACTTCACTGACCTCGTGGAGGCTGCTGTGGAAGATCTCTATGAGGAGCCACAGCGGCGCCATGAGGCGATCCATATGCCAGTAGTCACCCCAAAGGCGGTGACTACTGAAATCCGAAAAATGAAACCTAACAAATCCCCTGGACATGACGGTGTCAGCGCACTCATGCTCCAGCACCTTCCCAAGAGGGCCGTTATCCATTTGACGCGGATCTTCAATGCGTGCCTCCACCTCCGCCACTTCCCAGCCTGCTGGAAAGAGGCGAGAGTGGTGTGCATTCTGAAGCCCGGCAAGGATCCGGTCTTTCCGTCTATCTACCGATCCATAAGTCTTCTCCCAACCGTCTCAAAACTATTTGAGCGGTTGCTCCTATCCCGCCTGACCCCTCTCTTCGAGGAAAGGCAGCTCCTACCCGATCACCAGTTTGGTTTTCGTCATGGACACTCCACGACCCTACAGCTACTGCGCCTGGCCGAGAGGACAGCCCTGGGTTTCCAGGAAAACCTCAAGACAGTCGCGGTGCTGCTAGACGTAGAGAAAGCCTTTGCCACAACCTGGCACCAAGGCCTACTGTACAAACTCAGGGAGGCCAACCTACCTCCTCCCTATCTTGCCCTGATTAGCAGTTTCCTCAGAAACCGCACTTTCAGGGTGAGAGTGGAAGGAAGGATGTCATCTATCAGACCAATAGCCGCGGGAGTCCCGGAGGGCAGTGTACTGTCCCCGATACTCTTTGCGGCCTACATGTCTGACTTACCCCTGGAACCACAGACTGTTACGTGCCAATATGCTGACGACGTCCTCATAATGGCACGTAACAAAAACTTACGATATTGTCATCCTCCGCTGCAGCGCCAACTCCGAGCCATTGGCCGTTGGAGTGAGATGTGGAGAATGGCCATTAGCCCCGAGAAGAGCTCTGCACTTCTCCTGGCTAAGGTCCGAGCTAGGCGACCAGACTGGTCGCTGAGGTTGAGGCAGAGGCAAATCCCTTGGGTTCCCACTGCCAAATACCTTGGCGTCCACCTGGATCGCGGACTCACCTACGCACCTCATATCCGGGTCAAAGCCGGACAAGGGCATGCAGCGTTAACTCAGCTATACTCCATTTTCAAGTCCACCATGCCTACTCACCTCAAACTACGCCTGTATCGGGCGATCATACCGCCCCTGATTCTGTACGGCTGCGAAGTCTGGGGATCAGCGGCTCCAACCAATATTCGCAGACTCCAGTACGTCCAGAACAGGGCTTTGCGCATGATCTACGATACCGGGCGGTGATTTCCGTCCCACATCCTACACACTCACTCTGGAGTCCCGTATATCGTCGACGTGGTACGGGAGAGATCCCGCACCATCTACGATAAGCTGGACTCCCACCCCAACATACTGGTGAATACCCTAGGCCGTTACGACCATAGGGTTCCTCGCCGGAGACCAAGCTATCGGCTACCCAAAGATGCCTTGGGTACCTAGCACTGAACAGGGCCACATTCCCCTGACTCCAACTTCCTAAGCCCAGTAATGGGCTAGGAAAACCTTATACAGTAACACGGATCCTTTCCCTCTAGCCTGTTTAGCGGACTCTGCTCAGAAGCCTCCCAGCAGGCGGAAGAGCGCAGCCAGCATTGGCGCATCCCCCCTTCACGGGGCGACGGCGCTCACCAAGGCTAGACATATCCACTGCCCAAAACAATCGCCTGTGACATTAAAAATTCTTCTACACTGCCCAGATAAAGACGCTAGAAGCGGCTAGGTGCTGGGCAGCATACACTCCGTCCAGGAAAACCTGGACGACTCGACTCTTCTGCTGGTCTGCCTACTCAGCCCTCAGTTGTACTCAGTTGTTCCCTCAGTTGTCCCTCAGTTGCTACTTAGTGGCTACTCAGTTGTTGCTCATGGCAGTATTGTATACATCCGTCAGGTGTGTTCGACGAAGTACCGCGTCTAATAAAATGTACTATAAAATGTACACCGGAAGTGCAGTTAACCAAGTGTCCAGGTTCCACGAATGCAAGGACGAATAAAAGCAGCTAAGAGATTATCGTTGATTTGTGTTGTCTCAACCGCATTCCCTGAGAACCCAAAAAGAATTCATGCAGGAGAAGCCGCTAGAGCCCAGGGTACAGCAAGCAGCCGACGACGACGTGGAGACCGAGGAAGGAGTCACGACGTCGACCCAGGTACGTGCTGCCGGGAGGCAGAGAGGTAGTACTGCCGCAAGATGGCTTCCCACCGTGGGGCTCGATAGAGACAACAGACGCCGTGAGACAACGGACACCGAGGTGCTGAAATGAGACAAATTTAACACCGGGGGACAAGATCAAGGAGAACGACACGAAACAATGGACAGTTAGCACTTTGGAGGAACGGCGCATAAAGGCCTGCCAAAATTCTACAAGAACGTCGAACAATTGCGACATAGGAACAACGTCAACCAGCCACTGATGAAAAATAAACAAAAAGATCAGGCTATATAAGTAGATTTAAGAAAGTATGTAATTGTTGTAAAAACATTTTGATCTTATTATGTATGCATGAGTAGAGGAGTATTGTATTCAGACAAAAGATAGGTAGATGCTTCTTCGCAGTGGGAAAGTCATTACAAATCATTTAATTGAGATTTTAGGTCAAGATAAGGGAAAAGGCGTGCAATTTAAGAAAACAGAAATGGAAGCTTTTACTAATAGCGAAACTGTGGACAGGGAGGACAATTTGGGGGAGAGAGTTCCAGGTATGGCAACGGAAAGCAGTGGCGGAATGTTAAATTTTACGGGAGATAGTTTTAGAATGTTATTAGAGAGAGTAAATGAAATGGGCAGTAATTTAGAGAACAAAATTAGCAGTCAAGTGAATGAAATAAGGGAACAGGTAACTGACTTAAGTATAGAGCTTAACAATAAACTGGAGGAAGGATTTAGGAGCCAGGATGCCAAATTGAGGAAACATTTAGACCTTCGACAAATAGAATTTGAGGGGAAAGTAAAAGAAGTTATAAATGTACAACAAGTGAACATAGTTGAACTTCAGGAAGGATTGAGTACTTTTGAGTAATGTAGACAAAAAGTTTGAAAATTCAAAGGAAAGGTGTAGGAGAGAGAATGTAGAAACCAGAAAAGTGCTTACGGATGAGCTAAGAGCTGTTAAAAATGCTGTGCATAGGGAAGTAGACGAAATTTTAAAGTTAGTACCAGCTGAACTTGAAGCTGAGGGCAGAGAAATAATTGAAATAAGGGAAAAGTTAGAGAATCAGCTGTCAGCTCATCTGGAAGTAGATAAGATATTTAAAGAAAATGAAAAGTGGGTAGGAGAGCTTAGAGGGTCTTTAAAAAGAATAGAAATGGAATTAAGAAATGTTCATGAAGGTGCTGTGAGCACAGTGGAAAGCAGTGAAAATTCAGTTGTAAATAGTTTAAGTAACCAAACGTGTGATGTGCCCAGAACTGCGGTTCTGAACACTGAAGCTCGTCATTCATCTTGTTCTTCGCATCTAGCCACGCCTGGTACTGATAATTGTAGTCAATATGGTCAATTATTAAATGAATTGGGTGTCCTGGTGTTTGATGCATCCGAAGGAGTAAATCCGAGACAATTTCTTTATGATTTGGATCACTATTTCCAGATAAAGTCTATACCGGAACAATTGAAAATGCTCATTGTGCGCAAGGCACTTAAAAACAGGTCCTTGACATGGTTGAGACTCGTTTTGGGGGAAAATTGCTCTTACGAAGATTTCAAGCAAATGCTTTTAAATAAGTATTGCAACGCTACTACCCAGAATAAGACGAGGTCAATGTTGAGTAACGGCAGGTACAATGTAAATGGGAGACTGTCAATGACGGACTATCTATTAGTTTATGCGCAGAATTGTCGCCTCGTTGAGCCATCGGTCAGTGAACCCGATTTTATCAATCCGATAATTCAGCATTTCCCGCCGCAAATCACAAATTATCTTATTGTAGCCAGACCTAAAGATATAGCAGAATTAATTGATTTAGTTTCAGCTTTTGAGAACACCAATTGGGAAAGAGAATTTGAATACAGAGCCCAGGGAAATGAACCGAGAGAGGGACGAAGTCGTCAAAACATGTATGGTAGAGCAAGAAACTATAATGAAATCCACGGGCAGGATTGCGAACGGAGAGATAGGGGTAGGAACAATCTGACAAGGTTCGATGGGAGACACTCAGACAACAGACGTGAGCATCTGATTAACCTATTAAGAAGTGAGAGAGATTACTACCGCAGGCCTTACAGCTTTAGGGGAAATCGGAACGGCATTAATCAAAGAATGCGTAGAGGAAATAATTCTTTGAATAATGAATATTATCAAAGAGAGGAGAACCAGTCTCACGATGGCAGAAGAAGTCCGCAGAGGTATTTTCGAGAGGAGAGAGCTAACAGCAGGCGAGAAGTTCCCGAAATATTAACAACACCGACGCGAAATGTTCAGGTAACAGGACCACAACAGGAAAACTAATTAGCAATCCTTTTGTGGACCTGGAAGAGATTGCACCTGATTCTCGGGTAGTATATTGCACAGGGTTAAGGTCCGATTTCAATTTGAAAGATAACAGTGAACAATTAGTCATGCTTAGGTATTATTCAAATGAAAATGTAATGAAATCCCCCACGATTGAAGTTAAAGTGGCAGGGAAATTAACAAAGTTTACAGTAGATACCGGGGCAACTATGAGCGTATGCAGTATGAATCTTTATCACAAATTAATAAACGAAAACGTTAAGTTGATGCTACTTCTAATTTAGTCTGTAAGGTTGCAGTCGGTAAACAAGTGCAAAGGATTAGATCTCAAACCATGTTACGCTTTGAAATAGAAGGGGAAATTTTTGAATCCATATTCTTAGTTATAAATAACTTAATTTGTGATGCTATCCTTGGTTATGACATGCTATATGACGCGAGGGCTGTGTTATATTTCGCGGAGAGGAAGGTCAAAATGAAAAAGAATGGGAAGGAAATATTTGCGCCATTTGCAAGCGTTGCTAGGGAGAATGACATATTCAGAACGCCGGAGGAAGTTTCAATTGAGGAGGAAGACATTTTTGTACAGTGCTGTGACGTAGGACCAGATTCACAGATTTTAAAGGTGAACACCCACCGCCTAGACCAGAAAACAGAAACAGCTGATGTGAAAGATACCTGCTCGGAGCGAGAGAGACAGAAAATATTTCACGTAGAAGATGATACGTCAAGAGGGGAAGCAGAAGGCGCGTATTTGTTAACGGAAGAACAAAGGGAGCGCTTAAAACAATGTTACTAGAGAATGTGTGTACCTTCAGTAACGTTCCAGGCAAATGCACCGCATATCAGCACAGTTTCGTTGTTAGGGATGTAAAACCGTTTAATCATAGGTATAGAGAATTGTCATTAGCTTTACAAGGGAAAGCACGTGCTGTCATAATGCAAATGTTAGAACAAGGTATTATTAAGATTTCTCAATCTGAGTTCATAAATCCCGTAATGTGGGTAGAAAAA
This sequence comes from Mantis religiosa, assembly GCA_030765055.1. Classification (NCBI taxonomy): domain Eukaryota; kingdom Metazoa; phylum Arthropoda; class Insecta; order Mantodea; family Mantidae; genus Mantis; species Mantis religiosa. Next base: position 90,557,817 of record CM060950.1, read on the forward strand.
AGGGGGGGGGGGGCTCTGCGTAAGACTCTGGTTGGACGCAGCATAAATGTACACGCTACGTACTAACTAAACTTAGAGAGAACGGGATGACAGTAAACCTCGAAAAATCACAATTCTGCGTAAAAGAGGTGGAGTTCTTAGGTTACTTGATAAATGAAAATGGTCTCCAGTCAGACCGCAAACGAGTAGAGGCCGTTATGAATATTCCGCCGCCAAGGACTGTTAAACAGATACGAAAATTTGCAGGCATTCTTAATTATCAAGCTAAGTTCATTCCCAGGTATGCTATTATAATGGAAACATCGAGAGAATTGCTTAAGAAGGGAGTTAAGTGGCATTGGGGTGAGCGACAACAAAAGGCATTTGATGAAGTTAAAGGATTGTTTTGCGAGTCAATATTACTCGAAATACCGAGGGAAGGCATTCCTTTCGAAATTTACGTGGATGGCTCATGCCAAGGTTTTGGTGCTATATTTGGTCAAAGGTCATCTCCAAAACAATTTCATGTAATTAGCACTCCCTCACGAGGATTAAGCAAGGTAGAAAGAAATTCATCTGTAACCGAGATCGAAATTTGTGCAATTTATTTCGCGATCCAAAGATTCAGGACGTACATATATCAGAAAAGGTAAAAATATTTTCAGACCATCTTAGTTTATCGTTTCTACAAAAATGCAAATATACAAGTTCCAAGATTGTGTAGATACGCACACGAAATAATGAAGTATGATGTAGTAATCATTCATATCCCTGGCAAATTAAATACGTTTAGCGATTTGCTGTACCGGTTAACATACAACACTCCAATACCTGAATGTATGGGTGAACCGCAAAGGGAAGTGACGGTTTTGAAGATTGATATACCCATGGATAGGGGTTTTAAAAACAAAATAAAGAATATAGGTGACTGGCAAAGAGGAGAAGTAAAGTTAGCGAAATTGTTAGAAAGCTCGCCTGAGATAGACGAACAGGTAGGAGGCAGCATAGGAGAGAAAGACGGTATATTATATAAAAAGCATGGGGCGATCAACCAAGCGTGGAAAACGTAGATACCACAAAGCATAGAAAAGGAGATAATCCTAACATTTCACAGAGCTTTGTGTCATTCCGGAACAGACCGAACCACTTCCACCATTTTGGAAAACCTTTACATACCTAAGCTAAGACAAAAAGTTCTGAGAATAGTCACCGCCTGCGATACTTGTCAGAGAGCAAAACCACTCCAGGTTAGCTACGATTTTGAAACTAATGCGATTTTGAGAGACAAGCCACGTTCATTAGTAACAGTAGATTGGAGAGCTGGCTCAGGGCACATTAGGGAACCGATATATAATTGCTTTTACGGATGTATTTTCGAAGTATGTGAAAATTTTTCCAGTGAAGAAAATCAACAGTGCAATATGCCTAAACAAAATATTCAAATACTACATACCGCAACTGGAGAAAATGGAAGCACTATTGTCAGATAATGCAACAATGTTCACGGGAAAAAAATTCGCCAATGCAATGAAAGAAAACGGCATAAAAATATACCACTGTTCTGGATATCGACCTAATAGTAACCCCACGGAAAGAACCATTCGGGATGTGGCATTATTTCTTAGAATTTAATCCAGTAAACGTCATACGAGCTAGGTAGAGATGTGCCCAAAAATAGAGAATATTTTAAATGAGTCGGTGAATCAGGTTACTGGGTTTATACCGATAGAGCTGATGGAGGGAAAAGGCATCAACACAATGGACGGTAATATTCCAGAGACAATTCCAGTAGAAGACGCCAAAAATTTGTCTGAAGCCCAAATGTTAAAGATAGCCGCCGATAGAATGCGCGCAAAAGCTGAAGTGAGGAAAGTCGAACATAAGGCGAAAAAAAAGAAAGAAGTGGGAAATACGAATAAATGATTTGGTGTTGTTAAGGAATAAACAGTTATCTAGCGCCATAAATAAATTTAATCATCGTATGGCTATGTTATTTAAGGGACCATACAGGGTAGTAGAAAGGTTCGAGACGGACTCATTTTTGCTTTCGGATGTACAGAACGGTGAGATGGTGGGGAAGTTTCACAAACAGCTTTTACGTCCGTATGTATGCGAATAGGTAAACAAGAATAGCGGGCGCCCAGTAAAAATAAACTAAAATAAACAAATAATCATATAAATAAAAGAAAGGTAATAAACATTCAAAGTAACTGAGAAGTGACGGATATTTCCATTTATCTAGTTAACAAAGTGGGTTAAGTTAAATTAAAAAAAAGGTAACGTCGTGGTGACATGCTAAGAAGCCAGATGGAAGAGTAACTGTAAGTAAAAGAACTAATATGTATGTGATTGTGTGCAACGAACCACTTGTTAAAACAAATGTAAATAGTTATGTTATAGTCTTGGTTGTTATTAGGATAATAAATAGGTTAGTGTAAAAAGAATAATTGGGCATAAAGACGCCAAACCTAAGGAGTCAGGGAGTGAGAAAATGAATTGAATACTTAAGGATACAACAGAATGGCAGTGAACTGTGCGACAATAAGACAGGTGGACAAAATAAAAATTATCTTGTACTGTAAACGGTAGAGGGTGGAACCGGTATTGATTTTCAGCTACCTGAACAAGGAAAGAACAGGTAGTTAAGTGATTATGTGAAAGTGGAACTGTAAAAATGAGTGACATGAACAGAGATAGAAAGAGCCTAACTTTGGAGGAACTAAAACAATTAAGTGAAATTTTCTCAGTGCAAAATCTAAAAATGTTTACTTCATTGTTTGGCGCAATTTGAAACAGGAACTTTGGTCCTTGGATCAAGTATTTATTTACTAATATGTTTAGTAATTACTTATAAATTTAAGAATTGTAAATAATTATGTTAGTTAAAGCAAAATTGTAGACTTGAAGAAACATTGTGATGGACCTGGCCAGACATACGTGAGAAACCCTGCACTCACGGATGACAGCCTAGAACCAGCGGATGTTTGGACAATAGAATGGTATGCTAGTTATTTGGCGTACCGTTATACAGGTCAACACACTCTTAGTTTTTGCTAGTGACGCGGTGCTACGTGTATATAAGAGGATGGCAACCCCTACTCAGCCCTCAGTTGTTCTCAGTTGTTCCCTCAGTTGTCCCTCAGTTGCTACTTAGTGACTGCTCAGTTGTTGCTCATGGCAGTATTGTATACATCCGTCAGGTGTGTTCGACAAAGTACCGCGTCTAATACAATCTACTATAAAATGTCCGCCGGAAGAGCAGTTAATCAAGTGCCCAGGTTCCACGAATGCAAGGACGAATAAAAGCAGCTAAGAGATTATCGTTGATTTGTGTTGTCTCAACCGTATTCCCCGAGTATCCAAAAAGAATCCATGCAGGAGAAGCCGCTAGAGCCCAGGGTACAGCAAGCAGCCGACGACGACGTGGAGACCGAGGAAGGAGTCCCGACGTCGACCCAGGTACGTGCAGCCGGGAGGCAGAGAGGTAGTACTGCCGCAAAATATTTCGATTTCAAATCTTTTTGATAGCCGAATTAGGACCTTATAGAAAGAAACATTGTAAAAGTTTTCCGGACACGCCTAAATTCTGTAAATTCTTAACGTGTGTTTTGTGTAGGAATTTTATGTACGAGGGCTGTTCAATACAGAATGATCATTACTTTTTACGGCCATAATTTTTCGCACTAAAATTCAATCTTATTATATTCTGTTAGCTTAATATGAAACAAACAGGCCGTAGTAGTTTCATTGTTGGTACTCCTGGTTCCCGCCTGTGAGAAGTTCAGGCATGTTCGGTATCGCCTACCACTGCAATGGAGGTAACATGCAGTTAAAGTTGATGTTAGAGGAAGATCCGGAGTTTCTTTCAAACGCAATCACTGCTGATGAAACTTGGCTACATGATTTTGATCCTGAGAGCAAACAGCAAAGCTCAGTGTGTAAATGTCCTTTATCACCAACCCCCAAAACAGAAAAAGTGGTTGCTTCTGCTGGGAAAGTTATGGTCATCTCATTCATTTATACTCATGCAATATTTTATCAGCATGCTGTACCTGCACACACATCAGTTACTTGACAATACTACAGGGATCTCCTGAAAACATTGCAATTCCATATCAGGCGAAAAAGACCACATTTCCGTGAAGCAGGCTGGATGCGCTGTCATATATTGCCAATGTTGATGCTGAATATCTTACAAAAATCAACGTGAAGTGCATCCCTCATCCTCCCTATTGTTCAGATTTATCCCCATGTGACTTTTTTCTGTTTCCTAACTTGAAGAAACGCCTTTGTGGGAGGCACTGTTCATCATCAGAAGCAGTGGTGAAGGCCTCAGAGGCGATTTTGAAAGATCTCTGAATAAATGGTTCCTAGCAGGTCTTTGAAGACTTGCAGAAACGCTGGGACAGGTGCATCGCATTCGCGGAAGACTATTTGGAGAAGGACCACCAAAATTATGAGGATGAGTAAAGATATTGTGACTTTGTGTGTTCGTAGACTTATAAGTCCCATTGCACAAACTCAAAATGCTCTTTATTTCTACCGAATTACAGTTGGTATACTTGCCGATTACAAAGGATTACGTAGCTCACACAATTACAATCCATAACCATCCCCTCCGTGAGCGCTACACAGATAAATGGGTAGGCGTGGTCTGAATGCTTGCCATCTGGACCCTATCTGCGAGCTGGTTATCTTGGCAATTCCGATGTTCGGGTGAAAATACATTGTAAAAAACTTATGACCACTCTTTATTGAACAGCCCTCGTAAGTTTTAGATGTAACTCACGACTAAAACGATAAATATGGGTACTACCTTTCCGTTTCTTTGTTTATAGTGATGATACGTAATCAGTAGAAACAATCTGGTAGATTGAGAAATCGTACTCACGACTAATTCTAGAGGATGCTACTTCATCATATGTAAAGGAAGCAAGATCATGGCAGTAAATTTTGGTATTTAATTGATATTCTAAATTTTGTTTGCTATCTTTGTTTATGTTATACCACATTTTTTGCGTTTCTATTTATTTATTTATTTAATTGTTATCTCTCAAGACAGTTATAATTGAAGCGCAATCAAACATCTTTGCTAAGAGCCGCAAAGGATACAAGGCTTATTGCACTTGTTTCTTTTTTTCTTTCGGGATCTTCAATTTTTGCTACTAGCAATACAATGCCGCCCATAAGACGAAGCGTGTATCTCGTAGAATTTGCAGTGGTATAAAACAAATGAAAATACGATGTTATGTTTATTTCGCTTCTTCTTTTTTCCTTCATATTCCTATGCTTACCACTCTTTCTTAATTTAAACTTATCATGATCACTATTTTATATCAAATTAATTACTGTTTCCCAATTTTGTGTAAAACGTTTTTTAAACAAGATATTGTAATGTGTATGATATGTGTTAGAATTTGCACCTGCACATTCATCTTCTACATTCGCATTCAGGTTTTTTTCTTCTCATGTTTCACTGTTTGTCTTTTAATTTTAATTACTAATATTTATTATTATACATTATTATGTTTCACAGTTTGTGTCTCCTTTTTAATTTATTATCTGGCTGATCTTCAGTATTGCTATACAAGCGTGTTACATAAGTGCTACATACAAATTAATAACTGAGGAATTACTGCCCTCTAACATATACAATAGGTGATAAATTTTAATATAAACAAACACAGAACAATTCAAAACACATTTTAATGAAAGATAATAAATCACAAAGCATATAACAGGATAACTAACACATACAATAACATTAAATAAGATGGGTAATCATTGAAAGGAGAGGTTAGACATGCGAGGCAGGATTATGATCAGTGGTGTTAAGATTAAAGTAGAGGATATACTTTGAATTAGTGAGAAAATCGCTATCTTCTGAATCAGTGAGTAGGATATCTTGAGGCAGCTTTATTTGCAATCCGGTACTTTCGAATTTTCGTCGTCCAATATCATATGTTACAGCGCTTGGTACTTCGGGTAATCTAACGAAGAATGTCTTTGATTTCAATTTGAAGTATAGATTTATGAGAAGAATACCAAGTTCCTGATGGAGTTGATCATTTCTAATGAACCACGGAGCCTTTGTAATACTACGGAGAAATTTGTTTGTATAACCTGAAGTCGATGACTGTACACCCCATATAGTAGCAGCGTTAGAAATGATGGAGCGTATAAGTGACTTGTAGATCAATATTGAGCACTCCATACCAAGCTGTGATTTCTTTTGTAACAATGGATGCAGATTTTAATTCTAGAAATGGCTATTGTGGAAATGTAAGACATATGAGAATTCCAGGATAATTTTGTGTCAAGCATTACGCCTAAATATTTGACTGGTGTTTCTGGAGGCTTCCATTTCAGTTGTTTTCCCTGCAGATCCAATGGGGCTGGATTTTGACAAGATCTTGAGGAGAATATTTCCGATTCCGTTTTTTTAATATTTAATACAACTCGCCACATTTTGAACCACATAGATAAGATATTTAAAGATATTTGTAGCCTTTTGATTGCAGTACTTAATTCTGTATACGCTTAGAAAATAACGGTGTCTTCGGTATACATAGCTGAGGATATGGGATTTGTATTTGGAAGGTTTTGCATGAATATATTGAATAATAGTGGTGCCAGAATTGATCCTTGTGAAACTCCTGCTGCTATTGGTCGAATATCAGATTTCTAACTGACTATTCGCCATAAAAATTGGTGCTGTAGTAAATATATTTTCATAATAAGAGGCAAGAGCATTGCATTTTGATTGAGAGTCTGTATCTTTACAAAATGCAGTGACGGTACTGAAGTTGGTTCTCCTAGAATTCTTTTGGTTTCGTACCAAAGGTAACAGTCACTTGAGGTAAAGAACACATAGATTTGGTAAAAATTAAGACGATGCTGTTCCAGCTCTTGTCTAACGGTTGTTAAGCTTTCTGCGTAGACAAGGATGTCTTTCTCGTTGCCACTGCCTTCGGATGCAATGCTTTTCTCTGATTAGGGGAATAATATGCGTAGGTAGGTGTAGATGAGGTCTAGGTTGGTATGAGCGAGTTGTTGATTCTTTGATACAAGAACAGATAGTATCTGTGAAGTGCTGAACGGCATTATCAATATCTGAGGTCGAGGTTAGGTGATAAGCTGAAGTTAATGATGTGTCTAGTCTTGACTGACATTGATCCCAATTGGGTTCAGCTGGTGCTAAGATATGTAGATCACTGTTGTTAATGTGTTCATATAGCGGACGATCATTTGGATTACTTGTACGACATCCCCATGATACATGCTTGTAATAGTGTAGAACCAGCATTTGAAAAAATCTACTTTAGATAGACGACATTTAGTAACTAGGCTGGAGGTTTGTAGGTACAAATTACGACGAAAACATTATCACACCATTGAAATTATAATTGCAACAGCTTCTAACTCTGTTATGCCAGGAAGAACTATCTTGTGGTGTGAAATATTGCGATTTATTATTATGGATACTCCTCCGGAAGCAGTGGGGCAACTCTGTCTTTTCGGTACATTTGATAACTAGTGAGAGAGAAAGCTTCACTTGTAAGAAATGCGTTTTGGTGACATATATTATATCAATGTTGTGAGCTGAAGGAAAGGTAATAAGAGCGGCTCTTTTAAGACGAAGATTATTAGCGTTCCAATTTAGAAGTGATAATTGATAGACAGAAGTAGAATAACGTACAGCCATTTTGAAAAGATATTGATAGGAGAAAGCTAATAAACTCTTGAATTGCTGGATTATATATATATATATATATATATATATATATATATATATTAGTAAGGAAGGAGCTGGTTGAAGATGATTCCTCTGGTTGCTGGTTTAGTCTGGAGCTGTTCATGACGTGCGCAAAGGTGCAATGATATGTGCGTGGAGGTTGTCCAGACGTGAGTTAACTTGTGCCTGTTTCGGTGCTGAAGCTGATGAATCACTTGAGATTTGACAAAGAGGTGGAGAATCTGAAAGTTTAGGAACAGATGGTCCAGTTATGTGCTGAGGCTGCTTTCGCTGCAGGTTATGTGAATGAGAGAAGCGTTTCTTTAAACGTAAATAGTGAGAACATCCTCTGAAATTTGCAGGATGTTGTTCATGACAGTTCACACATTTTGAGGGAGTAGTTTTAGGAAGTTTGCAGTCAGAGAAAAGATGGGATCCAAGACACCTGACGCCCCTTGGTTCAATTTGGCAATAATGTTTGGTATTCCCATAATTTTGACAAGGAATGCATTGTGGGATAACAGTTGATTTCCCTCTGGGTGCTACCTTGATTACACTATATAGTAGACGGGTAAGATTTAGGATAGATTTACCTTCATCGCTGTCAGTGAGTTCAACTGCACAGAGAGGAATGGGTTGTTGAATTTTCCTTGTAGCCTTGCAACTTTGCGAAGAGGATACTTTAGTGCTTGTAGTGCTCTTAAAATCTCCTCATTACTAAGGGAGCAGGGTAGATTCCTAATGATTACAGAGAAAATTTTATCTTCAGTATTCCTATATTTGAAATATTTTTGTTTCATAGAATAAAAATAAGCTCTCAGAGCACGAAAATCATCAGCTATAGCAGTGAAAAAGTTAATGACTTTGCCTTTTAGTGCAGTATGAAATTTTGCTTTGAGTTAACTGCGTATAGTGTGAATAAATAGTTGATAGTTTGAGATATCAGTTAAGCAGATTGGAGGAATTTTCTCGTTGGTAGTCTCAACTTCACCATCTGAGTTATTGTCATCTAAGTTATCCTGTAATAAATTATATATATTTTGTGTAGGAATGGTACCAAAATATTGTGACTTTGTGGGTTCGTGAAATGAAAAGTCCAATTTCACCACTCAAAAATGTTCTTTATTTCCACCGACTTACAGTTAAACACTTGCCAATTACACAAAATTACGTAATGCACACAATTACGATTCACCAGTTCGTCCGTTATCGTTCCGATGCACGCACACAATTACGTAGTTGCTTCCGTTGCACGGCGCTACTTCACTAGCACGTCCAGCACTAACACTGACTGTCTGTCTCTCTGAAACCCTTTTTATAGGCATCTCGCCATATTCTCGGCTTTTCTAGTTTTCAGGCGAATATTCCCGGTGATGGGAGAAGGGGAGAGAAACATCCAGGGACGGGTGACATTCCTTTAACCACCCCTCAGTTAGTGACAGAGACTAATGGGAGGCGTGGCTCCGCTCCTTTTCGTTTCCTCACAGCTGTGCCGTTATACCTTCCGCTAATTGGGTGACACTGCTCCCTCCTCAAAGCTGGTCGTCCCGAACAGCACCATCGTAGCGGGCTAGTCGATCCAGGTGTACCACCAACATCTTTCCTCGGGGCACCCTCTGGATGCGGTAGACCACGTCGTTAATCCTCTTCACCACCCGGTACGGTCCTTGCCATGGCTGCTGGAGCTTCGGGCAGCGTCCCTTGATCCGGGTAGGACGGTACAACTAGACCAGGTCACCTTGCTGGAACCCTTGGCTGTTGGCTTGCCTGTCATACCTGGTCTTCATGCGGTCGCTCGCCTTCTGGATGTTCTGGCGAGCCATCTCGTGCATGTCGTGGAGATGGTCCACCAAGTTCTCCACATACTCGGTCGCTGGCTGTTTCGCTTCCGGAGGGCTTCCAAAAGCCAGGTCACAAGGGAGGCGTAACTCTCGGCCGAACATTAAGCTGGCTGGCGTCATCCCAGTTGTGTCGTGTGTAGACGAGCGATAGGCCAGCAAGAACAGTGGCACCTTGACGTCCCAGTCTCGCTGATGGCTGGCCACGACCTTCCTCAGGTGTTCCTCTAAGGTCTTGATGTACCTTTCGACCATGCCATCCGATTGGGGATGTAGAGGCGTAGTGCGAGTCTTGTTCACCCCAAGCCTTTGTAGTGCCTCCTTCATTAGGTTGGACTCAAAGTTGGTACCCTGGTCACTGTGTAGCTCTAACGGCACCCCAAATCGACAGAATACTTGCTCCACGAGGCAGTCTGTGACTGTCTTTGCCTCTTGGTTTGGGATGGCATACACCTCCGGCCACTTGGTGAAGTAGTCCACGACCACCATTAGGTACTTGTTGCCTCGGTCGGAAACTGGGAACGGTCCAGCAATGTCAACGGCGATCCGTTCGAATGGCGCTCCGACGTTGTACTGCTGCATGCGACCCCGGCTCCTAGTCTGAGGGCCACGACTCGCCGCGCACACGTGACACTGACGGCACCATCTCTCAGCATCTGCTCGGAGTCTCAGCCAGTAGTAGCGCTGCCGTAGTTTGTCAATTGTTCGGTTCGCTCCCAGGTGTCCTCCCGAAGTACCGGCGTGCACTTCCTCCAGGACTTCCGGGACCTTACTCCGGGGAAGTACCAACTGCTCTCTCTGCGTCTTCCCATCGGGTGATTCCCATACCCGGAACAGCACGCCCTCTCTGGTCTTCAACGAGACCCATTGGGCCCAGTACGACTTGTAGGTGGCGCTCCTCGGTGCGATGTCCTCCCAGGTTGGTCTCATCCCTGCCTCCACTTCCCTCAAGAATGGCCCCAAATCTGCGTCCGCCAGCTGCTCCCTCCTCAGGCCTGCGCTATCCCAGCCTTCAGCAGGCACTGCCACAACTACTCGGACTGCTGCGGCACGCTCCTTCTCTTCCACCCTTGTGCACTGGCCGCACTCTTCTGGACAGGGTCTTCGGGACATGGCGTCTGCGTTACCGTGGCTCTTCCCTCTACGATGTTCCGAGGTGAAGTCGTACTCCTGCAGCCTCTGGACCCAACGTGCTGTCTGGCCTTCCAGGTTCTTAAAGCTCAATAGCCAGGTTAGGGCGGAATGGTCAGTCCTCAGGTGGAATGGCTGACCGTACAGGTACTTGTGGAAGTGCTCCAATGTCTTTACTACCACCAGTAACTCCCGTCGGGTGACGCAGTAGTTCTTCTCTGCCTTGGATAGCGTCTTGCTGTAATAGGCTATCACCCGCTCATGGCCGTCCTGGATCTGCGACAGGACACCTCCAATGCAATGGTCGCTGGCGTCGGTGTCCACAATGAAGGAGCCACCCGGTTGTGGGAAACCCAAAATTGGAGCACTGCACATGGTCTCCTTTATGTGCTGGAAAGCGTTTTCGGCGTCCTCTGTCCACACATAAGGCCGGTGTTCCTCCGTCAGGCGGGTGAGGGGTTTTGCGATGTTGGTGAACCCCTTTATGAAGCGGCGGTAATAACTGCACAGCCCCAGGAAACTGCGCAACTCTTTCCTATCCTTTGGGCGAGGTCAATCTCTCACAGCCTGTGTCTTCTCCGGGTCTGTGGCCACTCCGGTTGCCGAGTCTATGTGGCCCAAGTAGTTAACTTCCTTGCGGAAGAGCTGGCACTTCTTCGCGTTCAGCTTCAAGTTGGTCGCTTGCAGTCTCTGTAGCACCTTACTCAGATTCTCGAGGTGATCATCAAAAGTCTTCCCGACGATGATGATGTCGTCCAGGTATAGCAGGCAGGCATCGTAAGTCAGCCCTCTCATCACTGACTCCATAAGGCGCTGGAAGGTAGCTGGTGCGTTGCAGAGGCCAAAGGGCATAACCGTGAACTGCCAGAGCCCTTGGCCCGTCGAGAATGCAGTCTTCTCCTTGTCTCTCGGGTCTAGAGCTACCTGCCAGTAGCCCGACTTCAGGTCCAGGGTCGAGAACCACTGTGCACCAGCTAGCGTGTCCAGGGTGTCGTCAATCCGGGGTAAGGGAAAACAGTCCTTCCGGGTGACGGCGTTCAATTTTCTGTAGTCTACGCAGAAGCGCAGCTCGCCGTTCTTCTTTGTCACCAAGACTACAGGGGAACACCAAGGGCTGTCAGACTCTTCAATCACTCCCCTGGATCTCATGTCCTCCAGTATGTCTCGTACCGCCCCTTGCTTCGCCAGCGGAACGCGTCTATGTGGTTGCCGAATAGGCCGGGCGTCTCCGGTGTCGATGCGGTGAAGCACTTTGTCCGTGCGGCCGTAGTCACTATCGCCTTGGCTGAAGACGCGCTCGTATAGCCTCAGTAGTTGTCGAACCTTCTCCAGCTGTTCTGCGGTCAGGTGGTCGGCCGCCCTCTCCAGTAAGCCTTCTAGCCGGGGCCCCAGGTGTTGCTTCGGCGCCGGCTCCTGTGTCTTGTCGATTGCTGTTACGCTCACTACGGGCTCGCACGTTCCCAACTCCGTCCCGGCCTGGACGTCGTGATCGGTGTCCGTTGGATTTAGCAGTCTCACTGGCACCTCCTCTCGGCACGGCAGCAATGTCCTGGCTACACACAGTCCGTGTACAGGTGTCTTCTGGTCCAGCATCATGTTCCTGGTTCTCTGGCCCTCCAGTCGCGCCGTCACCACCACCTCGCTCCTCGCGGGAACAACCACGTCTTCGTCCAAGACGACCCTGCACATTCCAAGGCGCTCTTCGGGTTGACGGAGTATAACCTCTTCTCCGTTAAGCCGCAGGACCTTCTTGCCGACGTCGACCGTCGCCTCATGGCTCCTGAGGGCATCCAGTCCCAGGATCACCTCCTCAGCCACCTTCGCGACGAACACCCACAGACGCACGGCACTCCGTCCCAAGTTCAGCTCCAGCAGGGCCTCCTTCTCCACAGGCAAGGTGTCGCCCGATGCCGTGACAAGCTGGTATGGCCGGCTTGGCTTCCTTGTCGGTAAACCCTTCGCCACGTCAGGTCTGATGATGGTCACGGCCGCCCCGGTGTCCACTAGCACGCGGCACAGCTTCCCTCTTACCCAACCGTCCGCGATGAGGCTGTCATCCATACGCCGGCTGACGGCGCGCAGTGTCACTCGAGGGGCTGGTGGTGATGGCGCCGACGTGCCCCTCTCCACGACGGCCCTTACACGTTTTCCGGCTGCTCTTCCTGGTGTGGGCAGTCTCTCTGCAGGTGTCCGGGCTGTCCACACCCCCCAACACAGGCCACTAGGTTATCGCCGGCGTCCCTCAGCTGGTCTCCTGTCTCCGGCGTAGCGGACACTCCTCGTTCTCGACGTCGGGATGGATGTTATTTTGGCCGCCTCCATCCTTAATGCCGCTGTCAGCGCCTCGTGGATGGTTTTATATTCCCCGAGCATTAGGCGCTGACGAATCTCCGTGTCCCGTACCCCGTCGACAAAATTGTAGGTGGCTTCCCGGGATACGAACTCCAGTGGCAGGTCAACCAAGGCCTTGCTAGCCAGCTGCTCGATCGCAATGGCGAACTCCTGCAGCGTCTCCCCCGGCTGCTGTGACCTTGCCTTTAGCTGGCTGCGGTATGCTGTGGCTAAGCGGTGGTTCCCGAAGCGATCCTCCAGGGCTTCCCAGATGTCCTTGGGCGCCGCCGTCGTCTGCACCGCGTTTAGGACTTCCGCGGCTCTTCCCTGGAGGCTGGCTATTAACTGTGTGGCCTCCTCCTCCAGTGACCATCCGTTGTGCCTGGCCACTGTGTCGAACTGGCGGCGGAAGACCTCAAACGTTGACGCGCCGTCATACTTGGGAGGTTTGACGCGCGGCGATGTTATGTCGCGTCCCGGTGCGTCGGTCCTCAAATCCTTCAACCTCCTGCCGACGACGTCCTCCACCATGGCGCTCAGGGACTTGGCGCTGTTGTCGGCCTTTCCTTCCAGCTCATTAACGCGGCTCGCGAGGTCTCCGACGCGTTCGTCCACCTGGCCGATCCGCTTGCCGAGTCCCGTGACGTCCTCCCTCACGCCGGCCAACTGTTCCTCAAATTTCGTGGCAAGGGCCTCGTTCGCAACCTTCATTTCTTCCATCTTCTCCGTGAGGTTATCGTTAGCCGTCTTCATTTCTTCCAGCTTTGCGGCCAGGTTGTTATTTGTAGTCTCCAGCTTCGCGGCCAGGCTCTTATTTGCCGCTTCCGTTTTTGTTGTTAATTCGGCCTTCATTTCTTCCGGCTTCGCTGTTAATTCGACCTTCATTTCCATCATCTTCTCCAAAATCTTTTCCAATGCCGCGTCCATGGCTGTAATTTTCGGTGCTGTTGTCATCCCACTTCTGACACCAGTGTGACTTTGTGGGTTCGTGAAATGAAAAGTCCAATTTCACCACTCAAAAATGTTCTTTATTTCCACCGACTTACAGTTAAACACTTGCCAATTACACAAAATTACGTAATGCACACAATTACGATTCACCAGTTCGTCCGTTATCGTTCCGATGCACGCACACAATTACGTAGTTGCTTCCGTTGCGCGGCGCTACTTCACTAGCACGTCCAGCACTAACACTGACTGTCTGTCTCTCTGAAACCCTTTTTATAGGCATCTCGCCGTATTCTCGGCTTTTCTAGTTTTCAGGCGAATATTCCCGGTGATGGGAGAAGGGGAGAGAAACATCCAGGGACGGGTGACATTCCTTTAACCACCCCTCAGTTAGTGACAGAGACTAATGGGAGGCGTGGCTCCGCTCCTTTTCGTTTCCTCACAGCTGTGCCGTTATACCTTCCGCTAATTGGGTGACAATATGCATTTCACGCGCTGTTATCTGCTTGAAATTGCTGGCTAGTTTGCACGGTGCTTGTTGAAGGTAGTGGAAATGCGCATAAAGCATTTGTACTCAAAGGTTTGTTAACCTGGTTTAAAGACAACTTCGAATGTTTGGCAGCCTTCTTTGTATGATCTTCAGCTGCTTTTCGCACCTTCGGTTGTTTCGCTGCTTTACAACTTTTATAAGAAGATGACATATTTATATCTGAGTCACAGGCGTTCATAGGTTTAACATATTGTGCAATACTTACAGTTTCAGTGAAATCATCTTCTTCCATTGCGAGGGTGTGAACATTTAAAATATCTTATGTTTTGTCACACGCTCTGTTGACATTATGACTGTCCATGCCCAAGATCTAGGGCAATCGCACAATTTAAAGATAATTTATGTAATCACACCAAGTTAGTAGCAAATAACACGAAGTAGTTTATATTCAGATGTTAATGCACTTGGCGATGTAGAAAAATCTCCTCACCGAAGCAATTTACCATCAATATAAGGATAAAATTAGCAGCTCAATCTAAATATTACTATCCAGTCGCGATGCTCAGCTTTTCCCCCCAGTTTGTATCTGATTTCCTTTTTCTTTTGTCTCTTTCTTTGTTTCTTTCTTGGAGTTAGCGCTTCGGGATATTCCAGGTTCTGTATTTATATCTCCAATATGTTTACCAGGGTTCAAACATTTAAGTACATGTTTCATATAAAATAATGCAGGGTAAAACATGCTAAACCAAGGCAAAAGGCACAAAAAGGTGCTGTTTTACTGAATCAATTTAAAAAACGCTCTTTCTCCCATACTAGAATAATGAGCAACAAACAGGTACGTTAAAGCATAAGAAAAAGAAAACCATGAAGCTATTATACCTAAGGACAGTCAATATAAATAATGTTTACTCTATACTGACCGATAGTATGTAGAGGAACTATGAGTATCAGATATTTCAAACTGTTCCTTGCAGTCAGTGTGGAATATTCTAAATTAATGTAAACCATCCTTATCCTAATAAACCTGTTTTAGTTTTTGCTGGTTGTCCCTTTAGATTTTGCACTTCACTATCAAACAATTTTGGGTACATGGTTTTACGTAAACAGCATCTTGTGTTTTGGAAGCATATTTTTGGGCCCATATATCAGTGTTCCTTAGCTAATATGTTCCTGAAGTATTTCAAAATTTTGAGATGGTCCTTTTCCATCTTTATATGTTCATATAGTACAGCTTTAGTAGTGCATGGATCAAATTCAATGTTTCATTTGGGAAGAATAACTGCATTTCTGATTTGAGGGATGTCTTGTTTGCTTCTGCAGATATGTAGACACTGTTGGAAGATCTGTTTGTAAATAATTTGTTATCATACCGATCCTAAACGTCTTGTGGTCCACTTCTTCATGACAGTACTTGGTAGACTTCGATTTAAAGCTCACTAAGACGCTGGGAATAGAACCTCTCAGAAGCCTTATGCAAAATTATAAAGCGTTAGCCTTTTGCTACGGACGTCTGAAGAGGGAAATCAAGTTCATCTCTTTCTTTACTTTTAGTATGGCTCCATTAATCAAAGCTTAAACCTGTAAACAATTGCACCCTAATTGTTTCATTGTTTTCACAAATTTAAATAGGCAAAATGGTTTGGAACAGCATCGAGACTTTCATTAAGGGATTTCCTCTGTTAGCATTCTTTACACATTTAAAACTTACTTTCCTACAAACTTTCCTTAGCGTAGTTACTCCTCCATGTAACAGATTGTTTTCTTTTAATGTCTTACTTATATCTTCTAATTTAGGTACAAAATCAGTGCTTTACAATGGATACATCATTCTTATCATCGTCCAGGGAACAAATTACTCGATCACTGATAGTCCATTGGAACATTGTTTCCCCCGGGATGTCTATAAGGCTGTCACTTGATTACCCTTTAGTTTGTTCTTCTAAATTCACTTTAACAGAGCAAGAAGATAGCAGTTTGGGGATATCGTCAGGTTATTAAAATTTCTCTACAAATTTCGCTGATAAAGTAGGAACATTATACAAACAAATGGATGAATGAATGAATAAATAAATAATAGAATGAATAAGTGAATAAGTGAATAAATGAATAAATGAAATCTACGTCCCGGTTCCTAATTTCTTACACCTGAACAAAATTTCCAAATTCTTATTTATTAACAACCAAATAACTACAAAAACACTAAAATTGCACTACAACATTTTCAGATCATAAAGCAAAATTTAAAATCATTTAAATAAAATAATTCAAAATAACTACTCATTTAAAAATAATACCTACAAATACTGGTATCCAGTAAAAATTTAACCGTTAGCCACCTAAATTATAAAACTACTAACTACAATATCGGTAACCGATATTTCTCGTTCGGGTAACCAATACGTTCTTAATAGAAAATCTTTCAAAAACTTAAAAAAAAAGCTTTTAAAAGTCTTCAAAAACTTGACCATAAACATATGAAGATACAAAATTTCAAAAACAGAGGGAAAAAATTACATTTCAACAGATTTCAAAATTTGAAAATGCGAGGCTTTTTCAATATAGAATGATCACATTTTTTTAACAACGTACCTTTACACATAGTTTTGATAGTGCTTCTCAAAGTAGTATCCCCTGAATACCATTCTCTTTTCCCAGCGTTTCTGTCAGTCTTTAACGACATGCTGGAAACCATTTTCTGAGGGACCCTTCAAAATCGCCTCCGCAGCCTTCACCACTACTTCTGATGCTGGATAATGCCTCCCGCGAAGGCGTTTCTTCAATTTATGGATTATAAAATGGTCACATGGGACTAAATCCGCAATATAGGGAGGGTGAGGAATGCATATCACGTTGATTTTTGCAAGATATTCAGCAACAACGTTTGCAATATGCGGCCATGCATTTTCGTGGTGCAGCATGCAGCCTGCTTCATGGAAATGTGGCCTTTTACGCCTGATATGGACTTGCAATGTTTTCAGGACATCCCTGTAGTATTGTCCGGTTACTGGTGTGTTTGCAGGTACAACATGCTGATAAAACATTCCATTAATATCAAAGAATGAGATGACCATAAGTTACCCAGCAGAAGCCACCACTTTTGCTTCTTGGAGGGTTGGTGATGAAGGAGATTTATACAATGAGGTTTTCTGTATGTTCTCAGGATCAAAATGATGTAGCCAAGTTTCATCAGCATCTGTTTCTACGAACAGATAGATGGCGTTGCTATGGGTAGCCCTCTCAGCCCGGTTGTGGCCAATTTCTTCATGGAGTCCTTCGAGTCCCATGCCTTAGACACGGCTCCACTAAAACCGACTGTCTGGCTCCGATATGTAGATGACACTTTTGTCGTATGGTCACATGGAAAAGAAGCCCTGCAAGATTTCCTACTACATCTTAACAGCATCAACCCCTGCATTCAATTTACCATGGAAGAAGAGAAAGATGGACAACTAGCTTTCCTGGACGTCCTGGTCAGCAAGAAAACAGACGGCACCCTTGGGCACACTGTTTACCGTAAGCCCACCCATACGGACCGCTATCTGAATAAGGCTTCAAACCATCACCCCAGACAAAAACGTGCCATGTTAAATACACTCGTAAATCGTGCTTCACGCATTTGCGAACCACAGTTATTAAGAACAGAACTCCGTCACCTAGAACAAGCCTTTTTATCCAATGGCTACTCCATCCAAGAAGTCAGAAGAGCTTGCCGTCCTGCCAGACCGAAACCTGCCTCACAGAATGCACAGAGGCCCAAATATAATGGCACAGTTTTCCTGCCATATTTCAATAATGTCACCGACCGTATTCAACATATACTGCAGCGACACAACGTCAACACTGTTTTCAAGCCCACTAAACAACTCAACAATCTACTACGCTCGGCTAAAGATCCTCGGGAGCCTCTATCATCATCTGGTGTATACCGTATTCCCTGTTCCTGTGGTTTGGTCTACATTGGAACCACACAGCGCAGCATTAACACCAGACTCGCCGAACACAAAAGAAACTGCCGCTTGGGACAAACTGAAAAGTCTGCAGTCGCCCAACACGCCATTGAAACTGAGGGCGAACACATTATAAAATTCCAGGACACCAACATTCTTTCATCTATAACACATTACCATGCCCGGCTACAACGCGAGGCTATTGAAATTTATAAACATCCACATAATTTTAATAAGAAAGAAGAAACTTTGAAGCTCAACAGCAACTGGCACCCTGTCATCGAACATAAGAAACGACACAGAACAGAAGAAAACCAAGCGAACCAACCAGAAGGTAGCATCCCTATCCAAGCCTGCCCACTCCCTCGCTCCGTCCGCCAGCCGGTCCAATCAGCGGAGGTCACTAACAGTATAAATACTGCAGCCCAGACAGTCAACACTTCAGACGCTACGCTAACTTCTCCGAGGAGAAAACGACCACGCCACTGAAGATGTCCGCCGCAGTTGCGGACGAAACGTCTGGTAACTACAAATCCAGCAGACCACGGCATAACAGCCCGGAAATAACTTCCAGTTATATCATATATTTATTTAATACTTATTTATTGTCTTTTGGTGATGGTCATGATGATGGCATCAGAAGAAATAATCTGGAAAAACAGGAATTAATTCTCAAAGCTAATACTACAAGGCGCTACCTGGTCATTCATAAACAAAACAAGACCAGCGCAGTAAATTTTGATGTTCAATTGACATTCGAAAATTAGGTTGCTGTTCATTGTTAACGCTTTGGAACATCTTGTTTCATTCTATTCATTTGTTTACTGCCGAGATAGAAATAAGTTTTTTTTATAATTTTTTTATTGATCCATCAGCAGTACATTGCTTTACAGATCAGAGTGAAAAGAAGGAAACAGTACAATAAGAACAATAACACTCAGGGGTAGGCTAGCAGGCCACCCCCTAACTACATTAAGTTAGAACTCCAATAATACTCTCTGAGATGTAAGAAGATATAAGACAGACATCAAGCACTAGAATCACTCGAGTCAGAGGTATCACTTAGAAGCAGGTCCTGTAGTAGTCTCCTCTTCAAGCGTGAGGGCTGGCGCGTGCGGACGCCGATGTTATAATACACAGCTCCTGGAACTTCTTGCAGTGTGGAAAAGAAACGACGAGCGATCCTGCGAATGTAGTCGTGAAGAGGTAACAGTCCTAGTTCGTGATGGAGCCGCTGATTACGGATGGACCATGGAGCGTTGGTAGCGATGCGCATGAGGCGATTCTGTATGACCTGAAGACGACGCAGATGACATTTGTGTGCGGCCCCCCACACTTGGCAGTCATATGTAAGAAGCGGACGAACGAGTGATTTGTAGAGTAACAACGAAGACTGTAGGCCGAGGCTGCAACGGCGATGCAACAGAGGTGAGAGTTTTGAAAGTCGTCCGGAAGCCAGTGATATAAGACGATTGATATGAGCACGCCAGGTCAGTCGAGTGTCCAAAAGCACTCCAAGGTATTTAACGGGAGTTGTAGTGGGGAGCCAAGGGACATTGTTCCTGTAGAGACACAACGGAGTAAGCGGAGTACATCCGCGAAGAGTGAAGATTTTAGCTTCGGTTTTCTGAGGGTTCAAAGAGATCCGCCAAATGCTGAACCAACGAGTTAGGCGCTCTAAAAAGAGATGTACTACTTGTTGTGCCTGCTGGAGATTAACATGAGAATAATATAAAACTGTGTAATCAGCGTAAAGAGCTAAAGAATTAGGAGCTAAGTCAGGAATATAAGAAATGTATATATTAAACAGAGTCGGAGTCAAGATAGAACCCTGTGGGATACCTGCGGTAATATTACGTGGGGATGAAAGCTTTCCACCAATGCGTACTGAAAAGCTGCGGTCGTAGAGGAAACTGTGGATTAGATATGATAAGTAATTAGGAAGACCGATGCGGTAGAGTTTAAGGAGCAAACCATCATGCCAAACCCTGTCGAATACCTGTGCCACATCAAGGAAGACAGCCGTGGTATACTGATGGGCCTCGAAGCCTTGAACAAATGCCTGAGTTAATCGTAAAAGCTGATGGGTAGTGGAATGTTTGTGACGAAATCCAAATAGATAAGGCGGAAGAACATGGTTATGGTTAAGGTAAGACAGAAGACGGCGATGAATTACTTTTTCAAACAGCTTGGAGAGGGTCGGCAACAGACTTATAGGACGATAGCTTTCGTGGAGGTGTTTGGGTTTATTGGGCTTATGGAAGACTGCTATATGGGCAAACTTCCAGGTGCGAGGAAAATAGCCGAGGCGTACACAGGCATTGAGGATAGATGTCAAGTATGCAACTGCTTTTCTGGTGAGCTTCTTGATAACAATGTTAGGAACCAAGTCGTGCCCGGGAGATTTCTTAAGGGGAAGGGCTCGAATCAGGGAAGATAGTTCCCGTGGGC
Organism: Mantis religiosa; assembly: GCA_030765055.1. NCBI lineage: Eukaryota > Metazoa > Arthropoda > Insecta > Mantodea > Mantidae > Mantis > Mantis religiosa. The sequence goes on from CM060950.1 coordinate 90,578,667, forward strand.
TTGTAAATGAAATCCTTTGTGAGACTGTGGGTGGATTGCGATAGGTATGTAGCTCCTTTTCCACGTCTTCAATAGTCTCATCTTCGGCTGATATGGGAAGTGCAAACACACGCTCAAAGTGATCGGCCAAAATTGCACATTTAGTGGGAATATTTGTAACCAGTCTATCACCTGCAGACAGCGCCGATACAACAGTCGGCTCACGAAGAACACGTTTGGTGGCCTGCCACAGCGTGTGGTCAGAAGGAGAGAGTGACGCAAGATAGCGCTCATAGGACTCTAGAAGATGTCGCTCCAACTCCAGTTTCACCCGTCGAATGAGTCCGTTGAGCTTTCGACGGAGCCAGGGTTGTCGGTCCCGTTGCCACTGTTGACGAACATGGTGCTTTTCTCGGATGAGACTTAAAATGGAGAGGGGTAAGAAGGGGGAGGAATGCTGTCGTCTATATGGAGAAGTGGAAAGTCGGGCGCAGCTGTAAATGGTGTCAGTGAAGTGCTGTATCGCGAGATCCACATCGTGATTAGTGGCAAGTTGGTACGAACTGGTGAGTGTTGCATCTAGATGTGACTGGAATGTTTCCCAATGAATGTAACCGTTGATCAGCCTAGGAGCTAATTGATGGAAGGCAGGTGGAATAGAAAAGGTAACGATCACCGGGCAATGATCAGAATCAAGCTCTGGTAAGTATGCAAGAAACAAAAATGGGCAGGTTTAGATTACGGTGTATATCGATATTTAGAATATCAGGAGCTAATAAGGGATAGGCCATAAGTAGCAGGGGCTGTATACAGAAGTCGGCCATTTTGATTTGTCGTTCGGCATCCCCAGGAGAAATGCTTACAGTTGAGATCACCTAGAAGAAGAGTGCTGCTCCCCGCAGGGAAGAGAAGTGAGAGATATGTAGTATTCAGCCTGCGATTTGGTGGTTTGTATGCGCTAAGAATGACAAGGTCACCACCGTCTGCAAAATAGAGTTTAATACCCACCACTTCCAAATTGGGCACATGTGGGAGAAATATCTCGCTGTGATTTAGAGAACGTCGGATCAGAAGAGCCACTCCACCAGATGCTTTATCTGCGTCACCGTCCTGCCGGTAAATGACGTAAGCAGGAACAGTGAAATTCTCATTGGGAAGAAAATGTGTCTCTGTTACACAAGCTATATCAACATTGTGATGCGTAAGAAATGCTAGGAAGGAGGAAAGTTTAGCCCGAAGACCGTTAGAGTTCCAATTCAGGAGTGTGAGCTGACGTAGAGATGACAAATTACGGGTAGCCATTGTGGAAGATTGGAGAAAGAAGGGAACGAAGAAGCTGCAGCAGTTGCGGGAGAACTGGAGAAAACAGATTGCACAGAAAAGTACTTAGCGGTGCAATCATTTCTTTCAAGGAAGTCCAAGACAGGGGTGCAGATGCAGAATCCTCTGGTGAAGGAATTGACGAACGCCCTTGAGAGGGAGGTGAACGCCCAGTCAGTAGCTGTGAATAAGTCCGTGATGGAGGAGAAGGAACAGTTGCGGAAGGACCATGTTGTGTTTGTTGTTGCTGTTGTGGACGCTGTGCTTGTTGTTGCTGAACCAGTGGTTGTTGTTGTTGTTGTTGTTGAGAAGCTGAGGTTGGTTGCTGTGAATTGTGGCGGGATGGTATTGCCTGCTGCTGAAAGCGCTGAGACTGTCGTTCCTTCAGCTGTAAGTAATGAGAACAACCGCGATAGTTTGCCGGATGACCTTGTTGGCAATTAACACACTGAGCTGGTGTAGTAGAGGGCTTCGTGCACTGAGAAAAGTGATGGTTGCCTGTGCAGCGAACACAGCGGGGCTCTAGGTGGCAGTAATTTTTGGTGTGTCCATCGTTTTGGCAGTTAGTACACTGAGGCAATTCCGTAATGTGTCGGCGGCTACGCTGTAGAGTAGTCGGGATAGATTAAGAATATGTTTACCTTGGTCATTGTTAAGGAGGTCAACCACACAGATAGGCATCAGTTCCTTGTTCTTATGTAGTAAACGTGTAACTTTACGAACAGGGAAGTTCTGAGCACAAAGTTCATCATAAATCTCTTGGTCACTGAGGGAGCAAGGTACGTTGCGTATGACGACTGAAAAAAGTTTGTCTGAAGTGTTGTGAAATGTGTAGTACTCTTGTTTAATTGATGTCAAGTACGAGGTAAGGTAGCGGTAGTCTGTGGACGTCCAAGTGTAGACCTTCAGAATGGCTCCCCGTAGCTCAGTGTGAAAGTCAGATAAGACACATTTTTTACACCTTGTAGTAGCAATTGATAATTGTGCACATTGCGGACACATATAGGAGGAATTTTCTCTTTCTGAGAGATGGAGGCTGTGTCAGAATAATCGTGGTCTGGTGCGTCACTTAAAGGATTGAAGCGATTAGATGTAGGAATTGGGTAAGAGAGGGCTGTGAGCGTTGGCTGCGCTCTAAACAGTCAGATGGGGCACAATCTGCCATTTTATCATCATCGTGCTGCAGGGAGTTATTAAGGGGCTGAATTGAGTGAAGTTGAAATGGTCGTAGTATTGGTTTACTTACTGTATTATCCCCTGTAGCAGAAGTCACTTGAGATTGCTAGTGCTGATTAGATGACGTCAGTTGTAGTGTAGAATTGGAATTTCCCGGAAGCTCGTGTCGTTATTTAATATATTTAGCGCTGAATATAATACTCTGCCGGTATCATCCGTTTGTAGAGCCATGTAGATATATGATATATAGCAATGAACAATACACAAAATCTAGCTGACACAGCTAACTACAAAAACGCAGAGCGTTCAGGGACAACCTGCCAACAAACTTCCTGCACAAAAAAATACGTCCGTCGGCGTCGTATAACTGCACTCAAATCCCACGGATAAAAATACGTAATGTAGAGGTTAGCTGTGAATTCCTTCCTCCACTAATGAAAATAATCACACTATACACTTAAAAACTACCCTCACTCGTTAAGGGTTTCTTTTATTCTTTGTCTTGATGTCTCAGTGTCAAAATTGAAGCTTAGAAATATAGAAATACGATAATTCTACTCAGCATTATTACACGCAAACATGACAAACATGACAATTCCTAGAAGTATGTGAAATGCAATATAACATCTTCGTTCCACGCCAAAATGTTTCAAATATCTTATTATTTATTTATTTATTTATCTACTTATTTTTTATTTATTTATTTATTTATTTATTTACTTATTTATTTATTTATTTATTTATTTATTTATTTATTTATTTATTTATTTATTTATTTATTTATTTATTTATTTATTTATTTATTTATTTATTTATTTATTTATTTATTTATTTATTTATTTATTTATTTATTTATTTATTTATTTATTTATTTATTTTTTTGTTTATTTATTTATTTATTTATTTATTTATTTATTTATTTATTTATTTATTTATTTACTTATTTATTTATTTATTTACTTATTTATTTATTTATTTATTTATTTATTTATTTATTTATTTATTTATTTATTTATTTATTTATTTATTTATTTATTTATTTATTTATTTATTTATTTATTTATTTATTTATTTATTTATTTATTTATTTATTTATTTATTTATTTATTTATTTATTTATTTATTTATTTATTTATTTATTTATT
>CM060950.1:90587286-90607286 GCA_030765055.1 Mantis religiosa
TGGGAAAAAAGGGGCCTGCTACTATTATGATGAAGCTAATAACATACAGAATCAGCATTAGTAATGAATATTCATGAACGCGGGTCATGTTGACTGATAAAAACTAAAGTACATATTAGCGATAACTGCGCATCTCAAAAAGTGTTTCTCAGTACCGGATAGAAGTAACACATACATATTTATAAATAAAGGAAAATAAACTGCGTGGCAAATCGCAAGATAGTTATTCCTATCATACTTATTGAATTCTTGAGATACAAACAGAACACGGTAACATGATAACATAATTTTCAAAACCTTCTCTACAGATTATCAGAACAAAATAAAAATGTCTTAGAACTAATGAAATGTTTTTCACACATTGATTACATCTATAAAAATGAATGTTCTCTTGCCCTGTACATTCAATGTGTGTCCAACCCTTGCACGATACACACTGAGCTCTAGCTTTGTCTGTGATTTATAAGCAAATGATACACACTGTTAGAACACTTCAGTCAACCATGGTTTTGCTTCCTAAATTTAATTTTCTTTTAGTTTTCTAAGGCTCTGCACTATTTCCAGTTTCTGTTGGCACAGAGTTAGAGCTAGGTTATCTATTTATAGTTTTATTAATGTTAGTCTTACGTCCCTTTGCTATTGGTTTGTTCTTATGTTTTTGTGCCTTTTCTTGCAATTTGAACGTATACAAAGTCGATGTTAATGTTTCAGCAAGCTTTATTGCTTGTTTCATATTTTATTCTAGCCATTTCCTTTATTTTGGCCTCAATGTTGACAGGAATGCCTATAAACAAAAATTAATCTGTCAGTGCAAGTTCAGGGGATGAAGGTATACCTTCGCGTACGGTACTGCGCAAATCACACGCGCGTATATATAAGGTCATAGCACGGTCCGATTCTTTTAAACCGATATTCCATTTTGTGTCTGTGTAGTCTACTTAATACCAAATTATATGAGTTCAAGTACTTAGTTCTTCACCGGAAAAGACAGTAGCAATATAAGCAAGTTTTTAACAGCCCAGCTTCAGCTCACTACACGACTTCTTTGAACAATAACTTCTGATTCAACGGTCAAAGAGGAGAGAAAACTTTCCGTAGGTAACAAAGATAGTTGTTTTTCTAAATACACACCTGAACTTATACTATCTATCGGCAACTACGAGATACTGAAACCGTGCAGTAATGGGAGCATCTCCCGTATGTAGTATCAGATATTTCGAACTGTTCCTTGTAGTCACTCTAGGAATATTCTAAATTATCTTGGACCGTCCTTATTCCAATAGACCTATTTTAGTTTTTCCTGAGTGTCCCCTTTAGATTTTGCACTTCACTATCAAACAATTTTGGGTACATGGCTTTACGTAAAAATATCTTCTGTTTTGGAAACATATCCTTGGCTCCATACAACTAATAGTAGTTCTGGGCTGAGATGGCTCTGAACTATTTCAAAAATTTTGAGACGTTCCTTTTTCAGCTTTATATGTTCATGGAGTACTGCAGTGGCCACCATCTCAATGTACATTGTGCACAGTAGGTCGTGCAAGTTTACCCGTTGCACGTCGGAATAGTCCACCGTGCACTCCGTAGACTTCAGAGCAGTGGCGGAATACCGATCTTGCACTTTAAATGCACAATTGACTGTGCAACAGTAATAATCGAATTGTAATATGAAGGATATAATTGTTATATAAATTGTTTCATTGTTTCTTTCATTATCATTCAACTATGTACCTTTATTTTAATAAAAAACAAATGAACAATAAATCGATAGTTTAAACAAAATGAAAATAATCGACAGTCTACTTACAATACAGCAGTATTAAATAACAGCTCGAAGAAAAGCAATAGGCAAAACATATTACTCAGAAGTGGAACCTAGTTTTCTAGATCTTTGTTGTCTCTTTCGACACATTCGTTTTTCAAAATGAGGTATTAATGTTTGTGCAGCAGCAGCAGTTATTTTAAGTTCTGATCCGACAACTGAATTCTGCAGCAGTTTTTGTTTAATTTCATTAACGAAAAAAAATTGTTTGCATATATATACATATGTGTGTGTATGTGTGTGTGTGTGTGTGTGTGTGTGTGTGTGTGTGTGTGTGTGTGTGTGTGTGTGTGTGTGTGTGTGTGTGTGGATCCGAACATACTCAGAAAACGAGCGGCATTTCTATGTAGTCAAGGAAATGTATTTCTTGGAAAATGTGAATAGAAATCACTCAAACTAATATTATTTTGTAATTTATTTTTCATTTGACGATTGGATTGCAAATCGATAACTTCAATTTGCAATTCAGATGGAACATTATTAACATCTGTAAGGTAAGCCTCAGCAAATATGTGGAAAATATGCGCTAATTTCACCACGTCTTGAAACATTTTCTGAAATTCTTTGTTCAGCTCTCTTAATCTTTGAACATATTCTTGCAAGTACATGACCTGAACAAACTGCTGAACTGTTGAGAGCTTTGGGAAATGTACCAAGTTCTTTGAGCCATTATGCCTTTGCCATAAGGAGAGTTTCATTTTGAATGCTCTGATACTATCGCTTTCTATAAAAATGAAACACCCTACCCATGAAGGCATAAATGTAGGAGTAGATGTCCTACGTGTCACATTACATTATCCAACAGACATTATGTTTACGAAAACAAATCGCAAGAGACGAGGCAACACTTCTGTCTCACACTGAAGTCGCACGGCACTCGTGGCAGTGCACAGTGCTACGTCATTTGCTCTAGCACAAAATCGATCCATTTGGTGACTCTGGAGTACTGCTTTAGTAGTGCATGGATCAAATTCAATGTTTCTATATGGGGAACATAACGGCATTTCTGATTTGAGGGATGTCTTGTAAGTTTCTGCAAATAGGTAGACATTGTTGGAAGGTGCGTTTGTGTTTGTACATAATTGGTTAACAAACCGATCCTAAACGTTTTGTAGTACATTTCTTCATGACAGGATTTGGTAGACTTCGATTTAAAACTCACCAAGACGCTGGGAATAGAGCCTCCTCAGAAATCTTATGCAAAATTATAAAGCGTTAGCCTTTTGCTACAGAAGTCTGAAGTGGGAAATCAAGTTCATCTCCTTCTTTACTTTTAGTATGGCTTCATTGATCCAAGCTTCAACTAGTAAACAATTGGACTTCAATTGTTTCATTGCTCTCACAAATTGAAATAGGCATATGGGTTGGGATCAGCATCGAGATTTTCATTAAGAGATTTCTTCTCTTAGCATTTTTAAAAAAAATTGAAATCTATTTTCTTCCAAACTTTCTTTAGTGTAGTCACTCTTGCATGAAACAGGTTGTTTTCTTTTAAAGTCTTATTTATAAATTTTAATTTAGGTAGAAACTCCGAGCTGTCGTTCTTCTCATCCTCCAGGCATCAAATGACTGTATCACTGATAGTCTATTGGCAAATTTTTCCCCCCGGGATGTCTATAAAGCTCCTACTTGATTACTCTTCAGTTTGTTCTTCTAAAATCACTTCAACAGTGCAAGAAGATAGCAGTTTGTGGACATCGTCAGGTTATTAAAAGTCCTGTACACATTTCGATGATAAAATAGAAACATTATACAAATAAGTAAATAAAATTGATATTCTATGTCCAGGTTCCTAATTTATTTTGCCTGGATATAATTTCCAAATTCTTATTTATTAAAAACCAATTAACTACAAAACACTACAATGACACTACAACATTTTTCAGATCATAAAACAAAATTTAAAATCATTTAAAATAAAATAACTGAAATTAACTACCACTTTACAAATAATACAAATACTGGTATCCAGTAAACATTTAACTTGTAGCCAGTTAAATTATAAAACTACTAACCACAATACCGGTAACCGCTATTTCACGTACTGGTAATCAATATGTGCTTAATATAAAATCTTTCAAAAACTCTTCAGAAACTTAACCAAAAACATATAAAGATACAAAATGTCAAAAACAGAGGAAAGATTACATTTCAACAGATTACAAAATTTAAAAATACGAGGTCTGTTCAATAAAGAGTGATCCAGTCTTCAAAATCATGCTGGAACCCATTTTTGAGAGATCCTTCTAAAATCGCCTCCGCAGCCTTCAACACTACTTCTGATCATGGATAATGCCTCCCTCGAAGGCATTTCTTCAAGTTAGAGAATAGAAATAGAGTCACATGGGGCTAAATCCGGACTATAAGGAGGGCGAGGAATGCACATCACGTTGATTTGTGCAAGATATTCAGCAACAACGTTGGTAATATATCGCCGCGCATTATCGTGGTGCAGCATCCAACCTGCTTCACGGAAATGTGGTTCTTTGAGCCTAATATTGACTTGCAGTGTTTTGAGGACATCCCTGTAGTATTGTCCAGTTACTCATATGTGTGCAGGTAAATAAGGCTGATAAAACATTCCATGAATATGAAAGAATGAGATGACCATAACTTTCCCAGCAGAAGGAACCACCTTTGTGATTTGCGGGGTTGAGGATGAAGGAGCTTTCCACACCGAGCTTTGCTGTTTGCTCTCAGGATCAAAATGATGTAGCCAACTTTCATCAGCAGTGATTACGTTTGAAAGAAACTCCGGATCTTCCTCTAACATCATATTTAACTGCATGTTACCTCCATTGAAGCGGTAGGTGATACTGAACATGTCTGAACTTATTTGATTCTCAAAGGCGGTAACCAGGAGTACCAACAATGAAACTATTGCGGCGTGTTTGTTTCATATTAAGCTAACAGAATTTAATAAGATTTATTTGTAGTGCGAAAAATTATGACCGTAAAAAATTATGATCATTGAGCAGCTCTCGTTAGTAAACATGATCAATATAATTAGTTGAACTTCATTTAAATTTAACTAATCAAAAGACAAATTACATAACATTTTAAATTTATGCAAATAAAACAAAGTCTTCATAATACAATATTAAAATCACTTAAAAAATTTAAAGAGGAACATTATACAGTTAACTGGAGATTCAAACTCACGTACTTATTATTAGGAAATCATTTCCCTGACTATTCTGTTTACTCCCGCAGAGGCATTAACCACCGTTAATGGCCCCATTTGTTCAGATAGAAGACTTTCGGTTTTTCCAAACAAGGACTAATATAAATAATAAGTGTTAATAATGATGATGATAATGATGACGATGACGATGACGACGATTACGACGACGACGAGGACGACGACGAGGACGAAGACGAGGACGACGACGACGATGATAAAGCGTGTAAAATAAAGATACATACTACAGCATAAATATATAACTGTTCTTCTTTTAAGATGTATGCAAATGCTTTTGCAAGGTCTTGATTCAACTTTTGAGGGCAACTGTTGCAATATTATCATTAAAATGCACTTTGAGATAAAACGTTCCCAGGAACGGCCGAGATAGCCATCAGGGTTTTCTTTTATCTGAAACAGAAGCATTAACAGCAGAGCCATCTAGTTTCCTTAGATCATATCATCTGGTGCAAAACAGTGAACTCTTTTTGCCCACAATAGATGTCTGGTACATAGATTAGATGGCTTCTTTTTGAACAATAAAGCAAGAATAATGCATGTATCGAGAAATATTAATGTAGTTATGCATTTTATATTTTAATTTTAATTTTTCAAAATCATGGAAGCTTCCATATGTATAGTAATTGTTAATATTTTGTAAATAAAAGTAATCATATCTTTTTATCATGTCCTGGAGTACGGCATATCATAACATAAAACAAACATTTTTCTTTAATTTATCAATGGACATTTCCGATAGTTCGGTTGGTTATTACTAATTATGCAAAGTTGTATTTTGTTGTGATTCAAATAAACATCTTAACTATAATTCCATGGAATACTGACATTCCCAGACGGTATGTCTGAGTTGGAGTGGTCTCCTAATGACATTATAAGATGAGTTACACCTGTTTTTGCTGCCTTTAATGCACACACAGATTGTACAATAATATAAGTAAATCGGTGATTTTATAAGTCGTCACATCTCAAATATATGTTAGGCTATACTCATAATAACTTGATTCCTTAAAAATCCCATGTGGGTAGCCACATAAGCTTCTCTGCTCTTGTACAAGGCAATTTATGTAAATGTTAATTGTGTTAATGATAACTGCTGTACTACCCAAATAAAATGGAATAGAAAATATCCAATGTACACGTTGTGTTGATTACCTAGAAATCTGGATATCACTACTACAGATGGAACATGAAACTCTCTTTAATAAAATGAAGGCAGCATTTCAAAAAGTACCCATTATGAATGGAAGTTAAGGGAATGCAGCACCGAAGTTGGCTAAAAATAAGGGAAAAATAATATTTTTGTTTTTAAGCTAATAAAATACTTGGAAATTTGTAGTACCATAATCCAACTAAATTTATTAGTTTCAAGCATTTATATACCGTCACATGACAGTTTAAATGCCCGCGCTTACCTACATGCCGGCCGTTGGATTCACAGAATTCTATCATTTGAGTTCGATTGAATGTACTAAATTAATACATTTTAAATTAGCGGGCAAAGTTTCTGATGGAATTTTATGTGTTGGTATGATGGTTATTTCTTACAATATGTGGCACCATGGAAACCAGAATGTTCTAGCTTTATCGGTTTTGGCATGCCTTTTATCTCAGTGTTACACTATCTGTCTGTTATATTTACCCGCAGACTCTTTGTGTACCGAAGCCGCGCGTATCTCTCTCGTCGTTACGACAATATAGATTGTATTTTAATTCTAGCTCACCCGACGAACATCGTACGACCAATAAAAGTTGTCTAAAATTATCTATATAAATAAAACTATTTGGGTTTATTTTGTTATTTATTCTAGAATTTGTGCTGAAGTTTAAATACAACACAGTTACAATTACAAAATGAAATGTGTAGTGTTTAACGCCCGCTTTTACTACATACGGCACCGCAGGCGATGACACTGATGATACGTGAGATGAAGATGGAGCAACGGTAGAATGAGATGGCAGGGGACACCGGAGATCCCGGAGAAAACCCGCCCCAGCGCCATGTTGTCCACCACAAATCTCACTTTGCGGACCCCTGGGATCGAACCCGGGCCGCCTTGGTGAGAGCCGAGCGGTCTAACAACTTAGCCACGGCGTGGCCGTCAGTTACAACTAAGTTAATCAATTTATAGCTTTCTAATAAACAATATGTTTTGTCATTTATTGTGTTGCGTAAATATACCAGGGGAGTCACCTGCCCCTATTTATTTTTTTTAATTTATGCAACTTGCTAAGTAAGGTACAGAGACTCCCAAAAATAATCGCACAAAGCAGAGTACTACTAAGTTTGGAAAGTGTAAATCAACATTTGATGTGATGTTTTATTGAAATTAATGATAATCGACATGGTTCGTTCTTGTCAGAAAATAAATTCTATTTCACATAAAAATTATATAATACGTTCTTTTTTAAGAATTAAAAAGAAATATAGCATGTTTTGGCCCTTAAAAGTAATCGGACACAACAATATGGCTTAGTACTTTGTGACTCTCCCTCTTGTTTTCACTACTTCCCGAAACCTATTGGGTATGTTGTGAACCAGGTTTTTGAGGTAGGCTGTAGAAAGTTTGCTCCATTTCTCTTGGAACGTCTCCTTTAAGTGCAGCTTGGAGACGATGGGGTCTTCCACACGACCTTCTCCAGTATATCCCATACTGCTTTTATGGGATTATGACCCGGCGGCGGGGTGAATGCAGTACATGAGGACAGTTGTACTGTGATCATTGCTGCACAATGTGGGACGTGTGCTTCGAATCATTATCCTGATAAAATGAGGAGCTGTCCAAAATAACCATCATTTCTGCACTTTGTTTTAAATTTTGCTGTAGTAGTCCAAGATAGACTTCCTTGTTCATGGTTGTGTCTACGAACACCCGCTTTCCCTCTTCCGTAGAGGTTATACAGCCCCACACCATTTCAATCCCTCCGCCTTGTTGGACTGTGCCTTTTAAATTGCGCTCTTCCAGCTCCGTGTTTTGATTCCTCCACACAACCATCCTGCCATAGGAATCAGCAAGGCTATATTTGCTTTCGTAACAAAAAATAACTTGGTCCCACAATCGGCTGTCTCCTTGAAAAGCTTTTGACAAATTCTTGCTGGAAATGTATGGCTTTTTTCTGGCTATGCGACCATTATAGTCTTGTTACCGCATCGCCCTTCGGACCGTTTTAGGCCTGTCAGTCCCAGTTCCAACTTTAATCTCAGCACACATCACCGGAGCACTTATACACGGATTCCGTTTTACCTTCCACATAATATAAGACTCCTGTCTATGGGTAAGAAGTTTTGGTCGCCCTGGCTTTGCTCGAGATTCAATTCTGTGGTCATACTTATACCGGTGAATTATGTCACTAACTGTACTGTTGCTAAGATTGACAATCTCTACTATTTTCCGGTATGTTTTGTTCTTTTCATAGCGATAGATCAATGCCTCTGTTCAAAGGTACTCGGCTTACCTCTGGGCCCACCCTATGCTCTTACCTTCTTCTTGGTGAATAGTTGAAGTACTTCTGCGATGTTGTTTTGTCTAGTGACGGACTTCACCTACTCGTTTGTATTGCATTTCATTTGTGCTGTCCGTTTTTTTTTTTTGTGTGGTAAACTCGTGATGTAACCAAGGTTGAATTAGGAAACCCTTAGTTTAGCCACATTCTCACTCTCTAAAATGAATATCCATAGCAAATGATTTTTGCTTAACACAAGGATAACCTTGAGATTGATACACATAATCTATCCTGCTTTACAGAGCACTCCATAATGAAAGGCAAAGTCTGTCCGATTATTTATGGGAGTCAGGGTATGTGACTTTTGTCTTTTCTTGAATGCCATCTAATGGGTAATTAGTAGAATAGTTTATAAAGGATGCCTAGGAAGCTCGGTGCAAAAGTGTTGTATGGAACAGAAATCAATCACAACGTATGTCGGTTCCAAAAATATCATACCCAGGTAAGGAAGCTGCAGTAATAATTTTAGAGAGTTTAGAATCCTTTTTTTCTTTAGCCTACATTCACACACACCTTTAAACACGCCCCTGAAGGAACAGCCGATCACATGCATCAGTTGACGATAACATTTTAACACAAAGTGGCAGATCTACACAGTGGGACCATTTGGATTTAAATCTTCACCCAGCACGTGTTTTCATTGTACAGCCATGTCAAAAATGCTAAGAATTATATAGATGCTTTCTCTTCTATCACAAATTATGGCACTTTTAGTTCATACAGTAATTGTTATGGCAGAGGCAGGTTTTTTATTTGTGTTTAAACTACCAAAAACGAGCTCAAAACACCTATAAAGCTGTCGAAAGCGTGTAAAAATTCGAAGCAACGTAGCGTTGGCTGAGTGCTGTCATACAGGTTACTTCACCAGTATGCCTGTTTGATATGGGTTAAAATCCTTAGTAATGCACTCAAACATTTTTGCCCTTGGTTTTATCTCTTGGGTAGTGAGTGAGTGAGTGAGTGAGTGAGTGAGTGAGTGAGTGAGTGAGTGAGTGAGTGAGTGAGTGAGTGTGTGTGTGGTGTTTTAGGGCCCGTGGACAACAAGGTCATTTGGGCCCGAAGTCAACATTAAAACCTGAAAGCTATACAAATTTAGCTAAAAAGGTAAAATAAAATACAAACACTCAACGATTAAAAGTACATAAGACTCATCCCAGTCCTAATAATTAAAAGCTCTAAAATTAATAAATATAAAACCCAAGTCAGACTTGTTTATTAAAAATAATTTCCGCAACAAACCGCAGTGCCTTATCCACGGCCACTGGGTCGTCCCCTAAAACATCGAGCAAGTTAGCCTTAAGCCCAAAGACTGGCGAACGCGGGTGTACTGCGGGCAATCCAGCAATACATGCAGCACAGTGAGGCGTACTGCACATGGAGCACACACAGGGGCCGGTTCCCCTCTTAACAGATGGCCATGAGTCGCACGTGTGTGCCCAATTCTCAGCCGGGTGAGTATCACCTCGCCAGGCCGGTTATCCCTGCAGGAAGTTGGCCAGGGTTGTACGCTCTCCTTTATCGGCCGGAGTTGTGTGCCTTCTAAAGCTGTCCAGGATTGCTGCCAAGCAGATAGGAGTTGGCGACGGAAAAAACGTTGCACATCCTGGTATGGCACCGTAGTTGTTAAACTCGGGGGCAAACGGCAAGCTGACTTAGCAGCCGCGTCCGCCTCCTCGTTTCCGGAAATCCCCAAATGGCCTGGGGTCCAAGTAAAAACAAAATTGTATCCCCGACTGATCATTTGCGAGACCTGGGCCTGTATTTTTAAAACAAGGGTGTGAGAGGCAGTGTGCTGTTGCAAGGCCTGAAGAGTACTTAGAGAGTCAGTGCAGACAATAAAAGAGCCAGGAGCTAACATGCCAATAAAAAGGAGCAAATAGAAGATGGCATACAGCTCTGCGGAGAAAACTGAAGTGGAGTCCAGAAGGCGAAATTTATGAGCCTCACCGTTAATGACGAACGCGCAACCCGTAGTGGTACCTAACTGAGAACCGTCTGTAAAGACCGGAACATAATTAGGGTAACGGCTCAGTAGTTCGGCAAAAAGTTGTTGGAACACCGAATGTGGAGTAGCGAGTCTAGAGTTGCTTGAAAGAGCGAGATCGAACCACGCACGATTGAGCTGCCATGCAGGATAAGGGCAGATGGACGACCTCTCCACGCGAGGCATTCGGAGGCCATGCGAATGTAGGAGATCCCGAAATCTTATTCCCATGGGGCGTGTCCGAGAACCAGGGCGCATATAACGGTGGACTAAATCTGGACAGAGAACTGGTTGAAAACAAGGATTATTGGGATAACTTGCCATGTTCGAGACGTATGACCATAGGAACAGCGAGCGACAAATATAGAGTAGAGGTTCGCCTGATTCTGCATACAGGCAGTCGACTCGACTGGTGCGGAAAGCTCCTGTGGCAATGCGGATGCCAGTATGATGCACGGTGTCTAAAAGGCGTAGTTTAGAGGCGGTCGCTGCGCCATAAATATAACTGCCGTAGTCTAGCTTGGACCGAACCAGAGAGCGGTACAGCCTCAACATTACCGTGCGATCGCTCCCCCCCCCCCCCCCCAAGATGCTCCAGATAATACCTTCAGCACCCGAAGAGAACGATCGCAAGAGGCTCGAAGGTGACGAATGTGGTGCTCCCAGTTGAGTTGTCTGTCCAAGTAGAGGCCCAAGAACTTCAGGTGCGAGACAAATGGCAGGGGTGTGCCGTTCAAATGAAGATCAGGTGGCGGGTGAATACCACGTAGGCGGTGAAAGTGGATACACTGTGACTTCGCAGCTGAAAAGCGGAAGCCAGTTTGAAGCGCCCAAGCTGCTAGCTGGGTGATGGTCAGCTGCAGTTGGCGCTCAATGTGAACTATGTTGGCTGACTTATAATAGAGTGCGAAGTCGTCAACATAGAGTGATGGTGGAATTCCGCTTCGAACAGCACTAGTGATGCCGTTGATGGCTACGGCAAAAAGGCCGACGCTCAAAATGGACCCTTGAGGTACGCCGTTCTCCTGTATCCGCTCCCTGGATATCGTGTTTCCTATGCGAACACGAAAACGGCGAAGTTTTAAAAAGTTGCATAGGAATTCGGGTAGATGACCACGCATACTGTAACCATATAGGTTACGGAGTATGCCGTACCGCCAAGTGGTGTCATAGGCCTTCTCCAGGTCGAGGAACACGCCCATGGCGGCTGTTTCTGTAGAAAGGCATCGGAAATATACCCCTCAAAACGTGTTAGATTATCAACGCTTGAGAGATGGCGACGAAAACCGCATTGCAAGTTGGACAGATGGTTATGTTTTTCTAGCCACCAATTTAACCGAGCGTTTATCATTCGCTCAAAGGTCTTACAGATGACACTCGTCAGGCAAATGGGGCGGTAGCTAGATGGAAGGTTACGATCCTTCCCGGGACGAGGGATTGCAATGACAATAACCTCTCGCCAGGAGGAGAGGAAAACCCGCTCATGCCAAATGCGGTTATAGATGTTTAAGAGGAAACATAGCGCCTCCGATGGAAGATGTAGCAGCATCTGTCGGTGTACGTCATCGGGACCTGGAGACGAATCCTTTGCTAACGGTAGAGAATGGGCCAGCTCGGCAGCGGTAAAAGGATGATTGTACGGCTCGGTGCAGTCATTATTAAAATTAAGTGGTACCCGCTCAGCCTTTTCCTTAATAGGCAGGAAGAGAGCGTCATAGCGGGCAGTTTGGCTAGTAGCAGCAAATGTGGTAACTAGGGCATCAGCTATGTCCTGCTCGGTGGTGCACATGGAACCGTTGATGGTAAGGCCGGGAATTACCGTCTTGCGATACTTGCCATACATCCGCCGAACAGTTGACCATACTTGTTGGGTAGAGCTGCGCCGGGAAAGGGAAGACACATAGGCTTCCAAAGATTTACGCTTTGCGTTGCGCAGTATAAAGCGTGCCCTAGCGCGAGAACGTTTGAAGGCGACGAAGTTCCCTTCCGTCGGGTGCCGCTGAAAAACGCGCAAAGCACGCTTGCGTGCTTTGACAGCCAAACTGCATTCCTCGGACCACCACGGTACAGGGATACGACGTGGTGTAGATGAACCTCGAGGAATGCTGGATTCTGCAGCGAGCAGGATCGATCAAGCAAAATATTCGACCATTTCATCGATGGTTTTGAAACCATCGGCGATGAGGTGTATGAGGCAATGGATTTTTTCCCAGTTAGCTTTGGAAATAATCCAGCGAGTATGTCGAGAAGGTACACATTGGCGGCCTGAAAAATGAATGTTAATGGGGTAATGATCACTGCCAGAGAGGTCGGAAAGTACTGACCACTCAAGTAGTGGTACTAATGACGGACTGCAGAAAGAAAGGTCTAGTACGGAATGTGTACCATAAGCGGATGATAGGAATTTCGGGTCACCAGTATTTATCAGAAGCAGGATAGACTTATCGACGACGTCTACGAGGAGGCATCCACGGGCGTCATCAGTATCTGATCCCCAGAGCGTGTGCTTGGCATTCAAATCTGCCAAAAGGAGTAGTGGTGAGGGGAGCTGAGCCAATAAAGCTAGAAGATCACGCTCTGGAACTATACTGAGCGGCGGTAGGTACATGTTACAGATGGTAAAACGGATGTTCTCCAGCTGTATCCGAACGGCCACATATTGCAATGGTGTGGTGGGAGAAACGTTGACGCCGGAGGTGTTAGGCGCCACTAAGGTAGCAACTCCACCACTTGCACGCATACCTGCAAGAGAATCGCTTCTAATTGCCGAAAAAGAGTGAAGGTGTAACGAGTGATTGGGATGTAAGTGGGTTTCCTGGAGACAAATAATTGACGGTGACCGTTGAGAAACTAAATGTTGTAGGTCTTGAGAACGAGCTCGAAAACCATTGACATTCCACTGGTTATTTCCATGAATAGTTTTTAATAGGCGTTTTAAATTTTTTCTTGACTTTGGCTGACTTGGGCCCTACGATACGAAAAACGTTAGCGTCCTGTGACTCCGCTGATGTTCGGGAGTCAGAACTCCTACGGCTCGTAGAACGAGACCGGTATCTCATATAAGGCGAGCGAGTTCGCGATCTATGTTGTGGCCGGGATCGGTTTTTCACAGTTACTACGGGATGGTTGTTACTCGCTGATGGCTTGGTGGCTGGAGTCGGTACGGTTGAAGCGGAGGTAGTGCTGGTGGATATACAAACAGTTTTAGACTTGGGTTTACCCGCTAGAAAGTCAGTCTGCGTGGATGCGTGGGCAACAGGGACGTGTTGAACAGCAACAGTAATATTAGGAGTACGGCGAACTGCTAATGCATATCCAGTAGTAGTAGTAGCGGGCTTTAGTTGTTCAAAGCGCCGTCGTGCCTCTGGAAAAGTCAGGCGTTCCTTTACACGTAGCTCCTGAATACTTCTTTTGTCCATGAATCTAGGGCACTGTCGCGAACTGGAGGGATGACTGCCGCCACAGTTCACGCAACAAGGTGTCCGACTGCAGTTTGGGTCGTCGTGTGTCGGTAGGCCACATTTCTCACAAAGAGCAGGATTGGTACACGTGACCTTAGTATGTCCGAACCGCTGACATTGGAAACAGCGCATGGGGTTCGGGATATACTGGCGGACGCTAGCACGTTCATAGCCGCAATATATGTATTCGGGTAACTTCGTCCCAGCAAAAGTTAGAAAAACCGTACGTAATGGGTACTCCTTGCCATCTTGCTTTCGTGTTAGCCGGTACCCCTGACAAACAAGATGATAAGAGAGGCAAATTACTATTTCTTCATTTGCTAGACCATCTAAGCTGGAGATGGTGACTACTCCTCTACAGGTGTTCAGCGTTTTGTGTGGGGCTACCCGGATAGGGTAGGAGCCCAACAAAGACGCTTTTTGCAGTTTACTAGATTGGTCTGCACTTGTGGTCTCTAATACTAAGCTGCCGTCTCGGAGACGCGTAGCGTTTTTGACAGGCCACTGATCTTATCGAGCTCACACATTATATTGAAGGGCCTAACATCTTTAAACGTTTTGCCATTACATGCCAAAGTCATTACCAGAAAAGGGCCAGTGAAAGAGGTTTTGCGCGGAGACATATTGAAATGGCCCCCATCCGGAACCGTCGGTGTCAGCCTGCCATCCGGGGGTTAAACAAAGAAAGACACCGAATCTTCACGGTCTGTGCCGTCATGGGGACCCCACCCATGACCGATCTCATTTGTACCTCAGAAAAGCTACCCTTCAATATCCACTGCTTGTCCGTATGGGTAAACCGTTCACTACGCACACCCCAGCTTTAAGCCCCTACCACAGGAATAACCGCCTGTGGCTCCCCACTTTAGGCCGCGCTGCGTATAAAAGGCACACGTGGATTCAGGGGACTTGTGGTTGATTACACCGGGGTTCCGTCAGCGGTAACACGTCCGGTCCGTGATACTAACCCAACGGCACACGGCCGTCGGGAGATTAACACAGACCGGGCCCTCAAGGAGCTACGTGGGTGTACTTGACGGTTTGGACGGGCGCCGCAGCTAAGGCTACACATAGGGGCAGTGCGAAGGGTCCGCTTAACCTTCACTTTTGAGACCTCCGGAGAGCACACATGTCGGAAGCCGCGCTGAAAACCCTGGGACAGCACCACGGAGATAGGAGAGATCCCTGCTGGTGAGACAGGAGTTATAAACCTAAGACTTTACGTGCTAATAATACTAAAAAAACTAGAAGAGGAAGAAGTTGATGCTTACTGACCAGCAGTAGCTCAACGTGGCGCAGTTGATGGAGATGAAGTGGATGAATTGAGGGTGAGTGGCTAGGGACCCCGGGATCGCCAATCCCGTACCTACCGTAGTAGGTCCCTGGGGTAAAATACCAGAGCCTCTTCTGCCAGTTTTCGGGGTTACTGAAGGACCTTCTCGGCAGCCGTAGCGGTCTTGGGGTACATCAAGTCCCCGCCGCACATCGCCCCATCAGTCAATCCCCTACTTCCTGTTGCCTACCCCTCGGGAGGAGGACCACAGAGGTTGGATTTTGGATTTATAACAGTATAGAAGTTTACAAAGTGCAATAGTAGCCATGTGTTCTGCTGGAAGATGGTTAAAAATGTGTAATTCCTAGTATATGTTTTATTATGGTGGGCATTGTGCTTGACCCATTCAACGAAGTTTCAAACATTTCACAAATGCAAAGTGAAACATAAGATAGAAGCATGAAACAAAATATATTATATTTAATGTCGTCGACATTGTGCTTAAACTGAAAGCCAACTACGGAGCATGGTTTACAACACATATACCATACAGATTATAAGGGTCAAAGGTCAAGGGTCTCAACTATCTGACGTTAGCATGAGCTCAGCCTTACTTATATGGCAAGCAAATCCCTATAGGTCCGTCATTATCGGATTGTAATTCTTTTGTCTTTGGCTCACAAATGAACCAATAGCAACAATAAAGAAATTAGTAACTGAAATACAGGCAATAAAGATTGGCAGAAAAGGAAAAAAAAAACGGCACTATGAGATGTTGTTTTGAACCTAGCCTTCGTATCACCACATTCCAGCAAGCTAACCCACACTGCCAGCTGCTACGTATTCTCTGGTGCTCTTTAGGAAAGCATTCGTTTATCACCTTGTTTTACATAAGCTTGCCCCGTATCTCTAGACAGACACGTTATCTTATCACCTCTCACTGGCTGCTATTGTAGTATAGAATGTTGTGCGCTAAAAATTAGTTCGTTATTTAACATGGTGATATATCTTTATATGTTGGAAGAGAATTGTCAAATCTATATTTTTGTAACTGTTTGAATGAAATATATTACGCCACAGAGTTCATTTATCTGAAATGCATGTCAATTCTTAAACGAAGTAGAGAGGATGTTCCTTTGAACAGAATCCCGTCTTTCACATGGCACGATAGCACGTTCTTAAGCGGTAGTGGTGACATATTTGTTTATATGACTTTTATCACTGATCTTGTTTTGAACTGGATTATTCATATATCAACGTTCGAAGGTGTGCTGTGCCGATTGCGAGAACTAAATTACTTTATTAATCGTTTATTGCGCGTGTACTTATTATATGTATAACGGCGGAGTCTACCACCAGTTTTTCAGTGAAGCATCGCAAGGGAAAATCTGTACAAAGCGGCGAAAAGAGAATTGTGGTGCATGTGTTTAATGCACTCTCAGAGAAGAATCCGTCTTTGTCAGTGAGAAAAGTCGAACAGCTGTGCCCTGAACTTACAGGTGTTAGAGTTAGATGCGTAGGAACATTGCGATATGAAATTGGGACAGCAGGAAAACTTACCACACCAGGGTCGATATTGCTGTGTGGCGAAGACGTTATTTAAGGACAATCAGACTGCACCGGGATACAAGCCGCAAAATATGCTTCCTTGAGGAGACTTGGGTGAATGAAGGGGACACGACAAGTATGGCTTGAGACGACTTTTAAGACTGAAAGACAAGCATTTTTGCCAGGTATGGTGCTGGTTTAAAAAATTCCACTGGAAAAGGCCAAAGACCTTTCATTATAAACCTGTTTCAGTTTTATTGCTCATTCATTCAATTTCACCTTGCTCAGTTTCATTACAAACTTCATTAGTTTTGCATACCTTCATATTGTTATTTGTATGATTTTATTTATTTTCCTGGCAAATATTATGACGTTTACTGCAGGTTTAAATGTAACGGGAATTTGTAGTATAAGTGAGTACAGTTTACCACCTATTTTGTCTTTTCTGCTAAGAAAGTACATACACGTGATTCTGTTGATGCTGGTAAATATAGTTTTACTTTGCTGTTACAGCGCGTTTCTATCTGTTTCTGCTTCTTTTAGTGTTACAAGACTCTACAACTAATGTGCTCCATTACAAATAAGAGCCTTTAAAAGATAGAGTCAAAATGAAAAATTCAATGCCATGGCCGGGATTTGAACCGCGGATCTCCTGGTTTCAGTCCAGTAGCTCTAACCCATTGAACTATAATTTTCAACGTGCCGTCCTGACGTTAAATTCTCCAATGGGCTAATATATTTCCCCTTTAAACCACTAGGGGCTCTCGTATCCGAGATGCACCGTCTGTGGCGACTTACTATTGTAAGTGCTTGAGTCCCAGGCTTCATTATTTAACTCTTATTATTTTAGTTAATTGATGTAAATTAATCATTACTTCACACTAGCCGTATATAGGCTAAGGTTGTTGATAAAGTCAGCATGAAAAATTCAATGCCATGGCCGGGATATGAACCACGGATCTCCTGGTTTCCCTCCAGTCGCTCTAACCTATTGAGCTACCATGGTCAACGTGCCGTCAAGACGTTTAATTCTCAATTTGACTCCTATATTTCGCCGGTAAACCACTATAACTATACGAGTCAAATAAAGACTTTAATGCCAGGACTGTCTTTTACTGTGGTGCGTAAATATATAATGTTGATTATAATTTAGCCACTTTATTGTTCTTCATAGATTCTTTCTGGTTCGCTATTCTTTTATACTTTTTTGTTTTGTGTTTTCGTTCCTTAATCTCTTTCTTTCTTTGTTTCCTTTCTCTTAAGGACTGATTCGGCAATAGAGTTTTGTTCTAAAACGTTTGAACGAAATGTTTCGACGAATTAGATTTTTATGAAAATGTTTAAATTCGAAGATTTTGAACGTATTTTTCCCTGTAGGACTCTTCTTTAGACCTATCTCAGACTCAGACAACACATATATGTAATTCCTTTTGTTGTTTGTGTATGATGATGATGCAGTACTCAGAAGAAGAGGTCTAGAAGAATAGGAAACATTACTCCAAACTGATTCTAGAGGCTGCTACTTCATTTAAACGAAACGAGGTCATCGCAGGAAACTTTGGTATATAAATGATACCGCCATTTTTTTTGTAAGTTATGTCCTCCAACGTTAAGTCATATGGGACGGTGAATGAAATGGGTGAAATGATGCTCAAATGAGTCTAGGGTCCATTGAGCTTATTACCCGACATGCGTCTTAAAGGATAAGGGAAAACCCCGGAAAAACCTTATCCAGATAACCCACCCTGACCGAGATTCGAACTCGGGACCTCTTGAAAGTGAGGCAGACACGCTACCATCTACCATTTTATTGTTGCTGTTCAGTATTTATGTTATGCATATAATGAACGTTTTTACTTATTTATTCACTTATTTATTCATTTATTTACATGTTATCTCCCGAGATAGAAATAAATGTAAGTCAATGAACCCTCTTTGCTAAGAGTCCCAAATGATAACATTTCTTTGCCTTTTTTAAATCTATTTCTTCGTGATATTCAATTGTTTCTATTCCCAATGCAATGTCGCCAATAAGACGAAGGTTTCACCTCGCAGAGATTAAATGAAAGAATGATAGTGGTTTCGGTCGTTCAACAGCGCGGTCATCAACGACCCTAAAAACTAATCATGATAAAACTAGATTAAAAGAACTAAGTTGTCACCAGCCTAAATAAAACACACACATCTCGTACGTCAAAACGAAAACAGTCTCAAAAACATACAACAGTTAAAACGGATAAAAAGAAAAATGCTAAATTCTAAAATTGAGAGTTAAAAATAATTTAGAAGCTTTGGTCACCGCTTTTTGTTCGTCCGCCAATGCCTCTGGCAAGCTGGCCGGCAGCTGGAGGGACCGGCGAAGTCGAGCCAGGTTAAAACAGTTTATGAAACCATGGCGGACCGAGAGGGCATTCCCGCAGAACGAGCAAACTGGAGCAGGGTCCTTCTTAAAACGATAACAATGCGTAAAAAGACAGTGGCCTATGCGCAACCAAGCCAACTGCACTTCTTCTCGACGGGATTGACGGCAGGAGGTTACCCAACACACTGGGTCATCCTTCACAGAGCGGAGCTTATTTCCACGTAGAGCGGACCACTCTGCGCGCCAGGAGGACAACACAGCTCTCCGCATCACAAAACGGAAGTCCTCCGAAGAGACGAATGGTGTGGTGACCTTGGACTCAACGGCTGCCGACTTTGCCGCCGAATCCGCCAGTTTATTCCCTGCTAAGCCAACGTATCCAGGCACCCATGCACACACCACGCTAACACCAGAGGTATCTAAAACGTGGAGGGCGTCCTGGATTCGCTGTACAATGGGTTGGTAACTGTACAGCTGCGCAGAGCTTGAAGCGCTACAAACTAAACGAATTTGCGGTCTTTATTTCTTCTTCTTCTTTTTATTCGACTACTTAATATACATATTTAGTACAACTAAAAATTATCACGATAACTTTTAGGCAGCAATGAAACAGAAAAAGCGGTATTCAGAAGAGGAAATCTGAAAGAATTTGGAATAATACTCAAAACTTATTCTAGAGGGCGCTACTTCGCTATTCATTAACGAAACGAGATCATAGGGGCGAATATTTGTATTTACTTAAAGCGGGAGTATTTGGGATGATGGTGTTTGCAGATTAATTTCTCAACTTTGGTGATGATTTTGAAGGAATTTAGAAGTTTCTCCTGCAACTCTGGATAATTAGGCG
>CM060950.1:90612286-90647286 GCA_030765055.1 Mantis religiosa
CACGACCACCATTAGGTAATTGTTACCTCGGTCGGAAACTGGGAACAGTCCAGCAATGTCAACGGCGATCCGTTCGAATGGCGCTCCAACGTTGTACTGTTCAATGCGACCCCGGCTTCTAGTCTGGGGGCCACGACTCGTCGCGCACACGTGACACTGACGGCACCATCTCTCAGAATCTGCTCGGAGTCTCAGCCAGTAGTAGCGCTGCCGTAGTTTGTCAATCGTTCGGTTCGCTCCCAGGTGTCCTCCCGAAGTACCAGCGTGCAATTCCTCCAAGACTTCCGGGACCTTACTCCGGGGAAGTACCAAGTGATCTCTCTGCGCCTTCCCATGGGGCGACTCCCATACCCGGAACAGCACGCCCTCTCTGGTCTTCAACGAGTCCCATTGGGCCCAGTACAACTTGTAGGTGGCGCTCCTCGGTGCGATGTCCTCCCAGGTTGGTCTCGTCCCTGCCTATACTTCCCTCAAGGGTGGCCCCAATTCTGCTCCCCCCCTGCTCCCTCCTCAGGCCTGTGCTATCCCAGCCGTTCGCAGGCACTGCCGCAACTACTCGGACTGCTGCGGCACGCTCCTTCCCTTCCACTCTTGTGCACTGGCCGCATTCTTCTGGACAGGGTATTCGGGAAATGGCTTCTGCTTTACCGTGGCTCTTCCCTCTACGATGTTCCGAGGTGAAGTCGTACTCCTGCAGCCTCTGGACCCAACGTGATGTCTGGCCTTCCAGGTTCTTAAAGCTCAATAGCCAGGTTAGGGTGGAATGGTCAGTCCTCAGGTGAAATGCCTGACCGTACAGGTACTTGTGGAAATGCTCTAAGGTCTTTACTACCGCCAATAATTCTCGCCGGGTGACGCAGTAGTTCTTCTCTGTATTGGATAGCGCCTTGCTGTAGTAGGTTATCACCCGCCCATGGCCGTCCTGGATCTGCGATAGGACACCTCCAATGCAATGGTCGCTGGCGTCGGTGTCCACAATGAAGGCGCCACCCGGTTGTGGGAAACCCAAAATGGGAGCACTGCACAGGGTCTCCTTTAGGTGCTGGAAGGCGCTTTCGGCGTCCTCCGTCCACACAAAAGGCAGGTGTTCCTCTGTCATGCGGGTGTGGTGTTTGGCGATGTTGGAGAACCCCTTTATGAAGCGACGGTAATAACTGCACAGCCCCAGGAAACTGCGCAGCTCTTTCTAATCCCTTGGGCGAGGCCAATCTCTCACAACTTGTTTCTTCTCCGGGTCTGTGGCCACTCCAGTTGCTGAGACTATGTGGCCCAAGTAGTTCACTTCCTTGCGGAAGTTTTGGCACTTCTTTGCGTTCAGCTTCAAGTTGGTCGCCTACAGTCTCTGTAGCACCTTACTCAGATTCTCGAGGTAATCTTCAAAAGTCTTCCCAACGATGATGATGTCGTCCCGGTATAGCAGCCAGGCATCGTAAGTCAGCCCCCTCATCACTGACTCCATGAGGCGTTGGAAGGTAGCTGGTGCGTTGCAGAGGCCAAAGGGCATAACCGTTAACTGCCAGAGCCCTTGGCCGGTCGAGAATGCGGTCTTCTCCTTGCCTCTTGGGTCTAGGGCTAACTTCCATTAGCCTGACTTCATGTCCAGTGTCGAGAACCATTGTGCACCAGCTAGCGTGTCCAGGGTGTCGTCAATCCGGGGTAAGGGAAAACAGTCCTTCCGGGTTACAGCGTTCAGCTTTCTGTAGTCTACGCAGAAGCGCAGCTCGCCGTTCTTCTTCGTCATCAAGACTACAGGGGAACACCAAGGGCAGTCCGAGTCTTCAATCACTCCCCTGGATCTCATGTCCTCCAGCATGACTCGTACCGCCCCTTGCTTCACCAGCGGAACGCGTCTATGTGGTTGCCGAATAGGCCAGGCGTCTCCGTTGTCGATGCGGTGAAGCACTTTGTCCGTGCGGCCGTAGTCACTATCACCTTGGCTGAAGATGCGCTGGTATCGTCTTAGCAGTAGTCTTACTTTCTCCAGTTGCTCTGCGGTCAGGTGGTCGGCCGCCCTCTCCAGTAAGCCTTCTAGCCGTGACCCAAGGTTTTACGTCCGCACAGGCTCCTACGTCTTTTCGATTGCTGTTACGCTTACAACGGGCTCGCACGTTCCAAACTCCGTCCCGGCCTGGACGTCGTGATCGGTGTCCGTTGGATTTAGCAGTCTCACTGGCACCTCCTTTCGGCAGGGTAGCAGTGCCCTGGCACCACATAGTCCGTGCACAGGCGTCTTCTGGTCCAGCATCATGTTCCTGGTTCTCTGCCCTTACACTCGCGCCGTCACCACCACCTCGCTCCTCGCGGGGACAACCACGTCTTCGTCCACGACGACCCTGCAAATTCCAAGGCACTCTTCTGGTTGACGGAGTATAACCTCTTCTCCGTTGAGCCGCAGGACCTTCTTGCCGACGTCGACCGTCGCCTCATGGCTCCTGAGGGCATCCAGTCCCAGAATCACCTTCTCAGCCACCTTCGCGACGAACACCCACAGACGCACGGCACTCCGTCCCAAGGTCATATCCAGCAGGGCGTCCTTCTCCACAGGCAAGGTGTCGCCCAATGCCGTGACAAGCTGGTATGGTGTGCTCGGCTTCCTTGGCGGCAAACCCTTCGCCACGTCAGGCAAATGATGGTCACGGCCGCCCCAGTGTCCACCAGCACGCGGCATTGCTTTCGTCTTACTCAACCGTCCGCGATGAGGCTGTCATCCATACGCCGGCTAACTCCGCGCAGTGTCACTCGTGGGGATGGTGGTGATGGCACCGGTGTGCCCCTCTCCACGACGGCCCTTACTCGTTTTCCGGCTGCTCTTCCTGGTGTGGGCAGTCTCTCTGCAGGTGTCCGGGCTGTCCACACCCCCAACACAGGCCACTAGGTCTTCGCCGGCGTCCCTCGGCTGGTCTTCTGTCTACGGTGTGGCGGACACTCCTCGTTCTCGACGTCGGGATAGCTGTTACCTTGGCCGCCTCCATCCTTAATGCTGCCGTCAGCGCCTCGTGGATGGTTTTAGAATTGCCGAGCATTAGGCGCTGACGAATCTCCGTGTCCCGTACCCCGTCGACAAAGTTGTAGGCGGCTTCCCGGGATACGAACTCCAGTGGCAGGTCAACCAAGGCCTTGCTAGCCAGCTGCTCAATCGCTGTGGCGAACTCCTACAGCGTCTCCCCCGGCTGCTGTGACCTTGCCTTTAGCTGGCTGCGGTATGCTGCGGATAAGCGGTGGTTCCCGAAGCGATTCTCCAGGGCCTCCCAGATGTCCTTGGGCGCCGCCGTTGTCTGCGTTTGTCGCGTTTAGGACTTCCGCGGCCCGTCCCTGGAGGCTGGCTATTAACTGTGTGGCCTCCTCCTCCGGTGACCATCTGTTGTGCTTGGCCACTGTGTCGAACTGGCGGCGGAAGACACCAAACGTTGACGCTCCGTCATATTTCGGAGGTTCGACGCGCGCCGATGTTGTGTCGCGTCCCGGTGCGTCGGCCTTCAAATCCTTCAGTCTTCTGCCACGACGTCCTACTCCATGGCGTTCAGGGACTTGACGCTGCTGTCGGCCTTTCCCTCCAGGTTGTTTACGCGGTTCGCGAGGTCTTCGACGTCCTCAACCATGGCATTCAGGGACTTGGCGTTATTGTCGGCCTTTTTCTCTGTGTCACTGAAGCGGTTCGCCAGGTCCTCGACCCGCTCGTCCACTTGGCCCATCCGCTTGCCCAGATCCGTCACGTTATCCCTCACGCCGGCCAACTGTTCTTCAAATTTGGCGGCGAGAGCCTCGTTCGCCACCTTCATTTCCGTGGTCAGTTCGGCCATCTTTGCGGTCATTGTCGTGGCCAAGTTGTTGTTTGCCGTTTCTGTCTTCGCTGTTAATTCGGCCTTCATTTCTTCCATCTTCTCGGTGATGTTGTCGTTGGACGTCTTCATTTGTTTCAACTCTGCGGCCAGGTTGTTATTTGCGGTCCCCAACTTCTTTTCCATTTTCTCGGTGATGTTGTCATTCGCCGTCTTCATTTCCGATGTCAGTTCGGCCTTCATTTCCAACATCTTCTCCATGGTGGTAATGTTCGGTGATGTTGTTATCCCGCTTCCTGACACCAATGTGACTTTGTGGGTTCGTGAAATGAAAAGTCCAATTGCACCGCTCAAAAATGTTCTTTATTTCCAGCGACTTACAGTTAAACTCTTGCCAATTACACAGACTTGCGTAATGCACACAATTACGATTCACCAGTTCGTCCGTTACAATTTCACTTGCACTCGTAATTACGTACAAACCTCCGATGCACTCACACAGTCTTCTCGTCGTACACTAGCACGTCAAGCACTGACTGACTGACCCGACGTGTTGCTTATATAGGGTCAGCTGGCCAATCGAAAATTTTCCAGATTAGACGAAACAACCCGCACTTTCGAGAACCTAGGGGGAGGGTAAAGAGACGGCTCAGTGGCCCGCAATCCCTCCCCTAATCATCCCTTCAGTTAGTGACAGGAGACAAATGAGTTGGTGTGGCGTGGCCTCTGGTCCCTTCTCAGCTGTCGTTTGTTGTACTTCCCGATAATTGGGTTGAATTTGCACCTATGTATTCCTCTTCCACTTACGAATTCAAGTTTTTTCAAATGTTTTAAAACAATACATTATTATCATTCACAGTTTAGTGTCTGATTTCCTTTTTTAACTCTTTTTTTTCTTTCTTTGCTTCTTTATTGGGATTGGCGTTTCGTTATTACTCCAGGTTTTGTATCTATATCTCCAATATTTTTACCAGGATTCAAACATTTAAGCTCATATTTCATATAAAATAATAGAGGCTAAAACGTAGTAAACGAAATAAAAAAGTTACAAAAAGGTGCAGTTTTGTTCAACCAATTTAAAAAAAGCTCCTTGCTCCATACTAGAATATTGAGCAACAAACAGGTACATTAAAGCATCAGAAGAATAAGCAAAACCTGTATCTGTTGTACCTCAAGACAATAAAGATAAATAATTTTTACTCTCTACTGACCGATGGTATGTAGAGGAAGTATGAGTATCAGATATTTCAAACTGTTCCTTGCAGTCAATGTCAGAATATTCTAAATTGACCTGGACCATCCTTATCCTAATAAACCTGTTTTAATTTTTGCTGGTTGTCCCATTTAGATTTTGCACTTCAAATTCAATATTTTTATATGGGAAGCAGAACTGCATTTCCGATTTGAGGGATGACTTGTTTGTTTCTGCAGATTTGTAGACACTGTTGGAAGGTGTCTTTGGCAATAATTGGTTAACAAACCGATCCTAAACGTTTTGTAGTGCATTTTTTTCATGACAGTATTTATTATGTTTTTCAATGTGTTTCAGATGCCGTATCACGCTCAGCGTTGCCTGCTTGTTACCCCACTCCTTCTATATTTCCCTCTCTCTCGCACACTCATACAACATGCACTTCTACTTGGCGCAGAAGCAAGGGTAGGCAAATTATATTTTACAAACTTTTACAATGATGCCATTGCCAAAATCAAAACTGGAAAAAGCATGTTCGCAAATTATATATATTTTAAAATATTTTAACTATAATTATAGTTTATGAATTACCTCTTTTTGTAATCGAATGGAACTGCCAATGGCTCATCCATATCGCTGCCAATGTCACTTCTGCTAAGAGAAAATTCGTCATTGTCGCTGTCTTCATCGTCTGAGTCTGGCGAATTTATGATTATAGGTTCCAAGATCTCGTCACGTGCTATTTGTTTCTTAAAATCGTTTTCGGAAAGGTTTTCTGCATGCCTCACGCAGTTTTTCCAGTCCTGTTGTGTTACCTTGCCAATTTCTTTGTGAACAAGTCGTTTAACGTCCGTCAGTTTAAAAGTATTATTTATTTTTGCAATCCCCCTTTTTATTTGAGCCCACACAAACTCAATTGGATTATATTGGCAGTGGTAAGGTATTACCTCGTATTACCTTGTGTCCCGTTTCAATTGCAAGTTAATCCAGCTGATACACCTTTTCCGTGTGTTTAAACGGAAGTACTCTTTGCAATAACTCATTTTTAGTTTCTGTTTCCGAAAATTTTTGAAGAACGTGCACACCTTAAAAATAGTTCTTCGAGCCTGACTTCCCAAAACCAGTCTTCTTGACTGGCCACTAATTTCACCGCAAAAATCCGTTGCACTATTTAATTCTTATTATACTGTTGTGTAAAGAACAACTGACTGATATTGCTCTGAACTATCCAGGTTAAATAGACACTTCTTATCCAGCATTCATTCATAAACATAAGCATACAGCATTCCACAGGCTAACAGGAAATGAAGTGTTTGCTCTTTCTCGAATTTAACACCTTCACTTATTCACAGCAATTCTTTTATCACGTCACGTCAGTAGTTTAAACTTCAGTTCTTGAGTGTATAAAAGTATATGTACATAGATACACACCAACCACTTTGAACTCTCTAGAGTAAATAGAGATTACGAACCATTCATGAACAAAGATATAATATGACCAGACACGTTCTACCAGGGCAGCCGGACATTTGTTTCCTCTCGCTCGAATTGGATTATTCAAAGTAATTCTTTTATCACGTCATGTCAAACATTTACGTTTCAGTTCTGAGTAATTATAAATATACGTGCACGCAAACATGCCAAACAATAATGATATTCATACAGCGCTTACGGCGCGATTTATTGTTATAATACAGGTAATAGTGGTTTATTTATTTAAATTAGAAAAACTATTTGACTTAAAAATATGGGGTTTTGCTGGTTATGTCAGATACATTACTTTCTACCTTCCACATAGATCAGTTTCGGCAAAATCTGAATTTTTTTCTTAGTGCGATACAGATATATTAGGTTGGCGCTCCTCACACACCACCTAGCGGGAATACGATACGATAACACCGCAACACTCCGATTGGTTGTTCAGCTCAAGGACAAACGCCTTCCCATTTGAAACACATAGTAGTACACTTCGATTTAAGACCCAGCAAGACTTCTTTTTTTGCTTCAATTTACGTCCTCCAACGTTAAGTCATATGGGACGAGGAATGAAATGGGTGAAATGATGCTCAAATGAGGCCGGGGTACATAGAGCTTAGTTACCCCATATTCGTCTATCAGGATAAGGGAATTCCCCGAAAAAAACCTTATGCAGCTAACTCACCCTGACCGAGATTCGAACTCGGGACCTCTATAAGGTGCGGCAGACACGCTACCATCTACGCTACCTCGGCAGGCGCAAGCAAGTCGCTGGGAATGAAACCTCCTCAGAATACTTATTCAAAAATTATAAAGCCTCAGCCTTTTACTACTGACGTCTGAAGAGGGAAATCAAGTTCATCTCCTTCTTTACTTATGGCATGGCTCCATTAACCCAAGCACCAACCTGTCAACAATTGGAGCTCAATTGTTTCATTGTTTTCACAAATTAGCAATATTTACAAACTGGAAATATATTTTCCTACAAACTTTCCTTAGTGTACTGACTCTTCCATGGAACAGATTGTTTTCTTTTAAAGTCTTACTTATATATCCTTATTTAGATAAAAAAATCCGAACTGCACTATCGATATGTCGTTCTCCTCATCGTCCAGGCACCAAATGACACGATCAATGATAGTCCATTGGGTCATTTTTCCTCCAGGATTTCTATAAGGCTGTCACTTGATTACTCTTAGGTTTGTTCTTCTAAATTCACTTTAACAGTGCAAGAAGATAGCAGTTTGGTTACATCGTCAGATTATTAAAACACCTCTACACATTTCAATGATAAAATTGGAACATTATAGTTCTCTGGAGATTCAACCTCACGTATTTAATAATTATTAGGAAACAATTTCTCCGATAATTCTGTTCATTCGCGCAGTGGAAAGAACCGCCGTTAATAGACCCATTTGTTCAGAGAGAACACTATCGGTTTTTCCAAACGCGGACTAATAAGAGTAATAATAATAATAATAATAATAATAATAATAATAATAATAATAATAATAATAATAATAATAATAATAATAATAATAATAATAATAATAATAATAATAATAATAATAATAATAATAATAATAATAATAATAATAATAATAATAATAATAATAATAATAATAATAATAATAATAATAATAATAATAATAATAATAATAATAATAATAATAATAATAATAATAATAATAATAATAATAATAATAATAATAATAATAATAATAATAATAATAATAATAATAATAATAATAATAATAATAATAATAATAATAATAATAATAATAATAATAATAATAATAATAATAATAATAATAATAATAATAATAATAATAATAATAATAATAATAATAATAATAATAATAATAATAATAATAATAATAATAATAATAATAATAATAATAATAATAATAATAATAATAATAATAATAATAATAATAATAATAATAATAATAATAATAATAATAATAATAATAATAATAATAATAATAATAATAATAATAATAATAATAATAATAATAATAATAATAATAATAATAATAATAATAATAATAATAATAATAATAATAATAATAATAATAATAATAATAATAATAATAATAATAATAATAATAATAATAATAATAATAATAATAATAATAATAATAATAATAATAATAATAATAATAGTAATAATAATAGTAATAATAGTAATAATAATAGTAATAATAGTAATAATCATAGTAATAATAGTAATAATCATAATCATAATAGTAATAATAATAATAATAATAATAATAATAATAATAATAATAATAATAATAATAATAATAATAATAATAATAATAATAATAATAATAATAATAATAATAATAATAATAATAATAATAATAATAATAATAATAATAATAATAATAATAATAATAATAATAATAATAATAATAATAATAATAATAATAATAATAATAATAATAATAATAATAATAATAATAATAATAATAATAATAATAATAATAATAATAATAATAATAATAATAATAATAATAATAATAATAATAATAATAATAATAATAATAATAATAATAATAATAATAATAATAATAATAATAATAATAATAATAATAATAATAATAATAATAATAATAATAATAATAGTAATAATAATAGTAATAATAGTAATAATAATAGTAATAATAGTAATAATAATAGTAATAATAGTAATAATCATAGTAATAATAGTAATAATCATAATCATAATAGTAATAATCATAATCATAATAGTAATAATCATAATAATAATAATAATAATAATAATAATAATAATAATAATAATAATAATAATAATAATAATAATAATAATAATAATAATAATAATAATAATAATAATAATAATAATAATAATAATAATAATAATAATAATAATAATAATAATAATAATAATAATAATAATAATAATAATAATAATAATAATAATAATAATAATAATAATAATAATAATAATAATAATAATAATAATAATAATAATAATAATAATAATAATAATAATAATAATAATAATAATAATAATAATAATAATAATAATAATAATAATAATAATAATAATAATAATAATAATAATAATAATAATAATAATAATAATAATAATAATAATAATAATAATAATAATAATAATAATAATAATAATAATAATAATAATAATAATAATAATAATAATAATAATAATAATAATAATAATAATAATAATAATAATAATAATAATAATAATAATAATAATAATAATAATAATAATAATAATAATAATAATAATAATAATAATAATAATAATAATAATAATAATAATAATAATAATAATAATAATAATAATAATAATAATAATAATAATAATAATAATAATAATAATAATAATAATAATAATAATAATAATAATAATAATAATAATAATAATAATAATAATAATAATAATAATAATAATAATAATAATAATAATAATAATAATAATAATAATAATAATAATAATAATAATAATAATAATAATAATAATAATAATAATAATAATAATAATAATAATAATAATAATAATAATAATAATAATAATAATAATAATAATAATAATAATAATAATAATAATAATAATAATAATAATAATAATAATAATAATAATAATAATAATAATAATAATAATAATAATAATAATAATAATAATAATAATAATAATAATAATAATAATAATAATAATAATAATAATAATAATAATAATAATAATAATAATAATAATAATAATAATAATAATAATAATAATAATAATAATAATAATAATAATAATAATAATAATAATAATAATAATAATAATAATAATAATAATAATAATAATAATAATAATAATAATAATAATAATAATAATAATAATAATAATAATAATAATAATAATAATAATAATAATAATATGATAATGATGATGATAATACTGATGATAATGATGATAATGATGATGACGATGATAATAATAATGATGATAATAATAATGATGATAATAATGATGATAATAATGATGATGATAATGATGATGAACTATGTAAATGCAGGACACTTACTGCACAAGAAAAATAGAACTGCTCGCCTCGGTAGCGTAGATGGTAGATGGTAGCATGTCTGACGTCCAGAGCTCGAAACTCGGTCAGGGTGATTTACCTGGATAAGGTTTTTTCTTGTGTTTTCCCTTGTCCTAAAAGACGAATGTCGGGTAACTCTAAGTTCCATGGACCCTGAGTCCATATGAACATCCTTTCGGCCCTTCTATTTATCGTCCGATATGACCTTAAAGAAAGTTAGAGTATGTAAAATACACACAATATATATGTATATATACATAGTGTTCTTCTTTTGAGATGTACGTACATTGTTTTGCAAGATCTTAGTTTAAACTTTAAAGGCAACAGTTGTAATATTTTCCATAGAATGGACTTGGAAATAAAAGGTACAGAAAACTGGTCGAGAAATCTAAGGCTATTTAGATCTATGGCCAATTTAGCCAGTTAAAGCTATTCTCATCTTAACGTTATACTTTCAAAATCTCATGTGTGCCGTCATACAACTTTCCCAACTCTTGTAAGAAGGTGTTTATGTTATTGTCAATAAGTTAATGATGTTAAAGTTAAATGGCGTGACTTCCAAACCAAACGAATTACAAAGCATCCATTGTGTACACTATGTTGATGACTTCGGAATCTGGAAATCATTACCACAGAAGGAAAATAAAATAAAAATATTTAGGAGTTACTTTAGATTCAGGGTTTACTTGGAAAGATCATATAAAACAATTGCAGAAAACCTAAAACAAAAGACTAGCTATGCTCAAACGAATGACAGGCAGCAAATAGGGCCCCTTTCATCCGAAACACAAGCATTAACAACAGAGCCATCTTGTGTTCTTAGATCATACTATCTGGTGCAAACATTGAACTGTTTATGCCCACAACAGATGTCAGGTATGTCCATTAGTTGACATCCTTTTGAAAAATGAAGCAGTAATACAGCATCTGTTGAGAAATGTTAATAGATTTATACATTTTTATTTGAATTTTCATTTTTCAAAAGAATTGCAGTCGTCTCTACCTATAGTATTTGTTAATATTTTGTAAATAAAAGTCATCTTATCTTTGTAACCTATCATGAAGGACTGAATATTTTCGAATAAATTAGACATGTTTTTTAAATTTACCATTAAACTTTCCAAATTCGTTCTTGTATATCTTCGTATCCAAGCAAGGTTATATTTTGTTGTGAGTTAAATAAATATCCGAAAAATAATTCACTTGGAATTGCATTTTGCTGTGGAGCACTGACATTCCCAGACGGTCTGTCTGAGTTGGATTGGTCTCCTGAAGACATTATAAGATGTCTTACAGACGTGCACAAATTATTAGCCTCAATGGTGAAATTGGTGCCATTTTGATGCGTTTAGGTATGCTCTCTACAAGCGTGGAACACTTTTTCTTCATTTCTTCATCTCTGTGCCAAATGCTTATCGGCCCCTCAATAAGTTTTACTTTTGTTGTTATTTTCAATTTTTTCAGTCTCTGTTTAACAATACCCCACAGATTCGCTATTGGATTTAAATCAGGGCTATTCCCCGGCCATGGTAGTACTTTTACATTGTTTTATTTTAGGAACTGGGTTACAGATTTTGCTCTATGACAGGGAGCACTGTCATGCATGAACACAAAATCACCATTTGGAAATCATTCTAGCTTTGCGGAAATAGTCTTGTTTCTAATACACTTTTATACTATTTCTGCTCCATAGATCCCACAACTGTCCCTGGATAAACGTACAGCACCAGACCATTTGATTTTGGGTGATTTACTCTTTGATCGACACACTGAGGGGAAAATGCTACTATATCTGTCCTTCTCACATATTGGCTGCTCTCTTCACATACTTCAAACATGGATTCATCTGAGAAAATTACCTGAAACAACAAAAACCTCCATTAATATTAAACAGTTTCAAAAATGCTCAAAGATAGTATAACAAAACCAGCAATGAGAGAAACAAAGTTTAGGCTGTTTATTTCATTTCCACAAAATTTATATGTACATACTTTCATTTTAAGCTATACACAATTTTCATACCATTTACCTTTCTCCAAATTTTCCACTGCATCTCTTTGGCCCATTCTAAAAGTTTTTTCGCTATTGCAGGTGTCAGTTTAGCCCTTTTACGAGGCCTGTGTGCTGTTAACCTGCTTCACATAATCTTCTGCGAACTACTGAAGCTGATATTTCTATACCGTACTGCTTTATTTGATTACTGAGGTCAATGCTGGTTGCTCTTCTATTTTGCTTTGCCACCTGCACAAGTTTTATTTGCATCCTTGGTGATAACTTTCTTTTCCACCCGCACCTTCCATCCCTTTTGTGAGGTCAACGTCTCACCGAATGTTAAATCTGGATTAATGCGACTGACAGGTTTTTGTGAAATACACAATTTCTTAGTTATTTCACGTTGTGAATAAATAGTTTCTTTCAAAAGACTCTCAGTTACAGTTACTTTACTTGGGGATAAGTCAGCAGTTTTACCCATAGCATTACTTTTGAATCATTGTGAATGCTAAGGATAAGATACACGATGTTACCTGGTTTGAGATCAATTAATGATAAATACTGAGGATACATTAGCCATAAAACACAATAAAGGCAAATATTAAACATCTGAAGCTACTACATTCACCAAATGAAAGCAATATCACCGAACAGTTGGATAAACAGACATGAAGAAGATGACTGCTCTATTTCAGAGCTACCACCATATTACTATAAATAAAAGAAAAATTCTCCAGCTATTAGTAAGAGAGAAATTCCATTGAATATGTATCATATTATAGCAAGGAAAAGAATTACGACAAATTGAAATAGGTTACGGCGGTAAATAACTATTATTTTGAATGTTAAAGTGAAGCAATGTAAAAAAAAAACATGAATGAGTCTAATAATTTGCACACGTCTGTACATTTTTCTTTGCTGGTATTAATGCACATCCAGGTTGTAAGTAAATAATCAATAAATAAACGTAATAAATGCGTAAATCGGTGATTTTGTAAGTGGCCACATCTTAAACTCATTTAATGCTATTCTCATCTTAACTTTATACTTTTAAAATATCATGTGTGCCGTCATATGACTTCCCCAACTCTTGTAAGAAGTTGTCTATGTTATTTTCAATAAACTAATAATGTAAAACTGACATTCCCAGACGGTCTGTCTGAGCGGGAGTGGTCTCCTGATGACATTATAAGATGACTTATACCTGTCTTTGGTGCCATTAATACACATCCAGGCTGTACGTAAATAAGTAATAAAAGAACGTAATAAATGCGTAAATCGGCGATTTTGTAAGTGGCAACACCTCAAACTCATTTAAGGCTATCCTCATCTTAAGTTCACACTTTCAAAATCTCATGTGTGCCGTCATATACGAGGGTGGGTAAAAAAGAAATGCCTGCTATGTTTCTTCACTTTTAATTGTCAAGAAAATTGAATCCTACTACAACATTGACGATTAATTTGTCACTATTCAATATAATCTTCGTCATTTTCTACAGTTTAGGTCCACTTTTTAACTAGGGCATGTATTCCAGTGTGGTAAAACACACGGTTTGCTTCCTAAGCCATTGATGCACGGACGTTTTCACAGCCTCCTCATCTTCAAAATGAATCCCACGATGAGCTTCCTTTAGTGGCCCGAACAGATGAAAGTCTGATGGTGCAAGGTCAGGGCTGTATGGGGAGTGAGGTAAGACTAGCCATCCCAATTTCTCAATTTCTGTAATGCTGTTACGACTGGTGTGTGGTCTTGCATTGTCATGCAAAAAAAGAACATGCTCCATAGTGTTTGTTGGGCGAACTCGGCGAAGACGTGCTTTCAGCTTTTTGAGAATTTTGACGTATTCAACAGAATTCATTGTGCAGCCCTGCTCCAAAAAGTCAATCATAAGCATACCCTCTGCATTTCAAAGCACTGTCGCCATAACTTTCCCTGCCGACCGCTGAATTTTAAATTATTTTTCCTTCGGTGACGTTGTGTGATGCCATTCCATTACCTGCCTATTTCATTCAGGTTCACAAAAATGAACCCACGTTTCGTCTCCAGTAACAATTTTTTTCCAGAAACTCCAAATTGAAGCGCTGCAAGTGTTCGGAGGCTATTGTTTTCCTTGTTTCTTTGTTTTGGGTGGTTAACATTCTTGGTACTCAACGTAAACAAACTTTTGAGTAACCCAGTTGTTGAATGATCATCATCACACTTTCTTTACTGAGGGAGGTAATGCGACACAATTCACCTGTTGTTACTCGGCGATCACCACGAATGATGGCATCGACTTGCTGAATATTGCATGGAGTCACTGCAGTCACCGGCTTCGCATTTCTTCTGCCAATGGTGTTTGCCCTTCAGCTTCGTTACAGCGACGAACCCATCGTCTAACAGTGCTGACATCCACCGTTAAATCAAAATACACATTTTTTAGCCTTTCATAAATGCGAAATGGCGTTTCAACTTCCCCAGTCAAAAATTCAATCACAGAACGCCGTCTAATACGAATGTCGATGTCAGCCATTTTGCAAGAGGATGTAGTGTTGCCAGCTGATTACATAGGAAGTTACTACTGCAGGGGATTGCACAAAAAGGTTTGAGGAATTGCGCCACATTCAAACTTTTCACATTAATTACTTATTTAAGGGAAAATATAGGAGGCATTCCTTTTTGAACCACCCTCTTAACTTTCGCAACTCGAGTAAGGAGTTGTTTATGTTATTGTCAATAAATTAATAATGTTAATGATTAATGGCTTGACTTCCAAATCATATCAATTGCAAAACATCTAATTTGCACACTATGTTAATGGCTTCGGAATCTGGAAAAGTAGTACAACTGAAGGAAAATAAAATACAAATATTTAGGAGTTACTCTAGATTCAGTGTTAACATGGAAAAATCATCTAAGAAGTTGCAAAAACTGTAAAGCAAGACTACCAAAGCTCGAAAGAATGACACGGATTAAATAGGGATACTCAAAGCGCACCTTAAATATAACATATAAATTGTACGAGGTGTGTCTGTAAAATACGGTCTCTAAGGCGCTGGAGCCCTGAGGAACGCTATTACTCGAGATCCGGCAACACTGACGGGTAGCTTGGTTTCCCCCTTCAAATCCCCACCATAACGAACCCGTTGCAACCATTAGTCTGGCTGGGCAGCCGTTTGCGATGGAGCTTCCTCTCACTTCCACCGCCAAGTGTGAGTTGCGTGCAGTGATTCGTTTTTTGAGTGCCAAGGGCACTACCCCCACTGAAATTCATCGTCAGATATGCGAAGTCTATAGCCCACAGTTTATGGAAGTCAAAAACGTACGAAAGTGGGTCTAAGAGTTCAAAGACGGACGTACAGACGTCCGTAACGAACAGCGATCTGGTCGACCTTCGGGTTCAGACGAAACAATTGAAAAAGTGGAGGAAGAAATGCTTAAAGATCGGCGTGTGACAGTTCGCGAGCTGTGCGAACTTATCCCTGAGATCAGTAAGACTACGATTGACAAGATTTTGACCAAAAATTTGCATTATTGGAAGGTGTGTGCGAGGTGGCTCCCCAAAATGCTCACCGAAGACCATAAACGGCAACGTTCTGAAGTGGCCCACCGATTCCTGGAGCACTATGCAGAACGGGGCGATGAATTGTTGGATTCAATTGTCATTGGCGATGAAACCTGGGTGTACTACACAACACCAGAGACTAAAGAACGTTCTCGTCAGTGGCGGCATTCGAATTCGCCGAAGCTGCGAAAATTCAAAGAGATATTCTCTGCCGGCAAAGTGATGGCCTGTGTGTTCTGGGACAGAAAAGGTGCATTGTTGTGCGAATTTATGCGTACCGGCACAACAATAAACGCCGCTAGCTACTGTAAGACTTAAAAATTGCAACTTGCGATTCAAAATCAGAGGAGGAGAACGCTGACGAAGGGAGTGATGTTTCATCACGACAACGCTCGTCCCCATACTGACACGCAACGGCTGATCTCCTGGCCCATTTCGGATGGGACATCCTCACCCATCCCCCCTACAGTCCAGACTTATAACCGCGTGATTATCATCCATTTCCTCAGTTGAAGTCACACCTGGGTGGAACACAATCCCAGACCGACGATGATTTGAAAAACTACCTGCGCAACTTGGCGGGAGAGTGCTATGACAAGGGTATTCAAAAACTGCAATAGAGCATGCAAAAGTGAATCGATCGCAATGGTGATTAGCTGTAAGTTTCGCCTTTCCATCAATGTAGCATCCGTTTCCAATAAATATGTTTTGTATATTAAATAAAATTGGAGATCTTATTTTACAAACACGACTCGT
The DNA here is from genome assembly GCA_030765055.1 of Mantis religiosa. Lineage (NCBI taxonomy): Eukaryota > Metazoa > Arthropoda > Insecta > Mantodea > Mantidae > Mantis > Mantis religiosa. The sequence goes on from CM060950.1 coordinate 90,629,112, forward strand.
ATATAAAACTAGCTGACCTGGCAAACTTCGTACCACCAATGAAAGTAGCCTGGAATTATCTATATTGTCGCCAGGCATTGTCTTATTGCTGGCCTGTGCGTAGGTCAACGCCGAGAGAGAGAGAGAGAGAAAGAGAGAGAGAGAGAAGCGGGGAAGAATGAGACAGAAAATGCCACAAGCCTCGCCCACGGGCGCGCTAGCACTGAACACTTGCCGAGAGGTAAAGAGACGGAGATAGTCTGGAATTTCTCTCTGCGCCGCGAATGCCCTTGAAGCGTCCACAAGTTTCTGGCAACAATGAGTGGAGGTATAAAAGAGCCGCGGCCAGCCATTCAACTAGTGGAGAACTGACAGTTGTAGTCTGCAGCTGTGTGTACAGTTGAAGTATAACGCAGTGGTTAATTGTGTGTGCGGCTGTTTAAGTGTACTGCAGAGAGCTCATTTGTTTGCTTACGTGTGGTGAAGCAACGGGAGTCTACACTGGTGTATGTCACGTCATTTTTAGTGCCTGTAAGCGGTGTAAAAAATTATTTCCACTTAAATTACATCAAACCAGGCTTTTAATTCTACGAACCCACAAAGTCACAATATAAATAAAACAAATTCACATTACTTATTTGTTCTGCAAACGGGAGTGAAATTTAAATACAATACATTCTGAGGCGATACTTGCCCGTTAAATACCTCGTTGAGCCCTCTTCGAAACTCAACACCTCATGTGATAGGATATGTGACGGGTGAGGGCTACGGATGGGATGTTTACTACTGGTCGGAGTTTTTCTCAGGGTAGCTCTGTATGGATTTTCTCTTTTTGGTTTCAGGGAGTGGGTGCGTCCTGACAGTGTATGGGTATTATCACATAGAAGACACCACGATCGATGAATGGCAAGTTTATTTATACAAGTCCTCCTCTCCACTCGTCACTGTTGTGTTGGTGTAACTCGCAGATTAGACGCGATATTTAGGGTTTTCCCGTTGCTGTGCGCGTGACATTACGTCTAGTTTGAATCACAGTCGCGAGTGAACTTGTAAAATTCTAGGACGTGCCGAGTGATGTATGTAGGCGTGTAAACGTTGTCGTTTCTGGACGTTGCGAGAGCATTACTTCGCGCACTAGAGTATTTCCGGAGGATTATACAACAGAGGTTAGTAAAATCTTAATGATGTTGTAATGTGTGCTGTTTTTCTCACTCGCTAACACAGAATGTTTGATAACCACATGATATGTGTTGCTCCATCCATTCCTGAACTCAGCTTTGATGAACTTTTAGTACGTGTTGTTCCTTTCACTCGCCAAAACAGAGTGTTTTTCCTAGCAGATGTCAAACGTCACCATTACACAAATTTCCTCTTCCTTTCGCCGTATTTTGAACACTTTAGAGGTCATGTGACCTGTTACTCGTTCCTTGTAGGTTGTATTTCATCCCTGCTCTTAAATTTCATCGCAATTTCAAGTTTCTGAGGAATGTATTCCACACAACTTTCTCTTCCCCACGGTCTAGGTAATTAATGCAAACGCACGCTTGCAAAAGTGTAGCTTAAATCCCCGGTGTCTATTCTCTCATCACGTATCCTGTGCAAATCAAAGCATCGACGGATGACTCGTTGTCGCTTAGGTCTACCCATGGGCGATTCTCGAACATTGCCCCTTTGTCGGCTCAACACAAGGAACATTACACGTTGAGCTCTCGAGCTTGCAATAAAGTATGTATTGGGGTTGGCTGTTTGATTTGAGGACCTGAATATTAGACATTTGCTATATTTTAGCTTAATTCGTATTGTGGTATCTGTCCGCCCTTAATAATGCATTTAATATGACTTTCGCGGGTACTGTGCCAATGTTATGCCTAACAGAGACGGTATCAATTTACAATTAAGTAAATCAAGTTAATGCTTTCGGAACAACAAACTTTTTGTGTGTGTTTTGCTGTGGTGCGTGAACATATAAAAATGATGGTTTTCCGATGGTATTGGCTTCCTTATTCCATTCTCTTTGCATGACCAAAACATAAAAAACGAATACCTACTTCCAATTTGAGGAAAGTAGAAGTAAGGGAAAGCTTAAACAAGTTACAAGGAGCATCAAACAACAAACCTCGCTAGACCAATACGTAATTTTATCCATTACCAAAAAATATCAACTTGATTTTATAAGTGTTTCTTTGCCTTTATCGCGTCTACTGAAGGGTAAAGAATAGTCCAAATAAAAGTAAACCCCACAATCCCTTTAGACCCAACTCACGATTCCAACGATACATGTGCGTAATTCCTTTCCTTTTGTTATTTATGGTCACGAGACAGTAATCGGAAGAAAAAGCCTGTAAGAGTAGGGAATATTCCAGAAAACTAGTACTACAGGGCTCCGCTTCGCCACTCGTAATCAAATTAGACTGGCAAGCTCCAATCGCACTACAATGCCGCTAATAAGACAAAGCGTATATCCCGCAGAATTCGCAGTGTTAAAACTAAAAGAATTTTCGATTATATTTTTATTTTGCTTCTTCCTTTTCCCCCTATTCGTCTTTTTAACATTCATACGACGGCTGTTCAATAAAGGATGATCACAACTTTTTGCCAACGTACCTTTTTTTTATTTACACAATGTTTTACAGCCCTTGTTTTACCTAAAGGTATATCACGGGATTATTTACAATATAGGTAGTTATGTACACAGTACTATACAGATTTATTGAAGTGTGCGGTAGATGCTCTTGATGAATCCTGATACTTAAACTGTATTGAAGTGAACCTTCAGAACCACGGGAAGAGGGGCCGAACGTAAAACGTCTGGTCGATCTTTTGAGAAATTACTGCACTCTGTCATCAAATGCAGAGCCGTCTGTAGGTGTTTTTCAGTGCAGTTACAGGATGGCAGCTGTCCTAGTGAGGTAATCAGCTCTTTAATTCCCCCCGAAGACCTGCATGACCTTTGACCCAGTAAAGAGTGACATTGTGTGCCTTGTTTAGGGTGATGATATTTTCTCTGAGCTGAACGGCCAATTGTTCTTCCATGTACAATTGCGAGGAGAGCGGCCATTGAGTAAACATGTATGGCGAAAGTTGTGCTACCGGTTTTCTGTTGTTCTATCCACTCCACAGCTGCTTTAATACCTAGAAATTCAGCCTGGAATATTGAGTTTACTAGCTCTAATCTTTTATCTCCTATGTACATCTCTTTTGAGATTGTACCTTTACTCATCCTCATAATTTTGATGGCCCTGCTCAAAATAGACTCCCCTAAATGCGATACACTTGTCCCAGCGTTTCTGCCAGTCTTCAAAGACATGCTGGAAACCATCTTTTGAGAGATCCTTCCAAATCGCCTCCGCAGCCTTCACCACTGCTTCTGATGATGGATAATGCCTCCCACGAAGGCGCTTCTTCATGTTAGTGAATAGAAAAAGGTCACATGGGGCTAAATCTGGACTATAGGGAATGTGAGGGATGCAGTTCACGTTGATGTTTGCAAGTTATTCAGTAACAACATTGGCAATATGCGGCCGCGCATTATCGTGGTGCAGCATCCAGCCTGCTTCACGGAAATGTGGCAATCAATCATATTGATAGAAATTAATTATTCTTTCACACTGGCCGTGTGTAGGCTACATTGTCGAAACGTAGAGTCAGACTGAAAAATTCAATGCCATAGCCGGGATTTGAACTACGGATCTTCTGTTTTCCTTCCAGGCACTCTATCATTGAGCTACTATGGCCAACGTGCCGATATGACATTAAATTCTCCAACTGACTCGTATTTTCCCGGTGAACCACTTAGGAGTTCTCATAAACATGTTGTAAGTCGCCATTAAGGTAGTTGTATCATGTGTTTATGAGAACTCCTAAGTGGTTTACCGGGAACATACTAGTCAGTTGGAGAATTTAATGTCATATCGGCACGTTGGCCATAGTAGCTTAATGATAGAGCGCCTGGATGGAAAACAGAAGATCCATGGTTCAAATCCGGGCTATGGCATTGAATTTTTCAGTCTGACTCTACGTTTCCACTCAATGATATGTTCAGTATTTCAGAAAGTGATCTTAAGGTAATTCGTCGATCCTCTCTCACAATGGAAGCAGCAGTGTTGATGTTTTCTTTCCTAAGAGCAGTGACTGGAGCACCGGTTCTACGTTCCTTTGAAATTGACTGTCTCCTCTCTTTAAACATTTTAAACCACCTTCAAGCTGTGCTGTAGGGAAGAACAGACTCCCCATAGGCCTCCTGTAACATTGTATAGGCCTCAAATGAAGATTTGTTGAGACGAAAGCAGAATTTCAAAGCCTCATAGTGTTCCCCCCATGTAGCAGCCGTAGGCCTTACTGAACATGTCTGAACTTACCTGTTTCTCACAGGCGGGCACCAGGAGTACCAACAATGAAACTACTACGGCGTGTTTGTTTCACATTAAGATAACAAAATATAAGAAGGTTGAAGTTTAGTGCGAAAAATTATGACCGTAAAAATTATGTTCATTCTTTATTGAATAGCCTCGTATTTATATGCACTGTAAAATTATCGTGATAATTTTAAGCCGCAGTGAAGCAGGTGAATCAGAAAGTGCAGCAGTAATCGGTAGAGAACACCTGGAAGAATGGGGAGTTTTATTCAAACTACATCCAGATCCCGCTCCTTGGTTATTCGTAAATGAAGCGGGATCATCGCAGTAAATTTTGGTAATTAAATGATACTCGACATTTTGTTTGGTGCCCATTGTTTACATTGTGCAACATTATATATATGTTTTATTTATTTCTTTATTTGCTATTTCTCGAGATAGGAATCACTGAAGCGCAATCAAACATCTTTGCTACGAGGCCGATATGATAAAATCTCTTTGCCTCTTTTTAATATATTCTTTCGTGATATTCAATTGTTTCAAGTCCCAATGCAATGCCGCCAATAAGAAGAAGCGTTTACATCGCAGAATTTGCTGTGCTACAAACTAAACGAATTTTTGGTCTTAATATCACTTTATTTCATCTTCTTCTTCATCATCATGTACTTCTGCTTCTCCTTATTCGACCTTTTATTGTAGATATTTAGGTAAAACTTAAAACCATCATGATGAATTTCAGGCAGTAATGAAGCAGATGAAGTAGTAGTCAGAAGAGGAAGTCTATTCTAGTACTCAATACTAATTCTAAAGGGCGCTACGTCACTATTCTTAAACGAAACAAGATCATCGCGGTGAATTTTCATATTTAATTGATATTCCACATTTTGGTAGCGGTTTAATTTTTAGTTTATGCAAAATCATTTGTTTATTTATTATTTATATGTTTCTTTTTTGTTTATCGTTATGATAATGTCATCAGAAGAAACAATCTACACGAACAGGCAGTAGTAATGAAAACTAATTCTAGAAGGCGCTGCCTCGCCATTCGTAAACAAAACAACTTCATTATGGTATATTCTGATATTTAATTCACATTCGATATTTTGGTTGCCGTTCATTGTTCACGCTATGAAACATTTTACTTCATTTTATCTATTTTTATATCTCCCGAGATAGAATTAAGTGAATCTTCGTACAACACCAAAATGGTTCAAACCTCTTTGCCCTTTTTACTCTTTCCTTTTGCGACCTTCAATTGTTTATACTCATAATGCAATGCCACCAATAACACGAAGTGTTTAGCTCGTGGAATTCGCAGTGCTATAAACCAAACCAATTTTTGATGTCATTGCTTCTGCCTTTTCCTTCTTATACTTTATTTAACTTTCATATTTACATGCAACTAACGTGATAATTAAAGCAGAAGTGAAGGAGATGAAGCAGTAGCCACGAGAAAAAAATTTGGAGGAAAGTAATATACCAAGCTTATTCTAGAATGCGCTACTTCACCGTTTGTAAATGAATCGCGGCGTTAAGCTGATTACGGCAATCCTCTTCTCCTCTCTTGATCGAGGGTAGACCAGATGTGATGAGAGAAGATATTTATCGGTTCATATGTACGTGAAGAAAGAATTAGGTTTTATCCAGTAATAAGCATTTCACATACAGTAACTTTAAACAGTGATATTGGTAACCCTTGGTCAGCAACTTCGAGATTGATGTGGTGATACAAAGAAGCAGTCATTAAACCGGTTTGAAACTTGCATTCCAGTGTCATTAGAACCATCCTTACTCATACATACCCACGCATACCCTGAGACAAACCCCATTGCTCAACCCTGAGCTACCCTTAATTATTGCTTCAAACCGTAGCGGCAACGTGGAACTGTGTGCCAGCCATTTTATTATATCAAGAACAATTGTGGATACTAACAATTACTTCCCTGTCATCTGATATTTGTGGATTCGTTTTCTTTTTCAAAACACAGCAAATGTTGTTTCGAGTTTCATTTTTGAATGGCATTCCTAGTGAAAGAGCAGCCATAATACAATTGAATACCTCCAAGAGGAAGTCATGAGCGTGGTTTTATGGGAAATACGAGAGGTTAGACATATGCCTCTATCTCCTATTTCACAAATGTTAATTACTTCAGGTTTTTTGCTACTGGAAATTTTTATTTAACGGTAGGTGATGATTTTGCTATTTCTAAAACCATATTTTGTGTTTTTTGAAGAAAATATTTCAAGAAGCAGTTTGGATACATTTGAACGTTAATTAGCGATAACACAAATTCGTGCAATGTAATGTTTGCGACGAGTTTTAAACCATTCTAAAACATATCTGACGTTTTACTTTACCAGTTTACGGGAACTGCAAGAAATACGCGAACTTCATTCAAATTTATCGCGGAACACTGTCGCACTCTATACTTAGGAGCTAGTAATTTTATAACTAGCGTCTTAGTTCCTCTACATTTAGATTTCTTCAGTTTACATCGTCATTCAAACAAATCAAGAACATTACATGCCTCAACGAGCTGTCTGCCATTGACAGTGGGCGCTGCAAGACGCATTCAAAATTGCATCGAACCACGTTTAGAAACCACCAAATTGACAGTTGTCGTAAACGTTAACAAGATGTTAGGTAAGCAATTTGATGTGGAAACACATGTCTGAAACTATGGTAAACTTTTAATTAAATGTTAACAAACAAGATGCTTAGGTAATTTCAGCATCGGTTGCTGAAGCCCGTCCTATGTGTGTTACATATCCGCCTTAAGATTTAAATATGTTCTTTTTATTTTTTTCATTGCGTCTATGATTTCCACACATAATTCGCCTCAAAATTATTTTCCATTTCTTCCTCTCATTCGCTTCTCCTGCAACTCTGCCCTCAATATACAACTTACGCATCATGTGCTGTTTTGAAAATCGGCATTAAAACTGTTTACTATGATTTGTTAATAAAACTTGAACACAATTACAAGGTTTAACATTATTCATACTTAGGTCTCTTCTTTATGTTTGTTTTTCGATGTGAACTATAACCACACGAGGGAACATTTAAACTAAGAATACAGACATAAGAATCAATTAAAATATTACAATGCACGAAAGAAGAAATATAAATTAAACAACTATTGTTACTGTTCACTTCTAGCACTGAAAATAACAGCTACAGTCGGTCAGTAAACCATTATCTGATAATAATGTAATGTTAAAGACAGCCCCCTGCTTGGTATTTTTTTTTGTTTCACCAAGTAGAAGTCTTCGCTTGAGGCGGGCTGGTTGGCGAGTACGAGCGCCGAGATTGTAGGTAACAGCTCCAGGGACTTCTTGGAGATGGTAAAAGAAAGACCGTGTCAGCCATTGGAGTACTTGAAGGTATCTATGGTAAAATACCTTAGCGTTATACTGGATTGTAAATTAACATTTCTATAACACTTTGATTATATTGCTGAGAGAGCCAGCAGGCTCCTTGTTGTCCTCCCAACAACAACAAGACCCACCTGGGGTCTGAATTCTAGCATTCTTAAAATTATATATCAAGGTGCTGTAGTGCCACTAATTTTGTATGGTGTATCTGTATTCCAGGATGTTCTTAAAAATGGGAAGTTAAAAAACTTGCACAAATTCAAAGGGGATTCCTCCTTCGCATAATTCGAGGATATCGTACAATCTCCACTGATGCAGCTCAGATTATAGCTAACATCGAACCTTTGGCTCTCACTGGTTTATCAACAGCAACTATTACTAATTTAAGACATGAACGTGAATGTGCGTCTTATCTGTCTCACTTAAAACTACAAATCCTGGAGCATCCTACCATAGCAGGACACCCATCAAGTTTTGTAACCTGTTTAAAGGAAATATGTAATTTTCATGATTATTACATATATACAGACGGTTCGCGTTACCAATTTAAAGATAATATACCTGCAGTAGGATGTGCTTTTTTGTTTATGAAAACCAAACGGAACTAACTCACTCCATGTTTAAATTGTCACCTGAATGTTCTGTATTCCAGTCGGAGCTCTTAGCAATTAAAAAGCTATAAAATGGTGTACTGTTAATGGGAACAGTGCCCGTATTCTTAGTGATTCACAATCAGCTCTACTCGCTATTACTGATAAATACAACTTAAATTCATTAGCACATGAAATCAGAACTTTGCTTCAGAAACATCCAGGACATATTTGCATGGGATGGCCTAAAGGACACAATGGAATTTTAGGTAACGAGAGAGCTGATTGCTTGGCTAAGAAGGCTGCAGAATCCAATCTTCCTGTGACATACTATTTATGTCCTATTTCTAATGCAAGGAGAATAATAGATCAACATATTCTTAAAGAATGGAACCAACAATGGCTAACAACTCCAAATGGAAGTTTAACAACAACATTATTTTTCCCTAGTGTATATGACAGAGGAAAATGTGAAACTCTTGTACCAAATTTTGTTTTGACACAATTTTTAAGTGAACATGGTAAATTTGGTGAATGCTTATCACGCTTTCACTTAAAATGCAACCCCGAGTGTATGTGTGGTGAAGAATTTCAAATTGTGGTTCATATCCTTTTCTGCTGTCCCATTTTCTGGAGAGAAAGACAGGAATTAATATTCAAGCTAGACTCTCTAGGAACTGAATTTTCTGCTCCGCTCACATCTTTGCTAATGAAGCTACAACAGTATAGGTACTTCATGATGTTTATAAACTCAGTGTTTAAACGTCTGAAATAGTTTAAATTAATATGCATCAGAATAAAACATAATTTCTTCCTTCTAGTGTTTATAATACTTTTTGTTAAAATTGTATATTTTTATGTATCAACTCTAACCCTAATATACCACTGTGTAAAATAGGGTTCAATAAATAAAAAAAACATGGGGCATTTTTAGCTGTACGGAGCACTCTGTTTTGTAATACCTGCATTAGGCGGAGATTAGTCTTGTTGGTGCTACCCCAGACTGGAGCTGCATAGGTAAATATGGAACGGACTAGAGATGTGTAAAGAAAAAGGGAGAATTCATAACCATGTGAGGTGCGCCTGTTGGGTAAAGAGTCCAGTTTTGATAGCCAAGCAAGCGCAAGCGTAACAGGTAACCATGAGACATGTTCGTCGAGCAGCTGCAGTGAAGGAGAATCCCTATAAGGACGTAATGAAAAGATCTTAACCTCTGTCTCGTTAGTGTTGCGTTAGGATTCATAACCAGGTGAGGTGCTAGTCGATCCAGGGCAGTTTGCAGTTCGTGAATGGCATGACGGATATTCGAGTGAGAATAAACGAGAGCAGTCTCATCAGCACATAAAGCCGTGCAAATTGTAGCTATAGCAGGAAGATTATAAATGGATACATTAAAGAGGAATGGTGCTAGTACTGAACCTTGAGCTAAACCTGCTAAGATGTGTCGTCTGGTGGATATGAAACCAGCAATGCGCCCGCACAGCTATAGTCGATCAGTAAACCCTTATCTGATAAGAGTGTATTGTTAAAGGTAGCCGTCCACTTTGTGTTTCATATTTTACCACGTACCCAGCAGGTAGAGAAAGTATGGTATATCACCCACTTTGACTGCAAATACACGTTCTGAGGCTCCCTGAAAAAAACGAAAAAGCTAGCTCCATTGTTTGTCTGTGAACAGCATTACTCAAAAATAAAGAATGGTATTGAAGTTTATCATCCAAAGGTTTTCAAGAGAATCGTCCATTCCAGAACTACCTTTACATGGAATGTTCTGCCTTAGTTTTACTTTCCTGAAAATTGCAGTAACGATTTTCATCAAAGTGCCCTATATTTAAGATATTTTCATAGAAATGAAATAAATATCTTGAACTTTCTAGCAATGTCCTCAAAATTCCTCTTCATTCTGGATGACTTTTACGTAAATGGTAAACTACAAGAGATGGACAGCATCTTACTGCACAAAAGATAAAGATCTCTTTGAACACACAGAATTGATTTCTATTTACCTTACATTAGTTTTACTACATGGTGTTATCGAATACAGCGGGCCGGAGCTGTATAAATCTATTGTTATGAATCTGCTGTGATAGCTGATCTAAGCCATCAGCATTGCAACAGTAGTTGATTCATTTCCTCTGTTATAAACACAGATGGTTGCGGCCAAACAAATGTTAACACTATGGAAGGGTAAACTATATTCGTTTTTGTCCGTCATGGGCACACAGTTTCTACACTTCTATTCGGGTCTGTGTTGTATTAAAATTACATATGCATCACACAGCTCTTGCATGGTCCAGACTAAAGGTAAGCCAACAAAACAGATTCGGCCGAGCGCTTTCTCTACACAGAACCAGTTTTCGCCACCGCGATGCTAGAAAGTCGCTAGAAATCATAAAAAAGTTCAAAAACTACTATAGTTTCCATATACCGGGTGGTGCAGTGCATGCTCCCTACATCTGGGGGCTTTAAGTTAATTACTCGGACAGAAGAGGAACATAACAGATGTACCAACTGAAAGTATACAAAGTGTCATTTTTGTACGCCATGCTTTAGAATTATATCTTTAAAATAACATCTTCTAGATGACCTCAATTACAGTCCAGACATTCCTACAAGCAATCAAACTGGAAAAACACACGAACAGTAGGTCTCCAGCTATAGACATAACTTTCTTTCAGTAGTGGCTTCTTTCAACGCTTGCAGAGTTGCAAGACGTCCAGTAAAGCCTTTGTTTCAATTAGCCCTACAAGAAGAAATCAGGAGCTGCAAGATTGGGTGAGAGCGAAGGCCACTCAATGATGCTGCAGAAGATAGCTCTTGAAGGTCGACCTGCAGGGAGAAGTTTTTGGGACACTTGCGTTTTGTACGGGTAAAACTGAATTCAATAGTGTGCGTCCTAACGATCTAAAGATATGAAGCCTAAGAGAAATGTCCAATACTATTCATCGTTTACGAGGTGAACGATGCGGACTACCGTCAAAAAACTTTTCTCACTCACACGGTACTTTCTGGTGTGTTCACAGTTTTATGTGGACCATGTTTAATGTCTAGGTCACCACCACATTTTTCATACTTATTCAACCATTACATAATTGTTTTCCGTGAAGAAACTGTACCGTGCCTGGGCACATTAAAATGAACTCGAAATATTGGGATGACCTGGCCATCAATGGGCACCGACTAATATGCCATGTGGCCAGATCGTGCACGGGGAAACTAGCTCAGACGGGATTTATGCTAGGCGGAGAGGTTGGGATTTCTACTAATTCATTTTCTATACAAGTTTGATAGCACTAACTAAAGCCACAATTAATTTTATAAGAATATTTACTACACTAAATAATTACAAAGTTGGTCCATCGGACCACATACCTGTTACAGATAAAGCATTACGAACGATCCAGACAAAGGCCGGCACACAAAGACAAAGAGATTTACACCAGACTCACTTATGCCACTAGGGGCATAACACGTCACGTCACTACCACATTATCAATACGAACTCAGCATCTACACTGATCAAATCAGTCACTATTGCGACAATATTCTCTGCGCTGCCACAACAGACTTACTCTCGTGAAAGAAAAGCACTGGTGAAGCACAGTGTGCCACTGGCCAACGCTCCATAGCTACTGATGCTGAAGTAAACGAACACAAAAATGCATAGTTCCCGTCGTTCATTTTTGTGGTATTACAGTACGGCTTCCTATTTTTCCAAGACATAGAATTGATCTGAGGAACTTGTTATGCGCATGACATTGACCAGGATAACTGCATCAAGTTCTTCTTATAGATCTGTCATTTTTATTTTTTTATATTTATTTATTTTTAATTATATCTGAATAATTATTGAGTGCATGCTTTTCTAAATTGAACAAAGTTATAAGAATTTGGAATGCATCCCCCGTGTTATGAAACCAGGTACGGGGGTGGAGTACAATTAGCAGTTTTAAATATTTATTTCTGTATTTTTGTTCTGCTACTGCTATTGTTGCTAAGCACCGGAAAGACAGTATGTGAAATTTGGAGTTGTGTTTTCTTATGGAACTTAATTAGCCCAAGTCCGAGGGCGGTCTGAAAGGTGTCCGAGCTCAACATAAGGAATACAGCACTCCTAAATAAAAGCTAGTGAATTTCGTTGTTCATCTGTTGACATCCATTTTGGATGCTCAGTTGTTATGTAACAGTCGTTTGAATGAGTTGATGCGAGGGGTTTATGAAAATAGACAAAATCGAGTGTCGAGCTGTCATTAAATATTTGTCTTTGAAAGGCAATTGCCCTACTCCAATCAAAGATGAGTGTTGTTCTGTGTAAGGGGACTCTGCACCATTATTTAACACAGTGAAATTTTGGGCAGCTGAATTTAAACGTGGCCGTAAGAGCCTGGTAGACGATGAATGTTCTGGACGTCCAAAATCTGCAATTACCTACGAAAACATCGCCAAAGTTCAACAAATGGCGCTAGATGGTGTTATTTTATATAATTTACCGCTATGGAATTTCTAAAATTCTAGAACTCAACTTCTTAGCGAGAAAATGTATTAATATTAAACCGATTCACAATTTCAGGGGTTAATTCTACCCATTTAATTTTAAATCGAAACATACACTTATAGAAATTGTCTTATCACACCCTTCCTTATACATACTGTGACTTTGTGAGTTGGCAGAATTAAAAGCTCAATTTGCAGAAATTAAAAGTGTACTTTATTAACGTAAAAATACACTTTGATCAATCCTTACAGTGCCAGAATTATGTAATATACACGAATACAATCTCCCAATGTCGTTGACTACAACAAGGAGTTCACTTTCAAAACCCTGCTGCAGCCACACGATTCAGCTCCGATTACACTCACCCATTATGACTGTTGTCCAACTAACCCCGGCCTACTTTTAAACGACCATTCATAATTCCAGAAGTTTGTGGAATATTCTTTATCAATCAAGATGTCACTAGAAGTCTCCAGTTATCTGTCTTTACTTATTTCGGCAAGCCCTTTTATCTCCGCGCTGTATTATCTGTCCTTTATCTCCGTGCTACCCTATCTGCCCCTTTGTGTATGTCAAGCCGCGCTATCGTAATAATAGATTCGCGACAGGACTAATAAATATGCGAATCTCTTAAGTTTAATAATAGGCAAAACTATCAAGAGCTGGTCCTTACGTGATGGCTTTGAAATGCCCACCTCAGGCAGTAATAACCAACTATTATCCATTTAAGAAAAGAACCAGTAATTATTGGAAAATTCAATCAAATAACAACAAATAAAACAGAAATAGTTTACTATACAAGTAAATATTTTACATAAATTATGTGTTTTAACAAGATTTATTATTTGTGTAGTAACATTTTGTCTAAATATCTCTTACGGCTTACAAAATTTGCAAAAATCATCCAGAACTAAAAAAGATATTGGAGGCAATTTATACAATGCATATTACCAAGGAAAGTATATTTAAATATTATATTTTAATCTAAATCAACTTATTTGAGAAAATAAAAAAAAAAAACGTCGAAAATTTCTCCATGATCATAGTAGTTCGCTTTTCCTGGGTTTTGCTGAAAATCTTACTTTCGCCTCTTTAAAGATGTTGAAATGTATATATCGTGTTTGGTTTTTAACTCTCTTTTGTTTTTGGCTTCTGCTATTTACACACATACACATACATACACATGGAGATTTTGTTTATAAAAAGCCTTTTTAATAAGGTGTGTCAAAAATATCTCGGTATCGAAACTTTGGGAGAAACACAGACTTTACTGGTATCCAATGCATATAGTTAAGCTAGTCAACGTGCTTTGTTGAAGTGAAAACTTTATTTGGCGCGTTTAGCACTTTTTCTGGCTACTGACTTAAACTGAGCCTTCATGCTGGAATATATGACGCTCATTCGGGTGAAGTCGGCTCGAGTCGGCTCAATCCGAACTAACCCCCAACACTTATTCGTTTATTTCAGTCTTATGTTGTGCATACCGCTATACACCGCATAGTTTCTGTGGCACAGAACAGCGTATCAGCAACACGCATCCAGGTATGTTTTAACATATGTTAAATGCTATGAAAAATTCAGAAACCCTACTGGAGTTTCGTTAAAACAAATAATTTGTGTTAGGGCCTTTCTCACAAACGTCTGGCAAGTGCCAGTAACCGATCCTGTCAGATAACCTTCTGCCATTTAACAAGTCGACAACATGTCAAATTCCACTTTAAACAATAATAATAGCGAAAAAAGAACATATAATATCACCGAAGTTTGGCATTTGGATAATTAAAGCCACAATAACAAAAAATAAAACGAGTGTGTTAATTGGAAATACAAGTGTTAGGAATTCGTGAAAGAGATGTTTCATTTAAGAACGGGTTACTTTTATAGACTATTTATTTTTATTGTGTGTAGGAAAACGTAAAACATCAATAAATTAAATGTAATAACCCGTAAATAATAAAATTACCACGTATTGGAATGCCGTTTTGCATTTATTTTCATTTACAACTTATAGGTTATGTTTATCCACAAACTGAAGTACCGAACGAGGGTCAACAATTTGATACATAAATTTGATTTTTTAGAAAAAATATTTAAATATATATTATTTAGTTTGGAAAATAAGAATTTAAAGACAAAACATCGAACAAAAACATCGAACAAAAACGTCAATGTTATAAATAAACATAAAATGAAATATGTGTATCAGCAAGAAACAAAGTATGAAATATGATTGTGAAATAGCATGTATTTTAATATAAAAATAAGATACATGTAAAACAGTATATTATCTTATTAGATTTCACTTCCTTTATACATCCTTTATGTATAACCCTCTTCGCATGATCGCAAGTCCGTGGTCATTCAGTTGTTTCAGAGTATTTTCATTTCAGAACACACTTAGCGTAAGGCATGAAATGTTTAGCTCGCAACTGGCCTCTTTGTGCAAGAATGAGTGTCTACATTAAATTTTTGAAAATAATTTTTAAGAATAATTTGTAATGAAAACGTAGAGTCAGACTGAAAAATTCAATGCCAGAGCCGAGATTTGAACCACGGATATTCTGGTTTCCGTCCAGCAGCTCTACCATTCAGCCACCATGGCCAATGTGCCGATATGACATTAAATACTCCAACTGACTCGTATTTTCCCGGGTGAATTTTTCAGTCTGGCTCTACGTTTCCACAATTTAGCCTACACACGGCCAGTGTGAAAGAACAAATAATTTCCATTAAATGACCTTATAGTGGTTCGAACTATGAAGCCCGGACCTTAAAGTACTTACATGTTGTAAGTCGCCATTAAGGTAGTTGTCTCATGTGTTTATGAGAACTCCTAAGTGGTTTACCGGGAAAAACACGAGTCAGTTCGAGAAGTTAATGTCATATCGGCACGTTGGCCATAGCAGCTCAAGGGTTAGAGCAGTTGGACGGAAACCAGAATATCCGAGGTTCAAATCCCGGCTATGACATTAAATTTTTCAGTTTGACTCTACGTTTCCACAATTTAGCCTACACACGGCCAGTGTGAAATAACAATTAATTTCCATTGTAATGAAAAGTTTTTCAGTTTTCACTTCTGTCGTGTGGTCTTAAGCACACAATTTTTTTTTTACTCACAACGTGCATTTTTGTTAAATTGAATTTCTAAACCTTAATACCTGTGTTTCTTTTTTCTGTATTGTGTTCTTTCTGTCGATTTATGAAGTAAAACAGTTCCTACCTCGGGAATGGAGCCGGGATACAAGAAATGACAACGAGAGGTTTAGTGTACCACGAAACCACTTGGAGCGCTAGCATACATGATCAAGAAAGCGATAGGCTGATTCAAATTATGATTCAGTTTTTCAATTTGTAGCTGTTTGATGTTTTGTAGTCTCTCTTTGAAAGTTGTATTTAGAAGAAAGAGCGTTGATTTGTTATATTCGCTACTTATTCCAAGTCCATAGAAATAAGCATGATAATGTATTTGCGTTTAAAACTGTCATTGTTATTGGAGGTGTCAATGATTCATTCAATCATTCATTCATACATTCATTCATTCATTCATTCATACATTCAAGTAGCTGGCGGCTGACAGAGGGTCAGCACGACGTGTATCATTCGTGTACCTGTCCTACATAGACTTAACCACTTAGTGACAGGATATAAGGGGCTTTGCAGAGTGGTGGTTTAACTTTAGGTGGATGAAAAGAACGGAAGTAGCCGTCGCTCCTCATGGTAGGCAACTCGGGTGCAACGCTTGTGTGCACCGCTGGTGTGAGAAAATTTAGGAAGAGTTTAATTTAAAATGATTAATGAATTTTTAAATAGTAACAATTTTGAAGTTGTAATAACAACTTTATTGTTACCGGGTGTGCCCGCATGCCATGCGGGGAAGCCGGTAGAGCTTGAAGCGTCTTTCTGAGGATCTATAGTTCCCTAGAGACCTAACCAGGCCGCTCTGATGTTGAGGCAAACTCGCGTAGAATTTTGTGGCCCGGCGCCTAATGACATCTTCCACATAGTGTAGAGATGAGGCTTCATGAAGGTATCTCACGGGAAACCTCCAGCACACAGAATAGATGACCCTAAGGCATCTATTTTTGTACACGCTGGAGTTGTCGCAGATTGGTTCCTGCGGGCATGCCCCAGATCTCACACGCATAAAGCATAATTGGAAGAACTGAAGCCTGAAAAAGGCGCAACTTAAGGGGTGTCGGCATCCCTGACTGCATCATGGGGTATAACGAAGCCGAAGCTCCGTATGCCCGATGAGCTACCTCCAGGATGTGACCCCTAAAAGTTAGGCCCTTGTCCAACTTTACACCCAAATACTTTAGAGAGTTTGTCCAATCTATCCTTCTGCCAGAATAATTAAGGGAGGGGAGTTTGGCGGGAAAATGACGCTTGGTTAAGGGTATGGCTTGGCTTTTTTCCGGGTTGATGGAAAATCGTCAAAGCCTTCACCAGTCGTGAATGAGGCTTAGGTGTCGCTGTATTGGGTTGAAGGCTCTGCGTGCGCTTCTATCTGTGTTGTATAGCAGCACATCGTCTGCATACTGGGCTATGTTGACATGTAGCTTCGTGGGGAGATCTGCCACATACACGCTAAAAAGTGTAGGGGATAAGACAGAGCCTTCGGAGATTCCGCCTATGATGGGTCTTCTAGTAGATAGGTCTACCACCACAGTGACTGTGAAGTGTCTGTGCTTAAGGAACGTGTGTAGAAGATGTATCATATGTGTAGGAAGCCCCAGGGAGATTAGCTTATATAGGAGACCTGCCGAATCACTGCTTTGTTCCTCAGGGCTTAAAGAAACTATAGGTCTACGTATTTGTTGATCGATTGGGAGGTCATGTCCGAGGTAATTACTTTCTGTTAACTTTGAAAATCAAAACGGCATTAAAATACATGCATTTCGTGTGGTCTGCGCTCTGTGGTATAAAGGAAGGGAGGGTTGGGAGTCACGTGATGCTAGGAGGCGTAGAAGGGGAGAAGGCTCTCCTCGCGCATTCATCCACCGACCGCAGTTTGTTTTGCGGCCTACCTGTAATTCAGTTAATTACAAAGAAACGTTAGCAAAACGTTCTCTTAACATTCTATACATTGCTAAATCATGTAAATGACATAAATAACATGGTACCTAACATTTTGTATTAATACAAAGACACTTTGAAGTAAAACTGCAGCTTTTGCTTAGCTATATAAAGAGTTATAAATAAGAGAAATGTTAAAATTTAGGTTTAACAACTTTTTATTTTGTTCTATTTATTTATTATCTCCCGAGATAGAGCTAAGTGAAACGCAATCAAACCTCTTTGTTCGTCGCCCAAACGGTTCAAATCTTTTGCCGACATTCACTTTTTCTTTTCAAGTTCTTCAACTGTTTATACTCATAATA
>CM060950.1:90652286-90924786 GCA_030765055.1 Mantis religiosa
CAGGAGGAAGGTCCTGCGGCTCAACGGAGAAGAGGTCATATTCCGTCAACCCAAAGAGCGCCTTCGAATCTGCAGGGTCGTATTGAACGAAGACGTGGTTCTCCCCGCGAAGAGCGATGTGGTGGTGACGGCGCGACTGGAAGGCCAGAGAACCAGGAACATAATGCTGCACCAAAAGGCGCCTGTACACGTAATATGTGTAGCTAGGGCATTGTTGCCGTGCCGAGAGGAGGTGCCAGTGAGAGGTCCAATGTGTAGATAAATACAAATAAAAAATATTGAAGCTCCATTAGCATGTAAAGTTCGGAGAAGTCAACCATAATTTACATCTAAATCCAACGGACACCGATCACGGCGTCCACGACGGGACGGAGTTGGGAAATTGCGAGCCCGTGTTAAGCGTAACAGCAATCGACAAGACACAGGCGCCGGTGCCGACGCAACACCTGGGGCTCCAGCAAGAAGGCTAACTGTAGAGGGCGGCCGACCACTGGACCGCAGAGAAGCTGGAGAAATTTCGACAACAGTTGAGACGATACCAGCTCGTCTTCAGCCAAGGTGCCCATCAGTAACCCCGAAAACTGGCAGAAGGGGCTCTGGTATTTTTCCCCAGGGACCTACTACGGTAGGTACGGGATTGGCGATCCCGGGGTCCCTAACCACTCACCCTCATTTCATCCCCTTCACCTCCATCAACTGTGCCACGCTGTGCTACTGCTGATCAGTATGCATCACCTTCTTCCCCTTCTAGTTTTTTATTATAATTATTAGCACGTAAGGTCGTAGGTTTATAACTCCTGTCTCACCAGCAGGGATCTCTCCTATCTCCGTGGTTCTGTCCCACGGTTTTCAGCGCGGCTTCCGACATGTGTGCTCTCCGGAGGTCTCAAAAGTGAAGGTTGAGCGGACGCTTCGCACTGCCCCTATGTGTAGCCTTAGGTGCGGAGCCCGTCCATACCGTCAAGTACACCCACGTAGCTCCTTGAGGGCCCGGTCTGTGTTAATCTCCCGACGGCCGTGCTGCCGTTGGGTTAGTATCACGGACCGGACGTGTTACCGCTGACGGAAACCCGGTGTAATCAACCACAAGTCCCCTGAATCCGCGTCTGCCCTTTATGCGCAGCGCGGCCTAAAGTGGGGGGCCACAGGCGGTTATTCCTGTGGTAGGGGAATAAAGCCGGGGTGTGCGTGGTGGACGGTTTACCCATACGGACAAGCAGTGGATTTTGAAGGGTAGTTTTCTGAGGTACAAATGAGATCGGTCATGGGTGGGGTCCCCATGACGGCACAGACCGTGAAGATTCGGTGTCTTTCTTTCTTCAACACCAGGATGGCAGGCTGACGCCGACGGTTCCGGATAGGGGTCTCTATCATCATGTCTCCGCGCAAACAATGTTTCATTGACCCTTTTTTGATAATGACCTTGGCTTGTGATGGGAAAACGTTTAAAGAGGTTAGCCCATTTTATATAAAGCGAGAACTTGATAAAATCAGCGGCCCGGTTAAAAACGCTACGCGTCTCCGAGACGGTAGCTTACTGTTAGAGACCTCAACTGCAGACCAGTCTAAAAAGCTGCAAAAAGCGTCTTTGTTGGGCTCCTACCCTATCCGGGTAGCCCCACACAAAACGCTGAATACGTGTAGAGGAGTAGTCACCACCTCCAGCTTAGATGGTCTTGCGAATGAAGAGATAGTAAGTTGCCTCTCTGACCAACTTGTTTGTCAGGCGTACCGGTTAACAAGAAAGCAAGATGGCAAGGAGTACCCCTTACGTACGGTTTTTCTAACTTTTGCTGGGACTAAGTTACCCGAGTACATCTATTGCGGCTATGAACGTGCTAGCGTCCGCCAGTATGTCCCGAACCCCATGCGCTGTTTCCAATGTCAGCGGTTCGGACATACTAAGGTCACATGTACCAATCCTGCTCTTTGTGAGCAATGTGGCCTACCGAAGCACGACGATCCTAACTGCAGTCGAACACCTTGTTGCGTGAACTGTGGCGGTAGTCAACCCTCCAGCTCGCGACAGTGCCCTAAATTCATGGATGAAAGAAGTATTCAGGAGCTACGTGTAAAGGAACGCCTGACTTTTCCAGAGGCACGACGGCGCTTCGAACAACTGAAGCCTGCTACCACTACTACTGGATATGCACTAGCAGCTCGCCGTACTCCTAATACCACTGTTGCTGTTCAACACGTCCCAGTCGCCCACGCATCCACGCAGACTGACTTTCTAGCCGTTAAACCTACGTCTCAGACAGTTTGTATATCCACCAGCGCTACTTTCGTTTCAACCGTACAGACTCCAGACACCAAGCCATCAGCGAGTAACAACAATCCCGTAGTAACTGTGAAAAACCGATCCCGACCACAGCATAGATAGCGAAGTCGCTCGCCCTCTATTAGATCCCGGTCTCGTTCTACGAACCGTAGGAGTTCTGACTCCCGAACATCAGCGGAGTCACAGGACGCTAACGATTTTCGAATCGTAGGGCCCAAGTCAGCCAAGGTCAAGAAAAAGGTTAAAACGGCCCGCTAAAAACTTTTTATGGAAATAATCCAGTGGAATGTCAATGGTTTTCGAGCTCGTGCTCAAGACCTACAACATTTAGTTTCACAACGGTCACCATCAATTATTTGTCTCCAGGAAACCCACTTATATCCCAATCACTCGTTACACCTTCACTCTTTCTCTGCATTTAGAAGCGACTCTCTTGCAGGTATGCGTGCAAGCGGTGGCGTTGCTACCTTAGTGGCGGCTAACATCTCAGCCGCCAACATTCCTCTCACCACACCATTGCAAGCCGTGGCCGTTCGGATACAGCTGGAGAGCATCAGTTTTACTATATGCAACATGTACCTGCCGCCGCTCAGTATAGTTCCAGAGCGTGATCTTCAAGCTCTATTGGCTCAGCTCCCCTCACCACTACTCCTTGTGGGAGATTTGAATGCCAAGCACACGCTCTGGGGATCAGATACTGATGACGCCCGTGGATGCCTCCTCGTAGACGTCTTCGATAAGTCTGACCTGCTTCTGCTAAATACTGGTGACCCGACATTCCTATCATCCGCTTATGGTACACATTCCGTACTAGACCTTGCTTTCTGCAGTCCGTCATTAGTACCACTACTTGAGTGGTCAGTACTTTCCGACCTCTTTGGCAGTGATCATTACCCCATTAACATTCATTTTTCTGGCCGCCAATGTGTACCTTCTCGACATCCCCGCTGGATTATTTCCAAAGCTAACTGGGGAAAATTCCAATCCCTCATACACCTCATCGACGATAATTTCGACACCATCGATGAAATGGTCGAATATTTTACTTGCTCGATCCTGCTCGCAGCACAATCCAGCATTCCTCGTGGTTCCCCTACACCACGTCATATCCCTGTACCGTGGTGGTCCGAGGAATGCAGTCTGGCTATCAAAGCACGCAAACGTGCTTTGCGCATTTTTCAGCGGCACCCGACGGAAGGGAACTTCGTCGCCTTCAAACGTTCTCGCGCTAGGGCACGCTTTATACTGCGCAACGCAAAGCGTAAATCTTGGGAAGCCTTTGTGTCTTCGCATTCCCGGCGCAGCTCTACCCAACAAGTATGGTCAGCTGTTCGGCGGATGTATGGCAAGTATCGCCGGACGGTAATTCCCGGCCTTGCCATCAACGGTTCCATGTGCACCACCGAGCAGGACATAGCTGAAGCCCTAGCTACCACATTTGCTGCCACGAGCCAAACTGCCCGCTATGACGCTCTCTTCCTGCCTATTAAGGAAAAGGCGGAGCGGGTAGCTCTTCATTTTAATAGTGACTGCACCGAGCCGTACAACTAACCTTTTACCGCAGCCGAGCTGGCCCATTCTCTGGCGTTAGCAAAGGATTCTTCTCCAGGTCCCGATGACGTACACCGACAGATGTTGCTACATCTTCCATCTCAGGCGCTATGTTTCCTTTTAAACATCTATAACCGCATTTGGCATGAGTGGGTTTTCCCTTCCTCCTGGCGAGAGGGTATTGTCATCCCCATTCCTCGACCCGGAAAGGACCGCACGCTACCATCTAGCTACCGCCCCATTTGCCTGACGAGTGTCATCTGTAAGACCTTCGAGCGGATGATAAATGCTCGGTTAAATTGGTGGCTAGAAAAACATAACCATCTGTCCAACTTGCAATGCGGTTTTCGTCGCCATCGCTCAAGTGTCGATAACCTAACACGCCTTGAGGGGTATATTTCCGATGCGCTTCTACTGAAACAGCACGCCGTGGGCTTGTTCCTCGACCTGGAGAAGGCTTATGACACCACCTGGCGGTACGGCATACTCCGTAACCTACATGGTTACGGTATGCGTGGTCATCTACCCGAATTCCTATGCAACTTTTTAAAACTTCGCCGTTTTCGGGTTCGCATAGGAAACACGATATCACGGGAGCGAATACAGGAGAACGGCGTACCTCAAGGGTCAATTTTGAGCGTCACCCTTTTTGCCGTAGCGATTAACGGCATCACTAGTGCCGTTCGAAGTGGAATTCCATCATCCCTCTATGTTGACGACTTCGCAGTTTATTATAGGTCTGCCAACATAGACCACATTGAGCGCCAACTGCAGCTGACCATTACCCAGCTTGCAGCTTGGGCGCTTCAAACCGGCTTCCGTTTTCAGCTGCGAAGACGCAGTGTATCCACTTTCACCGCCTACGAGGTCTTCACCCGCCTCCTGATCTTCATTTGAACGGCACACCCCTGCCATTTGTCCCGCACCTGAAGTTCTTGGGCCTCTACTTAGACCGACACCTCAACTGGGAGCATCACATTCGTCACCTTCGAGCCTCTTGCGATCGTTCTCTTCGGGTGCTGAAGGTATTATCTGCAGCATCTTGGGGGGGGGGCGATCGCACGGTAATGTTAAGGCTGTACCGCTCTCTGTTTCGGTCCAAGCTGGACTATGGCAGTTTTATTTATGGCGCAGCGACCGCCTCTAAACTTCGCGTTTTAGACACCGTGCATCATACTGGCATCCGCCTTGCCACAGGAGCTTTCCGCACCAGTCGAGTCGACTGCCTGTATGCAGACTCAGGCGAACCTCCACTCAATATTCGTCGCTCGCTGTTACTCTGCTCATACGTCTCGAAGTTGGCTAGTTATCGCAATCATCCTTGTTTTAAACCAGTTCTATGTCCAGATTTAGTCCACCGTTATATGCGCCCTGGTCCTCGGACACGCCCCATGGGAATAAGATTTAGGGACCTCCTACATTCCCATGGCCTCCGAATGCCTCGCGTGGAGAGGTCGTCCATCAGCCCTTATCCTGCTTGGCAACTGGATCGTGCGCGATTCGATCTCGCTCTTTCCAGCAACTCTAAACTTGCTACTCCACATTCGGTGTTCCAACAACCTTTTGCCGAACTACTGGGCCGTTACCCTAACTATGTTCCGGTCTTTACAGACGGTTCTCAGTTAGGTAGCACTACGGGTTGCGCATTCTTCATTAACGGTGAGGCTCATAAATTTCGCCTTCTGGACTCCACTTCGGTCTTCTCAGCAGAGTTGTATGTCATCCTCTATCTGCTCCTTTTTATTTGCAAGTTAGCTCCTGGCTCTTTTATTGTCTGCACTGACTCTCTGAGTGCGCTTCAGGCCTTGCAACAGCACACTGCCGCTCAGACCCTCGTTTTAAAAATACAGGCCCAGATCTCGCAAATGCTCCGGTGCGGGTACAATTTTGTTTTTACTTGGACCCCAGGCCATGTGGGGATTTCCGGAAACGAGGAGGCGGACGCGGCTGCAAAGCTCGCTTGCCGTTTGCCCCGGAGTTTAACAACTACTGTGCCATACCAGGATGTGCAACGCTTTTTTCGTCGCCAACTCCTCTCGGCTTGGCAGCACTCCTGGACAGCTTTACAAGGCACAAAACTCCGGGCAATTAAAGAGAGCGTACGACCCTGGCTAACTTCCTGCAGGGATAACCGGCGAGCCGAGGTGATACTCACCCGGCTGAGAATTGGGCACACACGAGCTACTCATGGTCATTTGTTGAGAGGGGAACCGGCCCCAGTGTGTGCTCCGTGTGCCGTACGCCTCACTGTGCGGCATATTTTACTCGATTGCCTACAGTACGCCCGCGTTCGCCAGTCTTTGGGCTTGGGAGCTAACTTGCTCAGTATTTTAGGTGACGACCCAGTGGCCGTGGATAAGGTACTGCGGTTTGTTTTTAAAATCGGTTTTAATACACAAGTATGACATGTATTTTATATTTATTACTTTTAGGGTTTTTAAATTTTAGTGTTTAGATCGTTTTTAATGTCCTTTTAGCAGTTGAGTGTTTTATTATATTTTACTTTGTTTTAGCTGAATTTTATAGCTTTTAAGTTTTAGTGTTGACGTAGGGCCCAAATGACCTTGTTGTCGACGGGCCCTAAAGCACCACACTCACTCACTCACTCATTCAGCCAAGGTAACTGTGACTACGGCCGCACGGACAAAGTGCTTCACCGCATCGACACCGGGGACGCCCGGCCCATTCGGCAACCACCTAAATACGTTCCGCTGGCGAATCAAGGGGCCGTTCGAGACATGCTGGAGGACATGAGATCCAGGGGAGTGCTTGAGGATTCTGACAGCCCTTGGTGTAATCTTGGTGACGAAGAAGAACGGCGAGTTACGCTTCTCCGTGGACTACAGGAAGCTGAACGCTGTCACGCGGTCGGACTGTTACCCTTACCCCGGATTGACGACACCCTGGACACGCTAGCTGGTGCACAGTGGATTTCGACCCTGGACCTGAAGTCGGGCTACTAGCAGGTAGCTCTAGGTCCGAGAGACAAGGAGAACACCGCATTCTCGACAGGCCCAGGGCTTTGGCAGTTCAGTTAAGCCCTTTGTCCTCTGCAATGCACCAGCTAACTTGCAACGCCTAATGTAGTCAGTGATGAGAGGACTGACTTACGACGCCTACCTGCTCTACCTGGACAACATCATCATCGTCGGTAAGACTTTTGAAGACCATTTCGACAATTCGAGTAAGGTGCTAAAGAGACTACAGGTGATCAACTTGAAGCTGAACGCAAGAAGTTCCAGCCCTTCCACAAGGAAATTCACTGCTTGGGCCACATAGTATCAGCAACCGGAGTGTCCACAGACCCGGAGAAGACACAGGCTGTGAGAGATCGGCCTCGCCCAAAGGACATGAAAGAGCTGCGCAGTTCCCTGGGGATGTGCAGTTATTACCAACGCTTCATAAAGGGGTTGCCTAACATCGCCAGGCCCTCACCCGACTGACAGAAGAACACCGACCTTATGTGTGGAGGGAGGACGCCGAAGACACTTTTCATGTCCTGAAGAAGACCCTGTGCAGTGCTCTAATTTTTGGTTTACCACAACAAGGTGGCGCCTTCATTGTGGACACCGACGCCAGCGACCATTGCATTGGAGGCGTCCTATCGCAGATCCAGGACGGCCATGAGCGGGTGATAACCTACTACAGCAAGGTGCTATCCAATACAGAGAAGAACTACTGCGTCAACCGGCAAGAATTGTTGGCGATAATAAAGACCTTGGAGCATTTCCACAAGTACCTGTACGGTCAGGCATTTCACCTGAGGACTGACCATTCCGCCCTAACCTGGCTATTGAGCTTTAAGAACCTGGAGGGCCAGATATCACGTTGGGTCAAGAGGCTGCAGGATTGCGACTTCACCTCGTAACATCGCAGAGGAAAGTGCCACAGTAACGCAGACGCTATGTCCCGAAAGACCCTGTGCAGAGGAAGACGGCCAGTGCACAAGAGTGGAAATAGGAGCCGGGGTCGTATGCAGCAGTACAACGTCGAAGCGCGATTCGAAAAGATTGCCGTTGACATAGCTGGACCGTTCCCAGTGTCCGACTGAGGCAACAAGTACCTGACGGTGTTTGTGGACTACTTCACCAAGTGGCCGGAGGTGTATGCCATCCCGAACCAAGAGCAAAAGGCAATCACAGACTGCCTCATGGAGCAAGTGTTCTGCCAAATTGGGGTGCCGTTGAAGCTGCACAGTGACCAGGATACCAATTTTGAGTCCAACCTAATGAAGGAGACACTACAAAGGCGTGGGGTAAACAGGACCCGCACGACGCCTCTACCTCCCCAGTCGTATGGCATGGTCGAAAGGTACATCAGGAACTTAGAGGAACGCCTGAGGAAGGTCGTGGCCAGCTATCAGCGAGACTGACACGGTAAGGCGTCACTGTTCCTGCTTGCCTACCGCTCGTCCACACACGACACTACTGGGAAGACGCCAGTCAGCTTAATTTTCGGCCGATAGGTTCGCCTCCCCTGCGATCTGGCTTTTGGAAGCCCTCCGGAAGCGAAACAGCCAGCAACCGAGTATGCGAAGAACCTGGTGGACCACCTCCACGACATAATTGTATATATATATATATATATATATATATATATATATATAATTGTATATATTTGTTTGCTTTTTTGTTAATAGCTTGAAGTTTTAGGTATATATAAATTGTGTATAAATCTAGCTGATGCGGCGAAATGCATACCGTCAGTAAAAGTTTCCTGGACTTAACTATACCGATAAAGCAAACCAACTCACGATTCCAAAATTAGACGTGCCTAGCTCTTTATGCTTTCTAATTAAGTTCATGAAACGGTAATCGGAAGAAAAAACTGTAACAATAAAAAATTACTCAAAACTAATTTGAAAGCTCCCTAATTCATCATTTGTAAAACAAACATGATCATCACACTATATTATGATATTAGTTGACATTTGAAATTTTTGTTGCTCTTTTCTAAAGTAATATATTTATTACTTACTTATTAGTATTTTATCTTCTAAATAAATATAGCTGAAGGGCAATCAACCTCTTTTCTAGGATTTCCCAATGATTCAAATCTCTTTATTATGTTCACACTTTCCTTCAGCGAAATTGTATTATTTTTGTCCATTGAATTTTATTGTTTTAGCTATTTTGTTGTCATTCAGAGTCTGTGTGTGATTTGGTACTTTTTAAACATGTTTATTTCTGGTTTTCTTTCTTTTATTCCTTTCTTTCTTGCTTTGCTTCTTTATTTCTATCTTTCTCTCTATCTTTCCTTCTTTCAGCCTTTCTTTCTTCCTTCCTTTCTTGCCCTCCATCATCTTAAGGGCAGTGAGATTATTTTGGATACAAATATTTGCTTAAAATCTTTGCCCTAGACGAATTAAGGTTTTTATCAAAAGAAAAATGTTAAAAGTTCCGGAAATGTGTAAGTTCGGAAATTTTTGAATGTGTCTTTTTTCTGTAGAACCCCTCTTTGGACCTAGCTAACCATTCAAACGATAGATATGAATTATTTTTTTGTTTACACTGATCACTCACTAATCAGAAGAAAAAATCTGTAACATTATGCAATATAATTCAAAACTAATTCTAGATTGTGCTACTTCACCATTAACAAATTACATCCGATATATTGTTTGCAGTTTGTTGTTTAGATCAGACAAATTTTTACTTTGCTTTACTTATGTACAATTTTAGTTGTTTATTTACTTGTTATATCCCGAGATAGAAATAACTGAAGCGCGATCAATCCTCTTTGCTACGAGCTCCAAGTGACACAAAGTTCTTTGCATTTTTTAAATTGTTGATTTTACGATATTCAATTGTTTCTATTCGCAATGCAATGGCGCCAATAAGGCGAAGCTTTTACGTCCTAGAATTTACAGTGTTCCACAATAAGCAAATTTCTGCTTTTGTTTCACCTTACTTATTCTTACTTCTCGTTTCCTTTTTATCTTTATTCGACTTTTTAAATACATATTTAGGTACAACTCAAAAGTATCATGATAAACTTAGGCAGTATAGAAGCAGATGTAGTAGTGATCAGATGAGGAAACCTGAGAGAATAGCGAATAGTTCTCAGAATTAACTCTAGATGGCGCTGCCTCACCATTCGTAAACCAAACAAGATCATCGCGGTAAATCTTAATATTAAATTGACAGTTGACGCTCCGGCTGCTGTTCATTTTTCACGTTATGCAACATTTTATTTCGTTCTATTTGTTTGTTATCCCCAGAGATAGAACTGAGTGAAACGCAATCAAACCTCTTTGTACGACACCAAAATGGTCCAAACCTCTTTGCCAAATTTTACTCTTTCCTTTCACGTTCTTCAGTTGTTTATACTTTAGTGTTACCCGACATTCGTCTTACAGGATAAGGGAAGGACGCAGAAAAAATCTTATTCAGGTAACTCACCCTGACCGAGGTTGGAACTAGCGACCTCTTAAACGTGAGGCAGACACGCCACCGCCATGCTATGAAGGCGGGCTTATTTTGGTTAAGGATGGAGAATTAAGGGGTGTCTGCTGAACCCAAAAGAATATAAATATCCTTCAGATTCAGCAGGCGCAACAAATCAATCAATCAATCAATAGGAATCTGGCGGCTGACTGAGGGTCAGCACGACGTGTGTCATTCGTGTACCTGTCATACACGGACTTAATCACTTAATGACAGGATATGTAAGGTTTTGCAGGGTGGTGGTTTAAATTTATGTGGATGAAAAGAAGGGTGGTAGCCGTAGCTCCTCATGGTAGCCAACTCGGGTGCAACGCTTGTGTGCACCGCTGGTGTGAGAAAATTTGGGAATAGTTTAATTTAGAAAGTTTATATAATTTTCAAACAGTGATTTGAGTTTGCAATAACAACTTTATTGTTATCGGGTCTGCCTGCATGCCATGCGGGGAAGCCGATAGAGCTTGAAGCGTCTTTCTGAGGAGCTATAGTTCCCTAGAGACCTAACTAGGGCTCTCTGATGTGGAGGCAAACTGGCGTAGAATTTTGTGGCCCGGCGCCTAAAGATATCTTCCACATAGTGGAGAGATGAGGCTTCATGAAGGTATCTCACGGGAAACCTACAACACACAGAATGGATGACCCTAAGACATCTATTTTTGTGCACGCTGGAGTTGTCGCAGATTGGTTCCTGCGGGCATGCGCCAGATCATACACGCATAAAGCATAATTGGAAGAACTGAGGCCTGAAAAAGGCGCAACTTAAGGGTTGTCGGCATCCCTGACTGCATCATGGGGTATAACGAAGCCGAAGCTCCGTATGCCCGATGAGCTACCTCCAGGATGTGACCCCTAAAAGTTAGACCCTTGTCCAACTTTACACCCAAATACTTTAGAGAGTTTGTCAAATCTATCCTTCTGCCAGAATAATTAAGGGAGAGGAGTTTGGCGGGAAAATGACGCTTCGTTAAGGGTATGGCTTGGCTTTTTTCCGGGTTGATGGAAAATCGTCAAAGCCTTCACCAGTCGTGAATGAGGCTTAGGTGTCGCTGTATTGGGTTGAAGGCTCTGCGTGCGTTTCTATCTGTGTTGTATAGCAGCACATCGTCTGCATACTGGGCTATGTTGACATGCAGAACCGTGGGGAGATCCGCCACATACACGCTAAAAAGTGTAGGGGATAAAACAGAGCTTTCGGTGACGCCGCGTCTCATAGGTCGTCTGGTAGATAGCTCTCCCGCCACAGTGACTGTGAAATGTATGTGTTTAAGGAAAGAGCGTAGAAGATGTATCATATGTGTAGTAAGCCTCAGGGTGATTAACTTATGTAGGAGACCTGCATGCCAGGTGGTATAGAAGGCCTTCTCGACATCCAGAGACACTGCCTTGGTGAATGCCCTTTCATGGAAAACCAGGGCAGCGGCCTCCACCAAACGGTACAGCTGCTGTTATGTTGAGTGCCCAGGACGAAAACCAAACTGATGGGGAGGAATAGCTTGAAGGTCCCCCAGTAGAGGCGACAAGAGGGTTAAAAGAAGCCTCACGAAAACTTTCGAGAGGAATGACAGGGGGCTTATGGAGCGGTAACTGGCAGGGAGAGCCGGATTTTTACCGGGCTTCAAAATGCAAATCACCCGAGCCTCCCTCCACTGTCGTGGAAAGTGACCCAGTGTGAGACACATGTTAAGAACCCGTGTAAGAAAGAGCACGGCTTTGAAGGGAAGGTGACGGAGCATGATAGGGGTCAATCCATCATGTACCGGCGCCTTTTTTGGATTTAGACGTCGGAGTGCTCTCTGGAGCTCACTGGGTCTAATAACAGGAAGTCGGTCCGCCTCAGCAAGAGGACGTTTAAGATACTGACGTACCTCCCTCTTGACGCGGCCAGTGAAGTCTAGGTCCTGGGGGTCATCTCTTGGCCTCGTAGTCCTCTCTAGGTAGTCGGCAAACACATTTGCTTTGGCTTGGGGCACATACACAAGGCATTATGTGCCTTAGATAGGTGTGTTTGGTGCTCCTCCGCGATTCCGGCGTCCTTTAGCAAGCCTCCACGCCTCACAATTCTAAAAATTCAGTCGATAAATCAACTTCTCCCACGCGCGCACACGGTGCTCGTGTAGGCGAAATCGAACCTCTCGGCGCAGGTGAGCAGAACTTAATTATGGCAAGGGCGATGTCGCTGATAGAGTCTGCGAGCCACCCAAGTGCGACGGATGAATAGATGGATGTCTAGCGGGATGACGTGACGGTGTAGAGGTGCTGGAGTGTGAACGGTGAGGTTACGAACAGTTCGCCCTACGATGGAGGTGAAGGATGAGATCGCCGTCTATAGGGTTGGTATATCTGTAATGTGTGGGTTTGGAGGTATGGAGTCACTTAGGCAGACCCGTACGCCGTCCCAATCGACCTCACGGTTTTGAACCGTGAAATCATGACTGACAACCCGTCAGTTGACCTCAGCAACAACTGGGTTGTGGTCGGAATGTAAGGTGTTTTGTGAATTGAGTGATGGGTGGAATGGAAAATGTTTGATGATTGCGAAGTCAATGACCGAAGGATGGCCTTGAATTCGCGGGAAATAAGTGGTTTACCAGGGACCCTGAACTCTCAATTGAGGATCTCCATCTATTATGCGGATTATTTCTCTGCCTCTTGCGTCTGTCCGGGGACCCGAATGCCAACGCGGATGATTAGCATTCAAATCCCCAGACATAATGCCGTTGGGATGTAGGGCGAGGATAGTGAGATAATCGTTTGCAACGAACTGTCGACAAGGAGGGTGATATGCAGACACTATCAGGCACTCGGAACCACCCAGGTTCAGTAGACGGCCGTTGCTTCATGGGTTTGAAGAGGGGGCAGCTGGACAGGTTGAAAGACCACACCTCTCTTCACGAAGATCGCCGTGCCAATGCCACGACGGCCCACACGGTCGACACTGAGGCAGTGATACCCAGAAACCTGGAAGGAAATTTCAGGTCGGAAATGTGCTTCTGATACCAAGCTGAGATCCAAAGCAAATGACCTCGCAAAATTAGGAGTTCATCTTGATGTCTATTGATGCCACTCGTATTCCAGAACGCGAATCTAAACGAGGTCAGGGTCCTAGTTCGAGCTGCCATTATGGCTCGTGCGGCTTACTGTAGACAACAAGGCCAGCGCCTCCATGGTAATGACCTTTCGGGCTTCAGAATCTGCGGTGTCAAAGAACCTCACCACCAGTTCACAGAGACGCTGGCCGTGGTTCTGCATCAGTTGCTGCAACCAACTCAGCATCTCTGAGGCCTGTGTGGTGGAAGGAGAAGCTTCATTTGAAGAGGAAGTTTTGGTGGGAGTGGGTGATGCAGAAGAGCGCCTGGACGCCGGCCTAGAAATATCCCGTCCATCCCTCAGCTGACGAGCGGGCTTTGGAGTACCTCGCCCGCTCGACGCCTCAGAATCGGACTGTTGCTCTCTGCCAGGACGTCGTCCCTTCGCTCCACCAGAGTGGGTGGCCTTAGGGGCTGTTTGCGTAGACTTAGGTGGACGTGCGTGTTTTGCCCGTGATACCCCCGGCAAATCCGCAGGCTTGCACGCAACCTCCGCAAAGATAGGCACACCTCGTGCTCTCTGAGTTGTACCAGAAGCAGCTGGCTGCACTGGTACAGCGGGGGCAGGTTTCTGCGTAGCTGATGTTGGTGCTGGCGCCCTCCTAGAGGCTATCGCAGCCTTCCTAGTCGGGCAGCCTCCATAGCACGCACTGTGATTACCCTTGCAGTTAGCGCAGGTAGGTACCTCAGTGATCGTACGCGGACACACATCTTTGGTTTCGGTGCCACTGCACCGTAAGCAGCGTGGGTTACGGTGTCAGAAGTAGCTGGAGTGGTTAAACCCCAGGCATCTATAACATTGTGAGGGGCCGCTAGAGCTCTTTGCTGGTTCCAACTGAACCCGGAGGTAGCAGATGGTTTTGACACCATCCAACTTGACTTCCGGGTCACTGGCTCACTCTAACACTACAAGGAACAGTGAGAGAGGGGATTTTGTGCCTTGGCGATCTGGAGCTGGCCTTGTCAGCTGCTTTATCAGTCTGGGGGTGATAAAGCGGGCGAGATCTGTCCTGATGTCTATCACTGAGGTATTCACCGGCAACCCGCGGATAACCCGGCGCACATCACGGGCTTTCTCTATTCCAAAGGTGAGGTGGGGTATCCCTCTCTTCATGAGGTGCTGCAGTAATAGGCTGTAATCTTCCACTGCTTTAGCCTGGAAGATATAGCGGCTTTTGTTCCTCCACACTGTGAACGTCTGCGCCAGGGTCAGCATGACTTCTTTGAGGAAGCCAACAGCCCCGGAAAGGTCATCCACAATGTTCGTTGGAACGTATTTCCGTTGACCCCCACCATTCTGACCTCTGCCAGCATTGGCAGGGGTTCGACGGCTGGACCGGCCAGAGGGCACACCCTCTGCCGCAAGCCTCTAGCGCGCTTGGCTTTCCGTGATTTAAATTCACGGAACTCCCCCTCCTGCTCGCCATCCATGTACATGTCCGAGGAGCTATGCTCTTAGACATCCTCGTATGTCGAGCAGTAGCCGGAGTATGTAGTGGTCCCCCCACTACGGTAAGAAAAGGAGATGCGGACACTGGCACACTCATCCTCGGAGTCAGACCCCGAGCTTTCGTCTAAACGAAGTACTGGCTCACGTGAGTCGCCCTGATCGATTGATTCAAGAAGTACTACCTTGCCTTCTCCGCCGCGGCGTTGTTGACGAGGTTTTCTCTTCCTGGTTGCACCAGTAGAGGTGCAAGTTAAGGCCGTTGCGGCCGAGTTGGCTAGTCCGTCAGGAGCAGAAGTAGTGGATGGGATGGGTTCTATAACTAATGGGTTTGCTGACTAGGTTCAGACAGGTACTAAAAGCACACGAAGGTGTGCCCTCACCTGAAAGTAGCAGGGGCTGAGAAGCGTGCCACTAATAGGACCGGACACCTGTAGACACAGATGCGCCTTACCCGTTATATACAAAACTATACTGATACTTTCAAATTAGTTTTCAGTAATTTTTCTTACTGTTACAGCTTATTTTTCTGATTACTGTTTCATGAACTTAAATAGAAAATATAAAGAGTTAGGAACGTCCAACGTTGCACTCGTGAGTTGGTTGGTTTGCTTTACCTATATAGTTAACTCCAGGCAAATTTTATTGACGGAATGAATTTCGCCGCGTCAGCTAGATTTATACATAATTTATATATATATATATATATATATATATATATATATACGTAATATTTAAAGCTATTAACAATAAAGCAAACAAAATTATACAAATATAACTATTTGTAGCTTAAAACTTTACCTATGTTACACGAACTGATGATACTTTTCTTATAAATTGACCGGGACCGCGATTTCTTGTAAAACTTTTACACATCCTCAGCCGGAAACAACAAAGCTGTTGTCGGCGTTATTAACCCTAGATGTTAATATGTTGTTACAAGAAAAGTATCATCAGTACTAGGTACCGGATGGCTTTGGCCGATACAGCTAACCCGCTACCTTATGCTGGCTTTCCGTTCTTGAAGAGCAGGCGCTGGTGGGCAAGCTAGCTGTTAGTTGTCCCTCAGATGAAGGCAGCTTGTTTTCCCCAAGGTTCTCTGGAAGCAGAACCGAAGTTTCAAGCCGCAATTGCCGGAAACTGCCCGAGGATTGTTTCCGAAGTGGCAATGCGCTGGCTGTAGAAATTCTAGTCGGCACGTCCGCTCTGTTCGGCTCCTAAAACCAACTTTGGACCTAGCTAACGATTCAAACGACAGATATGAGTAATTCTTTTTGATTATAGTGATCACATATTAATCGTTAGAAACAATCTGGAAAAGTATGCAATATTACTCAAAACTGATTCTAGATTATGCTACTTCACCAATAGTAAACGCAGCATGATCATGGTAGAAAATTTTGGATTTTAAATTACATCCGATATTTTTATTGCAGTTTGTTGTTTATGTTATACAGATTATGTATATTTTTTACTTTACTTATTTATTTAAACCTTAATCATTTATTTACTTATATCCCGAGATAGAAATAACTGAAGGGCAATCAATCCTCTTTGCTACGAACTCCAAGTGACACGAAGTTCTTTATTTTACAAATTGTTTCTTTCACGATATTCAATTGTTTCTACTCGCAATGTAATGGCTCCAATAAGGCGAAGGGTTTACCTCGTGGAATTTACAGTGTTCCAAAATAAACAAAGTTCTTCTTTTGTTTCACCTTACTTCTTCTTATTTCCCATCTACTTTTTATCCTTAATGGACTTTTTAAATACATATTTAAGTACAACTCAAAAGCATCATGATAAATTTAGACAGTATAGAAGCAGATGTGGTAGTTGTCAGAAGAGGAAACCTGAGAGAATAGCGAATAGTTCTCAGAATTAGCTCTAAATGGCGATGCCTCGCTGTTCTTAAACGAAACAAGATCTTCGCTGTTCATTTTGATACCGTCCCTGTTAGGCATAACATTGTCATAATAACCGCGAAAGTTTTATTAAATGCATAATTAAGGGCGTATAAATACCACAATATGAATTATAGAAAGTTATAACAAATACAGAGGATAATGATTAAATATACAAATGCAGAAACTAGACAGGCAATCCCGATATAATATATATATTATTGATAGCACGAGAACCCAACGTGCCGTGAGTGCGAGGAAGAAGAACACTTTCCCTCACAGGTATTTTCTTTGTATTTCTAGCCGACAAAGGTGGCATTGTTCAAGGCTAGACCTTCGTCGCCAGTTCACGTTTTGGTCTGCACATGATACGTGATGAGAGAATAGACACCGGGATTTAAGATATACATTTTCAAACATGCTTATGCATTAATTAGCTGAACTGTGGGAAGGTTAAAGTTGCGTTGAAACCATGCCTAAGACACTAGAATTTGCTATTAGATTTAAGAGTAGGGATGAAACACAACCTATAAGGAAGAAGCAACAGGTCACATGACGACCAGAGTGTACAAAATTCGGCGAAAGGAAGGGGAAATTTGTGCAATGACCACGTTTGATGTTTGCGAGGAAAAACACTGTTTTTTGGCGAGCGAAGGGGGCAATAAGTACTGAAAGCTCATCGAAGTCCGTGTTCGCGAATGGACGAAGTAATACACATTAGGTGGTTATCGAAGACCCTGTGTTAGTGAGTGAGAGAAACTGCACACATTACAACATCATTAAGATTTCACTAAACTCCGTTTTTTTAATAATCCTGCGGAAATACTATGTTTTGCGAACTTAGGCACTCGACGTTCAGGAACAACGCGTACACAGATACATACAGTACTTGGGGCGTCCTAGTGATTTACCAGTTCACTCACGGCTGTGATTCAGAATAGCCATCGTGTAAGGCGCACAGCAACGGGCAAATCTCAAATCTGAAGCCTAATGTGCGAATAACATCAAGATAACAGTGACGAGTGGAGAGGACTAATTGTAACAATAAATTTGACATTCAACGGTCGTGGTGTCTACTATGTACCCACACACTGTCAGGACGCACCCACTCCCTGAAACTCAAAAGAGGAAATTCATGTAGATCTACCCTGAGACAAACCCCGACCTGTTGGGAACCTCCCATCCGTAGTCCTCACCCATCACACATCCTATCATATGAGGTATTGTGTGCCGGGAGGGCTCAACAAGGTACTTAACGGCCAAGGACCGCCTCAATTTGTTTATTTACTTGATATTTGACATTTCGTTTGCGGTTTGTTTTTATTTTGCTACATCATATATTTATATATCATTTGTCTATTGTTTCTTGTCTATGATCATGACGCTCTCATGAGAAGAAGCTATGTGAAGGTACAGGAAGTAGTACTCAAAAATAAATCTAGTGGGCGCTACCTCGCCATTCGTAAACAAAACAGGATCATCGCGGTAAATCTTAATATTAAATTGACAGTCGACACTCTGGCTGTTGTTCATTGTTCACGCTATGCAACATTTTATTTCGTTCTACTTATTTGTTAGCTCCCGAGATAGAACTGAGTGAAACGCAATCAAACCTCTTTGATCGGCGCCAATTGGTTCAAAACTCTTTGCCGCCTTTTACTCACGCTCTTCAACTGTTTATACTCATAATGCAATGGCGCGAAAAAGACGAACTGTTTAATTGGTAGAATTTGTAGTGCTATAAGCCAAACAAATTTTCAATGCTTCTACTCTATTCTCCCTATACCTTTTATAACATTCATA
The DNA here is from genome assembly GCA_030765055.1 of Mantis religiosa. NCBI lineage: Eukaryota > Metazoa > Arthropoda > Insecta > Mantodea > Mantidae > Mantis > Mantis religiosa. The sequence goes on from CM060950.1 coordinate 90,670,802, forward strand.
TTTACTTACATTTTTATATGATCGTGATGAAATTAAGCTATTATAAAGGAAAGGAAGCAGTAATCAGGAGGAAAAGGTCTGGAGGAATAGGAAATTATACTCCAAACTAATTCTAGAGGGAGCCACTTCACAATTCGTTATTGAATCGAGATCATAACAGTAAATTCTGATATTTAACTCACATTTGAGGTTTTGGTTGCCTTAGATTGTTTATTTATTACCATTTATTTATTCATTAATTTATTTATGTTTATCAACTACATTAATTTATTTATTCATTTATTTGTTACGCTACGTAGATAGAAAGAAATGAAGCGCAATAAATCTTCCTTACTACGACCGCCAAATGATTTTACATCTCTTTGCCTCTTTTTACTCAAAACTTCCACGATCTTCAACTCTTTTGTAAGTTGAATGTTAACTGTGTTTTATCTATCTTATTACCATTCAGAGTTTTGTATGATTTGCATTTCCGTTAACCGTTCTTCTCAACTTTGTACCTTCCTTATTTTTCTTCTTCTTTTCTTACTTTCCACTTAAATCTAATTATACAGATTTTTCAATGACTATTCTGTTTTGGAGTGTTTTTGATAAGCAAATTAGTTCTTATGAAAATAAATGTTGTAAAAGTTTCCTGGAAACGCCTAAATTCTGTAAATTCTACTGTTCTTTTACTGTAGGATTTTTATAAAAACTTTAGACCTAACTCACGATTCAAACAATAAGTGTGCGTAATTATCATTGATGCTTCATTTTGGTGGTGAAGCAGTAAATAGAGAAAATATCTGGAAGAATGAAGAATATTACACAAACCAATTCTAGGGTGTACCACTTCGCCATTAGTAACGAAATAACATCGCAGTAAATTTTGGCAATAAACGTTACCCGATATTTTGTTTGTTGTTTTTTTTTTTGTTTATGTTATGAAATTTTAAGTTTCATCTTATTTATTTAATCTCTTGTTTATTCATTAATTTATTTGTTATCTCATGAGACTGGTATGAGACGCAAACAATGCTCTTTGCTAGGAGCCCCAAATGATGGAGAGCTCTGTCGCTTTTTTAGGATTTACTCTCGCGATGTTTAAATGTTTCTGATGGCAACAGAATGGCGGCAATTATACGAAACATTTAGCTCGGAGAATATCCAGTGCTACAAACAGTACTAATTTTTGGACTAATTATTACTTTACCGCTTCTTCTTCGTCTTCTTCTACATCTCCCCCTCCTCATCCTCCTCCTTCCCCTTATCGGACCTTAACAAACACATTTTAAATACAACTTAAAACTATCATTATAAAGCTTAGGCAGTAATGAAGCAGTGGCCAGAGGAGGCAATCTAAACAAATAGGACATATTACTCAAAATTTATACAAGCGCTACTACGCTATACTTAAACCAAGCATGATCATCGGTGCGAATTTCTATATTTACTTGAAATTTGACGCCTTGTTTGCAGTTTATTTCTAGGTTATACATCATCATACCTTTATTTATTGTTTACTTGTTGTATTTTCTTTAAGGTAATGATACTATCATCAGAAGAAACAATCTTCAGGGACAGGGAGTAGTACCCAAAGCTAACCCTAGAGAGCGCTACCTCGCCATTCTGAAACAAACAAAATCAACGCGGGAGAGATAGTATAGCCTTTGTGGACGAGCGCAATAGCCACCGCAGGACATGAGTACAAGCTAAGGAATATTAAACATAATACAAGCGAGGTATTTACTAACATATATTTTGTGATATTACATGATTAAAGTCATGTAAAATAAACAAAAACGCATTGCGGGTAGGTTAATAAATAATGATAGTGTATTTTATCATTGCGGAGAAACAGGATATAGCTGTAATGATTGGAAAGATCAACAACAGTCTGTACTTCGTATTCCTTGTAGTTTAAGGAAAAATAAATGTACAGAAGGTATAGAATACGGGACATATAAGATGTTTCAGAATGGAGTAATAAGTCGAACCAACTATAGATAGAGTTACATTTAAAATAACAAAGGAGCAAAATAAGAAATCTGCAAGTAGGAGTACACGAGATAGAATAAAATATAAAACTGTACTGGAAACAAATACCTGAAGGAAAAGAAGGAAATTGCTACACAAACAGAAGGAGATATTAATGGTGCTTTCTTAGAAAAAAAAGGAGTAATGATTACTGCACAAATTACTTCCATACCAACTGAATTATGAAGCATTCAATGTGCATACTGCATTGATGACTTCGGAAACTAGACAACAGTACCATAGTACAGTAACTTGGGAAAACCAAATAAAACAATTGCAGAAAGTATACAGCAAATATTAACAATGCTCAAAAGAATGACAGGCAGCAAATGCGGCAACTCAAAAGGAACTCCAAATGTAACATAAATTGTGCATACAAAAAACTTCAATTACCTGATGATACTTTTCTTATCAATTGTTCTTATAACAACAACAACATATTAACATCTAGCGTTCGTAACGATGATAACACCTTTGATTCCGGCTGAGCATGTGTAAAGATTTTACATGAAATCGCGAACGCAGTCAATTTATAAGAAACATATCAATAGTTCATGTAACATAAGTGAAGTTTTAAGTTACAAATTGGTATATTTGTTTATATTTCTTTGCTTCACTGTTAATTTCTTCATATGTTATATATATTTTGTGTAGAAAACTAGCTGACGCGGCGAAATTCATAACCTCAATAAAAGTTTCCTGGACTTAACTATACAGATAAAGCAAACCAAATCACGACTCCAGCGTTGGACGTGCCTAACCCTTTATGCTTTCTGTTTAAGCTAATAAAGCAGTCATCGGAAGAAAAAACTGTAACAGTAAGAAAAATTACTAAAAATTAATTTGAGACTGCCCTAATTCATCATTTATAAAACAAACGAGATCATCGTACTATATTTTGGTATTTAGTTGACATTTGACTCTTTGTTGCTCTTTTCTAGCATTATGTGTGTATTATTTACTTATTGCTATTTTATCTTCTAAATAAATATAGCTGAAAGGCAATCAACCTCTTTACTAGGATTTCCCAAAGATTCAAATCTCTTTATCATGTTTACACTTTCCATCCGCGAACTTGAATTATTTTTGTCAATTGAATTTTATTATGTTTTAGCTATTTTGTTGTTATTCAGAACTCGTGTGTGATTTACTACAATTTTAAACATCTTTATTGCTGTATTTCTTTCTTTTATTCCCTTCTTTCTTGCTTTCCTTCTTAATTTCTTTCTATCTCTCCTTCTTTCAACTTTTTTCAGCCTTCCTTTCTTTCCCTCCATCTTAAGGGCTGTGAGATTATTTTGAATACAGATATTTTCTTTAAATCTTTGCCCTAGAAGAATTAGGATTTTATAAAGGGAAAAATAACAACAGTTTCCGGAAATGTTTAAAGCGGAAAATTTTGAATGTGTGTGTAGGACTCCACTTTAGGCCTAGCTAACAATTCAAAAGATAGATACGAATAATTCTTTTTGTTTATAGTGATGTCCCAATAATCATAAGAAAAAATCTGGAAAAGTATGCAATATTATTCAAAATTACTTCTAGATTGCGCTACTTCACCATTAACAAATGGTCCAAGATCACTGCAGTAAATTTTGGATTTTAAATTACATCCCACATTTTGATTGCAGTTCGCTGTTTACGTTATGCAAATTATGTACATTTTTACTTTACTTATTTATTTACCACCTTATTTGTTTATTTACTTGTTATCACGCGATATAGAAATAACTGGAGCGCGATCAATCCTCTTGTTTTTAAATTTTTTTATTAGAATAAAATTCACATTACATACAGAAATTCAATGATGAAGTTTTGCAGAATTTGTGAAAAAATTAGCAACTGCACATCTAAAGATAGTATTCACCCTGTACAAATATTACAAATGCTGCACTCTGTCTTAAAAATTAGTTCCAAATTATCTACAGTTTCAACTGCCTCAGAAATAATAACAGATGATACCAAAACAAGAGCTGTACCCCTACCTGGTAGTTATCCGTACTACTTTTTATAAAGCTGTGTTATGTTTATTTAATATTTATTATTCAGATATAGCTAGCCTCTTGGCGCTGACTAAAAGTTTCTACAAAAACTTTTATAGTTTAACCTAACTCAGATAATCTATCATTTCAGTCTAAATGACCTTCAATAAAGTTTAAGTAGTTTGTATTTGCAGCCAGAGTTCATGAAGATCACCACAGCCATTTCAAAAGGAAGATCAATAATAACAGTTTATAATCTTCATTTAATTCGGTATCTTACACTAATTTACATTAACACTGCTCTTAGCTCACTGACTAGCACTAGTCCAATTCACGCCACATATTTACTGTATCTAACCATAATGATATATCAAAATGTTAACTGCTGTACCATTTAATCAACACTTCACACATGCAATTGTATTCACAATGGTAACTTTTGAGAGTCTTAAGTTATCCTCCTGCGTCCATTTGAAGAGGATAGCCATTGCAAAGGATTGCCTAACTATCTGAAGGATCACTGTTCTAAGAACTTGTGGCCAGAAAAATGGTATTGCTAAAGATTATCTGCACTCCGTGACAGCAACCATTCCAGGTGTTGGGATGGCAGTTGACCTCTGAACCAGTGTAATGGAGCTCAAATCGGGTTGATATACGGCTCCGTAGAACCACTGAGCCCTGCCGTGATTAGCTTCCAGCGTTCCCTTCGCAGGAATTCAAACCATTCCCTCTGTAATGCCACATTTCCAGGATTTTTATGAATTATCCAGTGTAATGTTCCCATTACCAACCAGATCGCACATCTGTAGAGCGCCGTGTTTTTAAAACTAAATTCCAGTCGCTGTAGCCTTCGAAGACATGGTGGAAACTCCGGCGGGCACCATTTTCCAATAAAGTATCTGAGCACCATCCAGATATGATGCACCTGTTTGCAAGAGGCAATCCTATGTTCCAAGGTATCTACTTGTGAACAAATTTGGCATATGTTACATGTCGCACGGCCATGTCGCCATAATTTCTCCGCTGTTGGTATGGTCTCGTTTAATACTTCATATGCTGTCTCTTGCAAATCAGTAGGAACAGCTTTATTGAAGACATCCTTCCGTATAATTTTCCATTTTCTATTCTCTTTCTCTTCAATCCTGGGTGTACACTGCGATGTATTGAGCAGCTGATATTGTTTTCTCGTTGATTCAAAAACGGTGAGGTCAGCACTGGTGTCCAACAAATGTGTGAGATGGTTAACAATGGGTTTAAATCCCGGATATGTCCTATGAGCGTGCTGTATCTGATCCTGCCAGAAACTCCCATCTATCGATGAACCATTACCACCCAGTGATCTGACAGCAGCTTTCCCTAATAAGGTCATGCATTTCTTGGCGATGTCCACCAGTCCACATCCACCTTTGAATTGCGGCAATCGTAACTGTGCTCTGCTCACCCTGTAGGCTTTCCCAGTCCATAAGAAATAGTCAAGCAGTTGCTCAAGTCTCTGTGCTTCACGTTTCGGAATTGGCAGGATCTGTGCTAAGTACCAAATTTGACTGAGACCATAGATATGTATGTATCAAATTCGCTGCATCATATTCAGGTTCCGAACCCTCTCCAACGATAACGAATATCGCAAGTGGTTGATTTTCTCTCTCCAGTTGTAAACTATAGTAGCTTCCATATCTCCCATAAAAGTGCTACCAAGTATCCAGGTGGTGGTAGTACATTTCATTCCCAGTGTTTGTACTGGTTCCAACCACTGTCCAAGCAATAATATCTCAGATTTGTGTACGATTTGTGTCCGACATCCTTGTATAGATCTCCAATCCATTCTGTAGGGCTGCCATATCGTGATTGTTTGTCGCTACAATGGTGACATCATCCGCATAAGCAATGACTTTAAGCCTTCATTGTACACAGTAACCCCCTGTAGCGTATCTTGCAGTGTATGAAGTAGGGGGTTTAACGCTAGAGAAAAAAGCTCCATTGGTAACGGGAAACCTTGACGCACTGACCAGCCTATTCGTACTGGAATGGAAAGCCAGCCATTCCATAACATCCGGGATTTTGCTATACCATAAAGGCCTTGTATAATTTTAATCACGTGCATCGGAAATTTCGCCGCCTTTAAACATTGCCATAAATACGCATGTTGCACTTTATCAAATGCTTGTTGGAAATCCAAGCTTATCAAAGCCGCCACTTGCTGTTCTCTTTGCAAATGTATGAGGACATCGCGCAATTCTCCCAGCGTAACAATAATATTGCGCTTCGAGATCGCCGCTTGGTTACAGTGTAATATTTCTGTGTACGCTCCTTTCAACCTGTTTGCTATGACTTTGGTAAATATCTTATAGTCAAAATTCAACAATGTTATTGGGTGAAATTACTCCATAGTAGTAAGCTGTGCTGTCTTTGGCAACAATGTGATAATTCCATCCGCAAACGTTTCGGGAAACTGAGCTGTTTCCTACAACTCCACCGAAACTGCCATCACTTCACGTTTTATAATACGCCAACAGGTCCTATAAAATTCATAGGAAAGGCCATCAGGACCTGGAGACGTATGTTTACTAGTTTTTTGGATGACTTCTAGTACTTCTTGTTCTGTAATGGTTCGGGTGATTAGATCGGCAGTTTCCTGGGTAACCCCAGTTGTAAGCAGCGGCCACGCCTCATACCGGGATGGGGTACCCTCATCGGATGCCTGGGAAATAAAGCCTGAAAGTGTTCTGCTATAAGGTGAAGGATAGACCTGGTCCCTGTAAATGAGTTTCCAGTGTTTACATCTTGAAGTGTACGTGGACATCGGGTGCGTCCTTTCTTTCGTTCCTTTGCAAAATAGTAAAAGGAATTCCGTTCTTCCTCATGTGGGTGTTGAACCTTTGCTCTGATTTTATATCCATCCAGATGCTGCAGTTGTTATATTTTGATAGTTTCTTTCACCTGCTTGATCTTGGCATTTACATCGTAACCTTCCCGTTGCTTCGTATATAAATCTCATAATACTTCGTTGTAGAAATGTAAACGCTCCTTTCTTGTTGTTGCCTTCAGAATTCCTATTTGTTTTAAAAATGAACGAATAGCCAGTTTTGCCGTTACAGTCCACCAGTCACTCTTCCTAGATGCATTTCAAAAGGAAAACTGTAGCCGTTGTCATTTCACCTGAAACTGCTCCAGAACGTCGGCATCCTCTAAAATAGAATTATGGAGTTTCCAGTATCCCGTCCGGCCACTTCAGCACACATTGCCGAACTTTGTATTTGGCAGATCACTGCGTGATGATCACTGAACGCCACAGGTAGAACGCAAATTCGGTGTACAGAAGTAACTATCCCTGGCGAGATATAAACCCTATCTATCCGCGAGGCTGAGGTGCTCCTAATAAACGTGAATTCCACCTCATTTCCATGCTTTAGTTCCCATGCATCCTGCAGTTGTAGTTGCGACACCAAATTCTGGAGCATGATGCTAAAATTTGGCGCCCCTTTTTGGTCCTTAGCACAGAGAGTGGAATTAAAATCACCTGCAAACAAATATTCTTTACCATACAACAAATGTGTAATTAACGCGTTCTGAAAGAACTGCTCTCGTTCTTGTGTATTTTGCGTTCCTGACGGAGCGTAAATATTTATTAACACTGTAACGTCCAATGTCGCTGAGATGATCCGGCCAGATGCGTCCATCTGAACATTCTGTAGATGAGGTCCCTTCCGATGTACAATGGTAGTGCCCCTTCCTTCTAAGCCGAGATTCACCTTATAATCATAAGAGTAAAGCGTATCCAGATTGAATGTGTTCACTTCCTGAATAAAGCAAATGTCAATATTATTCACCAGCAGAAAAGTATTGAGCAGTTTCTGGGTCACTATATTCCTGCAACCATACACATTTATAGTGGCTATTGTTCTTAAATATATCATCCTAATGAGGGTAGTTGTCACTGCTGGGTGTATGTTGCTGGATGAGTGCCTACTCCTGAGTAGTCTGCAGCTGTGACTCTTCCCTTACTTGGAGATCACACGCCGTCTCCTGCCTTTTCCAGTCCTGCGCCGTGAGATGCGGTGAACCCGATTCTGTATCTTTCCGCACCAACTGAGTGTGTTCGCCATTGCGCCCTCCTCGGCAGCCGACGGACCACTGTCTTTGTAACTCTGTTGCATTTCACGAACTTGGAGCCTAGGGTCACGCAGAGAAAGACGCGCAGTTGGAACCCCGGCAATTTTAACCTTCTGCGGACCGACGACAACACCTTTACCCGCCGCCTGGTACCCCGTCCTCTGCACAGGCTCTGACGTTCCACCCTCTTCCGAGTTCCTCTTTCCCTTGTCCTCACCTGTACGGCAAACCTTGTAAGAAGGCTGGTTGTCTAGCTCCTCCCAGATGCTGCAGTCCAAATGTGCAGCAGCTGTTGTGGCAGGTTTGTTGCCGTCGTGGTTGCGGGATCTGGTGGTAACATCTGTCGTCCAGGCTGTTCTGCAGACACAAACTCACCCGTTTTCTGCTCCTGTTCCATCTGGCTGCTCCAAGGCGTTTCTGCCTTACTAGCTTTGCGTGTCTTTGCCCTCTTGACTCCTTTCATGTCATTGGAAAGTTTCTCCTCCTCTGTAGCTGTCTCAGACATCAGTGAGGCCCATCCGGTCTCTCTTTCTCCTTCCCCTTTACAGCTCTGATCCCGTTGTAAACCGGCATACGGTACTGACGACTGTAGTAAATCAGCATCATCAAACATATTTATGTTCACAGACCATATTCCTGTTTTTCGAAACCCATTGACTGCAGTGCTCATTGTTGAGGCCTACCTATAAGTGGCACCAAACAAAGATGCAACCTGTAGCAGTGTAACGACTTTTGCAGGATTAGATCTAACCCAGAAGCGAATTTTATCCTCATAATATTTGATTAGTGGTTTCATGAAAAAACATCTAGCGGATGCAGTCTGTAAGAACATTTTTAACAACATAATCAGGATTATCTCGTTTCTTCTTTACGTACCGTTCAAGATTTGTTTGAGACACTTTAAATTGACTAGCTGCCCTTCTGTATCCTATTGAACCATTAAGTACAGCATTCACAGCCCCTCCATTGAACCTAAAGACCACTCCTGCCTCTGTGACTTCTTTACGTAATTACGCACTATTCCAAAATCACATGAAACATGAGTAGTCAATCATAAGAATAACACACAGAGTTTTACAACAGGGGCATAATGGGGTAGTACCGTGTTATGCCCCACCCATATTGGCCCATAAACACAAGCTTAAGTTAATGCTTGTCGATGGATTCGATATTCAAAGATAACTTAGCGAAAAACATGGATTTAGAAGTAAATTGAGTGTCATATTCCATAGTAATTATTGTTTTTATTTAAATGTAGATATGATGTACTTACATGCCTTGAAAGAGATCATGAATCTTGTAAAACCTGCTTCAATCTGTATCCAGCACACAACTTGCACAAAACAGATTCTGTTATGGCAGCCAACTGACGTGTACTAGTAGCTGTGATTGAGATGACGTAGGTTTGACAGATTCCGGTAGATTGTGACACCTACTAGAGAGAAAACACGTATACCCCGTTCTGCCTTACTACCCCGATATGCCCCATGTTCCCCTATACATCATCAGCAATTGAGATGTCAGAAGAACAATTAGGTAACTAAGGTAACTAGGAACTCAAAAAAGTTATTACAAAGACACCTGTTGCATCAGGCAATAAAATTTATCATTAAGATGACCTATTAAAACTTTCCTTGGCGGATGATAGTCACCTTGGAAAGGTTTCGGAGTAGGATACCTAACTGCTCCATTTTCTAACAAACCGTCGCAAAATTCGAATTGTTATCCCTAAATTAAGAAGATGCAATAACTAAAGATATGGAGGTACCCGTTACACTTCCAATAACAATTCCAGTATTTTAATTTTCAAGGGTAAAACCAAGTAACCCAATTAATTATCAAAACATTAGTCGGGGCCTATACACCCGATGGAAACAAAATAATATAATATAAATACATAGCGCTACCCTAGATGCACCTCATAGAGTAACCTGGTAATGTTAGCATAAATATATATTTTATCTATTTTTAATATGCAGAAACAGAATTCTATTTGAAATACGACTACAATTTATATGAGTATATACGTACAATATCCCGAAAGGGATTCACTAAACGAGAAATATTAAACATCAGGTTATCGTGAGATCCATCGCTGGTATTGACAAAGAGTGTTCCAGCAGTGGAGATACATTAGTGTTATAGTGTCTGGATCACTAGTCACACAAATTTCTTGTGTACAAATGACACAACTAACATGTGCTGTAAACTTTTACATAATAGCATATAGTGAACAAGAGAGGGTTATAGGTCAGATTAAATATATGGAACAGTTCAAATGTAACACAAAATTTGAATATGGAGTGACAGGTAACAAGGGCAAGAACCAGTTTAAAAGATTACTATAAGGGGTGGGGCATGAGCTGTCTATATGAGTCGACCGAAGTAGGCATACAATCTTTGTAAAATTATTACGAAACAAAACTATTGAAACGAACAATAAAGATTTTCAGAATAGTTATGAGAACGTTATCTAAGAATGGAGCTTTCTTTTAAATAAGAGATACACCTATATTAGCAGATGAACAAAGAAAAAGATTCGAGTATAACTTTGTATATTAGTTGATCCTAAGATCTCAACCAGTCCTCGCTTACCATAAGTACATCCGTATAATCGTCCCAACATACCTTAAGAGTTGTCAGTCTTCTGTATACTACATATCACTATATTTACGGGGGAGGCAAGCCCCCAGACAACAGTACAAGTCATTACTCATTAACATATGCATTCGTCCTAGGACAAAACTTCAGCATCGTAATATTAATAATTGTAAATCAGTTATCACGACTAGCGTCAAAACTCACAACTTCACATAAATAAAAAGTATTAAAAAAACTCTGAATGTATATCCACAGGGCCTCGCGGATACCAGTAGGAACAAACATTGTTTATCAACATCTACAGAGTGCATTCACATAAAAAAACCTCGTTCTAAGCATCCTGCGATAAACTCAGAACCTTATCTGATATTTACTAAGGACTGTCTCGCAGAGTCCTCTGGAAGTTAAAAGTCACTACAAACTTGAACATGAACCGACAGTTCCTAAGTATTACCCAAAAATAATTACTACAATATAAAATCTTTGTGCTTAATAATACTGGTTAAGCACAGCTCCTGGCTGGTTTTAAATTCTTGTGGTGTACTTCTTTAACATAATAGGAAGCAATAAAACAGATATCTCAAATAAACAAGACATTTTTGGGATTGTTTTTAGCTATGCAGATGACATAGATAAAACACAGGGTTTCTTCTATACCGTACAAAGGGAAATGAGAGAGTGACCCTCACACCAGACATTCGGCTGATCACCCACCTTGGTTCTCTAACAGATCCAAAGCTTCGGGTCCTGGGGCCCGACCTTAAGCGATAGAGGAACAGGAATCCCCTAACACTGCAATAGCTGGTATACTAGGGATAAGGTAAAGAAGAAAAAGAAGGAAACTAGTTAGCTCTCTTATGGCCAGATTAAATCCAGTAGGACAATGTCCTGTTATTTCTTAGTGATGGTGCTCCATACATGGTTAATGCCGGGGCTGGTTTAAAAGTTTTTTATCCCAAATTAATTCTCCTCATTTGCCTTGCTCATTGTTTACATTGTATTGCTGGAAGTATTATAGCTAAATGAAAAGTAAACTTACTAGTCTCCAGTGTTTAAAAAATGTTTGTGAAGGCATGACTAAGTCTTCAAAAATTTTATACTATTTCGAGCTTAACTTTGAGGCCCTTGGCCAGTTGTAACTCACCTGGGGAGTGTCGCATTCTGGAAATATTTGATATTTAACCGATTTTCTAGTTTGCTATTTACAGACACAGGTGTTTTTCTAAACCTTATTTTTAAAGGGAGTCGCAAAACATATTTTCGGAGTCGTACATTCGAATGGAATTCAGTATTTGCTTTGTGTAAGTACATAGTAAACATGAGAGGGCTGGCCCCATAGGTCAGTCGGTAGAGCACCTGCCTCTAGGGGTGCGGGTTCGATTCCTGGTGGTGGGGGTGGAGATTTTTCTCCGACCAAGATAATTCCTCATCTTCCGCAGAGTTCGGAAGTATGAATGAGAGTGCGAATGTGTGAATGATCTAATGATTAAAAGAACCCAACGAGTACGAGTTAACACCTTCTCTATGCTCCAAAGGAGAATGACCTCCGATATGACCACTGCAGTTAAAGGCGGGGTATAAATGGTACAAAATAAAATGAGAGTTAACAGAAATGCAGGTACACAATGAGTTCTTTTGTGTAACCTTTGTAGAATTTTACCAAATTAATTTTATTTTGTAGTAAGGGAAATAGGTATTCATGTTTTATCCAAAAATTCGATATCGGGATTTTACTATTTGCATTTTTCGAAAAATGCTCCAAGATTTTAATTAAAATGAATGAATAAGCCCGGGATGCCCCATAATAGGCAAAGACCTCCTGCAAGAGGGGAGCCCAGTAAATGTCCTCACGCGGGGAGCTGTGCCGCATACAGCGTTCTGGTCAGATGCCTGATATGAGACAGAGAGAGAGAGATGATAGAATGAAGGCGAAATGAATGAAAGGAAAGATGATGTAACAATGGGTGGAATGATTGTGGGGGAAACCTTCACATTTATAGTTTTTTTTAAAGGGCGGCGCCACACCCGCCGCCCCCGGTGGCGATCGACCGGCACGCAGTGCCGTGCGCTACTTCGCCTCCCTAATGCAGTTATAAGCCTAACATGCTGGGAGAATTAGTGTGTTAATTCGTGTGTTAGTCGGGTCCCGCATTAGCACCCCGGTTAGTTCCGTAATGTACGATGCTGGCATGCATAGCATGCGAGCGCGTCAAAGGATTGGTTCCCGGGCTGTAGCCATGAGCAAGTCCTGAGTACAGCCATGGGGAGTGGAGGTGTTCATGTGTAGGGAGTGTCGTGTAATTGTTAGTGTTGGCTGCGTGCAGTATTAACATGCTATATCTAATATTCACGATGGAATATCATGCAAGGGTTTGAGTAGTGAAACTGTGGGAGCGGTAATCGTTTATGCTAAATTGGGATCCCTCGTGTCCGAAGTTATAGCTCCTGTCCAAGTTCCTACCTGGTCATCATAACCTCCACACCTCTACGCTGCACGATACCAGCAGGAGCCATCGCCGCCGCGGGAAGTGTGGTCGTTGAGGGGGCCCTCTTCCCCCTCGGGTCCGCCTTGGCTTGAGAGCTCAAGGACTTAAGGGTAGCTGTGTGTTGGTAGTCCCTCACGTGATGTGTCTCGCCCGAAGTTATAGCTCGTGTCCAAGTTCCTGCCTGGTCATCATAACCTCCACACCTCTACGCTGTGCGATCCCAGCAGGAGCCATCACCGCCGCGGGAAGTGTGGTCCTTGAGGGGGCCCTCTTCCCCCTTGGGTGCGCCTTGGCTTGAGAGCTCAAGGACGTAAGGGCAGCTGTGTCTTGGTAGTCCCTGACGTGATGTGTCTGTAAAATGGATTAAGTAACGGTCCGTTAGTCAGGCTGTTCAGAAAGTCCAAAATCTCATTGTCAATGTCTGGATTCGTTAAGTTGCGGTCAAACGGTGCCAGAGGTCGTTTATGTTTGTCTGGCGTTGTCTCGTATTGGCCCAGTGTAGATATAAGTGCATTGTGGTGTGAAGGTAGTTTGTTGTACATGTCATTGGATAGTTTTTTGATGAACTGCATGAATAGTGCGCATGTGTAAGTCTTCGTGTAGTTCTTTAGATGGTGTGATGAGTGGTACTTTGCAGATTATTCGAAGTATTTTGTTTTGTAGTGTTTGTATGCGTTTTATATGAGTTTTTGCTGCATAACCCCAAACCGGCGCTGCATAAGTTAATATTGGCCTAAGGAGTGTTTTGTATAAAGTTAGTCCCATGTTTAGTTTCAGCGCGTTGCTTAGATTTATAAGTGGGTATAATTTGCGCAGTTGGACGTAGGCTTTTCATCTTACCTCTTCTATGTGAGGTCGCCAGGTGAGGCCTTGGTGCATTACTAAGCCCAAGTACCTGACCTTGCTAGTCCAGCCTATTTTATTATTGAATAGAGTTAGGGGAGCAAGACCGTGTCTCTGATGGTAATGTTTTTTTACGCTTGGTGAATATTATTGCTTCGCTTTTGGCCGTGTTTACTTTGAACCGCCATTTAGCAAGCCACAGCTCTAGCTGTTTAAGTGACTCCTGTAAATGTCTGTGTATTAATGTTACTCGACCCGATTGGGCCATGATTGAGGTGTCGTGTGCATATAGAAAGTACGTACTCCTTGGATGTTTAGGTAGGTAATTTATATATAAATTGAATAGAAGTGGCATCATGCTGCCTTGTGGGTCACCAGCCTTTATTGGACGGGGTGTGGATACAGCGTGATTTGCGACTGAGCAGAAAGTTCGTTCTCGCAAGTAATTTGCAACTAATTTAGTCATAGTGTCCGGAAAATTGTAATCCATCATCTTGCGCAGTAATCCCGCTTGCCATACACGGTCGAAAGCGCGCTCAATATCTAACAGGACAGCGCCTGTTGATTTCTTTATGTTATAATGTTTCGTAATGTGTTCAGCGGCGCGTATGAGCTGAAGAGTAGTAAAATGTTTAGCTCTGAATCCGAACTGTTCGGAGATGAGCAGATTGTGTCTTGTTACAATCGCATTCATTCATTTCGCTATTACTTTTTCCAGTAAATTGCTCATTGTATTAAGTAGACTAATTGGTCTGCAATTGTTCGGGTTCGTGTGGTCTTTACCTTATTTTGGGAAGTGCAGAACGTTTGCTGTTTTCCACTGTGCGGGAAAGTAGCCATGCAATTGGCAGAGATTGAAAATTTTAGATAGTATTTGCAACGCGCTTTGCGGTAAGTTTTGGAGAACAATGTTGGGGATCCTGTCAGGTCCTGCTGCTTTCCGTTTTGTGAGATGCTGTATCAGCCATTTTAATTCAGCAGGATGAGTTTTTCATATTTGGTCATGTGATGTCCTGACGTGTAGATTTCGTGTAACGAATTCGGTTTCTCTGACAAACGTGGGTAATGATGGTGTTAAGTTTGGTGTTAAGGTGTTCTCAAGGGCCTCTGCCAGTGCTTCTGCATTCTCTTCGTCTGTTGTGGCAATGCGTTACCCTATATGCAGAGGGGGGAGTGGTAACCCTGTCCCTAGTTAGGCATTGGGCTATTCTCCATACAGTATTGTTTTGTGCGTTCAGTGATTTTAATGTGTTGTTCGATTGTTCCGAAATGACTGCTGTGTTGCGTTCGCGCAGTACATTATTCAGCATTCGAAGTTTTAATTGCGCTGACTGATGTCTAGTGTGTTGCCAATGTCTCCTGGCTCGGTTGCGTTGTTTTGTTAAGTGCTGTATATCGACTGGAAGACGTGTGTTAACTTTATGCTGCCGTTGTAGCGTCTGGTCGGTACGCTTCGGAGCAAGCCTTCTAAATTGATTAATACCGGAAGATGATCTGATGATAAATCGTTACAGACCTTAAGCGAGACACGAACGCCGGCCTACCATTCTATAATAATGTCTAGCACATCTGGTGAAGTGGTCATATGGAATGGTACGTATTGTGACTTTGTGGGTTCGTGAAATGAAAAGTCCAATTACACAAACTCAACAATGTTCTCTATTTCTACCGACTTACAGTTTAGCACTTGCCAATTACACAGAATTACGTGCTGCACACAATTACAATTCACCAGTTCGTCCGTTACAATTCACTTGTACTCGCGATTACGTAAACTCCGATGCACATACACAGTTACGTAAATTCTTCCGTTGCACAATCTTCTCGTTCATTAACACGGCGCTCCCTTGCTAGCACGTCACTGACTCACTGTCTGTCTGCAACCCCCTTTTTATAGGAATCTCGCCGTCTCTTCCCGACTTCTCTTGTTCCCACCCGAAAGTTCCAGATGGCCGTGGAAAATGGGGAAGGGGCCGCCCGCGCAAGTGACATTTCCACTACTCTTCCCCCTCAGTTAGTGACAGGGACTAATGGGAGGCGTGGCTCGACCGCCTTTGGTTTCCTCACAGCTGTTGGCCTCATGCCTACCGCTAATTGGGTGACACTGCTCCCTCCTCAAAGCTGGTCGTCCCGAACAGCGCCATCGTAGCGGGCTAGTCGATCCAGGTGTACCACTAACATCTTTCCTCGGGGAACCTTCTGGATGCGGTAGACCACGTCGTTAATCCTCTTCACCACCCGGTACGGTCCTTGCCATGGCTGCTGGAGCTTCGGGCAGCGTCCCTTGGTCCGGGTAGGACGGTACAACCAGACCAGGTCACCTTGCTGGAACCCTTGGCTGTTGGCTTGCCTGTCATACCTGGTCTTCATGCGGTCGCTCGCCTTCTGGATGTTCTGGCGAGCCATCCCGTGCATGTCGTGGAGATGGTCCATCAAGTTCTCCACATACTCGGTCGCTGGCTGTTTCGCTTCCGGAGGGCTTCCAAACGCCAGGTCACAAGGGAGGCGTAACTCTCGGCCGAAAATTAAGCTGGCTGGCCTCATCCCAGTTGTGTCGTGTGTAGACGAGCGATAGGCCAGCAAGAACAGTGGCACCTTGACGTCCCAGTCTCGCTGATGGCTGGCCACGACCTTCCTCAGGTGTTCCTCTAAGTTCTTGATGTACCTTTCGACCATGCCATCTGATTGGGGATGTAGAGGCGTAGTGCGAGTCTTGTTCACCCCATGCCTTTGTAGTGCCTCCTTTATTAGGTTGGACTCAAAGTTGGTACCCTGGTCACTGTGTAGCTCTAACGGCACCCCAAATCGACAGAACACTTGCTCCACGAGGCAGTCTGTGATTCTATTTGCCTCTTGGTTTGGGATGGCATACACCTCCGGCCACTTGGTGAAGTAGTCCACGACCACCATCAGGTACTTGCTGCCTCGGTCGGAAACTGGGAACGGTCCAGCAATGTCAACGGCGATCCGTTCGAATGGCGCTCCGACGTTGTACTGCCGCATGCGACCCCGGCTCCTAGTCTGGGGGCCACGACTCGCCGCGCACACGTGACACTGACGGCACCATCTCTCAGCATCTGCTCGGAGTCTCAGCCAATAGTAGCGCTGCCGTAGTTTGTCAATCGTTCGGTTCGCTCCAAGGTGTCCTCCCGAAGTACCGGCGTGCACCTCCTCCAGGACTTCCGGGACCTTACTCCGGGGAAGTACCAACTGCTCTCTCTGCGTCTTCCCATCGGGTGATTCCCATACCCGGAACAGCACGCCCTCTCTGGACTTCAACGAATCTCATTGGGCCCAGTACGACTTGTAGGTGGCGCTCCTCGGTGCGATGTCCTCCCAGGTTGGTCTCATCCCTGCCTCCACTTCCCTCAAGAGTGGCCCCAAGTCTGCGTCCGCCAGCTGCTCCCTCCTCAGGCCTGCGCTATCCTAGCCTTCAGCTTGCACTGCCACAACTACTCGGACTGCTGCGGCACGCTCCTTCTCTTCCACTCTTGTGCACTGGCCGCACTCTTCTGGACAGGGTCTCCGGGACATGGCGTCTGCGTTACCGTGGCTCTTCCCTCTACGATGTTCCGAGGTGAAGTCGTACTCCTGCAGCCTCTGGACCCAACGTGCTGTCTGGCCGTCCAGGTTCTTAAAGGTCAATAGCCAGGTTAGCGCGGAATGGTCAGTCCTCAGGTGGAATGGCTGACCGTACAGGTACTTGTGGAAGTGCTCCAATGTCTTTACTACCGCCAGTAACTCCCGTCAGGTGACGCAGTAGTTCTTCTCTGCCTTGGATAGCGTCTTGCTGTAATAGGCTATCACCCGCTCATGGCCGTCCTGGATCTTCGATAGGACACCTCCAATGCAATGGTCGCTGGCGTCGGTGTCCACATCCGGTTGTGGGAAACCCAAAATTGCAGCACTGCACAGGGTCTCCTTTAGGTGATGGAAAGCGTTTTCGGCGTCCTCTGTCCACACATAAGGCCGGTGTTCCTCCGTCAGGCGGGTGAGGGGTTTTGCGATGTTGGAGAACCCCTATATGAAGCGGCGGTAATAACTGCACAGCCCCAGGAAACTGCGCAACTCTTTCCTATCCTTTGGGCGAGGCCAATCTCTCACAGCCTGTGTCTTCTCCGGGACTGTGGCCACTCCGGTTGCTGAGACTATGTGGCCCAAGTAGTTAACTTCCTTGCGGAAGAGCTGGCACTTCTTCGCGTTCAGCTTCAAGTTGGTCGCTTGCAGTCTCTGTAGCACCTTATTCAGATTCTCGAGGTGATCTTCAAAAGTTTTCCCGACGATGATGATGTCGTCCAGGAAAAGCAGGCAGGCATCGTAAGTCAGCCCTCTCAACACTGACTCCATAAGGCGCTGGAAGGTAGCTGGTACGTTGCAGAGGCCAAAGGGCATAACCGTGAGCTGCCAGAGCCCTTGGCCCGTCGAGAATGCAGTCTTCTCCTTGTCTCTCGGGTCTAGAGCTACCTGCCAATAGCCCGACTTCAGGTCCAGGGTCGAGAACCACTGTGCACCAGCTAGCGTGTCCAGGGTGTCGTCAATCCGGGGTAAGGGAAAACAGTCCTTCCGGGTGACGGCGTTCAACTTTCTGTAGTCTACGCAGAAGCGCAGCTCGCCGTTCTTCTTTGTCACCAAGACTACAGGGGAACACCAAGGGCTGTCAGACTCTTCAATCACTCCCCTGGATCTCATGTCCTCCAGCATGTCTCGTAGCAGCCCTTGCTTCGCCAGCGGAACGCGTCTATCTGGTTGCCGAATAGGCCGGGCGTCCCCGCTGTCGATGCGGTGAAGCACTTTGTCCGTGCGGCCGTAGTCACTATCACCTTGGATAAATTATGGAGATGTTATTTTATTTAAATATGGTGTAAAATGAGGATTGTTAAAATTTTGAGAAAGTGTGTTTTGAGAAATTATAGAATAGGAATTTTTATATATATATATAATTATGTTGAAGATTTAGGAGATTTAATAGTTGAAATGTGTTTTGGTATAATGTTAATTTGATATTTTTGTTTTAATAAGGTAAAAAAAATTAAATTATAAATAGATGAAATAAATAAATTAAATTGAATTGTTTGGTTTGGTTGTTTGAAGGTTATTGTAATGGTTTAATTTTGAAATATATGAAAGTTATTGAATGTATAATTATTGTTTGTTTAATATGTTTGAATTGTATTGTTATTTTTTGAATTTGAAATTTATATTTTATTTGATATAAAGTAGATTTGAAAAAAAAATATTGATTGTTGTAGAATTAAAAATAATAATTGAATTTGTTTGTTTGTATAAATTGATATATTGTATTTTAATTTGTTTAAAGAATTTGGAGTTAATAATTTGTAAATCCTGTGATTGTTGTAATGTAAATTTTATGAATTATTTTTATATAAGTTTTTGGTTAAATGTTTTGTAAGTTTTTAAGAAGGTTTTTTATCAGTTATAAGTTTTAAATGTACTGGTTACCAGTACATTAAGTATCGGTTTCCGGTATTGTAGTCTTATTTTGTAATTGTAGCTGGTTGCCAGTTATTTGTATACTGGATTCCAGTAAATTTTAATTAGTTAAAGTGTAAATTTTAAAATTGGTAGTTTTTGTATTTGTTTAAAATTTTTTCTTTTTTTTTTTTTAATTTTTGTTTTATTTTATTATCTGAAAAATGATTGTTTAAATTGTATTTTTGTATTTATGTGGTAGTTAATAAATTAGAATTTGGAAATCATGTCCCGGTATAAGAAATTAGGTACCGGGATTAGATTTTCAGATTTTATTTATTTATTTATTTATTTATTTATTTATTTATTTATTTATTTATTTATCACCTTGGCTGAAAACGCGCTGATACCGCCTTATCAGTTGTCGAACCTTCTCCAGCTGTTCTGTGGTCAGGTGGTCGGCCGCCCTCTCCACCAAGCCTTCTAGCCGGGGCCCCAGGTGTTGCTTCGGCGCCGGCTCCTGTGTCTCGTCGATAGCTGTTACGCTCACCACGGGCTCGCACATTCCCAACTCCGTCCCGGCCTGGACGTCGTGTTCGGCGTCCGTAGGATTTAGCAGTCTCACGGGCACCTCCTCTCGGCACGGCAGCAATGCCCTGGCTACGCACAGTCCGTTTACAGGCGTCTTCTGGTCCAGCATCATGTTCCTGGTTCTCTGGCCCTCTAGTCGCGCCGTCACTACCACTTCGCTCCTCGCGGGGACAACCACGTCTTCGTCCAAGACGACCCTACAAATTCCAAGGCGCTCTTCGGGTTGACGGAGTATAACCTCTTCTCCGTTAAGCCGCAGGACCTTCTTGCCGACGTTGACCGTCGCCTCGTGGCTCCTGAGGACATCCAGTCCCAGAATCACCTCCTCAGCCACCTTCGCGACGAACACCCACAGACGCACGGCACTCCGTCCCAAGTTCAGCTCCAGCAGGGCCTCCTTCTCCACAGGCAAGTTGTCGCCCGATGCCGTGACAAGCTGGTATGGTCGGTTTGGCTTCCTTGCCGGCAAACCCTTCGCCACGTCAGGTCTGAGGATGGTCACGGCCGCCCCGGTGTCCACCAGCACGCGGCACGGCTTCCCTCTTACCCAACCGTCCGCGATGAGGCTGTCATCCATACGCCGGTTTACGGCGCGCAGTGTCACTCGAGAGGATGGTGGTGATGGCGCCGACGTGCCCCTCTCCACGACGGCCCTTACTCGTTTTCCGGCTGCTCTTCCTGGTGTGGGCAGTCTCTCTGCAGGTGTCCGGGCTGTCCACACCCCCAACACAGGCCACTAGGTGTTCGCCGGCGTCCCTCAGCTGGTCTTCTGTCTCCGGCGTAGCGGACACTCCTCGTTCTCGACGTCGGGATGGATGTTATTTTGGCTGCCTCCATCCTTAATGCCGCTGTCAGCGCCTCGTGGATGGTTTTATATTCCCCGAGCATTAGGCGCTGACGAATCTCCGTGTCCCGTACCCCGTCGACAAAATTGTAGGCGGCTTCCCGGGATACGAACTCCAGTGGCAGGTCAACCAAGGCCTTGCTAGCCAGCTGCTCGATCGCAATGGCGAACTCCTGCAGCGTCTCCCCCGGCTGCTGTGACCTTGCCTTTAGCTAGCTGCGGTATGCTGCAGCTAAGCGGTGGTTCCCGAAGCGATCCTCAAGGGCTTCCCAGATGTCCTTAGGCGCCGCCGTCGTCTGCACCGCGTTTAGGACTTCTGCGGCTCTTCCCTGGAGGCTGGCTATTAACTGTGTGGCCTCCTCCTCCAGTGACCATCCGTTGTGCCTGGCCACTGTGTCGAACTGGCGGCGGAAGACCTCAAACGTTGACGCGCCGTCATACTTGGGAGGTTTGACGCGCGGCGATGTTATGTCGCGTCCCGGTGCGTCGGCCTTCAAATCCTTCAACCTCCTGCCGACGACGTCCTCCACCATGGCGCTCAGGGACTTGGCGCTGTTGTCGGCCTTTCCTTCCAGCTCATTAACGCGGCTCGCCAGGTCTTCGACGCGCTCGCCTAACTCTGTGACGTCCTCTTTTACGCCGGCCAACTGTTCTTCAAACTTTGGGGCGAGAGCCTCGTTCGCCGCCTTCATTTCCGTGGCCAGACTGCCGTTCGCTGCTCTCATTTCTGTGGTTAACTCGGCCTTCATTTCTTCCATCTTCTCGGTGATGTTGTCGTTAGCCGTCTTCATTAGTTTCAGTTCCGCGGCCAGGTTGTTATTTGTAGTCTCCAGCTTCGCGGCCAGGCTGTTATTTGCTGCTTCCGTCTTCTCTGTTAATTCGGCCTTCATTTCCATTATCCTCTCCAAAATTTTTTCCAATGCCGCGTCCATGGTTGTAATGTTCGGTGATGTTATCATCCCACTTCTGACACCAGTGTGACTTTGTGGGTTCGTGAAATGAGAAGTCCAATTACACAAACTCAACAATGTTCTTTAATTCTACCGACTTACAGTTTAGCACTTGCCAATTACACAGAATTACGTGCTGCACACAATTACAATTCACCAGTTCGTCCGTTACAATTCACTTGTACTCGCGATTACGTAAACTCCGATGCACATACACAGTTACGTAAAGTCCTCCGTTGCACAATCTTCTCGTTCATTAACACGGCGCTCCCTTGCTAGCACGTCACTGACTCACTGTCTGTCTGCAACCCCCTTTTTATAGGAATCTCGCCGTCTCTTCCCGACTTCTCTAGTTCCCACCCGAAAGTTCCAGATGACCGTGGAAAAGGGGGAAGGGGCGCCCGCGCAAGTGACATTTCCACTACTCTTCCCCCTCAGTTAGTGACAGGGACTAATGGGAGGCGTGGCTCGGCCGCCTTTGGTTTCCTCGCAGCTGTTGGCCTCATGCCTACCGCTAATTGGGTGACATACGTTGTCTCTGTGGGAGCGTGTATAATATAAGCTGATACGTTTTCATTTCTCAAGAGTGTGTTTCCAGCGCTGTTTGTTGTCTTTGAGTTCCACAATGGGTGTTTAGCATTTAGATCGCCTCCATTGATTATACTGTGTTGTATTTGCAGAAGTGTATTAATATCAACAGTTATTATGTCACCCGGCGGATTGTAGGCAGAAATTATAATTACGTTTTTCTGTTAATTGTTGTGGCAACCGCACTCTCCTCCAGTCTCTGGAGGTGTGGTAGTTGTATTTGGTGGTGGGCGGTGTCTTTATGGACGGCTATAGCTGTTTCTCCCCACCCGTCTTTCGCGATCATTTCTGTACAAGTAATACCCTGGTAGGTTTAATGTGTCCCGTGGGCTTAAGTGTGCTTCTTGTATGAGCACTATTTGTACCTTGTGTTGGGCAAGGATGTCTAGTAGTTCAGGTTTACGCTGTCTTAGTCCATGGGCATTCCAGGTCATCAGTCTGGCGCTGGAATTACCATCCATCTGTGTTCAGCAGTAAACGGAAA
Organism: Mantis religiosa; assembly: GCA_030765055.1. Taxonomy (NCBI): domain Eukaryota; kingdom Metazoa; phylum Arthropoda; class Insecta; order Mantodea; family Mantidae; genus Mantis; species Mantis religiosa. The sequence goes on from CM060950.1 coordinate 90,693,727, forward strand.
TACTGTGAGAACAGCTGCATGGTAGTTTCCTTGTCGTAAGGTCTCTGTTGCAGCATCTCCAGCCCTAGGAAGCACATTTCAATATTGAATTGCCATTCTGGGCTGCCCATCCTCAGTCTCACTCTCGGGAAGGACTGTCTGGTATCCTCCCGTTTGTCTTGTTTTGGGGCTGCAGTATTATGATGGTTGGCCTTAGCACCCAATGTCGCCCTGGGAGGGGGCACGCTGGCTCCGGCATGAGCCGGGTTGGTAGTGAGGCCGACTTTAGTGGCTGGAGGTCCCTGCCTTCTCCCAGTGTTATCCTGTGTCCTGGAGTCCGGGGTCCGCAGCGCAGCTAAGTGTCGCTGGTACATGGCGCAGCCACGAAATCGTGCACCGTGCCCCCGCGAGCCACAGAGTAGGCACTTTCGCTGCTCTAGCGGTACGCCACATGTCTGGGAGCCATGTCCGCACCCGCACTTCAAGCAGGCGGCTGCCGCCATGCAGTTGAAAGCCAAGTGACTCAACCTTTGGCATTTGCCGCACTGCTTCGGAAACCGGGGCGGGCAGTATTCCTCTATTGTCACTCGTGAGTATAGTATCGTTGTCGTTTGTAGCAGACGGTAATAGTCTTCCTGAGTCTTCAGTTCAACAAGATAGTGGGGGAGGGGTGTCCTGTTCTTGTTGAACTGACGCAGTTGTGCAATCCGCGCCACTGAAATTCTGGAGGCCTCCAGTTCTCTCTGAATTTCATGCTCGGCACCGTTCATAAAGAGGCGTTTAATCACCGCCCTATGGTTTTTTAAATGGCCTGGTGCCACAACATGGAAGTCCATGTTAGATTTGCGCAGATAGTCACACATGCGCTTGTAGTCTGTGGGGTTTCTGGTCCGGATTTCAAAGTCGTGAGTAAGGGAGGCCCTTCGCACCTCAATGTCAGTGATGCCTGTTAGTCTTGTGAAGTTGTTCCGCGCGCAGCCTTTATAACTTCATGTCCACCTGACAGTGAATAGAGACGTTAAGATGAGGAGCTTGAATAAACTTTTCCATTTATTTTAAAGTAAACTTTATTTCAACTTTTTATTTATTAAAAAATTAAAATGACAGCTCATTTGGCGTGTCCGGAGCCCCTGGACCCCCCTTAAATACGTCCCTGGTGCTTATGCAAGGAGAAAAAGTCATACATACGACCAGCTTAACATTCGCTAGGACTAATACGTTACCCCGGCTTTAGGTAGAAGTAATGACTGGCTTCATCCCGACTTTTGGAATAACAAGTGATGTGAATAGTAAGAGAGTGATTCGTAATATGAACCTTGAAGTTCATGAACTCATGCAAATAGGCCGTGCTCGTGTTACATACAAATTTCGATAGTAGGTATTATTGGAGTTCTGAGCAACTTTCAACTCTGTACGTCCAAAATAATTAGTAACAATACACAAACAGGTATGACTGGACGACATTATGGTCGCCTTATATAAAGTACATAGAATAAACTTTTGAAACAATAGTTTCGTGTCAGTGCAACACATCAATTTTTAAGTTATGCTGCTTATCGGATTAAGGGCACCTCAAAACACGTATTATGGTGACATGTATGTATAGAATTTGTTGCTGAAATGGCATATTTCTTCTACTTTCTATAAGAATATACTAGAAAACGCTACAAAAATGTGGTATGTGTACGCACATGGTTTTCTCTATTTACTCACACAGATATTACCCTTACGATGGTTTATTCCACTGTTTACTTCATGTTTATTAAGATAAACATTTGCAGATACTGTTTATTGAATATTTCGTTGTAGGTAGAATGGAATTAGGGAAATACACCACACTTAAGGACAGCAAGAGCCAGTCACTATTAGTATGACAAGGGGAGAAGAAGTAAAAACAATGATTTCATTTTTACTAAAGCATAAGTATTGGCGAATCTAACAAGTAATATCTCAGAAATTGTTAACTCCACAAGAAAACGAGGAGAAGAAAAGTTATTCGACATAATTTAAAATATGCCTATTTTTGGTGTAGTAACATTTTGCCTATCTTCTGCAGTTTACCAGTTATGCAAAAGTCACTTAGGCTATGCCAACGATAATCAAGGTATTTCATTTGTCACGAATATATTTTATGCTTAAGATATTTTAATCAGAATCTTTAGAACCCTTTTTGAGAAAATAAAAGATTCCTAAAAACATTCCGTGATGAGAAAAGGCATTTCCTTGAAAATCTTCGGACAGTAAAAATTTTTCTTCGTTTTTTAGTTGTGCAATTTACAGAGACGCGCCCGTACACATATACAGGGGATCTCAAAACATGTAGATATTTACGGAGAAATACCGGTATCGGCTTTTTGGGCGATTGGACTGCTTTTTCTGACTACCACGTATAAATAAATGTACGTGTTAGAGGAAGTAAAAGGAATTTCTGCTTAAGAAAGTATTAATTTGGGAAACCCAAATGTGCCATGGCATCTTTATGTTAAAATGTTCACTTCCAGCAAATAGTAATGAATACTGCGAATATTTTTCTATTTTCACACTGAGGATGTTTTAAATAAGATTAGTTTGTAAACAAACTGCAATAACTTTATTAAATATTGTCAAAATATGTAGGGAAACGTAAATGCTAACGTTAACAGAATGCTTCAAGGATTTATATAACTCATGTTACAAAATAAGGTTATCCAGCATTTAGTAGTTACGAGAAAAACGATCAATGATTTCAATCAAATGACTATCACAGACAATATAGTATCCATAACAAGCAGTTGAGAAAACAAAGATATTGGTGGGTTTCACAGGAATCATCTCCAAATTACTCGTCAGTATATATTTCTTTTGGAGATATTATAAGTACTGCAAAATACAGGCGAAAAGAAGTAGGAAGGTATAATATAGTAAAAACAAACGTATAAAAGAAATTCAAATAGACATGGATTACTACGATTCTGAAACAGCAAGGTATTGTGAAGATGCTGCACAGTGGCAGGAGACCTCAACACGCTAGGACAAGGAAAAGGAAAGAATCAAAAAAGAGAAAGGGATAGCAGCACCTCCAGAATGTTGCGCCGAGTGTCAACAAATGGAAAGAGGGAATCACAGCTTGGGAGATATCGTAAGGAAATATGGTCCTGGACCTTCGTCATTGTCAATTGAAGAGGTGTCATGGCGTGAAGTGTTTAAGTGCATGATGGAAACATGACAGATAACTCGCCAAGAGATGAAGAAATTACAAGACGCAGGCGTTACGATCTCTGAGCCCTTACGGCTAGAAGATCTTGAGGAGCCTTTGACCTCTGACTGGTCTGCTCCAGAGCACATAACTGTCAGGAGATCAAATGCTGAAATTGACCAAAAGAACAAAGAAATTCTTGAAAAATACGACGAGTACTACATACGAATGAAATATAAATTTTGTGAGTGGATCTAAGTGTTTCTCGACAAATATACAATGCCAACAGAAGCAGATATCAACATTAAAATGTTATTCCGGTTCAGTAGTGCATCAAATTTTGACAATTTATTGACAAAGTTATTTAAAAAGTATATATGTAATACAACACCAATAGAAGAAAATATAAAAATTATATGTTTTCTAGGACAGCAGTACATCAAATGTTGATAAGGTATCAATAAAATTATGTAAAAATATAACTTATATTCCCTGAATAAGAGAATGAAATAACCTGACACAATTTTAATTGTACTCATTGTCTTTCCTACTAAAAAAACATTGATTTTGTCAAAGAGTACAATTTATGTTAAATAAATTTTGTTACGGTGTTAAACAATTTCCAGATATTCTGCGTTTGAATTTTAAAACAGTCATTCACTTCTCAAGAATAAATAGTAATAATAGCCATAATAGTATTCTTGCTTCCTTCGTTTGTTACTCCCACTTTCCCTAGCCTCCTTCTGATGTCCATGCAAAGGGAGTAGAATGTCAGGCAATACATAGTAACTAGCATTTGACAACTGCTTTATCTTAATGTATTCCTTGTGTACCTATATCGAAATATGTAGATGAATAAAAGAAGTTTATCTGTATCAACATTAAATCATGAGTAGGTAGAAGAAGATTTTGAAGAATGCTTTGTACAGGGGTGAACAGAACAGGCACGTGACCACAACAATGTATACTCTATAATGCGTTTATTATTACATAATAGTATTATGCTTTTTATCTTCTTTAAATTTATATCCGCCAATGTTAAGGCATATCAGACGATGAATAAAATGGGTGAAATGATGCTCAAATGAGTCCAGGGTCCATAGAACTTAGATAAGGGAAAACCTTGAAAAAATTCCTTTCTTGGAAGTGTTGAAAACAGTGTTGAAAACAGTGTTGTTATGATAAATTAACTTTAAAGAGAGTCGATTAAAGACACTAGACAACACTTACTTTTATATTTTTCCGGAACATGTTTCTGAGGCTTTGCCTCTATCATCGGCCGGCTCTCGACTGGTTCTCGTTGGTGTAGCTGACGATATTTTGTCACAGGTCTCCTCTGGTGGCGGTTCAAGGAACTTGCTGAACAAATCTTTCTGGGGGATGTCGAAATTGAATACTTTGTTCCTATTTTTTGAAATGAAGATTTGTTCCCATGTGGATAGTTCTTGTTTTTGTGATGTATGTTTTAGTAGTTTTGGTTCTGGATTTATGTTGTGGTTTTTTTCCCAAAAATGTGTGGCAACTGCTGATTTCTCTAATTGTTTATATTTTATGTTTCTAAAGTGTTCCTTTGCTCTTGTTTCTAAATGTCCTTTTGTTTTTCCAATATAAATTTGACTACAGTCATTGCATTCAATTTGATATATACAAGATTTTTTGTTAGATGGAGTGGCATCTTTGATGTTTGAGCAAATTAGATTTTTTAAGGAGAAATGGTTGACTGGTGCTAGTTGAATGTTTTGTTTTTTGAAGACTTTTTGAAGTCCTGAAGTTCCTTGAACCGCCACCAGAGGAGACCTGTGACAACTACACCAGCAAGAACCAGTCGAGAGCCGGCCGATGATAGAGGCAAAGCCTCAGAAACATGTCCCGAAAAATTTAAAAGTAAGTGTTGTCTAGTGTCTTTAATCGACTCTCTTTAAAGTTAACCTTGAAAAAACCGTATCCGGGCAATTCACTCTGGCCGAAATTCGAACTTGGGACCTTCTGAACATGAGGCAGAGGTGCTACTATCTATGCTACTGAGGTGGGCGTATTATAGTTTGATGACTGTGCTGTTTTCCTCTAGTAGGAAAGATACAGTAAAATAATATGCAATCAGGGTTTACATTTTCAGCTGTGGAGATGAGAGTAAACTCTGAATCCCACTGTGTGAAAATTGTTGCTTTGTTCCGACTTTTTGCAACACTTTTTTTTTTCAGTGTGCTTTATAATGGTTGTGTTGTTGAAGCAGATCATCATTACAGGGTCAACGCACAAACACAGTGACAATTTGCAACAGCAGTGTTGTGTGTTGCTGGTAGGACCAACACCTTCAAGTGGTGTTACTACATTGGCTCTAAAATTCTAAACCCTTCGTTGTGGTAATTTGTCGGCAAATTCAAACCAATAATATTTAAGATCTTAGAAATTGTTATTGACACACAATGATTTTGTTCATATATTTCATGTTTTAATGATATCTGAAGTGCTTTGTGTAGTGTTTACCTCTTATGCCTTGCCAGTTGTTTCCAAGATATATTCAGTAAGAGCTAAAATTTAAGATATACATATCAATTGTCCTGTAAGCAATTCAGTAGCTTAATCAATATTCAGAAAAAGTTAAAATTTAAGATATATATTTCAACTGTCTTGTAAAGAATTCAGTAGCTTAATCAAAATCATCAGGATCATTTAAAAAAAGTAAGCATATTATGAAAAGGGTAAATTGTTTTAGGAGGATTTCTCTGATATCTTCATGTTGCACTTTTAAATACTGCTGAACTAAAATGAGCAAGTTTGGTGACTAACCAGCTTTTGTTTTACTTTTTCTTCTAGCTACTTAAAATAAGCAGAGGAAGTATTGAATTCCACCCAAGATTTCTTTGGAAACACATGCTTTAAGACTCTCAGAATTAAACGAAAGCACTTTTAATAAAAGTTCCTCTTGCGGGTGTGTGTGTGTGTGTGTGTGTGGGTGTGTGGGTGTGTGGGTGTGTGTGTGTGTGTGTGTGTGCGTGTGTGCGTGTGTGCGTGCGTGCGTGTGTGCGTGCGTGCGTGGGTGCGTGCGTGCGTGTGTGAGTGCGTGCGTGCGTGCGTGCGTGCGTGCGTGCGTGTGTGTGTGTGTGTGTGTGTGTGTGTGTGTGTGTGTGTGTGTGTGTGTGTGTGTGTGTGTGTGTGTGTGTGAAATGTCAATTAAATACCAAATACGTATGTTACAAAATGTCAGCATCTTCCAAGGATGGGGCTTAAAGATCTTTAAGCCTAACTACACTTAGAACTAACATAAGTTTGTGCTTCATTGTATCTTAGTCCTTACACATTGAAAAACACTTAGAATATTTTTTTGTTATCTTTTATTTTCTTATAAGTGGTTCTTATGATTTTGAATAATAACATAAGCTTGGTATTTGCATGACAAGTAAATTATACATGATGAATTTTCTGGAAATAGACCTTGATGTTCTTTTATTCTGAATAAATATTTTATAACTTGTAAACCTTAAGACATAAACAAGAATTTACCATTATGTTGTTAAATCACACAATTTATGGCAAATAGAACATTTTGTTGTGTTAACCATTTCTGAAGTGCTCTTAATTATAAGTTTGAATTGTGAAATATTTAGTGATCTTGGGGCTGCAAAAATATAATTTGTTTTTCTTGCAGTTATACAGAAAATGGAATTTTAAAGTCAAGAGGGCATCATCTATGAGCAGTAGCATAAGTGGCATATAGAAAATAGTTAAAGACGAATATCCAATCATTATTATCCTCACTGAATTATCCTTGGAATTGCCAAGGCATCCTCAATAAACAGCCATTTTTTTACACTTATCTAGAATTGATGCATAAACCTTTCATAGAGAATACAAATGCTGTACAAAATAATGAGAAAAATATTACCTATAATCTGTTTTCTGTTAGCTTAAAGTAAAGTATTACTCGACATTATGCAACGAGCTCCGCCTATTAGTACGCCATTGGTTATATGTAACATCTGCGCATGCACACCTAAAGAGCAATGATGTCACCAGAATTTAACAGCCATCTTTGTTGTTACTCAACCAGGGCATTTTTGAACCTTTGAGAGTCATTGTACTTACTGTAATTACTTTATATTGTTAGTTCTATATTATAACAACTAGAATGGTTTATTTGCAAGCCATATACATATCTCAGACACTTATGTCCCCTTAAGTAGAATTACCGAACATTCGTCTATCAGGATAAGGGAAAACCCCAGTAAAACCTTATCCAGGTAACTCACCCTGACCGAGATTCGAAATCGGGACCTCTTGAATGTGAGGCAGGCATGCTGCCATCCACGCCACCAAGGTAGGCATGTCCCCTTAAGGAGACATTTAAGTGCGACTCATGCTAGAACCTATAAACCTTGAAAACAACACACCATTGCGCAGTTCAGGTAAGCATGGACAAATTTTGCAATCAAATTATTGGCCATGTCTGGTGGTACTTATCAATGTGAACAACTGCATGGTATTTTGACACTGAACAAGAGACTGCTACGCAGTAGCATTTGGGATGAACATCTTCCATGTGTTCTAAGTTTATCTAGTTTGTTGCCGAATATTGAAACACTAATATTTAAAATGAAACCAGCAAGGACGAATCATGCAAATTAAGGGTGTATCATTATAACTTGATCACCATTTAACAATTTCAATGCACTTTTACATAGATTGTCATGTTTAGCTTTAAGAATGCAGTATAGAACATTTTTTTGTATAATACAACAAATGTAATAAACATGTTAATTCTACGGAACTGCTTTTGTCAGCTTAAGGCTTGACTCAGGTCATTAATATGATGACGCAGTGGTTTCTCACACAATGCCATATGAGCTATCTAACTTTGTCGCTAGGTCCTTCACTCATATTCTCTAGAGTCATTTACCATCCTTGTACTTTCCTGGCCAACTCTTGAATTCAGAAGTGTGTATTTGATTATGTTGCAAGAGAGCTTCATGCAAACACGAATGACTGCCATTATGTCATACATCACCTTTTCACCTGCCAGTTAAAAGGAAAGGAGAAGGGGTGATTGATTATAGGGTGAAACATTTCACACTTCGGGTGCTCATCTTGCCAGTCCTGATAGCTCATCAGTTGCAGGTACATGCAGGTACATATCTAGACTTTTTAACAACCTTCACATCACAGAGAATGCAACAAAACAGCAGGGAGAAGCAAAGTTTCGTAAATTCTGTAAACATACAAAAGTACTAGATTGCTTCATATTCTGTTTATCTTGAGCTAAGGGCAGATCTGTCACTTTAATCTTTATATTTATTCTACAAAGAGAACAGTGAGTTAATAGTAACTATGATACAGACTCCTAATAATAATGGTAATAATAAACATGACAATAAGAATTTAAATAACAATACACTAGAAATAAAAGAGGGCGAACAAGTGGGACTGAAACATCTGAGCCTCATACGAGGTCCGTTCAAAATGTATCACAATTTTTTTTTCTTTTCAAAATTGTTGTTTGTTGATTACTGTAATATTGGAGATGGATCTTAACAAATGCTTCCATTTCATCATGAAATCTTGGAATGTTTTCTTGCATTTATGCAACTGCACTAGCTGGTAGCAGTCATTAGTGTGATTGGTTTTATCCCTTTCTATGACAGCACTGTAGAACAGCATTGTATACAGTAAGCTTACATGGCTTGACATTTCGTGAGACTCAAACTAACGCCCTTGTCAATTTTGCATGGCACTAATAAGATTTCACATAAAAAGGCAGTGCAAACAGTTTACAACTAATATGTATTGTTCACTTCATAATTTTGTGGAATGCTTTTAATAAACAAAAACAGAACTGTTAGCTTCCGTATCAAAATAAAAAATATGACAATACTTTTTAATAAAAATACAGCTATAGATTATTGTTACTCATTTGCTTACAAGTGTTACTCCTAAGATTACTATTGCCAACAAGTGTTCATATTACAAATGTGATTAAAAGGTTTGTAATTTATTGCTGGTGTAGTAAAGTATACACTGAAACCATAGCTAAACAACTCACTTTTATAGGCAGAGAATGCCTACAAAAATTGAATCAATCAAAACCAAAATAAAGATGTAAGGAGGTATTGATCAAGTAGGTGCACTTGCATGCTTTTTTCCATCTGCATTCTGTTGGTGAGGAATAAGTATAGTAGGATTACTAAACTGTTGCCAGAAATTGCATACTACACATTTTTCACTAGTCAGTATTTTAGAATCTAATTGGAATTAGACTTAGCAACAATTTTATGGTGTAAAATTCTTAATGAATAGGGCTAGGAAGATGAGGACCTATAAATCGTCTAAAAAGGGGCTTTAAAATGAGACAATATATCCACAAAAAAGACCTAAAATTTGGAAAAGATGTTGTCAATAATTTTCACCTACAAATTAATAAATGAATTTTTAATTCATATTTAATCAATAAGATTTAAGGTATAACATTCAATATGTGTTTGGAGGAATTTAGTAACTGTGACGTCAAAATTAATCTCAGAAGCTATTTGTAGTTGGTTTATTAATACTTGTCACTTACTTGTTTATATTAATGAGAGACTAGTTTTAAAGGCATTGGCCTCCATTTTCAATCTCTTTCCACCATGCAAGTTGGAAAGAGATCGAAAATGGAGGCCAATGCCTTTGAAACTAGTCTCTCATTAATATAAACAAGTAAGTGGCGTTGCAGTATATCACAGCAGTTATCTATAAATTCTAAGGTGTAAAGGACCATCTGTTTTCTGACACAATTCTGTAAAAAATTAGAAAACTTCTGCCCACATCAACAGATGTGATTGGTGCATACTTGATGCAAATGGAGGGGAGAAAAATAATGAGATATTTAGAATGGGTTTACTAGATTCTTTGAAGTACTAATGACTTGAATATAATAGAAAGGGTCCTCTCACCTGTTTCCTGGTACAGCTACTCTCATAGTGTATATGAGTTAAAAGAAATTAGAATCTACACTAGGCTCTGTTGAACAGGAAAAATATAGTCACAGGAAATTAAAGCTAAAAATAAAGTTAAACAAAACAAACATTTTATAAAAAAAGCATTTTAATTAAAAACAATAGGTAAAAAGGCATAAAGGACAAATAAAAGCCATCAAAAAGGAACTTTGTATTAAAAAGAAGCTTAAAGAGCAAAAAAAGACAAACGAAATCCTCCATTTTCTGGCATATAGCAACCCATGGTTAACATACATTATGTTGGGCCTCATCTTCAGAAACTGGAGGAAAAAAAAGGACTTCCTCAACTTCCTAGCCCTGTAATGAAAACTCAGTGGATGCCAATATATCATTTTTGACCAAATGTGGATTTATCTGGACTTTCATGTTTGTTACAGAATTATTTTCTATACTTTATGATTAGTAGCCTTACATACTTCTCAATATATATGATTCTTTCTACCCTTTGGGATTAATTTGTGGAGGATTAATTACCTACGGAGCCTCATCCCAAAAATATTTACATCTAACTGATGATAACTTGTCTACTCGACCATTCGCAATATTTAACATTGTATTTTATATCTTGACACTAATATATCTTGCATCATCTGTGCTGGTCCATACTACCAAACCCATGTGGCTATCAGAAAGAATATGAAATGCCGAGTTGTTTGTACCAACCTATCACATACACACAGCAGGTCAGTGTATGTATTCAGTGTTCAGATGCAATCGTATCATATATATATATATATCACGTCAGTGGCACATGTGTACACACTGATCACAGTTCAGAAATTTAGTTATATTAGCATACACTTACTGTAGTTACAGAAGCTATAACAAAAGTGCAGCACGTTTTCTGTTAATGCCAGAGTTTTGCAATTCTGAAAATTAAAAGAATTGATGACTATTAGGAAAATGTGAATTACAGAAACAAGAAGCACAGTGGATGATATTTATATGATAAGAATGACACTGGCAATGAGACCTGAAATCAACTTTTTAGAAATTATTCCTTCTGTTTAGATTGAGCACATTAGAAAGTAAATTACTTCAACATCCACATCCCATTGTTTTATAAGTGATTTAATAACAAATGTGTAGTGAATAATTTAGTTGGTTTTCTTTTTTCTTTCAATTATGGAAATAGCAGAAGGTGGAGAATGGTGTTTATTTCTTACAAAAATATTAAAACAAATAATTACATAGGTACACATTTAATGCATTACCATCATTAAGGTAACTTTCATCTTATGTACCCTTGCTGCATATAATAACAATAATCATCTAACCCTTCATAACAGACACACACAGCTTCCAAATTCTCCATCTATGTTGCATTATCTACTGTACACATAGATACAAATATTTCACTGTTCTAGTAAACAGATAACTGGCAAATCAAACACCACACAAAACACTTAAGACATCATTAAAACATGAAATTTATGGAGAAAAACATAATGTGGCAACAACCATTTCCAAGATGTTGCTTATTATCAGTTTGAAGTTGCCAAGAGTTTTTTACAATGAAGGGTTTGGAATGTGAAAACCAACATGTAGCGAACTATGCGAAGGATTAATATAGATAGTGATGATCCCACCAGCAACACAGAACACTGCTGTTGCACATTGTCACTGCATATGCGAGATGACTCTTTCCTCATACAACCATTATATAGCACAATGGATGAAAAGTTTTGCAGAAAGCTGCAACAAAGCAACAAGTTTCACACAGAGGCATTTACAGTTTACTCTCATCTCCACAACCGAACATGTTAAATGTTTACAAATGATTTTAGTGTCTTTCATACTAGAGGAAGAGAGCACAGTCATCAAACTATAATACACTTGCCTCGGTAGCATAGGTGGTAGCATGTCTGCCTCATTTTAAAATTCAATCACAGAATATCTCGAAAATGTGTAACACCACAACAGAATGTTATTTAACAGTAATTGTGTACTTTGACCAAATCAATAGTTTTTTAAGTATGAAAGACAATGAGTTCAATAAAAATTGTGTCGTGTTCTCATTCTTTTATTATATATTTACATATTTTTATAAATCGTCAATATTTGATACACTATTGTCTTAGAATACCATTTAATTTTGATATATGCTTCAATTGCAATTGTATATCTGTTGAAAAAGCAGTCACACATATACATAAATTTTATTTCTGTCGTGTTTTAATAATTATATTTTTTAAGAATCTCCTTATTCTTCTGTTCAATTTTAGCAATTCTTCTCCTAGTAGATTTATAGCCTGGAGAAAGGCAAACAGACGAGGAGGGTCTCTCAACATCTTCTACGTCAAACGACTCCAACATCGAAACAGCAGGTTCTTCTAATTCCTTCATCGCTTGACGAATTATGGCCATGGTTTCCAGTGTGTTCTTGTAATCCAACTCCAACGGAATCTCTGCAGCGGTTACTAACGAATCGCTGTCCATACGAACCCTTTCTGGCCCTGCCAAGCGTCCACAATATTTACAATATTCACGGCGAGCTGTGTCCCTCATGTTTGTTCTGATTCGTTGTTCGTTCTCCAGACGGTTTGCCCTGTCCTGACGATTTGCAGTACGTTTTCGATATTTAGCTATATCAGGAAAGTTAAAATCCATTTTGATTTTAATTCGTTTTATAACTTTTCTTTGCTATATTCTTATTTACTGCTTTTCTCGCCTTGTATCTAATGTTCTAGAAGGCGGATAATTTTGCAGTACTTATATCTCGAAGAGAAATCTTATATAAACTGGTAATTTGGAGAGGATAGATTAAAATCTCACTAATAGTTTTGTTTTCTCAACTGGTTGGTATGGATACTATATTCTCTGTGATAGTCATTTGTTTGAATTCAGTGATGTTTTTCTCGTAGCTACTAAATGCTTGATAACCTTATTCTGTAACACGAGTTATATAAATCCTTGAAGCATTCTGTTAACGTTAGCATTTACGTTGCCCTACCTATTTTTTGACAATATTTAATAAAAGCATTGCAATTTGTTTACAAACTAATCTTCTTTAAAACATATCAAGTGTGAAACTAGAAAACGATTCGCAGTGTTTATTACTATTTGCTGGAAGTGAACATTTTAATATAAAGATGCCATGGCACATTTGGGTTTCCTAAATTAATACTTTCTTAAGCAGAAATTCCTTTTGCTTCTTCTACCATGTGCATATATACGTTGTAGATAGACAAGGTAGTGTATTCGCCGGAATTTCACAGTAAATATCTACATGTTTTGAGACCCGCTGAATAAAAAAGAAAAGGAAATTAAAATTTCTGTATATGTTCCGGGCGCGTCTCTGTAAACTGAATAACTAAAACGGAAAGTTGAATAAGTAATAAACTTTTATTTAAATTTCCCATCTTCTAAGGATGCGATCCGAAGATTTTCAAAGAAATCACCTTTCTCATCATGGAGCGTATATAGAAATATTTTCTTAACCCATGGCGCGACAGCCCTTAGATGGCCAAGGCCTACCAACCCGACTGCCGGCCTTACGCCCACTTACGCACGGCAGAGGTGCACGATCATCCAACCGATACGGGGAGGAGATGTGGTCAGCATCTCGGCATCCCCCAGCCGGAATGTTGATTTTCTTGACCAGGGTCGCTTACCTAACGTAAGCTCCGCACTTTCCTCACGATGCTGAGTGGGCACCGGTCTTATACCCAGGACCTAAAATCCCCACCACATGGGTGCGATCGAACCTGGGCCGCTTTCCGTGGCCAGGGACCAAGGCATGCTGCCTTAGCCCACTAGGCCACGGCCCAGTACTTTATTTTCTTAAACACGGTTATAAATATTTTGATTAAAATAATTTAAGTGTAAAATATATTCATGACAAATAAAATACCTTGAGTATCGTTGGCATAGTCTAAGTGACCTTTGTATAAGACACATAAGTGACTTTTCACGTGAGCACTGTAATGAACATCATTACATGTATGCGTGTACGTATATTTGTAATTACTCAGAAATGAAATGTAAACGTTTGACATGATGTAATAAATTAATTACTTGGAGGAAGCCAAGGTGTTTCTAAATTCGAGAGAGAGCAAACAGTACATTTCCTGCTGATTTGTAGGATGGTACATCGGCAGAACGTAAGTTGTCATGTTATTGTTTATTTATGGATGGTTCGTAATGTCTATTTATTCTAGAGCATTCAAAGCAGTATTATTCAGTTGTTCCCCCGGATAAAAACCAGGGAAGTGTGTATCAGCTGGATCAGTTTGCAATTGAAATAAGAAACGAGATAATCCGAGGTAATCCAGGAATCAAGACAGTGCAGAGAGCTGGGTCCCTACATTTTACTTAGATGGAAACCTCCCCCGGTAGGCCAGGGCAATGCACATCCCCCCCTCACTGTGGTTCGAAAGCTGTCCCAGCAGCCGGTTCGGAGATCGACAATCGACCTACCGGAGGAGGAAGTGGTTCACTCAGAGCATAACATCCTGCTACACCCGCCGACACTGAAAGAGATCACCAGATGAGATATGATGTGAAATGATAATGTAGGGACAGGAAATTCGGGGGATGTAATTAACCTACCCAGCATTCGCCTGACGACCCGGGAAACTTCCCGAAAATATCCTTGGGTCAGGGAGATCGGCTAAGGGAATCGAACCTGGGCCTCCCAAATGTGGGCCATAGAAGAAATCGCCTGAGCAGTTCCGCTCGGTTTATCCAATGTTAGTATGACATATATAAAAAGTGCTTTATCATCGTGAAGAAGAAGGAAAGAAAGGACTTGTTCTCCAACTCCGACAAAACATTTGTTGCTGCACATGCAAAGCACCACTGGATCGATAAGACCACCACGTGACTATAAACAGAATCCACCGGTTTAGTTGGCTGTGTTTACCTGCTTCTTGAAAGTAGTGGGAACGATTAGGGATGGTAAATTAACACATGTGGTCCTTCCTTCTCGACCCTGAGTATCGTTTTGCACACTAATTCCTTGTGTCCCTTAAAGAGACATTGAACATTTTAGCAGCATATTGTAGAGAGAAACACAGTTACACAGCACCGCCTGGTGAACACAATAACTAACCGTGTCTCTCTCACTCGTCAACCTAAGACGCCTTAAAAGATATAATTCAAACGAAGCAAAAGGATCGCTCATTCATTGCTCTCTATAGTCCTAACGATCAAAGGGATGAGTACGATGTGTACAGAGATATTGTTCTGGTGTATTTCCATTGAAATCCTGCGGTCGAATTTTTGGGTGGAATGCAATACCTCACCTAATTACTGTAAGTACGCACTAGAGAATGTAAAAACTGCTACGG
This sequence comes from Mantis religiosa, assembly GCA_030765055.1. Taxonomy (NCBI): domain Eukaryota; kingdom Metazoa; phylum Arthropoda; class Insecta; order Mantodea; family Mantidae; genus Mantis; species Mantis religiosa. The sequence continues at coordinate 90,709,158 of CM060950.1, forward strand.
GTAGTTTCAGAGAAGTCAAATAAATTTTGTTGAATAAACTGGCAATGTAAGGTGTGAAAAGTATTCTCTCAAAGATAAATACTATGTAACATAAATAGAAAACAGTCTAAGATCTTTTCGGTTCTTTACACTGTTCTTGTCTGCTAACACGTAGTGCACACACCAAATTCAAGTTTGGAACCGCTTTTCGTCTCTTGGAGAACAGTTGATAATCACTAGGGGCTAAGTCTGGACTGTAGGGGGGATGGGTGAGGATGTCCCATCCCAAGTGGGCCAGGAGATCAGCCGAGCATTTTGGGGACCCACCTCACACACACTTTGCGGTAATGCAAATGTTCGGTCAAAATTTTGTCAATCGTAGTCTTACTGACTTCAGGGATCAGTTCGAACAGCTCTCACACGCCGATCTTTAGGCATTACTTGCTCTATCTATGATATCTCCCAGTTTGGAAGATATCATAAGGAAATATGGCCCCGGACCTTCGTCATTGTCAATTGAAGAGGTGTCATGGCGTGAAGTGTTTAAGTGCATGATGGAATCCTGGCAGATAATTCGCCAAGAGATGAAGAAATTACAAGAAGCAGGCGTTACGATCTCTGAGCCCTTACGGCTAGAAGATCTTGAGGAGCCTTTGACCTCTGACTGGTCTGTTCCAGAGTACATATCTGTCAGGAGATCAAATGCTGAAATTGACCAACAGAACAAAGAAATTCTTGAAAAATACGATGAGTACTAAATACGAATGAAATGTAAGTTTTGTGAGTGGATGTGTTTCTCGGCAAATATACAGTGCTAACAGAAGCTGGTATCAACATTAAAATGTTATTCCGGTTCAGTAGTGCATCAAATTTTGACAATTTATCGACAAATTTATCTAAAAGTATATATGTAATACAACACCAATAGAAGAAGGTATAAAAATTATATGCTTTCTGGGACAGCAGTGCATCAAATGTTGATAATGTATCAATAAAATTATGTAAAAATATAATTTATATTCCCTGAATACAAGAATGAAATAACCTGACACAATTTTAATTGTACTCATTGTCTTTCCTACTTAAAAAAACCATTGATTTTGTCAAAGTGCACAATTTATGTTAAATAAATTTTGTTATGGTGTTAAACAATTTCGAGATATTCAGTGATTGAATTTTAAAACTGTCATTCATTTCTCAAGAGTAAGTAGTCATAATAGCCATAATAGTTTGTTTCCTTCGTTTGTTACTCCCAATATTCCTAGCCTCCTGATGTCCATGCAAAGGGAGTGGAATGTCAGGCAATACATAGTAACCGGCATTTGACAACTGCTTTATCTTAATGTATTCCTTGTGTACCTATATCGAAATATGTAGATGAATAAAAGAAGTTTATCTGTATCAACATTAAATCATGAGTAGGTAGAACAAGAAGATTTTGAAGAAAGGAGCTGGCTTTCAAATACCGCACTTCGAATAAGTTAAGGGTTTTTATGGAATCCAGTAGAAATGTAGCTTGACTATATGTATATAGTCAAAACTAAGGAAGTTTTGCAGTAATGGACATAAGATAATTTATTTAGACTAAACCTCGTATGATACCCATGACGTAACGAGAAAGGTGGTAACCTAGCAGAAAGGTCTGGGAGAAGTAGGGTCGGTGTTGTAAAACGATTATAAGGCTTCGTCAAAGGCAGCTGCCGACGTGCACACGCGTTAACTAAACAGACTTTACTAGTAAGGAGGAGGAGACTATCCTGTTCACACCTTCAGAGTAATGTTCCCCAGGCCTGTTGTGAATTAATGCGAAATGTAGTAGTTACGCAGAGCTACAGTCATTAGAGATGTCATTTAGATAAGGTAAAGGCTATCAAACTAGTGTAGCGTAGTAATTAAGGTTACGTCGAAACTGAGAATACCGTACCGGAGAAAGGCACCAATCTCTTGCACTACTGAATTTGTGAATGACTAGCAGTGAGAGATTGTGTGAAAGTTTGTGCGCATCTATTTTCCAGTCAAATTGCAAAGAAACAACCGTATCCAAAGTTTTATTATGTTTTTTGTAGGAGAGCTGTATGAGAGAAAAACCCTAGTAAACCAAAATGGACACGTAATAAGGTACCAGTTATCAAACTGTCTGTGTTTATAGCCCTAAAACCTGTATCTTACATTCGTTCATTTCATTTGGAACTTAATCACACTCGTTCCTTCTTTGAGCCGAATCGTTCGAAACGTGGCAACTAATACGCTGAGCTTCTACTTCATATGCATCCATGTAGAAAGAAGGCATATTCTTGTTTAACGGTTCACGTCATGGGGATGTTTCACGCGAACCGCTTCAGTGAGTGAAGGCAAATGACTGGTTATATGAGTATAATATGCGTTGTTTCTACTCGCTGTTAAGGTCAAAACTCTTTTACCACATCATGCTATAAATTCAAGTTTATTATTCTTTTTTTCTGACTTACCCCTAATCTTAGCAGATATTACCACATGTGCCAAAATAAGTATCATCCAAGCTTTATGTGCAATTTCATTCAGAACGTCTATGAGTAGAAAGTACAAGTCATGTGTGCCGAAAATTTTAATTAAATACTGCTTACAAATTATGTATAATACAATATGCACAAAAAACAATGGTTATTCAAGTTGCATAACTATCATTGAAATAAATGCATCTATAATGCACATTATGATTAATTAACATAAACGTTTCTGTTTTACATTAATTTGATATATAACTGGACTCACCTAAAAAACTGTAAGTATTCTTAAAATTAATAAAACCTGAGAATGACAAGGAGCTCTATGCCATGGAAAAATAACAATATTTGAGAGCACCTTACTGTTTTACAATGAGCTATTTCAAATATAAAAATAAAGCTAAGTAATATTCTTAAAAAATAGTCTAAAAATACTTAAACTTTTTATTATTATTATTATTATTATTATTATTATTATTATTATTATTATTATTATTATTATTATTATTATTATTATTATTATTATTATTATTATTATTATTATTATTATTATTATTATTATTATTATTATTATTATTATTATTATTATTATTATTATTATTATTATTATTATTATTATTATTATTATTATTATTATTATTATTATTATTATTATTATTATTATTATTATTATTATTATTATTATTATTATTATTATTATTATTATTATTATTATTATTATTATTATTATTATTATTATTATTATTATTATTATTATTATTATTATTATTATTATTATTATTATTATTATTATTATTATTATTATTATTATTATTATTATTATTATTATTATTATTATTATTATTATTATTATTATTATTATTATTATTATTATTATTATTATTATTATTATTATTATTATTATTATTATTATTATTATTATTATTATTATTATTATTATTATTATTATTATTATTATTATTATTATTATTATTATTATTATTATTATTATTATTATTATTATTATTATTATTATTATTATTATTAATTATTATTATTATTATTATTATTATTAATTATTATTATTAATTATTATTATTATTATTATTATTATTATTATTATTATTATTATTATTATTATTATTATTATTATTATTATTATTATTATTATTATTATTATTATTATTATTATTATTATTATTATTATTATTATTATTATTATTATTATTATTATTATTATTATTATTATTATTATTATTATTATTATTATTATTATTATTATTATTATTATTATTATTATTATTATTATTATTATTATTATTATTATTATTATTATTATTATTATTATTATTATTATTATTATTATTATTATTATTATTATTATTATTATTATTATTATTATTATTATTATTATTATTATTATTATTATTATTATTATTATTATTATTATTATTATTATTATTATTATTATTATTATTATTATTATTATTATTATTATTATTATTATTATTATTATTATTATTATTATTATTATTATTATTATTATTATTATTATTATTATTATTATTATTATTATTATTATTATTATTATTATTATTATTATTATTATTATTATTATTATTATTATTATTATTATTATTATTATTATTATTATTATTATTATTATTATTATTATTATTATTATTATTATTATTATTATTATTATTATTATTATTATTATTATTATTATTATTATTATTATTATTATTATTATTATTATTATTATTATTATTATTATTATTATTATTATTATTATTATTATTATTATTATTATTATTATTATTATTATTATTATTATTATTATTATTATTATTATTATTATTATTATTATTATTATTATTATTATTATTATTATTATTATTATTATTATTATTATTATTATTATTATTATTATTATTATTATTATTATTATTATTATTATTATTATTATTATTATTATTATTATTATTATTATTATTATTATTATTATTATTATTATTATTATTATTATTATTATTATTATTATTATTATTATGGCCGCGCTCTGGCTGAGTAGTTAGACCGATTGTCTCTCACCTAGGCGATTCCAGGCGACCGCAAAGTGGGATTTGTGTTGGACAACATGACGCTGGGGTGGATTTCCTACAGGTCCTCCGGTTTCCCCCACCATCATTCCACCATTTGCTCCATCAGTCAATCAACTCAGGCGTTGTGCCGAACCCTCATTCCTGATTTCATCTCTCAAGTCAGATGCTTCGGCTCCCTCGCTCAGAGGGAAACCAAGCGCCTCCTAACACCAGCATTGACGAGAATGGGAGAAAAAATATTATCATTATAATTGCATAATTTTACTGACAATAATACTGATGCGCTTCCGTTCGATTTTATCAGTTAAAAAAAAACAACCTCTTTCTTTCGAGTGCTGCGTCGCATTCATTACAGTTTGTTTTGACTTGCCTCTCTCACTACCTTACTGACCACGAAAACTCAGAAACAGTAAGTCGTTGATGATCATGTAAACATAAAACTATACTGGTCGGCAATCTAGAAAGTGATTGACATTTCGTACGGAGAGAGGCGACGTTACCGCTTATTGCTGCCACGTGGAGAGCGCGATAGGATTACGCGTGTGAAGGTGATTCAGTTGCGACTGCAATGGGAGTTTTATTATTATTTATTATTGTTGTTATTATAATACTGTACACAAAGACAATAGTACAATCGTGCATCTACAGGCAAACGCTAGAACATGCAAGAACACATCAATGTAAAGAGCATCGTAACAAAAGAGGCATCCTTGTGACATTTTGATGCTTATTGAAGTGGGAAAGTACCGCTTACATAATTTTTACGGTAGTTTCTAATTCATACCCCAATGTCTAACTTTCTTCTTTAAAATACTTTTCTTTCCCAATCTTAACCTGAATTCCCTTACTGATACCTACGCACGTGAAGTCCTATCAAGCACCTAGACTTCCCTTTCAATTTCTCCTCATCGAAATATTCCCTCACAGAGCATATTATTTCCCGTGTCTGTCCTTTAATTGGAATACCAAATATAGTTTTATTTGGTTACCGAGCACGTTCAGGTTTTCGCTTGTCACTATATTTAGATATAATTAAGCATTCATTAAACGCAATTGCAAATGATCACAACACGCGCACAGTTACACGGACTCAGGCACACGTAAACCAAGAAAATTGCCACAAATAAAATGCAAACTATTTTACCAGTAAAGGATCTCTAACTGTTGCATACGTGAGGGAATTGTGTTTACGCAGCGTTATCAGAAGAGAAACAAAAACCAAGGTATTGTGTTTACTGCAGAGTTTGCGTAACTCGCTTGCCCGCGGGTCATGCTAAGCATGTATTAGAATATCGGCAACTAAGGTTTAGCGTCTAACGTTGTCATGGAGACGTCTCGACTCTAATTGGCCCTTCTAATGGTTACTATGACAACCGTTATGACGTACTCATCCCCTCCCGTTTATTTACAGCACTTTTCCATGTGGTTACCAACTGTCAATCACATTTTAGTTTTTCGACCAGTATAAACCGATTGTGGTAAAATATTGCATTGAAGATAAAAATATTGCTAATGCCTCAAGAAAAGATAGGAAATACGAGAGAGTCGGATGAATTTATGATATTCAAACTGGAATTGGCGTTACACTGAAGATCTGGCAATGAAACTCTAGAAACTCGTGCCAAGTTCTTACATTACGCCTACGGTGAATGGTCTTAGCTCACGCCATTGTGAATGGGGTCTCGCCGGTAACGACCAGACAGTCGAGAAAGAGGACAGAGGAAATGGTTAGATTCATTAACGAAACAGTTACGTCATAATTAGCCCATAACTCCTTATGCAACTAGCGGCAATCTTGATCCATAAGTTTCTAGGTCATTATTTCTCTTGAAGTTTGCAGGCTATTTGTCATGTTCGAAATGTTCAGTAAACCAAAATACAAACGATAAAACCTGGGCATTCACACAACTTGGGTACCACGAGGTGGGTAGTTCTAAATCATTTATAGTTGTCGGTTGAGGTAGAACTTTTACAGCACATTAAACCACAAGAATTGTACAAAAACATTGTGCGAGTCGCCGACGATAAGGTCTGCAGTTGGCTTTCCTCTGTAGCTGTCATAAATTATTAATTGTACGCGATCATGACTCTTGTAGGTCACTTCGCCACCAGTTCCATGAAAGTAGGCGGGGCGATGTTGGCATCTGTGGTTTTCCAGTTTACTGAAAAAAAGAGTTGCATACGGAATTAGCAAGCAGCCGCAAGTTAATCTTATCAGTGTTTCTGTTAGCATGTTATATTATACCGCTAAGCACTGAAGGTCTTCTCGTGTCCCCACATTTTCTGAATCATTCCACGAAAGCCTTAAGTTTATCTGGCTTCCTAATCCAGCCAACCAAACTTGATTCGCAAGGCACTCACTCGTTCATGGCCTTAACGTTGTATACACAATGAAAGCAAAAACATATCCGCAATAACATTGTTCTTATGTGACAGCGGAAAAAGCGTTTCTGATACGGTTCCACCCACGTTCATTTATATTTTTTACTTTCTCTACCTAGTCCACAGTAGGCATAAGGACGTACTTCAGTACCGATATGTTACCATGATTTGAGATCCCATGAATAAATAAAAATACATTATTATAAAAATACGTTCACGTGTGTACGAACAGCATAGTCCAAATGTAAAAAATGCGGATAAATATCAAACAGTAACTTCAAAAGATGCAACACCAAGATTTTCCAGAAAATCCACCCCATCTCGACGACCCTTTAGAGAAAACAGTTTGTGACAGAAAATGGCTATAATAATTTTAATTAAAATATCATATATTAAATATGTACATTTAGAAGATAAATAAAATATATATTAGCCATTTAGAAGTGATTTAGTCTGCATAGTCTTCTATAACTACCCAACTTAAAGCAATAAACGAAAACCTAGTTAGATCCCTTTAAAACATAATTTATTTCAAATAACGCTTTTTGTACCATAAACCACCTACAGACTTCTTTAATATTTAGTTGTTTTCCATGACTGCATAGAAAGTGAAATTTAATTTGTACATCATTATTTCTTTTGCTTTTATAAAAAAATTGTAACGGAGCTACTTCTGGAAACGTTTATCTTGATTAAAATAAATCTAGGGAAATAAATAGCATCAAATTAAAAACTTCATGCCATAGCCGGGATTTGAACCACATATCTCCCGGTCTCCTTCAGGTTGCCCTTAACCATTGAGCTACCATATCCAACATGCCCAAATGATATTCACTTATCCAACTGACCCGTAATTTTTTTCCAGTAAACCACCAGGAGTTCTTATAAACAATGAGATATGCAGCTTTTATGGTGAGTTACGATGCTGTAAGTACTTAAGTCCCAGTCTTTATAGTTTAACCACTATTTTGGTTAATTAATGGAAATTTAATCGTTCTTCCGCACTAGCCGTGTGTAGGCTAAGATTTCGATAGAGTCAGACTGAAAAATTCAATGCCATGGCTGGGATTTGAACCACCGATCTTCCAGTGTCCGTCCGATCACTCTTAACCATCGAGCTGCCACGGTCAACGTGCCATCATGACATTAAATTCTCCAACTCACTAGTTTGTTTCCTGGTAAACATACTGGTTGCACATACTACATGGCAAAGCAAGAAGGCGTATCGGACAAAATTCGCAACACAGAGATGTTAACCCGAGCTTATTGCACATATACGGTGAGTTCAGTGTATGTACACTCTGTTCAGATGTAATCATGTCTTCTGGACAGCAAAGTGTCAACATCGACAGGCGCGAGAAACATATATAGACACGCGCAGCTTCCAATCGCTCTATTTCTGTTTCGTAGCTTACTGTACATCAACTTACTAATATTTCACTCCTCTAATCGACCAGATAAGACCTGATAAGAAACGATAGCAGCACTGGTCACCTGAAGGTTGATACGTCTCAACGCTTTGTCGAGTAATACCTTAAGTAATTACAGAGTCGCCACAAAAGGTACGTATCTCCTTCTATATGAGAGCCTCTAGTGATTTACTAGGAAAAATACGACTAAGTTGAAAAAGTTAGTGTCATGATGGCACGTTGGCCATGATAGTTCAATAGTTAACAGCGACCGGATGGAAACCTGGAGATCCGTGATTCAAATTACGGTCATGGTATTGAATTTTTCAGTCTGACTCTATCTGTTTAAAACTTAAAGTTTCGGCCTAAATTTATCTACATTTTTATGGTCTTTGGTATAAATTAATATTTTATTGTATTCTTATTTACTTGGCCCTTCCACAACCCATCACGATCGTCGTGCATCTGCTACTGTCCAGCAACGCAAAGAAGGTTCCTGAAAGGCATGTGCTGCCTTAAACAGTGGGACAAGGACAGCGAATGTGTGTGACAGAGAATGCCTGCTACACAAGGAGCAGAACCGTTAAACATATGCCCTATTCAATATGTACACTAAAACCGAGGAGATTCATTCACAAAAGAAGAAGAATGTTTTTGAATGGTCTGTAACTGTACTGACATGACATGTCATAAATCTGTCCAGGGTGAATGTGGGAACCTTCGCCAACCCTCCCCTCTCCGTCTCAGGCCTTTCTCTCCTGTGGAGGACAGTACAAAGTCTGGCTCCCTCAGAATTTGTCATCCATACATCACCAACCATGCATTGAACACCGATATATAACAAAGTTAAGTAACTTAAGTGGCCGCGCCGTGTCTGAGTAGTTAGACCGTTTGGCTCTCACCTGGGCAGCCCGGGTTTGATCCCAGCCAGCCACAAAGTGGGATATGTGGTGGACAACATGGCGCTGGGTGGGTTTACTCCGGGTCCTCCGGTTTCCCCCAACATCATTCCACCAATTGCTCCATCAATCATTCATCTCAGGCGTTTGGCGACCCCTCAGCCCTGATTTCATCTCCTAAGTCAGATGCTTCGGCTCCCTCGTTCTGAGGGAACCCAAGCGCCTACTAAAGTCACCATTGACGAGAAAGCGAGGAAAAAAGTAACTTAAGTTAGTGCAGAAGAACGATTAAATTTCCATCAAATAAGCTTTTTCAAGAATAATTTATGTGCCCACTGATACACCATTTGAATGTAATACACCAGAATTCTTCTTTCTGTTTTTTATCTCTTCTTCACGTGGTTTCAAAGTCTTATTTATTCAAGGTAAATATTTGGAGAGATAACTGAATTTATATATTTCCTTGTAAAAATAAAGGGAACACATAAGCTTTAAGTGATGGTTGCTCTTTAACTGCTATGGTTCTTAATATCCTATTCCATATTAGGCGTAAAAGTCTGGTTAATTTTGTTTAGATGCCTGTTTATCAGACTTGAGGTTCTTCTGTGGGTCGTACATGTACGACAAGGGACTAATGACTTTTCTTCTCTTCAAAAGGAAGCCAAACTAATGACCTTTACGTTCTTCATCGGGTTTGAACCCGCGTCTTGGGAAACCATGTTAACCCTAGTATACCAAGCTAAATTCTGTGAAGTCTTATTAAGAGACTTCAGGCTATTATCTTTGAGAATAACAAACACATGCTAAGTTGTTTGGGAGAACTGCCTGAGCATTCTTGTATTCCGGAACCTACACTATTTTTATTCTTTTGATTTTAATCTCGGTTGTTATCTAAGAGACATTCACTTATGAAATATATCACGGTAGCTCATCTCCGTGATTTTGTAATAGCGTGTCTGCTTCAGATTCGAGAATCCCATATTCAAATGTTGAGTTATGTTGATTTATCCGGATTCGGCCTTTTGTTCCTCGGAGGATTTCCATTGACCCTGGAGAGATGAGGTTAGATAATTTTCAGCTATAATATGGACTCAGTGCTCCTTTGAACATTTCATTCATCGTGCGATATTACCTATTTCCTACACATTTAAAGTGTGTGTGTGTGCGTGTGTGTGTGTGTGAGTGTGTGAGTGAGTGAGTGTGTGTGTGTGTGTGTGTGTGTGTGTGTGTGTGTGTGTGTGTGTGTGTGTGTGTGTGTGTGTGTGTGTGTGTGTGTGTGTGTGTGGAGGAGGGTTTAACGGCTCGTCAACACCTAGCTAATAACTTTCGTTTTATTTTAGTTTTGCATGTTCACTATCATATTCATACCTCTAGATTCAGTAGTGAATAGGGAAGCTGTTCCTGAATTCTCAACGCCATATTTGATATCCCAAAATCCGCATCCACATTCTCAATTGCGCAACAACCTTATCACGTCAAAGACTACTGTTAATATTAAACAAGGAAATAATAAAGTGATATAAGTAAGCCAACGTGTTTAATGTCATAATGAAATCATTTTGGACATATACATGGACATATATGCTGTAAAAAGTTTGTCCATGTTCCCCAATTATAAGATGCACTGTTTTATTTCTTTCTTAAGCAAATGTTACACAACTTTGTAATGCTTTAACTTGTTGGTATTATAAAGAGACCAAAATGTATGTGCTATTTTGATAATTCTTTCACAATATAAAACTCCTTTTCTTCCAACGGACATGCGTTGTAAAACATAATTTCATTGCATAAACTATTAAGATATAAAGAAAAGGATCTACTAAAGTCTATTTGGCCGCCCAACTCCGTAGCGTAGGTGGTAGCGTGTCTGCCTCACGCTCAAGAGGTCCCGAGTTCCAATCTCGGTCAGCGCCAGCTACCTGGATAAGGTTTTTCCGCGGTTTTCCCTTATCCTCAAAGACGAATGTCGGGTAACCCTAAGCTTCATGGACCCCGGACTCATTTGAGCATCATTTTACCCATTTCATTCATCATCCGATATGACTTAACGTTGGAGGACGTAAAATAAAAAAGCCTATTGCTAGAATATTAAATAATGGTTTACAAAGGTCTCATATTTGAAAACGAGCACATGTATTGAAATGATTCGTAATGCAATTATCTAAAAAGTTGGATTGGATTAGACTGGATTCAGCACGGGGATGAGACTTGATCTGTTGTATCTACGCCCCAAGTGGAGCACCCCCGGGGAAGGATAAGGGGAGAGAAGAAAGAGAGCAGCCGTCCTAAGAAGCCACGACATTGTAGAGGGCAGGACCCCTACAATTGACCAGTTAGAAACTCGGCGTCAGGTCCGTACAGACAATATCCCACCCATCGTAATCCTGAAACGGCCCACTAGGTCGGCGCGGAAACCAGAGACCGTTCTACCAGATGAGAAAGTGTTTACCAGGAGCATATCATCCTTCCATGCACCGCCGAGACTCCCACCGACACTTCTACCCTGAAAGAGACCACCAGTTGAGAGATTATATGAAATAATAATGGAGATGAAGTGGAGGGACAGGAGGTTCAGGGTATGTAATTAACCTACCCAGCATTCCCCTAGCGACCCAGGAAAAACCCCAAAAAACCAAGGCTGGGGTATATATGGAACAAGGAAAAGAATATCATGAATGGTATTAATTCGTCACTCGAATTTACGCAACGTCCGATATGCGTATGTTAAGTTGTTACATGACCTTCAAAGGCATATTTACTGTTTGGAAGACATCTAACATAGTTATGCTTCCAGGAGTTAGAGCAATATTACACGGCACTAACGAAACTTCGGAGTGACGAGTAAGTGGGGGTGCAGGAACAAAGTCAACGATTTCTTTCCTTTGGTTTTGTTTATGAGACAACACCAATGTTCACCGACACGCTTCCAACGTTACTCTGAGGATGTTTACAAGGTCACGGGCAAACAAAAACACTTTAAAGGGCCACTGGTGTATAAATATATCGCGTAGTCTGCGGTGTCCTTTTGGAGCACTATTTGCCCACTGGAAATATTTGGGTAGCGCGTAATTAGAGCGAGCACTGACCTCGTTCTCAAAATACCTCTTTAAATTAGCATATTATGACTGAGAGGAGTTTAAAGCAAATGTTTTTCTTTCTGCTGTCACAAAGTATGCCGACTTGGTGAACAATTCAAAGAATATTCTATGTAGTATACGATACATACATTACTTGTTAACGACGCTGTCATTTACAGAACACCAGAGATGCCTGTGTGCCGGTATTTAGCTCAGTGCCGTGGTTCAGTGGTTAGACCGCTTGGCTCTCACCAAGGCGGCCCGGGTTCGATCCCAGGCGACCGCAAAGTGAGATTTGTGGTGGACAACACGGCGCTGGGGCGGGTTTTCTCCGGGATCGCCGGTTTCCCCCGCCATCTTATTCCACATGCATTCTATATGTATCAAATTTTTACCATGAAGACCTATAATATCTCTGAGGAAAGCAAAGCTTAATCTATGCCGACATAGAGAAACAGCAATATCGATGTGACCAGAGAGTAAATATATGTTGATGGCAGAAACTCATATTATCAATATAGTTAGCTGCTCGTTGTTATTTATATATCCTTAACAACAGCTGAAAGTCTAAACATGACTGCATAGGATTTACTGAAATTTTAGTTTCCGCCTATGATTTCTTCATAATGGCGATAAAGATATATTACTACTTTCTTCAGACATATAACTAAATTCATAAGTGAGATATGGAGCTCCGAATTCAACAGAAATTTCATACTCAGAACTTCACAAAGATGTGATCTGTTTTAACGATAACTGGCCTAAGTGGAAGCAACATGAGCGATCAACAGAAGCAGCTTTACAAAATATCGAAAGTTGAAACATCTAAAGGTTTGTATATTCAGTATAAATTACGTGCAGCTTTGAGGTAGAATTAACGCTCGGCTAGGCAGATAGGCTTTAGTGCGCACAACTGCATTGGTCATTAACACGCTCAACTAAAACTGTAACAGCTGGACCAATATATTTTAAACAAGCGGACCATGAACACGACAATTTATTTTGTAACTTACGTCCTCCAACGTTAAGTCATATCGGACGGTTAATGAATTGGATGAAATGAGGCTCAAATGAGTCCAGGGTTCACGGAGCTCAGAAATATCCGACATTCGTCTTGAAGGAGAAGAGAAAGCCCCGAAAAAACCTTATGCAAGTAAATCACCATGACCGAAATTCGAACTCGGGACCTCTTGAACGTGAGGCAGATATGCTACCATCTATGCTACCGAGGCGGGCTGACAAAATACTGTTGGAATGAATAACCTTGTATTTCTTGAGCAATCGTTTACTAAGCGTAAAAACTGATCCAAATGACGCAAGGAAAGGCTAAGAAAAATTGCTCCAAGTTAAAAACAATCATTAACTCAATGAAGAGATATGTTTTTTCCAAAAGTCAATGGGGGGGGACGGTATAGTTACTTGTGGTACTTTTCTCCCACCCCCTCAGCGAGCGCCAACCTGCCACATGGGTAGGCGTAGGAGCCCTTCCCGTCTCTCACCCTACCTGCCAGCTGGGTCTGTCGGGCCTTCAGTTATTCGTGTGACACTGCTCTAAATAGATCTAAATAGGAAAACTTCTCCTAATTTGGTAAACTGTATGCCTTCTGTAACAATGTTCGTCACAGAATGAGCACTCACGTGACAAGCTTATAACACTAAATCTCGACTCTGAGGGAAATGTTTACTTTGGAAAATGTCTTTGACATCTGTTTGAAAAAGGAATGCACATTAACAAGAATATTTGCAGCCTATTTATGTAAAACCTTATGAGTTGCTTCCCAGTTACTACTAGACGCACCTGTACTAGGTTAGCTAAGCGCTATATTTACTAACTTTGAAAAACACGTGTGCGCTCTTAAATGATCACCACCTTACTAAATGCAGGGTACAAAAAGCAACTGCAACATAGCACGTGTGTACTTTTCTTCACTGACAGTTAATAATTCTTTTCTTTTTAGTCAGGCGCCATATCTTTTCATGTCTCCGAAAGCAGATGTGCTACAAACATGGGGTTCGGACAGTAATCCTCAGAAATATAGTTCTGTAATGTGGGAAAAACCAAGTTATTTTAATTGGTGTCTTTAGAGTGCAAAAATTGTGATACCGAGCGCAAGTGCTACCCTGACTGAGTAGCACCTCTTCCGAGTCGAACACCTTTTAATAACTATTTATGAATATGACAAATATTTCAAGGTGCTAAAGCTCAAATATGGCGCAAGCGAATCGATGGAAGGTTGGTTCTGATTGTAGTGAATGCTGAGAGCAAAGCGCTTTTTGTGAAATCCATGTGGAATGTGGAGAACAAGAGATACTTGTCTGGGAGAACTTCAAGGATTCTCTTGAAATTCTTGGTCGGATTGTACCTGCGGGTTGGAGAGAGTAGTCAATAGCGTGTTAAATTTAACTTTTAGTTTGTAAATAAATTTAATTGTTTATTGATAAATTTAATAGATAATTTATTCATATTTAGTTATTTAAATATTTGGAATGTGTATCAGAATTTACGAATTAGTTACTGAGGTACACAATTTGAGTTAGGAAGACATTCAACAAGAGTTAAAATTCTCTCAAGGGTATTGAAATATCTATACAGAGTTGCCAATTTGGAGGAAAACAATATTATCAAGGAATGTTTTCTTTTGAGATAAGAAGCAAATGGGGAGAGTCCTGGGCGCAAAAAGTAAGGGAACTAATGGAACAGATAGGTATGGGACATATTTGGAGAAACGAGGAGTATTATTATAGGGGCTTTTGGAAAGAGGCAGAACTAAGTTTGTAAGATTTAGATAGCCAAGTTATATTAACCAGTGTAAGGGAGAGAAGATCATTGATAACATATAGGGAAATAAAGCCAGTGTGGGGGAGGGAGAAGTACATAGATGTGTTTAATAAGTCAGGGCGAAAAGGATTTGCCTGGGCAAGGACAGGAGTTAGAAATTTGAAAGGTATTAGATATGAAAACGATACTGGGAAATGCCCAATGTGTGGAGAAGAGGATACAGATTGGCATAGTTTACTTTATTGTAAACAAAGATATGGAAAGAACAAATTTAGCAACAAAAATGGGACAGTTTAAGGGATGGAGAGAGGTATTAATAATAAAGTAAATGTTATTGGTAAAAGGCGAAAAGAATGTAAGAGATATAGGTGAATATCTGCGGAAAGTAAGAGGGAAATGGTTACGATTGAGGAATAATAAGTAACAATTAAGGGCTGGTAAGCTAGAACGCGGGATACAAGGGAGAGGAGGGTCAACAATACACGGAAAATTATGGGTAATGTGTATTTAGACCGAGACTTGGGGTAGGCAGGTAGGAACGGTGTTTTGGATGTGAATAAGTCATTCTGTTATTGTGTGAAAGAAATGTTACAAATGCTAATGTATCAATGAAATTGTATGTAGAAGAAAGATGAGAAATAAATACAAAAAATACTGAGGTAAAATACGACAGATTTTAACTTTTGATTCGTGTATGAGGTCCGACTGTGAGAAACTCTTAGCAAATAACGAATGAACCAAAGTCAAAGGCACTGTTCCTTTCTAATGTCAATTGTTTTAATGCATGATAAGATGAAATAGTTTTTTGTAATATTTATATACCAAAAATACATTATGTACATAATATCTCCCTATATATATTTTTCTTCCTTTCTTTTCCTTTGCTATGTGCATATTTTACAAGTATTGACCACGTTGGAAACAAATTCTCAAACTCCTTACTTGCTGCTGTCTTTCAAAATCGAAACGACACTGTCCCGCATTTCACATAACCAATCCTCGAATTTCCTGTCCCTCCATATCATCTCCATTATCATTTCACATTATCTCTCCTCTGGTAATCTCTTTCAGGGTAAACGTTTTTGTGGGGATATCGGCGCTGCATGACAAGATAATATGTTCTTGGTAAACATTTTTCCCTTTGGTAGGACGGTCTCAGGTCTTCAGACCGGCCTAGCGGGCCATATCAGGACTACAGTAGGTGGGACGCCAGTTGTACTGGGCTGCACTAGGAGTTTCCGAATGGTTAACTGTAGGCACAATACCTTCTGCATTGTCGTGACTCATTTTAGCGGCCGCCTTCTGTCTCCTCTCGCCTCAGTATTCTGCGGATGCTCCACTTGGGGCACAGGCATAATAGATCTAGTGGTTGAGTAAATTATGCATTCTGTTTATATAGGCCAAGAAATATCTTTAAAATCACACTTCATTGAAGAATGAATAAATGAATTAAAATAAATGGGTTGAGCCCTTCAGGTCCCTTGCACGTAGGCCGCATATTCGGCCCATTGTGCCCCTCTTACTGGAGTGCTTATTCAAGTCCCGTGGCCTCCAAAAAGGACAGGATAAGGCTTGGATGAGCACTCCTTATATCATCTGGTTTCAGTCTCTCTGAGCCCAGAATAAAGTGCCTAAGTGCAGCAAGTGCTTCACATTCACACAAAATATGCAGATAAGACTCATCCTCTCCATCACACTTCCTGCATTTGGAATCTGCACCAAGCTTCGTCACATGCAGGTGCCTCTTTAGGGTGTTGTGCCCTGTCAATAGGCCAAAACCACTTCTAAGTTGTACCCGATTGAAGGTTAGCAGAATCCTGCTGTTCTTCTTCCTAGGTCCCTCGATCATAGATCGAGCCTACCTAGCCGTGGTAAGATTACGCCATGAAATGCCATGTTGAAGTGATACCCAATCAAGGATCTCACATCTGGCCCCTCTAGCATAATACCAAAGACAGGTTCTGGACCAATAAACGTGTTGGCTGAGCCAACATAAAGAAATGTGATTAAGAGTCCCAAGTAATTAAATGTAGAAATTAATTAAATGTAAGACTGTTCAAACTCTTAAATTGCATACACAAATGCTGAAGTACCCTAACTGTATGGAAGAATGATAACAAATCCGAACTTTTACCTGACACTTTCCCAAATTACAATGAACTTGTTTGTGTATGAAAATTTTATGCTAGATTTAAAATATCAGATTTCAATATCCGCAAATGCTAAAGTAGAGTCACGCAAGAGTTCAATCCTACATATTACAGTACTTCGATGAATGAATGAAGTGGCAGAGGGAGGGGTAGTAGGAGAATAAACTGTTATATTATCACTAGGGTCTAGAAGTTTCGTACTACACGGCAAAGTGAGAAAGCGTATCGGAAAAAATCTCAACATAGATGTTCACCTGAGCTTATCGCACATACACGGCGAGTCCAGTGTATGTATACCCTATTCAGATAAAATCATGTCTTATGGACAGCAATGTGTCATACACTGGCAGGCGTGAGGAAACATATCATATAGACACACGCAGCTTCCAATCGCCCTATTTTTGTTTAATAACTTACTGTACATCAACTTACTAATATTTCACTCCAGTAATCTACCAGATAATATCTGATACGGAGCGATCACAGAACGATGGTCACCTGAAGGTCAAGCCTCAACGCTCTGTTGAGTAATATAAACCCGTCACTAGTAACCTACTGTATTGTTTTTTTTTGTGCTTTTTTTACTAAACTTCTGGGCTCTAATTATCACTGTAACTGGGGTGGAACAAAATTCTTCTAAAATTTAAACTGTTGTAATTATTTGTTTTGAACATAAATATTGGTCGCAGCTAATATTATCATCGTTTAACACATTAAAAATATTTATTTTCCTTTGCTTCCAGCTCTTCAATCACTATTTTACCTTCAATTGTTCTTTTTAATCTCTTTCCCTTTCTACTGCAATTTCAAGACTTTCCTCCATATCAAAGAAAAAACTGGCAATGATGTTGACAGTTTTGTAATATAAGTTACGTTCTCTTTATGTTTCCTCATCCCTTCCGACGTTCAGTGTTTTCAAGTTGTGTTTTAAGATATGTCATAACAACTGTATGTTACTGAAAATTTTATTCTGGTTTCCAGAGATACTTTACATTATTAATAAATACTATAGCTGAAATTAATTTCCTTCAATTCTTTTACAGAGTACGTGGTACAGACATCAAATTTTGCACTCGTAAGCAGAGATACTACAGCAACAATATTCAAGTCACCATGTAATGCCACTAGCAGCTCAACACCCAGCACACAGATGCAGATTATACAGACGCTTCCGGATTCCCCTTGTTGTCCACAATGCGGGCCAGTCACATATACCTTCCGGATAGTTCCAGGGCATTCCTATGACAATTCTCCAATAACGTCGTCCAATCCTGCTCTATGCGGTATTCCATGCACATGTACAACTCCAGTGGAACATGAGCCAATGGATGATAAGGAAGTGAAAGACACCGCCACATTCATTAGCGACTTTACAGAATGTCCAAAACATATGTACGGAATGGGTACTCAGACATCAGCAGATATATGCACTTCCACCAGTGATCTCTCTGCTGCAACTCCCTTGTCTGATAACAACTTGCCTGTGACAAAATATCAGAATCCAGTGGAGGGCCAAACTTGTACCTCTCGCACGCATCATTGGGAGCCGTTTTATTTAACAGAAGCAACGGCACTAGACACTGATAAGAATTCTGGGATTAACTGCATTTCGAGATGTCTAGCAAGAGCTACAGAAAGCTCTAAAAGAAGGACATCTGTGTGTCCAACTTGTAAGAAAAGTAATACAGAAGATCAATAGGAGAGAGCTGCGGGAATGCAAACTAGGTCACAGCACTGTTCCACTACAAAATACGTTAATGTAAAGCATGTTAATTCGAGCAGATAGTCATCTATTTAAATTGAAACTGAAATACAAATAGTATAAAAGTAACGATATAAAGGTTTCTGACACTGACTCCAATTTACCAAAAGAAAAGTCACTGTAAAGAAAATAGCTTTATTATGAATAACAAATACATGGATATAGAAACTCTATTCAACTCTTATGCAGTAATGTTTATTCAATGCAAGTGCAATAAATAAAATTTCAAACTGTACTATTACTGATTTGTTTACAAGTGCCCCTTATTCAATATAAACTCGTGTGTTCAGAAGAAGATTTTGTAAGTTAAGTATTGTACCACGCAAAGGTTAGCTGTATACTTATATTCTTACATCATCCATTTTATGTATTATGTGCTTGAAATAGTTAACACTTTCACCTTTCACCAACGTGGCCCGGTTCATTTCAGTGGCTGCAGATAAGATGTCTGGGGGATGAAAGAGGTACTCATATTTCTCCTGTCAGCTCTATTATCATAGTCATTCTATTATGTGTTTCAAATGGGAAGGTAATTGTCCTTGAGCGCTACTAGGTGAGCAACTAATCCGAGTCCTGCTGTGTTGTCATATTGCATTCCCGCTAAGTGGTGTTTGAGGAGCGCCAGCCTGATCAATCTGTATGAAATACTATTCGCGCTAAGACAAAATTTCAGATTTTGCCAACACTGATCCATGTGGAAGGTAGAGAGTAAGATATCTAAAATAGCCATGAAAGCTTCATAGTTTTAGCTCAAATAGTTTTTCTAATACAAATAAATAAACCACTATTACCTGTATTGTAACAATAATCGCGACGTAAGCACTGTATGAATACCATTACTGGTTGGCACGTATGCGTGTACCTATATTTGTAATTACTCAGAACTGAAACGTAAATGTTTGACATGACGTGATAAAAGAATTACTTTGAATAAGCCAATTCGAGCGAGAGGAAATAATAAATTTCCTGCTGTCCTGGTAGAACGTGTCTGGTCACATTATATCTTTCTTTATGAATGGTTCGTAATCTCTATTTTCTCTAGAGAGGTCAAAGAGGTTGGTGTGTATGTATATACATATACCTTTATTAATAACTCAGAACTGAAATTTAAACTACTGCATGACGTGATAAAATAATTACTGTGAATAAGTCAAGGTGTTAAATTCGAGAAAGAGCAAACACTTCATTTCCTGTTAGCCTAGAGAAAGCTGTATGCTAGTGTTTATGAATGAATGTTGGATAAGAAGCGTTTATTTACTCTGGAGAGTTCAGATCAATATCATTCAGTTCTTTACACAACAGTAGAGTAAAAGTTAAATAGTGCAATTGCTTCTTGCGGTGAATTTAGTAGCGAGTCAAAGAGGCAGGTATTGCGAAGTCAGGCTCGAAGTATTATTTTAAGGTGTACACGCTCTTCAAAAAATTGAGCGATAAGGAACATAGATATCAGCTCGATTTCAAAAATGCTCAACGGCTTACTGCTGATGGGTGTGGTGTGGGTAAAACAAAAGTGTCCCGCATTTGTGGAGAGGCAAGAAAATTTGATCCCAGTGGTGCCCAGGTGTTTGTGTCGCCCAGGAAACATGTTGGTCCTCCAAAGAGGGTTACAAATTTAAGTGACTTTGACAATGACGTTGTACGTAGAACTGTGTTCGAGTTTTATGACCAATGTGAATTTCCAACTATAAAGAAAATAACTTGCGCTCTTAGAAGCAAAATTTCATACACTGGGTCAACAACATTGACTTTCAGAATTTTGAGGGGATTAGAGTTGAGGTAGAGAAAGACAAATGATGGGCGTCAATTTTTAATGGAGAGGAGTGACACTGTTATGGCAAGATTAAAATTCTTACGCAAAATGCATGATATTAGATATTCTAGTGATGCGAGGCCTATTTTTTACTTAGATACGACATGGGCAAATAAAAACGACACTCAAAAGTCAATCTGGCAAGATTCCTCACAAAAGGGTGGCCTAAAGGTATCTGTTGGAAAAGGCAGTTGGCTCATCATTTGTCATATTGGATATGCTAAGACAGGGCTCCTGCCAGAGAGAAAATGGGTTGTTCTCTCCAAAAATACCTCAGACTATCACGAAGAGATGACAGCTGATACATTTAAAAATGGTTTCTTGACAGATTCTTAAATTATTTAGAAGAGGGAAGCGTTATTATAATGAAAAACGCACCGTATCATTCGGTTATTGCAAATAAAATACCAAATTCGGCCAGCAGAAAAACGAAATTGTTGAATGGTTACAAAAGAGCAGGGTTGAATTTTCGGAAACAGAAACTAAAAATTAGTTATTGCAAAGAGTACTTCTGTTTAAGAACACGGGAGAAGTGTATCAGCGGGGTCAACTTGCAATTGAGATGGGACACGAAGTACGCCTCCCACGATACCACTGCCTATATAATCCAACTGAGTTGGTGTGGGCTCAAATAAAAGGGGGGGGGTGGTTGCAGACAGAAATAATACTTTAGAACTGACGGACGTTGAACGACTTGTTAAGGAAGAAATTAACAAAGTAACACAACAGGACTGGGAAAGCTGCGCAAGGCATACAGAAAACCCTCAATAAGACGATTTTAATAAAGAGCACGTGACGATATTTTGGAATCTATAATCATAAACTTGCAAGACAGACGATGTAGACAGGGATAATGACGAATTTTCTCTTAACGGAAGTGACTTTGACAGCGATATGGATCAGCCACTATTCCTTTGGAATAGAAAAACAGGTAATTCATAAGTTGTAATTATAATATTTAAAACTATACATAATTTGCGAAAATGCATTTTCCAATTTTGATTTTGGCAACTGCATCATTGTAAAGGTTTGTAAAATATAATTTGCTTATCCTTAAATCTGCGCTAAGCAGATCTGCATGTTGTATGAGTGTGCGAGAGATAGGGAAATATAAAGGGAGTGAGGTAACAAGCTGGCAACGCTGAGTGTGATACGGCATCTGATTAGCTGGACTCCAGAACCCTTCCTATTTGAAACATAATGGTTTCCACAATCATGTTATCATTAATTATAACCCAATCTCTCCAGGTAACGTATACAGACAATGAAATTCATCACTGCCCTTAGCTCCTTCACTAGAAACTTCAACATCCAAGGCACATCGATATTATTGTGCGTGAAAACTTCCATACTCAATTCTGTATCTAGATGATGACTGAGGTAAATTATTCAGCAATCCCAATTAAAGGCATCTGAACATTGAATAAGCATTGGATAGATGTAAGTCATAGGTATGTGACCATCTTAGCCCGTTCTCTTGATTTAACACTCTTGCTGCAGTTCTCATAACTATGGTTCATTTGTGGAAGAGATTTATTTAGAGCAGTTGCATAGTTAAAATAGACAACATTTGACTACCGTTTTAAAATACAAAGAATTGCAATCCGTGTATTTTCATCCCTATAAAACAAAATTATTCCTTTATCATCGGAAGTGTCATATAGGTTTCATACGAGTCAAGCTTTACCTGGGGTCTCTTCATCAGTATGCCAGAATTTAATGTGCATAAGATCGATGCATTTTGTTATATATTTGGGTATGTGGTTCGCATAAATCATCCATTATGTGTTAATGATTTTCTTGTGGTTACAATGAGAACAGACGCAGCATACCCCTATCTTAGCCCGCCTCGGCAGCTTAGATGGTAGAATGTCTGCCTCACGTTCAAGAGGTCCCGAGTTAGAATCTCGGTCAGGGTGATTTACCTAGATAAGGTTTTTATGGGGTTTTCCCGTATCGTTCAAGACGAATGTCGGGTAACTATAAGCTCCATGGACCCTGGACTCATTTGAGCACCATTTCAACCAATTCATTCACCGTCGGATATAACTTAACGTTGGGGCGGACGCAAATTAAAAAGATACCCCTATCCATTGGATACTGTAGAAAACAACATATAGCATTATCTAACCACCTATCTTTATACAATACTTTCTACAAACTATTCTTAAAGCTTAAGTACCACGATAACATAATTATGTCATTTATTTATCCAAAGAGTTTCCGATGCAATACGAGACAGACGCAAGTATTCTCTTTTCCACCTTGTGGTTAGTTATTGAACATTCGGTACGCGATCATTCTGTACACCCGCGGAATTCATTATTACTTCCATATGTAGGAGGTAGGCAGATAGGTATATTCTTTCACAATAGAGTTCGCATTTTGCTTTCTCTGTCTGTTAAATATTGCACCCCATACAAGAGTTGCGGGGTCAAGATGTCACAAGAAAGACACGTTTTGCAGCCCAATGAATTTTGTGTGTGAACATCGTAACTCAAAATTCGGTTAGATTCTGAAACTTTTTATTGAAGTTCGGCATCATTTAGCAGGGTGTTTCGGTCGGTAATGCTCGGGAGGTCCCGGGTTTGGGGCCCGGTCACAGACTAACCTAACAATAAGGTTTCTTTTCGCTTTTCCTTGCTTACTACGCCAATTTGGGTCAGATACTTTACTTCACTTGCCCTCATTTCATTTTAGTTTTAATCTAGTCGGAAATGTCGGTGATGGGTGAGTGTGGCGCTGTTGGAACGGAGTTACGCAAAAAAGAGACAAAACGTGAACGTTTGTGTTTTGAGAAGCAAGTTCCGAGATATTCCTCATTATTGGTTTGAGTCAATAGAAAGTGGTTATGTCGTTGTAATGCTGGCGGGCGGAGTGTTTTGTACTGCACTGTACAGTACGAGACTTGACGGTGAGCGTTGGACTGATCCACTTGAAGATGTGTTTTATTCATACTTGGGTGAACGTGAACCTGAATTTGAGATTCTTCCATACACTCTCTCAGCCCGAGAGAGAATCAGCAGAAATCTCGCCAAATACAACATCAGGACCATCCGCAAGCCACCTCCGAAAATTCAACGTCTGTTGAGACCAGTGAAAGACAAACTTTATTTCCAAGTTTCGGTAGTGTACCGCATTACCTGTGAATGTGGGACACCGCATATAAAACAAAGCGGAAGGACCATTGCTACCAGAATAAACGAACATGAACGGAGCATTCGTTTAATGCAACCTGAGAAGTCTGGGGTGGCAGAGCATTGCTTTGATAACGGCCATAGGGCCAACTTTCGGGTGACGACCTTCTTGGCACAATGGAACAGTTACTGGGAGCGGAGAATTAAGGAGATTTTGGCCATTTCCTCCGAGAGGAGCACGCTTAATCGTAATGCTGGATTTCACTTCAGATCCTCTTGGAAACCGGCTTTAAAACGGAAATTCGTGGACTTAAGAAGCACAGATCAATACAGTTTGATAATCAAGTTACGTTTCTTTGACGCAATTAGCTTTCTATACTCACGCCATCTCCTGACCTAGCATTTAATTGACTGAAAACAGTCTTTTGTTCAGTAATGCGTATTTTGATAGTGTTTTGTCTTTGTATTTGTGGTTTATCCAGTGATTCATTTTTGGTTATAAAATTTAATAAATATCCTAATGATGGTAGAGATGCACACTCCGAAAACGTCAATTTCTAATCGCCTTTTCACCTGACTTGCTGCACGAGAAGAATTTGAGCATAAAATTTTGTGTGGTATCCGTTGACTTTAATATGTGTCTCACACCTTTTCATAGAACTAATCAAGTTTCTACATCCTGCTGGGCTAATTTTTGTTAAATTCTTCCTCCTTAACATGTTTAAGCTCTTGTTTAGACCTTGATTAGCTTTAATGTACTCATTTCTTCAGAATTCTCTACAAATGCTCTATTGCATTCAAGTCTGGACTCTAAGTAAGCGTTTGCAGTAGTTTGGGTACAATATATATTAACTAATTCATGTTCAGTCTTGCTTGTGTTTATTGTCAGTATCCTCTTAAAATCTATAACCAGGTGCCATGGCCATTTTATGGGCACTCTGCTTTACGTTGTGCTTTAAAACATAAAAATACATATGGTGGTTCATAATGCCATCAATAAATTGTATATTACCAACACCGTAGGACGACATGCAGGTCCATAGCATAATGGAACAACCACCATGTCAAACTGTAGGAAGACTGTTTGTGGGACCATTGTCTTTATTTGCATTTCTCCAGAATCTGTTTATCCTATCTGACATAAAGAGGTTTATCTTAGTCTCCTCCGAACATATAAGCACTGTATAAATATTCTTATCCATAGGGTATGGTCCAAAGCAAATGAAAGTCTTTACTTCCACTTTGCTACACCTAAATATGGCTTCATCCTGGGTTTTCTGCCATAATATCCGTACGTCCATAAAACACGACGAACGGTTTGTTCAAACATCTATACAGACCCATTTTCAACTAAAGGGCAAAACTGAGAAACTCTTAATTTTGGATTTTCTCGGATTCTGCTAACAACGAAACGTTTCTCTGAACAATCATTTACTACAGTGAAATATTGAGTAGCTGAATTTAAACGTAGCCTTAAGAGCTTGGGAGGCGGCGAACGTTCGGTATGTTCAAAAACTGCAACTACCGAAAAACATCGCCATAGTTCACCAAATGGTGCTAGACGACCGCCGAATTAAAGTGAAAGAGATAGCAGAGGCTATGAACATGTCAAAAGGACATGTTTGTCACATATTAAATCAACATTTAGACATGAGAAAGCTGTCCGAGCTTTGGGTGCCGCGTTTGCTCATGTTAGACCAAAAACGTGTTCGAATGAACATTTCCAATGCTCTGTTGGCGCAGTTTAGGTGCAATAAATCCAAGTTTTGGCGCCGATTATTACTGTAGATGAAACTTGGATACACCGTTATACGATCAAAACAAAAATACAGTCCAAACAGTGGACTGTAAAGGGAGAACTGGCTCCAAAAAATCAAAAACTGTCTTTTTGGCTGGGAAAGTGATGGCGACTCTTTTTTGAGATAGTCAGAGCTATTTTAATCGATTATATTAAAAAACGAAAAAACATCAGAGGAGCATATTACGCATCATTGCTTGACAAGCAGAAGACAGAACTTGTAGAAAAACGGTCACATTTGCAGAAAAACAAAGACCTGTTTCATCAAGACAACGCACCGTCTCACACCTCAGCGGTTGCAATGGCGGAAATCCACGAATTACGGTTTGAACTGCTTGACTCATCAGATCTAGCCCCAAACGACTTATTTTTATTGCCTCATCTGAAAATTGCACTCGGAGGACAGAGATTTTCGTCAAATGAAGAGGTAATTACCTTCGTGAACAATTATTTTGCAGCGAAAAACACCGAGTACTACTTGGACGGTTTACAGAGATGGGAGCATCGCTGGAAGAAGTGTTTGAAGTTATAAGGAGGCTATGTTGAAAAAAACATTTGAAAAATGTCTGGTATCTTCATTAGGTCGGAAACTTTCAAGACCACATATGTGGCCGACCTTCCTGTCCCTTGGTTCTCTGCTCCGGAAGTTTCTCTTGGTCTCTAGTCGAACGTTGGGAACGACAATTATAGGTGCGGAATTTCCGCCAATTTACCTTACCTGACATTTCATTTCACTTTTCATCCTGGCTGGTTATTTCAATTCAAAATAGTAGTTGGGATTTTGGGGTGCATGGCTCCGAATCAAGGAAGGTTTCAGTGTTCTGGTCCCCCGGGGTGAGCCGTAAGCTTGCAAGAGAATGGAACTAGGTTGAGTGATCCACCAGCTACGGCTTCCTTAACTCCGTTCGTCCTTAGTATCCTCTCTCCTCAACCCTCTTTCCCAGGCGGTGCCCCCATCAAGGCGATGGGCACAGAAGATCTTCTTTAAGTCGATGGAGCCTGGCCTCTGCTGTAGTTTCTCCTCAGGCCCAACCAAACTTAACACCGCAAAGCAGTGTCAGCCAACTGGAAGTTCGATGACGTCAACAAGGAAGACTCTCATTTTTTCCCACATTTGAGGGAGAAGGCCGCGCCGTGGCTCAGTGGTTAGACGACTTGGCTCTCACCAAGGTGGTCCAGGTTCGATCCCAGGCGACCGTAAAGTGAGATTGGTGGTGGACAACACGACGCTGAGGCGCGGTTTCTCCGGAACCTCCGGTTTCCCCTGCCATCTCATTCCACCGGTGCTCCATCTTCATCTCTTGAATTACCAGTGTCACCGCCGGCGGTGCCGTATGTAGTAAAAGCGTGCGTTAAACACTACACATGTCACATATTTCTAAGGAGGAAGATTGGGATGCGAGAATATCTTACTTTTAACTAAGAACTGCCTGATGAATTTTGTAAGTTCTTACGATGAAGTAAAACTGAAGCCTGTTCTTTAGTCACATGTAACCGAGCTGCTTTACTCCTACAGCAACCAAGTCCGTTCTTACCATATATGACATCAAGATACTGAACTCTATTCATATTTGAAATGAAATAATAATTGGGAAAGGTACCTTGAGAAATAAGCGTTTTAGACCTGACTTTATAGGAACTCTCCGTCATTTATCGGCTTTGAAGGCTGAAGAAAACTTTAAGAAAGGAAAAGAAAGCAGGAGAGAAAAGTCAGGAAGGAAGGTGTTAGCGGGATTTAACCACATACTTCTCGTTCATGAGAGCTTGTTAACGATCTCTGCTACTTGTGTTGGTTCTTTATCTAGTATTGCACATAACGATTTAAATTTCTGTCCGAAGGCATAGCTTTCTAAAATTGTGCTCATAAACTTAAGTGTTGTCTAAATTTAAAGAACAAGCTATCCAAGAGAGCTCAAGAATCTTTAGATACTAAAGTTCTCCTGACAAGGAAAAGCAGATACAAAGATGAACTTTATATGAGCTAAATGCTTTTAGCATATAGGCGGACATGTTATTTTGGCGCAATCATTTTTAAACCACTTTTTCTTGGGGTGTCCGTAATTGTAGGTGCATTCTTACTTTTAAATTTCTACAATCAAGAGCTGGATATATCTTTTGTTTTCATTTATACCCCGTCTTTAACTGCAGGGGTCATATCGTCTATTGTCGATGGTGTTAACTCGTATACATAGCTGGTGCTTTTGGATTTGTAATCATTTGTTCACGCACTCATTTGCACTCTCAATATTTACAGAATGAGGAATAAGGGGAATCATATTGGTTGTAGAAAAACCGCTATCCCAGCCGAGAATCGAACCCGGGAACTTCGCACAGCAGCAGATGTTCTACCAACTGAGCTACGGGGCCAGCCCACATACATCTTACTAACAGGAGAAATCTTCACGAGATGGATTTTTGTTAACATGCTCAGTTGTTAAGGTACTAGAAAGTAATTGTATACAGTTTTATGCTGAACTAGTAGTACGTTGTCTGTGCTTTAATCCTGTGACCTAAATAAGGACTAGTCTTAGGTTTAAACGCTTAGGTTATATGTTTACATTTTTGAATCTGCATATAGCCGTTTATATTGTGTGTAGTTGTATTTTTTTTAGCTAAAACACCCATTGCTTTAACAGTAAATGTACTTTTGAATTTCATTGAAATCGAACACACCACAGAAAAGCTAATTAAGAAATGAATACTGATTGGATCTCACCCTTGCCCTGTACTTTCTATACGCGAAGCTGGTCTCGTTCTGTCGATTGGAGCTATATTCAGCGTTCATTTTCTACAAAGTTGTTAGCTATAGGTACTTATAAGGAGTACAGGTGAATGTATACAGAAACGGAAAATATAAATTAAGATTCCATCCTGAAAATCGATACTACGTTGTGGGGCTCCATATTTATATATAGCTTTTTTCATACATCTAATGGTTTTCTCATTTAGCATCTCCTTCCTCTGGAGTTACATGCATACATAGCTTCATGGATTAAACAGATCCATTACAGACGTGTGCAAATTAAAAGACTCAATGGTGAAATTGTTAACATATACCGGTTATTTTCTATTTATTTAATAGAAATAATTACAAAATATTTTTTAACTCTTAGTATTTTGTTTGCATTCCTGTAGCCTTTATTACCATTTTGATGCGTTTAGGCATACTCCCTACAAGGGTGGAGTACTTTTCCCTTATTTCTTCATCTCTGTACCAAATGCTTATCAGGTTCTCAAAAAGCTGAACCTTTCGCTCACTTTCTTTTCGGGCAGCCAGCCAGGTGAAAACATGATTAGATATCAACGTTTCGGGAGTGTACATCTTTCCCATAATCAGGAAATTTATAAAATGTTATAACCACAAAATGAAATACTGGATATAACACAACTATAAACAAAGACTGCCAAGGTCTTTGTTTATAGTTGTGTTATATCCAGTATGTCATTTTGTGGTTATAACATTTTATAAATATCCTGATGACAGCAACGGTACACTGGGACATGCTGTATACCGCAAGCCTACACACACAGATCTCTATCTGAACGCTCATAGTTTCCATCATAAGTCTCAACGACTGGGAGTTCTCAATAAACTGGCCCACAGAGCTTTGTATACCTCTGATCCCAGCCACTTAAAACAAAATTTGCAACACCTGAGACTCACTTTCCGTCAAAACACCTACTCCAAAGATGATGTTGAAGCCTCGACTCCAAAGCTAAGAAAGGGAAACCTGTAATACAGCAAGCGTCAGATAAGCCTTCCGCTACAGCCTGTGTCCCGTTTACTGTCAATCTATCCGGCAGAATTAGCAGAATTCTCGCCTAATACATCAGGACCATCCACAAGCCACCTCCGAAGATTAAGCATCTGTTGAAACCAGTGAAAGACAAACTGGACTTCAAAGTTCCTGGAGTGTACCGCATTCCCTGTGAATGTGGGACACCGTATATAGGACAAACCGGAAGGACCATCGCTACCAGAATAATGGAACATGAACGGAGCATTCGTTTAATGCAACCTGAGAAGTCTGGGCTGGCAGAGCATTGTTTTGATAACGATCATAGAGCCAATTTTCGGGAGACGACTATCTTGGCAAAATGTAACAGTTACTGGGAGCGGAGAATTAAGGAGGCTTTGGCGATTTCCTCTGAATGGAGCACGCTTAATCGTCATGCTGAACTTCAGTTCAGCTGCTTTTGGAAACCGGCCTTAAAATGGAAATCCGTAGAATTAAAAAGCAAAGATCAATACAGCTTGATAATCAAGCGAAGTAGTTACGTTTCTTTGACACAATTAATTTTCTATACTCACGCCATCTCCTGACCTGGCATTTGGTTTATTGAAAACAGTCGTTTGTTCAGTAATGCAAATATTGGTAGTGTTTTTTCTTTGTTTATAGTTGTGTTATATCCAGTGTTTCATTTGTGGTCATAATGTTTTATAAATATACTGATGATGGGAGAGATGCACACTCCCGAAACGTCGATATCTAATCATCTTTTCATCTGGCTGGCTGCCCGAGAAGAAAGTGAGCGTTCTCTGTACTTGTTCGAATTATTCCTGTTCCTTCAGTTCAGTTCAGAAGGTAGCAAAATGCTGAAAATAAAAGGTAGTGCTAGTTTTAGTACGTTAAAGAATTTTCATATACGTTCAAAAACAGATGGAAAAATCCTATATTGTCAGCCTTTTGCAAAGTCTATAACAGCCGATCAAGATCCCACGTAACGCTGCGTTTATGCGACAACAAACATATCTTGGCGGCTTCACTTTCTTCTATGAAGCAGCTAATTTTAAGCAAGAGGTTTCTAATGGACAGTGTAAAGAAGGCCTGTGTTGTGCACTGTAACTCCAAACAGTTACCAATAATTGGCCTGTGACATCAATAATCCATCACTGGTGAGTTATCAAAACAGTCATTTTTATTACAAGTTTTTCTACTATGTAAAATTGAAGAAAATATGTTTTTGTTTTATAAATAATTTGAAATTTATAAAACAAATATTTTCTTGATTTTAATGCATTTTAATACCTACAAAATCCGTTTCCTGGTTGTTATTCATAGTCATGCAGATGTATTGCAACCCACCGGCCTTTAATGGATAGAACTCGCTTTTGTAAGATTACTTTGTAGAAGAATGAGAACAAAAATACATGCGAATGCAATACATCAGTTTATTATTAGTCTTCGAAATGACTAGAAAACTGCAAAAGACTGTAAATACCTGTTAGTAAAGGCACTAATGCCCTATTAGTGCCGATAAAACCGGTTTTTCAGTTGCTTTAACATACTATAGGACCGAAAGATTCCAACTCAAATCTCATGCATTATGTATATTACTCCAAGCTGGATTTGTACAAATCAGGAATAGCCTTGGTTATTAGCACTGAATGTGGACACACGCGCGCGCGCGTGCCCGGAGTAAGAGTAACGGAGGGGAAACTTGACACATACTCATCTGTAACTTACCCCACCTCCTCCCAAAAAATAATAAATTAAGAAAGAGAAATTGTGTTTGGTTGGATTGCGGTACCTCGGGGATTTGGCCCTGCGACCAGTCTTGAGCTATTGTACAGTCACGCTGCTCAAATGCTTACCGTAGCTTTATCTTTGTTAACAGACACCTCTCAGATAACGCACTGATTACTCCACGTGGACATAACATCTATCTGTCATGTATGATTCCTGCGCATTTCACTGGCTGAAGTGATTCGTTCATTGTTGTTCAGCACACGACCGAGAGACGTGCCAGTATCCCTCTCACTCTTACAAGAATAGTCAGTGGGTTATCTGAGAGGTTTCTATTAACAAAGATAATTCTGAGTAACGTTTCGAAAATCACGACTATACCTATGCTCCGAAGTGGAACATCCTCGGGATGAAGGATGGGGCGAGAGGAGACAGATAGTGGCGGCGGCCGTCCCAAGGAACCACGACAGTGCAGAGGGCAGGGTTCCTACACTTTACCAGTTGTCACCTCCCCGGCAGGCCAACAGGAACGGTATCTCACCCGCCATGGTCAGAAAGGCCCACCAAGTCAGACCGGAGACCGGAAACCGTCCTATCGAAGGAGGAATTGTTTACCAAGAGCATATCATCCTGTCATGCACCGCCGAGAGTTCCGCCGACAGTTCTACCCTGAAAGACACCACCAGATGAGACATGGCGTGAAATGACCGGAACCCCCCCCCGAAAAACCCACGGGTCAGGTAGGTCGGCCATGCGTATCGATCCCGGATCTCCGGAATTCGGGTCGCAGACGAAACCGCCTGTCATCTCGCTCGGTGAGAGATTTCGTAGCATTCAGTCTTCTACAAGCCATTCTCGCTAAAACATATTCTCCCATCTGCTTTATGTTAATCAAGAGGAACATTTTTCATAAGGGGTTACTAAGTAAATCAGTGGTTTCGTTCGTGACACTCGTGTTGCCGGTCTGTGTTTCGATTCCCAGATTGGAGATTATGATCTTAAGGTCACCCTCCGAAACGTTTACTAGCTCGTGTGAATTATCCTTAAGACTCAACGTGTCTCATTCAGCCGCCATCACACCCTCTGGGTGCTTCCACTTCTAAAGTACTAGAACTGTATTACACTTAAATTATGAAATTAAGCGAGAAGTACTTGTTTTGTACATTGAGGCTTTGTCTCTTATGGTTAACTTGTTGCACAAATCTGTACAGATTTTATTTAGAAAAAAGAGCTTTTCACAGACGATGGACAGAACATTCAAGATACTATGCTGTTCATTTATAATGAAATATTCTAAATGTGTTGTATTTTAATCAATATCTATAGAAGGTCATTTTTCAGGAAAAGAACCATTACGAAACATAGTTATAAATGGTGGTTTCTTTGTCCTGAAAAAAATGTCCTACAAAATCTTCGTGTTGCATCAGATAAAGTCATCATAATTATAAAATTTGGTACGTGTCCAAGTTTCATTTATGAGTCATGCTGTTTGCGCACGCGTGTAAGGTTTTCGGGAAAGAAAATACCTCTTTAAGTTTAATTCCAAGCCTCAAAATATTATTTACATTGAAATCTCGAAATCAAATTATTGTATATGGTTGAGAACGTAATAACTAAGGCTCGAAACGTAGAACCCCATGTATTCTGCGGTAGTAAACGTAACGCATGGCGTAGCAGCCGAAAGTGGGTCTGAGCCTGCCAACCCGACTGCCAGCCTCACGCCCATATACACAGGGCAGATGTTTGCGATCATACAACCGAGAAGGGGTGGATATTTGGAGCTAAAATCTGCACTCCCCAGGAGTGAGATCAATTTTGCGCGCTTCCGGCCGTAGGGAACCAAAACACAACGCTCTAGCTCACTACGCCACGGCACAGTACTCTGCGGTCGCCAGGTATAATATAAATAAAGTTAAGACAACGTGAACTCAGTGACAGTGCCTCTAGGCGTTTGGTGATATCGAATGCCAGTCGCTTAGGTACGCAGAGATTCAATTTGCCAGCCTTGGTAATAACGAGGTATAGCAATACATAAGCACGTGGCTTCAACCCGGGAAGAGCCGCATTGCGCAATATGACAGTGCGCGCGGTTATACTGAACCTTGTTTACTTTGTGCATGTACATATATGCTGCGATGCCAAAAACTAATCTACAAAAGATACAGTGAAATCCATTCTCCTTGTGTTTTTGATGGACACTCACGGTAACGTAAACTTTTACGGAAGAAACGGCTCATAACGTAGTCATATTTAGCCTTAGATGGAGATTACCACACACTAAGTGCTCCACTCTCAAGGAACACGACTCTGAGGACAGCTGCCCCGTGAATGGTAATCATAGAATTATTGGAGATACAGTAACGACGATAGCTCTGTGTCGGTGACCTACTTTCTTCGCGCACTGGATAGTCTATCACCAAGCGTCACTTCATCTTCTGCTAGTGGTAGAAGATGGAAGACAATGCAGCAAGGCCATATTTCACAGACTCGTCTTTACTAAAACGCATACCTTAAAACATATGAGCACTTCATCATCTTAGCCACTTCTTTACTGTTTTACTACCTGGCCTTCACAGATGTTTTAATTTACAGGAAAATAAAAATCTGTGGTGATGCCTCTGTGGCTTGTAGCGCATGGAGGTCAGTTAGCCGACTCTCGTATGAAGATATGTTTCATCTTCATAGATAACCTACCTTTTTATGACACGTAAATATGACACGCGATAACCTATCATATATCCTTTCCTATAACAAGACTCTGTTGTTCCTTGTTTTCTTCGACTTGAAACCTATGCCACATAAGATAGTCTCTAAACTAGTGCTTCCCTCTTTAAAGTTAATGCAATTTTGATGTTTCAGGAGTCCCAAATTTTGACAGTGAGTACAGTTTTCTCCTGAATATACAAATTATAAATTTTTTGGCGAATTACACACCTACCAAAGTCATCTATGACAGTGATAGTTTCTGGTACGCGATGTACTTTCCAGATGTTTCAAAGGAGGTCACCTGTGCCTCATACTTCACCCCTTCTTTAATTATTTTACGAAATTTTCACTCAGATACTTTTGTTGCTGCACTCACCCTCCCTTGCATTTTATTAGAACATCGCCAGAAACTGCTTCCCGTTTCATAATAGACTGACGTTATTAACAGTACAAAGTATAAATTTGGTGTGATCATCCCGGTCTGCCTATTCGCAAAGACGGTAGTTCCTTAGAATTATGTAACAACTCATTGATGTACTTGATCTTCCAGTTAGTTATTTAAGAGGCACAGCTCCGTACAAAAAATTTTTGAACCAAAATAACTCCGGTGTTTGCTTATTGTCGCTCTTCACCTGTTGTGTATCGAGTGGCGAGGCGTGACTTTCAAAGTGAGGTAAGGTCCAAATAATAATTTCCATTAAAATAAGAGAGAATAATGACTCAAAGAACTAAGACTACTCTTCAGTGCTCTATTGTACAGTTACACGTAGGTCCAGTAAGAAGGTGTGACTTTCACAGTGAGGAAGCTCCAAGCAATTTTCATTAAAATTAGAAAGAATAATTACTCAAAGAACTAAGGCTACTCTTTAGTACTGTCTCTATTGTATAGTCACACGTAGGTTGAGACCGTTCCTGTTAGGCACAACATCATCATAATAACCCCAAAGTCTAATTACATGCATAATTAAGGGCGGATAGATGCCACAATATGAATTAAAGTTATAATAAATATAGAGGATAATGATTAAATATACAAGTGCAGATACTAAACAGGCAATCCCGATATATATTATTAAAAGCATGAACCCAACGTGTTATGGGAGAGGGGAAAATAAACATTTTCCCGCACAGACAGGTTCTTTGTGTGTTCCTAGCCGACAAAGGTGGCATTGTCCAAGGATAGACCCTCGGCGCCAGCCTAAGTATAGGCCTGCATATGATACGCGACGAGAGAATAGACCCTGGAATCTAAGGTACACAGCTCCAAACATGCTTATGCATTAATTAGCTAGACTGTGGGAAAGAGAAATTCGCGTGGAATACATACTTCATACACTAGAAATTGCTATGAAATTCAGGAGTAGGGATGAACACAACCTATAAGGGACAAGCAACCGGTCAAATGACCTCTAAAGTGTCCAAAATTCGGCGAAAGGAAGGGGCAATTAATGCAATGGCGACGTTCGATGTTTGCTAGGAAAAATACTCTGTTTCGGCGTGTTAAGGAGGCAACAAGTACACAAATTTCATCACAGTCTGCGTCCGTGGATGGACGGAGTAACTCACATTAGGTGGTTACCGAACACCCTGTGTTAGCGAATGAGCAAAACTGCACACATTACAAGGTCATTAAGATTTCACCACACTCCGTTTTTTGTTTGTTTAATAATCCTCCGGAAATACTATGTTGTGCGAAGTGATTCACTAACGACGTTCAGGAACAATGCGTACACATATACATATAAGTCGTGTCATGCGCGCAGCAACGGGAAAATCTCAAATCTCGCGCCTAATGTGCGAATAACATCGTCAACAGTGGCGAGTGGAGAGGACTAATTGTGACAATAAACTTGATATTCAAAGGTCGTGGTGTCTTATATGTGATAACACCCACACACTGTCAGGACGCCCCCACTCCCTGGAACTCAAAGGCGAGTATTCATGCAGATATACCCTGAGAAAAACCCTGTTGGAAACGTCCCATCCGTAGTCCTCAACTATCGCATATTCTACCTTATGAGGTGTTGAGTGCCGGGAGGGCTCAACGAGGTGCTTAATGGGTAAGGAACGCCTCAAGGTCCAGTGGCGTAGCGTGACTTTCCAAGCGAGGGAAGCTCCAAATAATAAAATTACTCTTCCGTGCTCTATTGTACAGTCACACGTAGGTCCAGTAGCGAGGTGTGACTTTCAAAGCGAGGGAAGCTCCATATAATAATTTTCATTAACATAAGAGAGAATAATGTCCCAAAGAGCTAAGGCTACTCTTTAGTACCCTTTCTACTGTACAGTCACATGTAGGTCCAGTGTCGGGGCGTGACTTTCAAAGTGAGGGAAGCTCCTATAGTTCTCATTAAAATAAGAGAGAATAGTGACTCACAGAATTAACGCTACTCTTCAGTACTCTTTCTATTGTACAGTAACAAGTATGTACATTGTCGGGGTGTGACTTTCAAAGTGAGGGAAGCTCCAAATAAGAATCCTTATTAAAGTAAGATAATACAGACTCAAAGAACCAAGGCTACTCTTCAGTACTCTTTCTATTGTACAGTCACACTTAGGCTCTGCTCACACTACAAGCTTCCCCTCTCCACTCAGACGTTCTAATTTGTCCTACAGCTAGCCCACACCGCGTGAAATGTTAGCCTAAAGTAGGCAATTCTCACACTTTTTCTAATAATTTAAAACTTCACAAGAATTTCCTATTTGTTCACCAACATATACCAATCTATATAGAAAACTATATCTGTTGCTATTGAAATATACTTTGTGGTACGTAGAAGCGCCACATAAAACAAAAAATAAACTTTTCTTCATAGACTACAGAAATTTCGCGTGAAAAAATTTACAGTACTTCCTAACTATCGGAGAGTCGTGATTCATTGCGGAAACCTACGAAGTTTGGTATTCAAAGCTATGAATGCGTAAATACAGCATTGAATGAGCTAGCGGAACTGGTCGCTCAAGTCTAAGCAACTGTCAAATTATCCGAGACACCGCGGATGTTCGCGAGTAAATTTTGAAAATGTATCTAGAGCAAATATATTGTTTGGCATGAATTATCTTGTATTTCTCTTGAAGTTTTTAGGAAAGCGAAGACTCCAGTGCTTCATTGCACTCTTCCCCATTGTATAGACCTATTCTATATTGGAGTGAAATGCGTTTATACAGCTTAGAGTAAACCAAACATTCCTCTTACAGGATAAGAGAAGCTTCGGAAAAGAATCTTTATTAACTCGACCAAGGTTCGAATTCAGAGCCTAAACTTGTTTGTGGAATTTAACGCTTCTGAAGTGTTGATTTTCTTGTTCGTGCAACAGATATTTGGTCGACACTGTACACACTTTACCGCCATATTATACAATTGTAACGTCGCTATTAGAGGCACCATATCTTATAAGAGATAAGCCACCGAGACGCCTGTTTTTGCTCCAATTTGATTTGATTTACTGCAGTTTATATAGTAACTTTCTGGGTTCGTGAAATTGAAAGTCCAATTGCACTAACTCAAAATGTTCTTTATTTCCACCAAATTACAGCAGGAACACTTGCCGATTACATAGAATCACTTGGCGCACACAATTACAATTCACCAGTTCGTCTGTCACAGGACCATTCCACGCTCACAACCACGTACAACTTCTCTGATACACGTACAGCGTCTTCTAGTCCGTTTACTCACTCGGCGCACAGCTGCTCGCCAAGACCTCAACTCAACTCAACTCGCCAACTGCAGCCACTTTTATAGGAATATCGCTGTTTCTGGAAGTCTCGCGTTTCACTGAATCACCCCGAAGGTTCCAGATGGCAGGTGGAGGTGAATGATACGGCCAGTGATGCTTTTCCAGCCATCTCTTCGTTAGCGCTACAAGACAAATGCGTTTGCGTGGGCGAATGCCTCCCGGCCCTCAGCCAGCCACCAGTTGGTCGCGCCTTCCGATAATTGGGTGACACTACTCCCTTTTCAAAGCTGGTAGTCCCGAATAGCATAATCGTAGCATGCCAGGCGATTCAGGTGTACCGCCAGCATCTTTCCTCGGGGCACCTTCTGGATGCGGTAGACCACGTCGCTAATTCTCTTCACCAGCCGATACGGTCCTTGCCATGGCTGCTGAAGCATTGGGCAGCGTCTCTTCGTCCAGGTAGGACGGTACAACCAGACCAGGTCACCTTGCTGGAAACCTTGCCTGTTGGCTTGCCTGTCGTATCGGGTCTTCATTCGGTTGCTCGCCTTCTGGATGTTCTGGCGAGCCATCTCGTGCATGTCATGGAGGCGGTCTACAAGGTTCCCAACATTCTCGGTCGCTGGCTGTTTGGGCCTCCGGAGGGCTTCCAAAAGTCAGGTCACTAGGGAGGCGTAACTCTCGGCCAAACATTACGCTGGCTGGCATCGTCCCAATTGTGTCGTGTGTAGACGAGCGGTAAGCCAGCATGAACAGTGCGCCTTGACTACCCAGTCTCGCTGATGGCTGGCCATGACCTTCCTCAGGTGTTCCTCTAAGGACTTGAGGTATCTTTCGACCATGCACTCCGACTGGGTATGTAGAGGCGTCCTGCGGGTCCTGTTTACCCCAAGCCTTTGTAGTGTATCCTTCATCAGGTTCGAGTCAAAATTGGTGGCCTGGTCACTGTGCGGTCCTAACGGTACCCCGAATCGGCAGAACACTTGATCCACGTGGCAGTCTGTGATTGTCCGTGCCTCTTGGTTCGGGATGGCATACACCTCCAGCCACTTGGTGAAGTAGTCACCGACCACCATCAGGTACTTGTTGCCTCGGTCGGACATCGGAAAGGGTCAAGCTATGTCGACGGCGATCCGTTCGAATGGCGTTCCGACGTTACACTGGTGCATGCAACCTCGGCTGCTAGTCTGGGGGCCGCGACTCGCTACGCACACGTGACATTCACGGCACCATCTCTCAGCGTCTGCTCGGAGCCTCAGCCAGTAGTAGCGTAGTTGTAGTTTGTCAATCGTCCGATTCGCTCCCAGGTGTCCTCCTGAAGTACCGGCGTGCACTTCCTCCAAGACTTCCGAGACCTTTCCCCGAGGAAGTACCAACTGTTCTCTCTGCGTCTTCACATAGGGTGATTACCATACCCGGAACAGCACGCCTTCTCTGGTCTTCAACAAGTCCCATTGGGCCCAGTAATACTTGTAGGTGGCGCTCCTATGTGCGGTGTCCTCCCAGGTTGTTCTTGTCCCTGCCTCCACTTCCCTCAAGAGTGGATCCAAGTCTGCGTCCGCCAGCTGCTCCCTCCTCAGGCCTGCGCTATCCCAGCCGTCCGCAGGCACTGCGTGCTGCGGCGCGCTCCTTCTCTTCCACTCTTGTGCACTGGCCGCACTCTTCTGGACAGGATCTTTGGGACATAGCGTCTGCGTTACCGTGGCTCTTCCCTCTGTGATGTTCCAAAGTGAAGTCGTACTCCTGCAACCTCTGAACCAAACGTGCTGTCTGGCGTACCAGGTTTTTAAAGCTCAATAGCCAGGTTAGGGCGGAATGGTCCGTCCTCCGGTGGAATGGCTGACCGTACAGGTACTTGTGGATGTGCTCCAAAGTCTTTACTACCGCCGGTAACTCATGTCGGGTGACGCAGTTGTTCTTCCCAGCCTTGGATAGCGTCTTGCTGTAAAAGGCTAACACCCGCTCATATCCTTCCTGGATCTATAATAGGACGCCTCCAATGCAATAGTTGCCACCTGGTTGTGGAAATTCCAAAACTGGAGCACTGCACAGGGTCTTCTTCAGGTGCTGGAAAGTGTCCTCGGCGTCCTCCGTCAACACATATGGCCGATGATCCTCTGTCAGGCGGGTGAGGGGTTGAGCAATGTTGGAGAACCCCTATATGAAGCGCCGGAAATAACTGCACAGCCCTAGGAAGCTGCGCAGCTCTTTATTATCCTTTGAGCGAGGCCAAACTCTCAAAGCCTGTGACTTCTCCGGGTTCTGGCCACGCTGTTTGCCGAGAATATATGGCCCAAGTAGTTCACCTCCTTGCGGAAGAGCTGGCACTTCTTTGCGTTTAGCTTCAGGTTGGTCACCTGCAGTCGCTGTAGCACCTTGCTCAGGTTCTCGAGATGGCGTTCAAAGTCTTAGCGAAGATGATCAAGTCCAGGTATAGCTGGAATACGTCGTAGGTCAGTCCTCTCATCAGTGACTCCATGAGGCGTTGGAAGGTATCTGGTGCGTTGCAGAGGCCAAAGGGCATAGCTGTGAAATGCCAGAGCGCTGGAACTGTCGAGAATGCGGTTTTCTCCTTGCCACTGGTGTCTAGGCGTACCTGCAAGTAGCCCGAATTCAATTCCAGGGTCGAGAATCACTGTGCACCAGCTAGCAAGTCCAGGGTGTCGTCAATCCGGAGTAAAGTAAACGGTCCTTCCAGGTGTCTCTGGGGTTTAGAGCTGCCTGCCACTGGCCCGACTTCAGGTCCAGGGTCAAGAACAACAGTGCAAAAGTTAGCGTGTCCAGGGTATCGTCAATCCGGGGTAAGGGAACAGAGTCCTTCCGGGGGACAGCGTTCAAATTTCTGTAGTCTACGCAAAAGCGCAGCTTGCCGTTATTCTTCAACAAGACGACAGGGGAACACCAGGGGCTGTCAAACTCTTCAATCGCTCCCCTGGATCTCATGTCCTCCAGCATGTAGCGTACCGCCCCTTCCTCTGCCAGCGGGACGCGTCTAGGTGGGGGCCGAATAGGCCGGGCGTCCCCAGTGTCGATGTGGTGAAGTACCTTGTCCCTGAGGCCTTAGTCACTATCACCTTGGCTGAAGACGCGCTGGTATCGTCTCAGCAGTTGTCGAACTTTATCCGGCTGTTCTGTGGTCAGGTGGTTGGCCGCCCTCTTCAGTAAGCCTTCTAGCTGGGTCCCCAGGTGTTGCGTCGGCACCGGCTCCTGTGTCTTGTCGATTGCTGTTACGCTTACCACGGGATCACACGTTCCCAACTCCGTCCCGGCCTGGACGTCGTGATCGGCGTCCCTTGGATTTAGTAGTCTCACTGACACCACCTCTTGGGACTGCAGCAATGCCCTAGCTACACGTAGTCCGTGTACAGGCGTCTTCGGCTCCAGAATCATGTTTCTGCTTCTCTGGCCTTCCAGTCGCGCTGTCACCGCCACCTCGCTCCTCGCGGGGACAATTAGGCCTTCGTTCTAGATGACCCTCCAGATTCCAAGGCGCTCTTCGAGTTGATGGCGTATAAGCTCTTCTCCGTTGGGACGCATGTCCTTCCTGCCGACAGCGACCGTCGACTCGTGGCTCCTGAGGGCATGCAATCCCAGCATCACCTACTCAGCCACCTTCGCGACGAACAATTACAGTCGTACGCCACTCCTTACCAAGGTCTACTTTAGCAGGGCGTCCGTCTCCACAGGCAAGGTGTCACCCGATGCCGTCATAAGGTGGAATGGTTGGCTCGGCTTCCTCGTCGGCAAAACCTTGGCCACGTCAGGTCTGATGATGGTCACGGCTGCCCTGGAGTCTCCGAGCACGCGACACATTTTCCCCTGCACCGTTCGCGATGAGGCTGTCATCCAAACGCCGGCTGTCGGCGCTCAGTGTCACTCGAGGGGATGGAGGTGATGGCGCCGACGTGCCCCTCTCCACGACGGCCCTTATTCGTTTTCCAGCTGCTCTTCCTGGTGTGGGCAGTCTCTCTCCAGGTGTCCCGGCTGTCCACATCCCAAACACAGGCTACTAGGTCTTCGCCGGCGTCCCTCGGCTGGTCTTCTGTCTCCGGTGTAGCGGACACTCCTCGTTCTCGGCGTCGGGATAGCTGTTTCCTTGGCCGCCTCCATCCTTAATGCTGCCGTTAGTGCCTCGTGGATAGTTTTATAATCGCCGAGCATCAGGCGCTAACGAATCTCCGTGTCTCGTACCCCGTCAACGAATGTTTAGGCAGCTTCCCGGGATACGAGCTCTGGTGCGGGGTGGACTAGGGCCTTGCTAGCGAGTTGTTCAAGTGCCAGGGCAAACTCCTGCAGTGTCTCCCCTGGCTGCTGTGACCTTGCTTTTGCTGGCTGTGCTACGCTGCGGCTAATCGGTGGTTTACAAAACGATTCTCCAGGGCCACCCAGATGATCTTGGGCGCCGCCGTTGTCTGTACCGCGCTCAGGACTTCCACGGCCCGTCTCTGGAGGCTGGCTATTAACCTTGTGGCCCCCTCCTCTGGTGACCATTTGTTATGCTTGGCCACTGTGTCGAACTGGCGGCGGAAGACCTGAAGCGTTGAAGCGCCGTCATATTTCGGAGGTTGGTCACGCGCCAATGTTGTGTCGCGTCCCGATGCGTAGGCCTTCAAATCCTTCAACCTCCTGCCGACGACGTCCTCCGCCACGGCGTTCAGGGACTTCACGCTGCTGTCGGCATTTCCTTCCAGGTCGTTAACGCGGCTCGCCAGGTCCTCGACGCGTTCGTCTGCTTGGCCCATCAGCTTGCCCAGCTCCGTCACGTCACCCCTCACGCCGGCCAACCGTTCTTCAAATTTGGCGGCAAGAGCCTCGTTTGCCGCTTTCATTTCCGTGGTCATTTCGGTCTTTATTTCCCTCAGTTCCGCTGCCAGTTTGGTGTTTGCAGCCTGCGACTTCGCAGCGAATTTGTCATTCGCTGCCTTTATTCGCTTCAGTTCGGCGGTGAGGTTGTCATTCACCGTCTTTATTTCCTTCAGTTCCGCTGCCAGGTTGTCGCTTGCCGTCTCCGTCTTCGTTGTTAGTTCCGCGGCCAGGCTATTACACGCTGCTTTCATTTCCGAGGTCAGTTCGGCATTCATTTCCATCATCTTCTCCATCATCTTTTCCAAAGGCGTGTCCATGGTGGTAATATCCCGCTTCCTGACAGCAGTTGAAACTTTGTGGGTTCGTGAAATTAAAGACCAATTGTACAAACTCAAAATGTTCTTCATTTCCACCGAATTACAGAAGCAACACTTCATTTACATAGAATCACTTAGCGCACACAATTACAATTCACCAGTTCGTCTGTCACAGGTCGTTTCCGCACTCACAATCACGTACAACTCCTCTGATACACGTACACCATCTTCCAGACCGTTTGCTTACTCGGCGCTACTCACAGCTGCTCGCCAAGCACTCAACTCAACTCGCCAATTGCAGCCCCTTTTTATAGGAATATCGCTGTGTCTGGAAGCCTTGTGTTTCAGTGAATCACCCCGAAGGTTCCAGACGGCAGGGGAAGGGGAAAGAGACGGCCAGTGATGTTTTTCCAGCCATCCCTTTTAGCGCTACAAGATAAATGGGAAGGCGTGGCCGAAAGCCTCCCGGCCCTCACCCAGCCGCCAGGTGATCGCACCTTCCGATATTTGGATGACAATATTCCTTATCCGATTGCTACATTCTACTTCACTTGGCCTTTGTTAAAATTATGTAAAATGAAAACACAAAGTGTTCGTAAATTTTGACCAAATTTATAAACAAGTTCGGCCTAGCACGCTTGGTCTTGTATTTAAGCGATACTAATCGAATATCTGATACGACGTTTGTGCTGGGGGCCTCGAAGAGGAGAGAATATGGTTAAGAGAAGACGCTGTGAGTATGTCTGCCGGATAATTGGGATAGTATATGTATATTAAGTAATTTAAATCAAGCTTCCACATGCTCAACAGGTATCTGCAGGTGCTAGTCAAATGTTTTAAAACTGGTTGCCTAGGTGAAGATTTTGAAATTCCGTTCTCTTTTTATGTCCAAGAGATGAAAAATGAAGCTACAAGGGAATGTGGGCATACAACACACTTTAAGTGATAATAAAATGTTTTAAAATTGGTTGTCCTTGTGATGACTTTGAAATTCCGTTCTCTTTGTATGCCCCAAGTGATAATTCAGGGATATATGGCAATACAGTAGACTAAGTGACAGTCAAATGTTTTAAAACGGTTTATCTAGGATAGCAAAACGATTGAAGTTCAAATGCATACAGGCTCCTTAGAGCATAGACGTATCGGATAAAAGTCTTTTTGGAAAAGAAAACCCCCAGCATTGGGTCATGGTGGATAGCAAAGCAATTGGAGTTCAAATGAATATAACTAGCTTAGAGCTTAGAGTCTGACCACATTGCCTTTGGATAAAAGAAATCCTCTAAATTTACGGCCTCTCGGATAGTGAAAAAATGAAGTTCAAATGATTACAGGCCCTAAAGAACTTAGAGTTAACAAATGACAATCATTTTGTATAAGAGAAAACCTCCAACATTAGGATATTCCGGAGGTTGGAACAAATGATATTTGAAGGAGTACCGGCTCCATAGAGCTTACAGCAAACAGATAAAAAGCGTTATGAATAACAGAAAACTTCATTACTTAGTCATTTGCGAGGATGAAATAATTGAAGCTCAAATGTATACAGGCTCCTCAGGGCTGATAGTTATCTGATAAAAATCTTTTTGGATCAGAGAAAGCCTCCAACACTAAGTCAAACGTGATAGCAAAACAATTGAAGTTCAAATGAATCCAGGCTACTGAGAGCTTTTACTTATGTGATAAAAATCTCTTTGAATTTGAGAAGACCTCCACCATTAAGTCATACAGGTTAGCAAAACAATTGAAATTCAAATGA
The DNA here is from genome assembly GCA_030765055.1 of Mantis religiosa. Taxonomy (NCBI): domain Eukaryota; kingdom Metazoa; phylum Arthropoda; class Insecta; order Mantodea; family Mantidae; genus Mantis; species Mantis religiosa. The sequence continues at coordinate 90,753,640 of CM060950.1, forward strand.
ATGCAGGCTCCTTAGAGCTTAGACTTATATAACGAAAATCGTTTTGGATAAGAGAAAACCTCCACCATTAAAAATACAGGTTAGCAAAACAATATAAGTTCAAACGAATACAGGCTCCTTAGGGCTTAGACCTATCTGATAAAATTCTTTGTGGATAAGAGGAAACCTGGAAAATTAAGTCATATCGGATAGCAAAACTATTGAATTTCAAATGAACGCAGGCTCCTTAGCGCTTATACTTAGTTGATAAATATATTTTTGAATAAGAGAAAACCTGCAAATTTCAACCATACCGCTTAGCAAAGCAATTGAAGTTCAAATGAATACACGCTCCTTAGAGCTTAGACTTATCTCATAAATATATTTTTCGACCAGACAAAGCCTCCAACATTATGTCGTACCGGATGGCAAGACAATTGAAGTTCAAATGAATACACGCTCCTTAGGGACTTATCTCATAAATATCGTTTTAGAAATGAGAAAACCTCCAACATTAAGACATAACGGATAGAAAAGCAATTGAAGTTCAAATCCAAGCTCCTTAGGGCTTCGACTTACCTGATCAATTTATTTTTGGATAAGAGAAAATCTCCAACATTAAGTCATACCGGATAGCAAAACAAATGAAGTTCAAATGAATACAGGCTCCTTAGAGCTTAGACTTATCTTTTGAATAAGAGAAAACCTCCAAATTTTAGTCTGACGGAATAGTGAAACAAATGAAGATCTAAATCGTACAGGCTCTCCTGAGATTAGTGGTAACAAATGACAATAATTTGCTATAGGAGTTAAACCTACAACATAGGCTTACTGTTAAAGGACAACATTCTTTTTGGATAAGGAAAACCTAGACCTTAGGTCCTTTGCGAGGCTTAAACAAATGAAATTCAAAGACATACAGGGACCTTAGGGCTTAGAGATATCTGACTATAATATTTTTGTATTAAAAAACCACTGACATTAAGGCATATCGGATAGTGAGGCAACTAGGGTTCAAATGAATACACGCCATTTAGGGGTTAGACCTATCTCATAAATATATTTTTAGATCAGAGAAAACCTCCAACATTATATCATACCGGATGGCAAGACAATTAAAGTTCAAATGAATACACGCCACTTAGGGGCTAGACCTATCTCATAAATATATTTTTAGATCAGAGAAAACCTCCAAGATTATATCATACCGGATGGCAAGACAATTGAAGTTCAAATGAATACACGCTACTTAGGGGTTAGACCTATCTCATGAATATATTTTTAGATCAGAGAAGCCCTCCAACATTATATCATACCGGATAGCAAAACAATTGAAGTCCAAATGAATACACGTCCCTTAGAGCTTAGACTTATCTCATAAATATATTTTTGGACCAGAGAAAACCTCCAACATTATGTCATACCGGATGGCAAGACAATTGAAGTTCAAATGAATACAGGCTCCTTAGAGCTTAGACTTATCTGGTTAAAATCTATGTAGTTCAGAGAAAACTACCGGATAGCAAAGCAATTGAAGTTCAAAAGAATACATGCCGCTTAGGCCTCAGACATATGTGATTAAAATCTTTTAGGATAATAGAAAGCCACCAAAATTAAGTTATACCGGATAGCAAAACTATTGAATTTCAAATGAATACAGGCTCCTTAGAGCTTAGACTGATCTGATAAAATTCGTTTGGATAAGAGGAAACCTTCAACATTAAGTCATACCGAATAGCAAAATAATTGATGTTCAAATGAATACAGGCTCCTTAGACCTTAGACTTATTTGATTAAGCTCTTTTTGGATAAGAGAAAACCTCAAACGTTTAGTCTAATGGAGTAGTGAAACAAATGAAGATCTTATTGTGACTCTCTGGGATCGGGAAATTAAAAGTCAAATTGCAAAAGCTCAAAATGTTCGTTATTTCGACCGACTTACAGCTGAACACTTGCCAATTACGCAGGATTTCGTAATGTAAACAATTACGATTCAACAGTTCGTCCGTTAAAGTTCCACTGCACGCTCACAGTTACATACACTTTTCCGATGCACGTGCATAGTCTTCTCGTCCGTTCACTAGCACGGCGCTCCTAAGACTGCTCGCCAAGCACTGACTCAACTCACTCACTGCAGCCCTTTTTATAGGAATGTCGCTGTTTTCTCTAAGTCCCTCGTTTCAGTGAATTACCGCGAAGCTTCCAGATGGCAGGGGAAGTGGGCAGAGGCGACCAGCGACAAGTGACACTTCCCTAATCATCCCCTCAGTTAGTTACTGAGATAAATGGGTGGGTGTGTCCCGGATGGCTGTGGTCTCTTACTCAGCTGTCGTTGGTCGTGCTTACCGATAATTGTGTGACACTGCTCCCTCCTCAAAGCTGGTCGCCCCGAACAGCACCATCGTAGCGGGCTAGATGATCCAGGTGTACCACCAACATCTTACCTCGAGGAACCTTCTGGATGCGGTAGACCACGACGTTAATCCTCTTCACCATCCGGTACGGTCCTTGCCATGGTGGCTGGAGCTTCGGGCACCGTCCCTTGGTCCGGGTAGGACGGTACAACCAGACAAGGTCACCTTACTGGAACCCTTGACTGTTGGCTTGCCTGTCCTACCTGGTCTTCATGCATTCGCTCGCCTTCTGGATGTTCTGGCGAGCCATCTCGTGCATATCGTGGTGATGGTCCACCAAGTTCTCCACATACTCGGTCACTGGCTACTTCGCCTCCAGTGGGCCTCCAAAAGCCAGCTCACATGGGAGGCGTAACTCTCGGCCAAATATTAAGCTGGTTATCGTCATTCAAGTTGTGTCGTGTTTAGACGAGCGGTAGGCCAGCAAGAACAGTGGCACCTTGACGTCCCAGTCTCGCTGATGGCTGGCCACGACCTTCCTCAGGTGTTCCTCTAAGGTGTTGGTGTACCTTTCGACCATGCCATCCGACTGGGGATGTAGAGGCGTCGTGCGGGTCTTGTTCACCCCAAGGCTTTGTAGTGGCCACTTCATTAGGTTGGACTCAAAATTGGTACCCTGATCACTGTGAAGCTCTAACGGCACCCTAAATTACAGAACACTTACTCCACGAGGCAGTCTGTGATTGTTTTTGCCTCTTGGTTTGGGATGGCATACACCTCCGGCCACTTGGTGAAGTAGTCCACGACCACCATTAGGTACTTATTGCCTCGGTCGGAAACTGCGAACGGTCCAGCAATGTCAAAGGCGATCCGTTCGAATGGTGCTCCGACGTTGTACTGCTGCATGTGACCCCGGCTCCTAGTATGGGGGGCGCGACTCGCCGCGCACACGTGACACTGACGGCACCATCTCTCAGCATCTGCTCGGAGCCTCAGCCAGTAGCAGCGCTGCCGTAGTATGTCAAACGTTTGGTTCGCTCACAGGTGTCCTCCTGAAGTACCGGCGTGCACTTCCTCCAAGACTTCCGGGTCCTTACTCCCGGGAAGTACCAACTGTTCTCTCTGCGCCTTCCCATCGGGTGACTCCAATACCCGGAACAGCACGCCCTCCCTGTTCTTCAACGATTCCTATTGGGCCCAGTAAGACTTCTAGGTGGTTCTCCTCGATGCGATGTCCTCCCAGGTTGTTCTGGTCCCTGCCAACACTTCCTACAAGAGTGGCCCCAATTCTGCGTCCGCCAGCTGCTCCCTCCTCAGGCCTGCGCTATCCCAGCCGTCCGCAGGCATTTCCGTGACTACTCGGACTGCTGCGGCACGGTACATCTCCTCCACTCTTGTGCACTGGCTGCGCTCTTCTGGACAGGGTCTTCGGGACATGGCGTCAGCGATACCGTGGCTCTTTCCCCTCCGATGTTCCGAGTTGAAGTCGTACTCCTGCAGCCGCTGGACCCAACGTGCTGTCTGGCCTTCCAGGGTTTTAAAGCTCATTGGCCAGGTTAGGGCGGAAAGGTCAGTCCTCAGGTGGAATGGCTAACCGTACATGTACTTGTGGAAGTGCTCCAATGTCTTTACTACCGCCAGTAACTCTCGTCGGGTGACGCAGTAGTTCTTCTCTGCCTTGGATGGCGTCTTGCTGTAGTAGGCTTTCACCCGCTCATGGCCGTCCTGGATCAGCGATAGGACACCTCCAATACAATGGTCGCTGGCGTCGGTGTCCACAATGAAGGCGCCACCCGGTTGTGGGAAACCCAAAATTGGGCCACTGCACAGGGTCTCATTTAGGTGCTGGAAAGCGTCTTCGGCGTCCTCCGTCCACACATTAGCCGGTATTCCTCTGTCAGGCGTGTGAGGAGTTTTGCGATAATAGAGAATCTCTTAATGAAACGGTAATAACTGCACAGCCCCAGGAAACAGCGCAAATCCTTCTTATCCTTTGGGCGAGGCCAATCTCTTACAGCCTGCGTCTTCCCCAGGTCTGTGGCCACTCCGGTTGCTGAGGCTATGTGGCCCAAGTAGTTCACTTCCTTGCAGAAGAGCTGGCACTTCTTGGCGTTCAGCTTCAAGTTGGTCACCTGCAATCTCTGTAGCACCTTACTCAGATTCTCGAGATAGTCTTCAAAAGTCTGACCGAAGCTGATGATTTCGTCCAAGTATAGCAGGCAGGCGTCGTAAGTCAGCCCTCTCATCACTGACTCCATGAGGCTTTGGCAGGTAGCTGGTGCGTTGCAGAGGCCAAAGAGCATAACCGTGAGCTGCCAGAGCCCTTGGCCTGTCGAGAATGCGGTCTTGTCCTTGTTTCTTGTTTCTAGAGCAACCTGCCAGTAGCGCGACTTCAGGTCCAGGGTCGAGAACCACTGTGCAGCAGCTAGCGTGTCCAGGGTGTCGTCAATCCGGGGTAAGGGGAAACAGTCCTTCCGGGTGAGAGCGTTCAGCTTCCTGTAGTCCACGCAGGATCGTAGCTCGCCGTTTGTCTTCGTCAGCAAGACTACAGGGGAACATCAAGTGCCGTCAGACTCCTCAATCATCTCCCTGGATCTGGTATCCTACAGCATGTCTCGTTCCGCCCCTTGCTTCGCCAGCGGAACGCGTCTAGGTGGTTGACGAATAGGCCAGGCGTCCGCGGTGTCGATGCGGTGAAGCACATTGTCCGTGCGGCCGTAGTCACTATCACGTTGGCTGAAGACGCGCCGGTACCGTCTTAGCAGTTGTCGAAATTTCTCCAGCTCTTCTGCGGCCAGGTGGTCGGCCACTGTCTCCAGTACGCCTTCTAGCCGGGGCCCCAGGTGTTGTTCCGGCACCGGCTCCTGTGTCTTGTCGATTGCTGTTACGCTCACCACGGGCTCGCACATTCCCATCTCCGTCCCGGCCTGGACGCTGTGATCGCTGTCCGTTGGGTATAGCAGTCTCACTCGCACCTCCTCTCGGCACGGCAGCAATGCCCTGGCTACACACAGTCCATGTACAGGCGCCTTCTGGTCCAGTAACATGTTCCAGGTTCTCTGGCCTTCCAGTCGCGCCGTCACCACCACCTCGCTCCTCGCGGGGACAACCACTTCTTCATTCAAGACGGCCCTGCAAATGCCAGGGCGCTCTTCTGGTTGACGGAGTATAACCTCTTCTCCGTTGAGCCGCAGGACCTTCTTGCCGACGTCGACCGTCGCCTCGTGGCTTCTGAGGGCATCCAATCCCAGTATCACCTCCTCAGCCATTTTCGCGACGAACACCCACAGACGTACGGTACTCCTTCCCAAGGTCAGCTTTAACAGGACCTCCTTTTCCGTAGGCAAGGTGTCACCCAATGCCGTCACAAGGTGGAATGGTCGGCTCGGGTTCCTCGTCGGCAAACCCTTGGCCACGTCAGGTCTAATGATAGTCACGGCCGCCCTGGTGTCCACCAGCACGCGGCATGGCTTTCCTCTTACCCAGCCGTCCATTTATCATTTCATCCGCCACCTGACGGCGCGCAGTGTCACTCGAGGAGTTGGTGTGGACGGCGCCGACTTGCTCCTCGCCACGCCGGGACGTTACTCGTTCTTCCGGCTGCCCTTCCTGGTGTAGGCAATCTCTCTCTAGGTGTCTCGGATGTCCACATCCCCAACACAGGCCACTAGTAGTTCGCCGGCGTCCCTCGGCTGGTCTTCTGTCTCCGGTGTAGCGGACACTCCTCGTTCTCGACTTCGGAATAGCTGTTATTTTGGCCGCCTCCATCCTTAATGCTGCCGTCAGCACCTTGTGGCTGGTTTTATAATCGCCGAGCATTAGGCGCTGACGAATCTCCGTATCTCGTACCCCGTCCACGAATGTGTAGGCTGCTTCCCGGGATACGAACTCTGGTGGGAGGTCGACTAGGCCCTTGCTAGATAGTTGTTCAACTGCCAGGGCAAACTCCTGTAGCCTCTCCCCTGGCTGCTGTGACCTTGCCTTCAGCTCGCTGCGGTACGCTGCGGCTAAACGGTAGTTTCCAAAACGATTCTCCAGGGCCTCCCAGATGTCCTTGGGCGCCGCCGTTGTCTGTACCGCGTTCAGGACTTCCGCGGCCCGTCCCTGGAAGCTGGTTATTAACTGTGTGGCCTCCTCCTCCGGTGACCATTTGTTGTGCTTGACCACTTTGTCGAACTGGCGGCGGAAGACCTCAAATGTTGACGCGCCGTCATATTCCGGAGGTTTGACGCGCGCCGATGTTGTCTCGCGTCCCGGTGCGTCGGCCTTCAAATCCTTCAAACTCCTGCCAACGACGCCCTCCACCATGGCGTTCAGGGACTAGACGCTGGTTTCGGCCGTCCCTTCAGGTCGTTAACGCAGCTCACCAGATCCTCGACGCGCTCGTCCAATTGGCCCATCTGCTTGCCCAGCTCCGTCACGTCATCCCTCACGCCGGCCAACTGTTCTTCAAATTTGGCGGCGAGAACCTCTTTCGCTACCTTCATATCCGTGGTCAGTTCGGCCATCTTTGCGGTCATTGTCGTGGCTAAGTTGTTGTTTGCCGTTTCCGTCTTCGCTGTTAGTTCGGCCTTCATTTCTTTCATCTTCCCGGTGATGTTGTCGAATGTCGTCTTCATTTGTTTCAGTTCCGTGACCAGGTTGTTATTTGTAGTCTTCAGCTGCGCGGCCAGTCTGCTATTTGCCGCTTCTGTTTTTGCAGTGAGGTTTTTATTCACCGTCTTTATTTCTGTCAGTTCCGCCTTCATTTCAATCATCTTCCCCAACATCATTTCCAATGCCGCGTCCATGGCTGTAATGTTTTGTGAAGTTGTCATCCCACTCCTGACACCACTAACATAGTGCGTTCGGGAAATTAAAAGTCCAATTGCTCAAACTCAAAATGTTCTTTATTTCCACCGACTTACAGTTAAACACTTGCCAATTACTCAGAATTACGAAATGTACACAATGACGATTCACCAGTTCGTACGTTACAGTTCCACTGCACGCTCACAGTAACTCACACTCTTTCGATGCACGTACACAGTCCTCTCGTCTGTTCACTAGCACGGCGCTCCTATGACTGCTCACCAAGCACTGACTCAACTCACTCACTGCAGCCCTTTTTATAGGAATATCGCTGTTTTCTCGAAGTCTCTGGTTTCAGTGAATCACCGCGAAGGTTCCAGGCGGCAGAGGACGGGAGAAGAGGCGGCCAGCGACAACTGACTCTCTCCTAATCATCCCCTCAGTTAGTGACTGAGTTAAATGGGTGTGTGTGGTCCGGATGCCTCTGGTCCCTTACTCAGCTGTCGTTGGTCGTGCTTTCCGATAATTGGGTGACATTATTCGTACAGGCTCTACAGAGATTAGTGCTAACAAATGATAATCGTTTTGTATAGGATGCAATATCGATTCTTCAGTTGAATGAATAGTTTGTATGCACTTATGTGTTTATTTTGTCACCCGAACACCAGAATTCCCCAGAGAACCAGCAGCTGGCTGGTAGGGACCAGATGGGAGGCATTGAGCCAACGCCTACCCATTTATCTTGTAGCGCTAACAAGGGGATGGTTGGTAAAACATCACTAGCCATCTCTTTCCCCTCCCCCTGACGTCTGGAACAGTCGCAATGATTCACTGAACGGCGAGATTTCCAGAAACAGCGATCTTCCTATATAAGACCTGCAGTGGGCGAGTCAGTTCAGTTCTTGGCAAGCAGCTGTGAAGCGCGTCGTGCTAGTGAACGGACTGGAAGACTGGGTACCTATATCAGAGGAGTTGTACGTAATTGTGAGTGTAGAGTGGACCTGTGACAGACGAACTGGTGAATGGTAATTGTGTGCGCTACGTAATTCTGTGTAATCGGCAAGTGTTCCAACTGTAATTCGGTGGAAATAAAGAAAATTTTGAGTTTGTGTAGTTGGACTTTTAATTTCACGAACCTACAAAGTCACAATTATGTACCGTAACCTAATAGTGTCTAAAATATTAATTCTAGTGACCAACTATATACAAAATTTGTTATGCCATCTTATAGTTGTCGCTATAAGACGATAGTTGTTAGGCGACATTAAATAAATTTATGTTAAAAAGTTTTATGGGTGCAGTACATTACTTCCTCTACCATGTATATAACACGCAAAAGCACTCCATAAAGGAAAGAAAATTCCCAGTTGTCATATTGAAAAACAACAAGAGATATTAAAATAGCGTTTTGGTTTACAGGTTCTTTACTTAACTGGTTGAATAATCTTAACACATTCACACACACGGATCAGTTGTTGCATGTTTGTTGTTAATAAGTTACAGAAGTGCAGGAAATATTTCCCTGTGGAAGGAACCTTGGGTTAGGAGAAACTTGTCATATCCTTGTAAGATGTTGGACCTTAAAACAGCAATTTCGGTTATCATCCGATTGTGCCAGATGTTCGTAATTGGTCACATATATCTGTTTTCTCACATAGGCTAGGATGAGTTCTTACGGGATCTTCTAGATTTCTATAACACGGACCTGACACTACCATTCGAGATAGACAAACTTGGCGCCGGTAGTTAGTGGTTATGTGTTCACACACGCTATCGGCAATGTTGCTTTATTATGCTGTAATATATGTGTTATAGTAACTCCGATATAAGTTTGTCTAAACATTAGTTAAGCAAGAATATGGTAGACCCTCTGTACAATTTAGAGGACATGAATAATTCCAGTAAAGTTTTCTGTGTCATGTGCATTCCACGCCTTTTTGTTTAAGTTCTATATACATTGGAACTATACCATACACAAAGACATTATTCTGACTGTTTGGAAATATGAGATACACAAAATATTATTACACTAAAAATGTAGATTTCGTTCAGATATACAATTTCCGTCAAATAATGGGCGTGAGAGTGCGTGTGCGCATGCACGTGCGCCGAACGAACCAATTTCTGAGATTTTCTCTTCCTAATGATATGAGTTTCCAAAAACGTATACTTTCCTGAAATAGGAATGCATTGTTAGTATTATAATCATCAACATCATAATCATCATTTCTTAGCCATATAAAGAGAACGAAATTTCAAAGCCATCAAAAGGTGACCAGCTGTACAGCTTGCTTCAGATGAGGTGGGAGACCTCGAAATATGCGTACATTGGACGACTCCGTCTTCCGTTGTTAGGAGAGAAAGCGTTAGTTCACTTAGTAATTTACTTGGGAGAGGACGGCGTTGACCCATCAGATTCTTCAAGTGGGGAGGTTGAAGCCCAGTTTGAAACACACAAACCAATAAGGGATGAAGCGGCCATTTAACGTGCCTAAAATATATCGTAGACTATAATAGCACGTAAAACATGAAACCAGCTTCAAGGTAAGTGTACACGCAGATTTCAGTATGCAGTGAGATCAGAGAGCTAACATCTTCCCCTTATCATGCTACTCTCTACTCCTTCAAAGCGTATCGGACTACCACCTCATATGAATCAAACTGTATTCATGATATTTACTCCCAATAAAACCCATGGTCATCCGCCGGGTGTGAAATCGTGACTTAAGGTACCAGATGCCAGCCTGTTACTTACACAACACCAAATCAGATATACGCAAAGAGACGATAGACAAACACTCCGTTAGGAATAGCATAAGATTCAAATAGTTCTTTACACATATCAACCATGCAGAAGCTGAGTTTGGCAGTTAACTATGTAAAACTCACTTATATCCGTAATTATCGATGTAGGAGTATTACATGTTTAGAGTAAGCGGTTTCGGGATTACCAAAAAGAAGGTAGAAAGTAAAAGCCGGCAGGACTCGAAACCACAATCAGCATATTAGGAGTCCGAAGCCTTATTCATTAGGTCGTGAGTGCTACTATACACTGTCGTGTTACAATACATCAGTAGAACAATTGCCGCACACAGATAGAGCGACAGGTTGAGAGAGAGAGAGAGAGAGAGAGAGAGAGAGAGAGAGAGAGAGAGAGAGAGAGAGAGAGAGAGAGAGAGAGAGAGAGAGAGAGAGAGAGAGAGAGGACATAAAATAACTTAGCCGTTTTTCTTCTTGTCTCACAGTTCGTTTGCTGGAAGGAACAGTTATAAATTAAAGTAGTCGGTACATAGGCATTTATATTTGTAAAATCGAGTTGGTATTGCTTTTTGAAATTAATAATGAGTTTTTATTTATAGAGGCACTTAATTTCTGTAGTTCTCAGCAGCCCGTTGCATATTATGCGTGTGTTATCTTAACTTAATGTTGATGAGAAGCCCATTCGACAAACTTTATGTGCTATTACTAACCTTATATCTACGACACCTTACCAGTTGGTATATTTCATATTTAACTGAACCATGCTATATATTTTTAGCGGGAAGAAAATGTTATATACTGTGACAGGTTTGAACCAGTGACAGTGGGACCCAGAGCTGGCGTCTTACTTATACAGTTTGTGTGTCTCATAATTTTATATAAAAAAACCTTAATACGGAGTTATCTTTATAAAAGTATATTAATATTGATTATTCATAAAGCGCGGTTCCGAAATTACCAAAACGAAGTCAAAAGGTAACCCCGGCGGGATTCGAACCCGCAATCTTCGGATTAGGAGTCCGACGCCTTATCCATTAGGCCACGAGGGCTTGTACTCACTTTCGTGTTATTTGTACTATATCATTGGAACTGCTGCTCCATTCAGAGGCTGAGACAGAGACAGAGAGGCGCACACAAAGAGAGACAGAGAGAGAGAGAGAGAGAGAGAGAGAGAGAGAGAGAGAGAGAGAGAGAGAGAGAGAGAGAGAGAGAGAGAGAGAGAGAGAGAGAGAGAGAGAGAGAAATATTAAGGGAGATGCTTATAAAATAGGCTTTTCTCATCTTATACAATGCACCTTGCTCAGTGGAACAGCCATACATAAAAGGGCTCAGCTGTATACGGAATTATAACTATACAAGTTTATGAGCATTCCTTGTTCAAGTTAATATTGAGCTTTTATTTAAGGGTTCACTATAATTCAAGTAATTCTCAGCAGCCCATTTTATTTTGGGCGTGGAAGACTTTTTCATTTTGATCAAAAGCGTTCTCAAACTTGAGGTTATTTTACGAGCCCTAAATAAACGACAATTTACCACTGATATATATCCCATTCTATGGAAACCATGCTAAAGATTTTGACATAAAAAAGTCATCAAGCAGTTTCAAACCCTCAGTCTCGGGAAAGTACTAGCTGGCGTGTTACCTATACAGTTTGTGTGTTTCACAGTAATATATAAAGGAAACATTTCATATATCCGTAATTATATTTATACGTTTGTTAGCATTAATTGAGAAAATTAATATTGTGCTTTTTATGCGGCTTTTTTAACTTATGTGGTTCTCAGTGGTACATTGCACACTGGCCGTGAAAAACTACTTAATTTTGCACGCGATCTCTTTATCAGGCTTGAGATTCTTTTACATGATATAAATCGACGAGACTTGACCACCTTGGTTATTTCCCTTTCAAGGAATCACATTCGCTTGCACCTACAGTAGCATTGGCAATAAAATGAATTCTGTAAACGTTCATCTCGACCAACATGAACTAGGTAGGATGATAATAGTTGGTAAACATAGTTTATACATGAGTAGAGAAAGTGACGTGAGTAATACACATCAGATTCTCTGTCTGGTAAGATTTTGTTTATGTGTTATGTGTAGTAGTTACGTAAACGTAATGCAGAATTTAAAGATCTTCAAAGGATATTTTCAGAAAATGCAAATTTCATTAGGCATAAAAATATATTTTATATATTGCAATTTTCTTAATATCATTTAACTATTTGACTTTGTGGAAATATGAGATAAACAAAATCTTATTACACAAAATATTTGGATTATATTTAAGTATACAATTTCCATCAAATAACTTCGCCGGTGTGTGTCTGTGTGTGTTTGTGTGTGTGGGGGGTGGGTGTTTCTTTTTTGGTAAACAAACCAATTTCTGAGACGTTCTTTGTTTCTGATTTGAGTTTAAAAACACTTGTGATTTCTAAAACCACATTAGGAAATAAAAACTCTAAATTTCTACAAATTGCACAAAACTCAAAATTAATTCCAAAACTACCAACAAACTCACCTATTGCTTTCTTTTCTGTGCACTTTATCATATTCAAGTTTTTCCAGAGGATTCACTTTCCGGTAGAAATAAATTAAATCTTGAATACTACCTTGCTACTAATTGGATAACAAACTGACGAAATGATTTTCGTGAACATAGTTACAAAGCTATTAAGCAACAAGTATGTAATGACATATTACATTCCTCATTCCTATACAACCTAATCTAAAAATGCCTACATTATGTACTATATATATCAATGGAGGTAGGTTATTTTATAACTGCTTTCTTTATATATGTATTTCCTTCTATTTATAATGAGAATATGAAAATACAGCAGAGCTAAGTGATAGTTACATTTTTAGGATTTGGTAACTACGTGATGACCTTGACATTGTATTCTCTTTGCACAATAAGCAAAGACAGAGGAATAATGACTTCCCATTTGAGAAAATTTTAACTCTTAGGACTTTCAAAACAATAACAAGGATTAGCTCAGAATTCCCCGAAAAGCACTTTGTAAAAGTATTTGGGCTTTAAGAAGATCTGATATATATACAGAGTGATCCAAAGAAACACCGACAACACTAAGTATGTTGCGCAGGACAGCAAACTGCCGGCTTCGGTGGCGTGAATGGTAGGGTGTGTGCCTCACGTTCAAGAGGTCCCGAGTTCCAATCTCGTTCAGGGTGAATTACCCGGATAAGGTTTTTCTGGGGTTTTCCCATATCCTTAAAAACAAATTTTGGGTAATTCTAAGCTCCATGAACCCTGGGCTCACTTCAGCATCATTTCGTCTATTCCATTCATCGTCCGTTATGACTTAACGTTGGAGGACATAAATTTAGAACAACAAAAATGCATAAAACTATTATTTTCTAAGCAGGAACTCATGACTGGAAACGCATTTTTGGGCACAGTAGACCATCAAAGTGTGAATGTCGTCAATATGAAGAACAGACTGTATGCAGCACAAAGTAGTTTAAAATTACAACCAGGGTCCAAACTGGGTACGTCCTACGTCAATGCAGAACCTACATCGGCGGCACTGACCTTCACGTACTTGCTCCAATAAGTGTGGTTGACCTGAAAGAATGGCAATCGCTCCACGGACTCGTGCAATGACGTCCCCCTCTGACGTTACAAGAGTGGCATACACCAAGGTTTTCATACTACCCTACGGAAGATAGTCCAGTGGTGTCAGATCTGGTGATCTAGCTGGCCATGAAAATGGTTAGCTTCTACCAATCCATTGACTTGCGTGTGTAACTTGTAGGTGATTCCCCACAGTTTTATCAAAGTGTGCTGGAGCTCCATCGTGTTGCAGCCACATTACCTGCCGAAGGTTTAGTGGCAACTCCTCCAATAAGTTAGTCAAAATGTCTCTAAGAAATGCGAGGTAGATCGGCCCTGTTAGCCAGTTTTAGAGTAGATATGGACCAATGATATGGTCAGGAATTATTTCAACCCATATGTTGACACTAAACATGTGTTGGTTACTGTGAACGACTTGCGCACGGGGGTTTTCGTACGCCCAATTCTCTAACTTTGATGTTGCACAGCATCCAAACCATTCATTTTCGGACATTCGGTACTTCTTAAAAATGATCAGTTGACTATCCTGCGCAACATACTTAGTGTTGTCAGTGGTTCTTTTTTATCATCCTGTATAATGTAATAAAAAGGTATGCCAAAACTTAAGGAAGACATTTCTTGGACATAGAGGATAAAAAATGGTTAATGTAGTAAACGTTCGCCATTACTTCTGCTAAAATTGGATGGAGGTGATGCATTTCATTGATACAGTACGCTTGTTACGCACGGGTACTAAGTTCATACACAATGGGGCTCCTCCTCATTTATAGGTTTCTTGGTAGATGAATATGAAGAGATGGACCAATCCCGTGGCCTCCTTGCTCTCCTCATTTAAACCCACTGGAATTTTATTTGTCGGTAATTTAAAATCTCTTGTTTATGTAACTCAAGATCCAGATGTAAGGATTCTTAGTGCTCGTATTTTGAAAGGCTCTCAAACAATATGAATTTCTCCAGGCCTAACTCATTAGGTAGGCCATGTGACGGTGAGTTGACGGATACAATGAAGTTAATGGAGGCTGTTTTAAATGTGTACTGTGATTTCCTGGTTTCCCACGGTTCTGTCATTGAGTGTCGTTGTACGGGGTTAAGCTGTAGAAAAAGTGCTCTAAAAAGAAAATAGGTGATTTCTGGACATATAAATATCAAATTTTATATACTTTTTACATAATGTATATACAAAGATGGCTATCTCTGTATGGTACACCACTTAAGCAAACTCATTCAGAATGAAGAGATCTTCAGAGGCTGTTCGCAGAAATCCATATCACAATGAGAAAGGCTTCCTATTGCAGTGAGACTTCGAATGCTTGGCATTTTGTTTGTTCTATTTATTTAAAAAATACCTTCTTCAGTAAAACTTCAGATGAGTCGATCTGTGTGGCACTACTGTGTACAATACCAGTTTTAAAAGTCCAATCAATAACTGTGAATATAGATTTTGTCGTTATTAACAACCCCCAAGGTATTCGCTAATTACAGACGCCGTATCAAGTTAAATAAAACATTTATCTGAAAATTGAGCCGAATTTTTGTTTTAATATCTGCAATAATACCATAGCGAAATCAGATATTAATCTAAAAGCGCTAATCCCTGTGGTAGAGTTATATACCCACGTGCAGTATTGCATCTGCGTGGCTTCTCTCTGAAGGTAGAATTAGCTGGCTTTCCTCACCTTGCATAGTTAAGGTTGTAAACTCCAGCTAAGATGTATTGATGAAATTACTGTACAATGACCCAGGATATTTTTATGGTGAAACCACGCTGAAAGTTGTAATTTCCTATAGATCCCAGTATTACAAATAACAAATGAACATTCCCACCAAAAGAGACACAGAACGGCGTTATAAAATAAGAAAAAGTGTTCCCAGAAGCCGTGTTAGAATTGGAAGCCATCGATAACGCTGCATTCACAATATAGGCCTTCCAAAGATATAGCCAGACTGAAAAATTCAATGACTTGAATGCCTGCTATGGTATATAAGCTTTATTCTGCCTCGATCTTTCCACACTTTGGCCTACACACGGCTAGTGTCAAAGAACAATTGATTTTAGCAATATATGCTTTAATATCAGTAAGGCTTTATTTCAAACCTCCGTGATAGATGGATACTCTGCGGCTTGCTCGTATGCATGCTAGCCGACCGGTAAAACAAATGTGTCTCGTAAGTGAAGCAACATCATTTCGAATCCATGATGTGTATGTTTATTATTATTGTTGCTTTAATAACAATGCCTTATGATGATGCCGCCCACCTCAATAGCCTAGATGGTAGCGTGTCTGCCTCACGTTCAACAGATCCCGAGTTCGAATCTCGGTTAGGGTGATCTACCTGGATAAGTTTTCTCCGGGGTTTTCCCCCATCCTGAAAGACGAATGTTGGGTAGCTCTAAGCACCGTGGAACTCGTACTCATTTGAGTATCACTTCACCAATTTCATTCTGCCGATATGACCTAACGATGGAGGACGTAAATTGCAAAAAAAAAAAAAAAAAAAAAAAAAAAAAAAAAAAAAAAAAAGTTTTTCTAGCGGAAGGTCAACAGTAATGTTTCAAACACATTCATTGATAAAGTTGCAAATAACATATTCTTGTATTTTTTGTAATTTACGTCCTCCAACGTTAAGTCATATTAGACGATGAATGGAATGGGTGAAATGATGCTCAAATGAGCCCAAGGTCCATAGAGCTTAGAGTTACCCGACATTTGTCTTTCAGGATAAGGGAAAACCCTTGTAAAACTTATCCAGGTAATTCGACCTGACAGATATTCGATCTCGGGACCTCTTGAACGTGAGCAGAATAGCTAGCACCAAGCTACCGAGGTGGGCTACAAAATAAATGCAATGTTATTAGAAAATTGCCTTAGTATTGGTTGTGTCAAAACTTGGGCTCACTCATCTACATTCATTGAACTGTCGCACCCAGGAACGCACATTAGACACATCCATGGTACCATCATCACATGCCTCGCTGAAGTAGCTATGAATGTCAATACGTGTCGGAGTTAGTTAGGTGCAGAGGATCTACCCAAAATTCCGAAGACCCTGGCCTCCTTCAACCCGGGAGCGATGGATAACTCCGGCGGTCTTTCCATAGGGCAATACCTGATTTCTTAAAAGGCCTCCGCATCGACAACAAAGTCAAGACGGGATGGAAGTGGAAGACGCCACTTACGCGTGTCAACCCCGCAAGGAAGACTACCGAAAACCTCGGTGGGACCACCTGGTAGTACCCACGACTTATGAGGCAACCCTGGCTTATGAGCGGCTTAGCCTGGCCGGAGGTACCTAATTTCCCGTGGGTGTCGGGAACACACTGCCCCCTCACGTCCAACCCATTCCGAACAAATCCCCTAGGGGAGAGCCTCGAATGTTCATCCCGAAATTCCTCTAGCAACGTCAGAGGCATACTCCTCCACAGGAGTTGAAGTCTCCGACGGATGAGACGCAGGGAGGTTGGAGATGGTTCCCATACCCTCCCTGGACAGGTTTATGACATCCCATGTCAGTTCAGTTACAGACCATTCAAAAACATTCTGACGGCTTCTACTTTTGTGAATGAATCTTCTCGGTTTTAGTGTATAGAGCAAATAGGGTGCATGTGTTTTTAACGATCTGCTCCATGTGTAGCAAAGGTTCTCTGCCACACACACATTTGCTGTTCTTGTCCCACTGTGTAACGCAGGACATGCCTTACAGGGACCTTCTTTGCGTTGCTGGACTATACCACGAGTACTAACGGTCCGCGGCGCCCGCACCTCGGCAGCTGAATGGGCGGGTCCCCTTTCCTACGGGAAATGAAAATGGAGAAAACGTATGACTAAACAGTACTGTTGCAATGAAAACCTTGCAATTTTAAGTATCAAACCCAGCTCTCTTCGCTGCCACTAGAGTTCTCATTCACAAAGTATCTATGTGTATTTTTTTTAAATACAGATGTTCCTATTTGGTCGTAGTCCGGAAAAAAGAAGTGTTATAACTTGAACGCACCTCATACTTTTGGAAAGACAAAATTGCATAATTCTAAACATTGAGCATGACAAGAACTGCAAAATAATATGGGGAAGAACTAAGCAATATATCTAAACAAAACTCCAACAAATGTATGAAAATCTGTTATGACTATGTGACGCCTATCCTATCTTCGAGTACAAGGGGAACATTTGCAACATCTTCTTTGAAATTGCAAGCAACATTAAGGAAATTCAGTACTCTAATTTGTGAAACAACAATGGTTCTAACTGACTTTGTCCATTCCTCCTATTTTTATCGAAGCACAAGACGGTCCGCGCGGGGAAAATTAAGCAGGAGGGAAGCGGTTGCAACGGCGACGCAGGTCCCGTTAAGAGCCTGGCCACTTAATCTGATGGCATCGTATAAATATTAGAAACTCAAACCAATAACAACAAATATCTCAGAGACGCTTAAGTACACAAAAAATAGCTTATAGCACATAATGTGTGGTTTTTAACGAGACCTACACATTTTGTTGTAACATTTTGTCTGTATAAGACCTGAAGGCTTCCTGGCGACGAAAATATTCCAGATCTTGTCGGAAAGCAAGCCAGGTGAACAGACGATCAGAAATCGACGTTTTGGGAGCGTAGATCGCTCCCGTAATCAGGATATTTAAAAAAAATTATAAACACTAAATAGATATAATGTGACTTTGTGGGTTCGTAGAATTAAAAGCTCAGTTGCATAAATTCAAACATTGTTTATCTGCGTATAAATACAATTTGGACACAATCAGAATTACGTCACGTATACAATTACAATCTTCCAGTTCGTCTGCCGCAGGTCCACACTGCACTCACTATCTCGGCTCCTTGCCGTAAACTGACTAGCCTCGACCAGTGTAGTCGTTTTATTCACCAATCGTCGGTTCTGGAAGTTTTCCGACCTCTGACGAAGCATCATGGTCTTTCAGGATGGAGCGAGAATTGTCTCGACCTTCCGTAGAGGAGGAGATCCGTCTCCTTCAGTTGCCGAGGTGCGGGCGTTGCGGGTCCTTAGCACTCGTGGTACCTCCGACGTTACTAGAGGAACCTCGGGCCGAAATGCCGAGCCCCTCCCGTAGGGGAGTTGTTCGGATTGGGTTGGACTCGAGGGGGCAGTGTGTTCCCGACACCCACGGGTAAATGGGTATTTCCGGCCAGGCTACGGCAGCCCAAAGAGGGTAGAGGGTTGCCTAAACGTCCCGGGTACTAGCCTGCAGAGCTAGTAGAAGGTGTGCTAGATCACCATACGGCCCCACCGGGGTTTTTCGGTAGTCTTCCATGCGGGGTTGACGCGCGTAAGTGGCGTATCCACTTCCATCCCGTGTTGACGTTGTGCTCAGCGGGGGGTATTTTAAGAATTCAGGTATCGCCCTATGGAAAGACCCCGGAGTATCCATCGCTCCCGGGTTTGAAGGAGGCCCGGGTCCTTGGTCCTACGGGCCCAGGACTAATGGGAGTAGATTGCTCTGCACTTAAATTGTCTCGACCATCTCCGTCTCCTTCTCCCACTGCCACTCCTTCAGCGAGCGCCAACCAGCCAAACGAGTAGGCGTGGCTTGAATGATATCTGTCTCTTTCTCTTCCTTCCATTTGGCTTTGGCTAATCGTAAATGATATCTCGCGAAACTGCTCCCTCCTCAAGGCTGGTCGTCCCGAACAGCACCATCGTAGCGGGCAAGACGATCCAGGTGTACCACCAACATCTTTCCTCGGGGCACCATCTGTATGCGGTAGACCACGTCATTAACCCTCTTTACCACCCGGTACGGTCCTTGTCAGGGCTGAAACCTTGCTAGAACCCTTGGCTGTTGGCTTGCCCGTCGTATCGTGTCGCTGATATGGTGCTGTTCAGCTCCTCCTGGAAACTGGCTTTAAAAATTGAAATCAATCGGCTGAAGAAGCACAGATCTATACAGATTGATCATCAAATTAAAAAGTTACGTTTCTCTGACATAATTAGTTTTCTACACTCACCCCATCTCCAGACCTGGCATTTAGTTTACTGCAAACAGTCTTTTGTTCCGTGATGCGAGTGTGGGTAGTGTTTTGCCTTTTCTAATTTTTGTGTTGTAGCTATTCAGAATTTATAACTTTTCTTATAAATATCCTGATGACGGCAGCGATTTACGCTTCCGAAACGTCGATTTCCAATCGTGTTTTCACTTGGCTTGGTTGCTGAGAATATCTTGAATACTTTGCCTACAGTTTACCAATTATACAAAAGTCACTCAGACTAAAGAATTCTTCTGAGTATATTCTTAGAAAATTAGAGATACGCATTTCATTTATCATAAAACTATTTTAGGGAAATTATTTTAATAAATATTAATGGAAATAATCATTTCTTGCACACTAGCCATGTGTAAGCTAAGGTTGAATGAGTAGAGCCAGACTAAAAAGTTCAGTGCCATAGCCGGGGTTTGAATCACGGATCTCCCGCTCTCGGTGCGGTTACTCTAAACCATTGAGCCATTATGGCCAATAGGCCGACATGACATTAAATTCTCCAACTGACTCATAAAGTGAAGAGGCAAAGATTATTGGAATTAATCCACATAGATGAAGTGGCAGGCTGACAAAAGTTGATTTAAGTTATTAACTGTCTCAAGTGACAGTTCAAAATCTCGAAAAAGTCACTCTTTGTAAATGTATGACAATACAAATATTGATTAGAATGATATACACGAGTCATTTATCTGGTTTTCCATCTGGAGTATCCTGAACTGTTTTCCATTCTACAACATTTTCATCATAAACTCCAGGCCGTTTTGATAAACGTGTACCTTAGCATTCAAGTAAAAGGTCACTCTACGTCAATTTTAAGGTTTAAGTAATTTATTAAGGGCACTGAGAGGTCGATAGGTTTAAAAAAACATTTTTTGTTTTTAATGTTAAAAATTATATAATTCTTCAGCTTTAAAATGATATATATATATAACATTGGATGTCAGCTGGTATTAAAGTCCTTTAATTCGTCAATTTGAACATGGCGGCGTACTGATATGCCCATCTCCTGAGAATGGTGCTCAATCTTTGATCGCAAATTCCCAAAACCGTGATTTTTCATACTTTAGGTGCATGTTTCTCAAAATCTATAACATTTTTGACACAAAATTTGCAGTGGTTATTTGTCAATGTTCCTTGAACGTTCATGTGATTTCTAAAATGGATGAAAACAAATATTCAGTCCTTGAAAATATTATCTTCTTGTTTTACTCAAAACTAATTAATTCTTCATGTGCATAGTATAAACTATATGTGATTTTCATTTAGCCGATATTATATAACTGTATCTTAGGTTATTTAGGATAAAACGTGGTGCATGTAAATTTCACCTGAATTATAGGGTACAATACTTTTTTCGGGACACATGGTGTGATTTATGGACCTTTTGAATGGACCTATGTTAACGCAATTTAAATATTATACAGTCGTTAAATGAACACATGCTTATACAGTAATCATACCGAATTTCAATTTCTGATAATGTTTAGTTTTCTATATATTCAAATTTTAATATTGGTAAAAATTAACCTTGTCTGGGTAAGAATAACCTCCCAGTGCCCTTAAATTAAATTTAGAAGTGTTTATAGGTCCAAGTTAGACAGAATTAATTAAACTATTCTCTCTTTGCAACATTAGTATGTAGTTAACCACATTTATTATCCGAGCCCTGAGGTAAAGGATTCCTGTTGGGAACGTTAACGAAACGCCTAATTGCCTTAACTAACACTGATTTCAATAATTATCTTTCCTTATCAACGCACTTCTCACTAATAGAATTGTAGTTCATGAAATTGTGCATTGATTTTAACAGATAGGAATTATTTATTGCAATCAATCTAACTCCATCTCTTTACTTTATAAAACAATCTCATCAGTGAATAATTCCAGCATCATACTCCTTGATTTTACTCAGCCTTTTTGTACTCTTACATTTTGAAAGAGGGATAAGAATTTATTTTGTTGCTAATGATCGTCGGGAAAAGAATTTCTTTTCAAGCTGAAGGAATTATGAAACTAGGTTGAGAGGTTTCTTAGAAACACAATTTGTCTTGCAATGCGAGATACCTTCAAAGACCGTCCTGTGAATAACACATAAGTACATAGAATTTGCGTTTAATATTGTCATCTGCTAGCACCGGAAAACTTTATTTTTAAATCTTTATAATGTTGAACATCCATTTGTATCCCTTTTAAAAGTGGATGTTTAACGAGAGTTGTTCTGGTAGTTTTTACAGCGGTGGAAAACTAATAACAGCCTGGGTTCATGTTATTACAGCGGGAAACTTGGTACACAGCGATACAACTTTCTGAAACAAAAGCGATGAAAGGCAGTTGAATAACGTTTCTGCCTGTTCCCTCAAGTAAAACCTACATTTATTATATTTTCGAGATCATGAAGCTATGAATGAAAATATTTAAGCTCTTTCCCCCAAAGCCGCAATTCATTGCTGGTAACATTTTCTGAAATTCACTTGATGACTTCAGAAGCTAAACTGTAACGTCACTGCAAGTTCTCTTTGTTAATGTATTGCAGCAAAAAGTGGAATTCGGGGTTTCATAATACGTTTTGCAGTCTGTTGAACTAAACACTCCAGATCTGTTACATTCACATAGCCTTCTATAGACATTCTTTTACAGAGTATTCCTAAAGGGTTCTTCTACTTCATGCTAATAGAGATAACCATTACTAGAAATTGTCGTTGCCCATTTTATATAAATATATACATACTGCGACTGTGTGAGTTCGTGAAATTCAAAGTCCAATTGCACAAACTCAAAATGTTCTTTATTTCAACCAAATTGCAGTTGGAACACTTGCCGATTACACAGAATTATGTAGTGCACACAATTACAATTTGTCAGTTCGTCTGTCACAGGTCTACTGTAAACTCACAATTAAGCACAACTCCTCTGATACACGTACACAGTCTTCTGGTCCGTTCATTCACTCGGCGCTCCTCACGGCTGCTAGCCAAGAACTGACTGACTCGTCCACTGCAGGCTTTATATAGGGAATATCGCCGTTTCTTGAAGTCCCGCGGTTCAGTGAATCTTCCCGACTGTTCCAGACGTCAGGGAGGGGGAAAGAGACGGTTAGTGATGTTTTTCCAACCATCCCCTCGTTAGCGCTACAAGATAAATGTGTAGGCGTGATCTGAATACCTCCTGTCACCTACCCGGCTGCTAGCTGGTCAGGCCTTCCGATAATTAGGTGACAATACATACACATATTACCGAGCGGGATGGCTCAGGCGGTTTCGTCGGTGGCCCGCATTTGGGAGGCCCAGGTTCGATTCCCAGGATTTCTTTGGGGGTTTTCCCGGGTCTCTAGGTTTTCCCCGAACCTCTTGTCCCTTTATTGCATCTCCATTATCACTTCATATCATCCCTCATCTAATGCTCTTTCAGGGTAGAAGTGTCGGCGGGTGTCTCGGCGGTGCATGGCAGGATGATATGCTCTGAGGAAAACTACTTCCCCCTCCGGTAGGTCAGTTGGCGTTCTTCGCTCCTCTGCTGAGACCATTTCGGGATCGCCAGCCAGGGACCGTTAGGTCTTGGCCCGCCAGCGAGGGACCATTAGGGCTCGGCTGCTGGACTCGTTGCCGTCCGCTGTGGGGGAGCGAGTTTGTTGCCCTGGCCTGTCGGGGGAAGTCTCCATCCAAGTAAACTGTAGGGACCATTCCCTCTGTACTGTCGTGGCTCCTTGGGAATAAACAAAGCACTCCAGCCTGCGCAACCCCAGAGCAGAGGGCTCCTATGTCTTTTGACTCGGTATCTGCTAATATGACCGAGTCCGATAGCCAATAATTATTTAAGTACATTAATAACTTTCAATAATTAACATTTAATACTAATAACTACATGTTGTATATTTAATATAAAAAGTTCATGCAAGTTTTACAATAAACTTACAAGCCCATGCAGAGATAGGTATAACAGTTTCTTAGTTAATAAAACAGATAAAACTTTAAAACAACTATGAGGGAACCATAATATAAAATATTAGTTAAAACATAAGGGAATAAAAATCGCAATAATATGTTCCCCAGTTAGAGCCTATAAAATTCTTTATCTTTAGAAAATTTTGTTGTTATTTTACTTAAATAATAATATAATTTCCTTTTTCTAATTATTTCATTTATCATTTTGTTCTGGATGTATTTGCCATATTCAACTCTTAACAATAAAGAATTTTCGCATTCCCATATACAATGTTCAGGGGTACCAACTTGTCCACATGCACATAAATTACTGTCTCTTTGACCGAACCGATGTAAGTATTCGGGGTACGGACCATGACCTGACAAGTAATGGAGTAGATCATGTGTTGGCTGTAAATATCTAATTAACATTCTTTCCTTTTATATCGGGAAAAAACGAGTAAGTCCGCCTAACCTTTTCACTGGTATACCATTAATCCTGCCAGGTTACTATTATGTTTTCATTTAATTCTAATTCATCTTCAATCGAAAACCCGGCTAATTGACAGGCTCTTAAATTGTTGCCTTTACGTTGCCGTTCCTTGGGAATGCCACCCTCTGTGTCCTTCGCCTCATCCTTCCTCCTAGGAACAATGGGCCCAGCCAGGTGACCCACATACCTAATCCCCTCCATAACGAAATCCTAATCCCAATCCCATACACATATTAGGGATGGATCGATAGCCATATTGATAATCGATAACCGATAATGGATATTTTCCTTGATTCCCGGTATTTCGATACTTCCTCTAATTTAAATAAAAATACAATGT
Source organism: Mantis religiosa (assembly GCA_030765055.1). Classification (NCBI taxonomy): domain Eukaryota; kingdom Metazoa; phylum Arthropoda; class Insecta; order Mantodea; family Mantidae; genus Mantis; species Mantis religiosa. Next base: position 90,777,887 of record CM060950.1, read on the forward strand.
TGTAAGAACTTTGTAATGCCGATAAAATTAATTTGGTGCACATTTAATTCTAAAAAGTTTAAAACCATCAGTGTACAAATTTTTAAACACTATATTAAACCTTTAAAGGCAAAATGCATGTTTGAAACAGTCTACTATTATAAACCTTTGTTCAAAAATACTGTCAATTTCACTCTTTCGGGGTCAAGTCTGCTAGTTTTTGTGGCACATATGAATCCTGTTGTGCTAAATAGTCTTTCAGGGAAAACCTTTACAGGTGGAACATACAAATATTTCGCAGCTGTTTCTTTATGTTTTGAATAATTTTAAATTGTTTTTCACTTTTCCAGTACATTAGAAATAGGAGTAACAAATTGGCGTTGAAATATGCAGTGATTCCTTCTGGCACTGCAGCTGACAAACGATTATTTTCTTGCATAATACGAGTATTACTATACAGGTGCCCCATTACTGGCAGTTTCTCGGGTTTTGCAGCATTAATATTTTGTGACTTTAAAATAAAATAAAATAAAAATATCAGAATCACCACCGAGGTATCGAAAGGGTGCCAATCGAATTTTTTATGTATTCCTGAATATCGATATCATATAAACATCGTGAGCATCAAAGTATCGAGGAGCCAGTATTTCGAAACGACACCAAACAAATATATAACAGTAGCTGCTCAGCTTCTATGCGACACACATAGATGGTTTTCCCGCCAAAAGACCCACATTAAATAAAGCTCCAGAATGAGCTTGAATTAGGCAGTTACAGGAACAACGCAGCGTGCCTCACACTATCGAAGTTCGCAGGAAGGTGACACAACGTTTCACCTGCTGCAGCTGTTTGGAAACATACCGACATATTCCACGGTAATTTACTACTATTAAGAATTACTTTGGCTTAGGAAACCAAAATAAAGAAGCTATTATTTGGTTATTTATTTATGGGTGTTTTAAATGTTCCAACATTCCGTTATAACAGTCGAAGACGGTCAATCAACTGCTGGACATATGCAACTTAAACCTTTTAGAGGGAAGCTAATCGTAGTGAGGTTGAGGATGGAAGCATTAAATGATAAAAAGAGCACAGGATAATATCAAAGAATTATAGATGTTTTTTTAAATTTACGTCCTCCAACGTTAAGTCATATCGGACGATGAATAGAATGTGTGAAATGACGCTCAAATGAGCCCAGGTTCCATAGAGCTTAGAGTTACCCGACATTCGTCTTTTAGGGTAAGGGAAAACCCCGGAAAAACCCCTATCCAGGTAATTCACCCTGACAGAGATTCGAAATCGGGACCTCTTGAACGTGAGGCAGACACTCTACCACCACGCTACCGAGGCCGGCATCCACTTTATTCCACTGTGTTTAGTAATGCTAATTAAAACATTTGTAACTGAAAATGAAGCTGTTGATTTTACAGTAACTGTTTGAAAGTACTGTACAATTAGGATCAGAGCAAAAGGAGAAATCTTGGCACTGTCCGAGTCATTACAGACATTTTCACAAGTGACTGCCCTTTGCCCCATGACCTGAAAGCGAGTCTAGGTGTACTGTATGTGTATTTTAGTGTAGTGTTTATCGCCTGCTTTTACTACATTACGGCACCGCAGGCGATGACACTGATGATACATGAGATGAAGATGGAGCACCAGTGGAATGAGAGGGCGGGGGAAACCGGAAGTTCCGGAGAAAACCAGCCCCAGCGCCGTGTTTTCCACCACACATCTCACTTTGCGATCGCCTGGGATTGAACCCGGGCCGCCTTGGTGAGAGCCAAGCGGTGTAACCACTGAGCCACGACGCGGCCTAGCGAGGCGAGGGTCACTGATAAACAGTAAGGAGCAATGCTTTTGTTTTCTTGGCCAGTGCGTCACAATAAAAACTTTTTAAGTTTGCACACCAGTGGCTCCTGCGCTACCTAATCACAAAATAATGTAATATTTAAAGCTGCATAAAATTTTACCTAAGAGAATTTCGAAGCTGCAACACCGAAATCCGTATTAGTTATGTTATAAACTACGAAACCGCTAAATTCGTTGTCATTTCGAAACAACCTGTGTATACGCAACAAGTCCTTCGCTGAAGTTAGCTACTCCCGGATAACACGGACGCCGAAAGGTTTGCCTAAGCATGTCACTAAAAAGGGGCGTTATACCAACAGAGAGGAGACCTGGCTAAACGCCCGAATACAGCCTGAAACTAATATCTAACTAGTGTAAGTGGTCCCATAGCTCTTAGCTGGAGCACTTGATCACTGCATGGGGTGCCGGGTTCGATTACTGTGAACGGATAAAGCTTCCGTGTAGGAGAATGCATATGCACAAAGGCCACAACATATTAATTATATGTTATAAGGCATATCAGCATTTCACAGCTGACTTTTACATTATGTAAAAATGCGTGTTTCACAATTATAAATATTAAATAAATGGTATGTCGTGATGTGGTCGTAACGAGTGAGAATCTTCCGGAGCCCAGTAGTGTCGAGTATATCTGTTTGCAGTGGAGTCATTGGTGAAATAGCATTCCTCTCCCCATAAAATCTCCCTTATGAAATTGGGATTTACATCTGTTTTATTTAAGAGACATATGCAGAACGATAAAGCGTGTACGTTAAACCCTGCCCATTTGTTACTTTGGCAAGGCAATTGTCTTCTGAGAGTTCCTAGTAGGGCTTTAGAAAAAGTATGCGAAAACCTATCTACGTAGAACGTAATACCTGCTGCTTCAGGTGGGCCTTTGGTTGCAGTGGATGGAAAACCCTATATATTATGATAATGCAGTACGTGCAATAAACACTAAAATTCATGTTGCTGCATAACTGTTTGAGTCATTTGTTTTCAAGTAGGTACTTCAGAAAGATAGGGTGACCCATTCACTGGATCCGAGCCCGTCTTACCTCTGACAATCAATGCAGATAGTGCAAGACTAAATTGATTGAGACAGTCTGAAAACATGAAATCTCGAGGTTAATTTTGGGATGGAACACAATGCCTATTTATTATAGGATATAGAGTAGGAATTCTATGTTTTATTTAACCGAAAATGCATGCTTGGAGGCCTATGAACCTCCAGAAAGCACTTTTTATAAAAGTAACAGTTGGATTATTAAATTTAGAAACTGTTATCATACATAGAAATTAATTATTTCCTCCATACTAGCTGTGTGTAGGCTGTTTGGATGAGTAGAGCCAAACTGAGAAACTGAATGCCATAGCCGGGATTTCAAACACGGTTCTCCCGGGTTCCGTCCGGTTGCTCTTAACCATTGAGCAGACATTGCCAACATGCAGACATGACATCAAATTCTCCAACTGACTCTGTTTCTCGGTAGATCACTAGATGTTCTCATATACTATGACACACGCACCTTTCGTGGCGACTAACTATGCTGTAAGTACTAAGTCCCGAGCTTCATAGTTAAACCACTATTTTTAGTTAAATTGATGGAAATTAATCATTTATTCCAAACTAGCCGTGTGTGTCATCGAATAATGTTATCATACATCAGACTTCATCCTTTTAAAGCAAAATTCGTAGCATGGATTAGTGGAACAAATTCAGTAAATATATTGTTTTCAGGTAAATTGATGGAAATAATCATTTATTCCACCCTAGCCTTGTGTAGGCTAAGGTTTGAATGAGTAGAGCCAGACTGAAAAATTCAATGCTATAGGCTGGACTTGAACCACAGGTCTCCCGCTCTCTGTGCGGTTGCTCTAACAGCACTTATAGCAGGAGATCCGTGTTTCAAATCCCAGCTATGGCACTGAATTATTCAGTCTGGCTCTACTCATGTTATTTACAGATTTAAATGAATGATTCCATTATACTTTTTATAAAAAACATAGCACATAGAGTACAGTAAATCATATCTGAACAATTTACGCTGATTACCACACATCGGATCAATCAATCAATGTACGCGCACAGGTACTATACAAAGTCAAGAGCGATTTCTGCAAACGTCCGTGTCAACAAGTATACCGATGCGCTGTGTGTGTACAGTCCGGTACGGATACAAAATATAACCTACGTTACAATATGCCATCCTCCTTATTGCTTTCGGTGTGGGAATTACGGTGAACAATCATGTTCATTCGTAAATTATCGAATGTGAATTTTCTGCGTCTCTCGCTGAAACAATATAAAAATATTGGGAGAAAGTTCGTTCAACGTCACATGACATTAATGATGCATATGTGTAATACAAATCATTTTCATGTGCTTTTCTGAGACTTAATTTATATCTTATATTTTCCAGCACTCAAAATCCAGTATTTTTGTGTAGAATACTGGACAATTTATGTTATTCCCGTTTGGTAGATGGTGCATTCTGTATATTGTTCATTTTTGCAGACATCCCCTCGACTGCTTTTAGACAGCTCGAAATTACATTCTTTAAGCTTTTTAATAATGATTGTAGATAATACCCAAAGCTTTTGATTTATAAAATGGAGATTGTCAAGTAATTGTGAAAGTAATGCCATTAATACAATATGTCTGACACCTTCCACTCACTGGAACACAGATCTACCTGCGTGGGGAGTAGTAGTTGTAATGAAACAAAAGCTACACTTTGTGAACCAGAGTATCCCTGGGTGTTGTCCCCGGAATTGACGCCAGCAGTATTATACTGCAAGACTCGTAAACCTCAATCTCTTTAAAGGTGTACGGGCTCCGATGTCTGGTGATAACGTAAACTAACCCATAGCATAACCGCTTAAAGTGGGCGTGATCTTGTCAATGTGATTGCCGGCTTCACGCCCACATAAGCAAGGCAGAGGTAAGCGATCATCCAACCGATAAGGGGTGGAGATATTGTCAGCATCTCGTCACCCCCAGCCGGAAAGTTGACTTTCTAGACAAAGGTTCGATACCTAGCGTAGTTACTCAATCTCTTCACGATGCTGAGTGGGCACCGGTCCTATAAATATATAAATAAATAAATATAAGCTCGAGGGTATCCACCAGTGGAATCCACACAGAGTGAAGACTGATCTTCCCTCTAATGACCAGGGAGTTACTGAGCTGTCTCAAAATGGCGTCCAGCGCCTCCTGTGGACTCAAGACGGGATGAAAGTGGATACGCCACTTACACGCGCCAACCCCAAGGGGGAAGGCTACCGATATGACCTCGGTGGGGCCACCTGGTAACCTAGCACACCTCCTACTAGCTATGCAGGCTAGTACGCGGGAATATATGGCTTCCCTCAACCCCGTCCGGATACGTACCCGATCACCCACGGACATCGGGAACCACTGCCCCTCCAGTCCAAGCCAATCCGAACAACTCCCATTCAGGAAGGGGCTCGGCAGTTCGACCCGAGGTTCCTGTAGTAACGTCAGAGGTACCACGAGTGCTAGGGGTCCGCAGCTTTCGCACCACAGCAGCTGAAGAGGACGGATACCCTCCCCGAGCGGGACCGGTCCTATACCTGGGACTTAAAATCCACGGCCCCCCCCCCATGGATGGGATCGATCCCGGGCGCATTCCAAAGCACACGCTTTAGCCCACTACGCCACGGCGCAAAACAATTTATTGTCGCGAATCCATTATTACGACTGCCGGCGTACGCGTTAAAAGGGTTCGCGTGGCTTGTTTACACAAATGAACTGATAGGCAGCACAGTGTAGAATTAACGAGCCTGTAAAAACAGATAAAGATAGCCCGGAGATAAAATATTTGCTGACACAGATAAAGTTACACGTCTAGAAGATTCGTGTTTAATGTGGTGACATGTAAGAGACCATTCTAAAACAGTCTGGAATTCATGAATGGTTGTGTATGAAAAGAAGCCATGGCTAGTGATCGGAAACTTGTAAACAGGGTCGTCATGAGAGAGCGGTAATTGGAATTGGCGTGTGTTTTGGAAGTGAACCCTTTGTTGTGGTCAACAACCTTGGAAGATTGTAGTTGTGTATATAATGTAATTCCGCTGCTGTACAAGGTGTATCTCTGCGCAAATAAAAAACGATTTGGAATTTCTGCAACTCGGACTTTTAATTCTATGAACCCACAAAGTCACGTCATGTTCATATTCTATAAAATATAGTTTGAAAGTAATTGAGTTCTGCGAATGGAAGCCACGCACCGCTTCCGCTTCATGAACTGTATACAGTGATACGTGGATTTGCAGTTGCAGCTTCCCTAGCAGTGAACTGCTTCATTGGTAAAATAAGACCTTTAGTTTTCCTGGCGACGAATACGCTCACTTCCTACTCAGGCAGCCAGCCAGGTGAAAAGATGACTAGGAACCGACATTTCGGGAGTGTGCATGGCTCCCATCATCAGGATATTTATTAAATGTTATAACCACAAATGTAACACTGGATATAACAGAACTATAAACAAAGACAAAACACTATCAAACTTCGCATTACTGAACAAAAGACTGTTTTCATTAAATTAAATGCCAGGCCAGGAGATGGTGGGAGTATAGACAATTGTGTCAAAGAAACGTAACTACTTAACTTGATTATCAAGCTGTATTGATCTTTGCTTCTTAATTCGATGGATTTCCATTTTAAGGCCCGTTTTCAGGAGGACCTGAACTGAAATCCGGCATTAGATTAAGCATGCTGCTTTTAGAGGAAATTGCCAAAGCCTCCTTAATTCTACTCTGCCAGTAAATGTTGCATTTTGCCAAGATGGTCGTCTAACGAAAATTGGCTTTATGGTCGTTATCAAAACAATGCTCTGCCTGCCCATAGTCCTCAGGTTGCATTAAACGAATGATCCGTTCATGTTCGATTATTCTAGTAGCGATAGTCCTTTCGGTTTGTCCTATCTACACTGGACAGTTTGTGCACATTCACAGGAAATGCGGTACATTCCCGGAACTTGGAAGTCCAGTTTGTCTTTCACTAGTCTCAACAGTGCAGGTAGCACACTTCTCTTGTTCTAGCACATCATGTAACGATTAAAGCTCTGCGCATGCGTAGACGACAAATGCTGCAGACAGGCATTGGTTGGGTACGCCCAGATCAGAAAAGAGTTTCGATGTGCACGTTAATTCACGTTGGCAACGCCAGAGGAGACCTTGGTTATATCTGGGAAGTCCTACTTTCTATAGAGTTTAACTGCAGCTATCTACAAATACAACGAATGTTTACAGCTCCTAGTGCTATCAGCCTTTGCTTTGTTACTTTATGCTGCTTTGAATACGGCGTGATTTTACAGTCCAGTTTCTAAACGGATGTTTTGTTTTAAATACGGTGATAAACTTTGAATTTGTAGATAATTGGCAGATGAGACAATTTTGTATTTCTTAATACATCAATTACAACTAGTGCTTTAGCGCAAAACAATTACTCTTTGTGGTGTGCAGCGTCCGAACGCGAGACTTTAGGGATATTTGTGACTGTTGAGCTTCTCTCAAGAGGTAGCTACGAACTCGGTGGATTCCATTTTAATGACTAAAATAGATAAAGTGACTTGCGAATAAAAAAAGTAATAAAGTGACTAGAAGGTCCGCAGCCCAAGTTGACAGTAAAACGTGGTACAAAAATCAGAAGCGGGGCTACAGGCTCAAATTTAACAATGTATACCAAACCTGTAAATGGATATGCGGTTGCAGTATTAGAAATGCGCTTTTTAGCTTTCCGTGCCTTCTTTTTAGCTCTGAAGTGAGTTAAGTTAACCACTGGCGCTACAGCCCTAGCTGGACCAAGGCTTACTAACCCGACTGCCGGCCTCACGCCCACTTGCACATGGCAGAGATGGGCGATCAACCACTGATACAGGGAGGAGATTTGGTCAGCATCTCGGCTCCTCACTTTCCTCACGATGCTGAGTGGACACTGAAAATATACCCGGGACCGAAAATACGCACCCCATGAGTGGGATCGAACCCGAGCCGCTTTCCGTGGCCAGGGACCAAGACATGCTGCCTTAGCCCACTACGCCATGGCGCAGGACTCGCTCTGAAGTGAGTAACTGGACAAAAGTAGGATGTACATCTTAGTGAAAAGATAAAGAAGCACAGGAATTCACGCTAACGTAAAAATGCATGTATTCAGTTTGCCATGTTTGGTCGTGTGAAAATTTATGCTCAGCTTACAGACTGTCAGTAAAGCCATGGGTACGTTAGTTCATATACAACTTAGCAGCAAGTATACTTTTGGACCACGTTTAGTAACGCTGAATGCACGTGTGTTAGGTGCTACGTGGCTGCAGGTGGCTTTGAATGAGTGAAATAAGGTATAAGTGTTTTTTCTACTATATACTGTGGTATACAAAATTTTATGTTGAAACACATATGTTTGCTAAAGGAAGTTGTCCATTTTACATTTGGTTATCGCATATGTTTGAATAAATTTTTAGGCTTAAAATGTTCATTTTACCATGTAATTCTACAGACAAAAGTAAAATTGTATACCAGTAAACTGTATAAATAATATTAAATAAACTGGTATGCATTCAAATTTGTTTACCATTTTGAAAAGGGCAAATAAAACTGCACCCATCAAAATGACCGGTTGGTCTTTCTCGGTAGACCATACTCGCCGGTCCTTCTAGTATTAAAGGCATATGAACGCTGGCCAATGCTCAAGCAGAGCACTGTTGCCAAGCGTAGTACGTGTTCCGGCAGAGGTTCTGTACATAAGAGCAGCTTTACCCACCAGCAAATGTTTGTACTATTCTTCGCTTAATTAAAGAACACATTAGATACTCCTAAGCCATTAAAATCTTACCCTGAAACATGCCACAACTGTGGAACAGCTGGCACGATTTTCAGTCCAGTAACTCGCTTTCCGACATCATGGGTCTTCCCCGGAGATTGAAACACAGCAACGCACCCTTTTTCTAAGGATTAAGCTGCTTCACTACATATTCGCAGCACTGTCTGGACACTACCTACACCTCAAGTTTACAGAGTTAGTTTATGGGATTTTGAAAAATCTACAGTAGCCCTATAACCTGGATTGGAGAGCTTTCGTAAAATCTTGTTCACATTAAATATAATCTTTCCGCCCTGAAAATGAATCACTTCAAGTTTGCTGCTCGAAAAATCACTTGTCCCAGCTTCTAGGGGCATGTTCATGCATTCGGATCACAAACACTTGAAAAATATGTGTATAATAATAATTTATTGCAATATTAACGATATTTCTGCTCGAGTTCAACACACGACTAAACAATGCCATTTACTTTAACAAAGCAACACCTTTACTCTGAAAATTAACAGTTTCAAACTCCTTGACTTCTGTTTTCATAATAGGTGCATTATTCACTTATGCTTGAGATACTGTGAGGAAAGAATGCTGATGTTTTTCAGGCTTATCTGTGACGAATGCATGCATGTTGGGTAACCATAACCATGTGAAGATAAAACGTACATCGCTCGCATAAGTATCGAAGAGACAGGAGTTTTGTACGGTCATGATAGAAAGTAAAATTCTTTCTTATAAGATTGGCATCTGCAATTTTCTAATATTTATCCGTAACATTTAACCATAACATGTGAAAATGAAACGTAGGTCGCTGGTATAAGTGTCTTAGAGGCAAGAATTTTGTTCGGTTATAATCAGAAAATAAAATTTTCTTCTTATTAAATTGGCATCTTTAAATTTCAAGCGTTTATGCGTAACATTTAATCATAATCATGTAAATATAAAACGTGCATCGTTCTAAGTATCGTAGAGACAGGGTTGTTGTACTGTCATCATAGGAAAATAAAATTCTTTCTTATTACTAGATTGGCATCTGTAATTTTGAAACATTTATCCAGCGTAATTAATTAATGTAATGTTCTCAGTTCAAGCGCGCGAGATGCGTGTACCACATTTGGCAGAGCTGCTAGGAGGGACAAGTAAGGATTGGCTGACGTCTGCAGTACGGTCGCCTCCATATTCCTTTAACTTTTGCGAAGAATTATAATTGTCTTGCTGCCTCTAAAGCTTGAGACTGAAGCAATGGTCCAGAAATGGGAATTCCTTTAGCATGTGTACAAACAAACCACTCGAACACAGCGCGATTTACTTATCTGTAGATTTTGCGATGCGTTTCACAAAACCTGCTGTTCCCTTTAGCCACACCTCTATAAATGTCTTTAATTGTTATTTTATTTTTCAAAATCACATTTATTTAAACAACACAGTCAATTGTTTAGTTGTACGCTTGTTCTTTTCCTGACCTTCAATAACTTTAATCGTTACTCCAGTGATAAAATCTTACGTTTAGAACGCATATACAGAATTTGTGTTCGCAAAAACTGCGTTTCTAAAAACCGCCAAAGTTCACAGTTTTCTTCCACTCGTACTTGATCACTTGTAACAACGAAACAGAGAATGAACACCTTACAAAACAGTTGTACCCTTACCTTGTGTGTTGCAAGTGAGTCGAGAGGACTACCGGTTTCTGTTGCCTTTTCCTCGAAGGATTACAGTTTATAACTTTATGCTTTATAGAACTTCAGCACAAGTGCGGTCACCCTCAACTTTTTCGCACTTTTTAAAATACGTACTTTGTCACATAATCAAGTTCCGTTTCCGCGTTAGGCAGTGTTCTGGCTTCGATTATAATTTTACATGGGAAATAGCTTCGTTCCGAAATTTATTTTCCGTTTTTCCAGCTTTTCGGCATCTATGGCATCAGTTTTAGGCAGATTTTACTGTATTTAAGTGCATTACTTTTCAAAAATGCAACACGCCGAATCTTAGAAAAAAACTAATCCCCGTTCCTTACCAAATTTTAGCTGGAAATTTTTCCATACATTTTGATATTATTGAAAAGGATTGTGATTATTTTGATTAAATTTTCATTTGTTTAAAACATTTCAGTAATAAATGAAATTCACCTGGAGATCACTTTAAAGCACTCAAATTATATTGTCACGACTGGCGGCGGCGCGCACAAATACACAGATCAACGCGGAGATAAAGAGTTGCCGAAACAGATAAAATTATATGACGAGAAAGTTCGTGTTTTTTCTGGTGCCGTCTTACAGAGCATTGCACAGACGTCTGGAAATATCAAAGGACGTATAAAAGGAAGCCGCGGTGAGTTGAGGGGACTGTCGTAACGAGAGTTGTGAACGAAGGCGGTTTTTAAGTACAGAATCGTCCACGGACAACTGTGTTTTGAAAGTGAACTCTTTTGTTTATGGGCAACGACTTTGAGCATTGTATTGGGGTATGTTGCCCTGGCCACGGAAAGCGGCCCGGATTGGATCCCACCCATGGGATGCGGATTTTCGGTCCCGGGTATAGGACCGGTGCCCACTCAGCATCGTAAAGAAAGTGAGGAGCTTACGCTAGGTAAGTGGCCCTGGTCACGGAAACCAAGGTTCCGGTAGGGGGATGCCGAGATGCTGACCACATCTCCTACCCTTATCGGTTGGATGATCGTCCACCTCTGCCGTGTGTAAGTGGGCGTGAGGCCGGCAGTTGGGTTGGTAGGCCTTGGCCCTCTAAGGGCTGTCGCGCCAGTGGTAAACAAATAATTGGAGTATGTTACGTAATTCTGCTACTGTAAGGGTTGACCAAAGTGTATTTCTACGGGAATAAAGAACATTTTGAATTTCTGCAACTTGGACTTTTAATTCTACGAACACAAAACGCCATAGTACTCAAACAAAATTTACAAATATTTATACTTTTTTCAAATGGAAAATATTATAAATACTGTTCATAAAATAGAGGAAATTATAAAACCATTACATAGCGATCAGCTTTTCAAAGATTTGTGTACAGCTTGTTCCCCTATTTTCATTGTATCTAAGGGGAAACATGTAATGAAGCTAAAAACGTCTTTCCACTTAACACAACATAGAAGAATGGGCGTTTGTAAGAACAGTTTGTAGAAGAACATATAGAGAAAATCATAAGTGTGCAGCACTTTCTATTTTTTGCAAAGATCTTAAAATAAGTAAGAAATGTTCCTGAAAGATACATTTCATATTTCGAATCTTACGAGCGTAGACTGGAGTTTATATATCTGGTAAACTTTAAGCATTACACAAAAGTTTCAACCACAAAAAAGCAGATTCTGTTAAAACACACATAGGATTGAGAAATATGTTTATGGCATTAAAAGTTTTCAACATATGGGCGCCGGGGTGGTGCATTGGTTTTCTTTCGCGACTCCGGGCTCTGGGGATGGTGAGTTTAAGTCGGACCTATTCACGCCATCAGCTCTGTCTAGCACATGTGAAGTGTCCCCTATATCCACGGTGTAAGCTTTAGGTCCTCTCACCTCACCATTATCTTCACTATCACCCTATCATTGGAGGTAATGCACTCGCCCTCTGGGTGCTCCACATGAGGTGTAGGTCCGGTCATCACATAGTGGGGCGAGGTTACCGTGAAGGCCAAAGTTGCTATATGGTGAGTGTTGGTAACCAACCAACAAACATTTTCAATAAATTTATTGCTGTTGGTTTCAATTTTCCATACCACGTTATCAATAGATCACATCTTTCAATTTATTTCACGTATGTCATGGAAACTGTATGAGATTTCAGAACAAGCACACAGCGGCCTACTTTTTAAATATTTGAAGATTAGGTCAGCCTATTGGTCCTATAATGAAATGTATAATGAATAACTCACAACAACAATGACGGGTAGACGGATATGACTCCATTATACAGGATGCGTCAAAAATGAGCGCTTTGAACCGTCATACAAAATTTATGTACCGTTCAATAGGTTTGAATTGCTGGAAATGGAAAGCTTAAAGTCGAATTTGAAACATAAATGCACTTTCTTTATTAAATTTGACCGCAGTTCATACTGGCTACCTTTCAACATCAAGTTAGTTAGTTAGTTAGTTAGTTACTAACACTCCCCACATGGCAACCTTGGCCTTCGGGGTAACCTCACCCCACCAAGTGATGACCGGACCCATTTCTCAGGTGGAGGCACCCAGAGGGCGGTGTCCATTACCTCCGATGATAGGGTGATAGTGAAGATGGCGGTGAGGTGAGAGGACCTACAGTTTTTACCGTGGACTCCGAACCACGTTGGGCATAGGGGATACTTCACGTGTGCTAGACAGAGGTGAAGGCGTGGATAGGGCCGACTTAAAATCGCCAACCCCAGAGCCGGGAATCGAACTCGGGACCCTTAGAACAGGAGCCGCGAACGAAACCACCGCGCTACCCCGGCGCCCCCTTTCAACATCAATACATTGCTAAGTACAAGTCACCACTACTTCCGTACATCGTACGAAGGTGTCCAATGGGATTTCTGCGCACACTGCTTGAATTTTATTCCAAAATTTGTCTAGATTACGTGATTATGTAATTATAACTATTATGTAATTATATAATTATATAATTATTACCTAATTATATTACTATATAAATATTTAATTATAATTATTATCTACATTATGTGGCATTCAGTTTTTCATATTGACTATTTATCAAAAACCTAAGCCTGAATACGGCTAGTGTGGAGAAATGATTAACTTCTATCAATTAACTAAAATAATAAGAGTTAAATGATGAAGCATTGGGCTTAAGTACTTACGATAGGAAGTCGCCACAAACGGTGTATCTCGAACGCGAGAGCCCCTAGTGGTCTACCTGGAAAATATACGAGTCAACTGGAGAATTTAATATCAGGACGGCACGTTCGCCATGGTAGCTCAAAGGTTAAGAGAGACTAAGCGGAAACCAGGAGATCCGTGGTTCAAATCCTGGCCATGGCATTAAAGTTTCCATGTTGACTCTATCTATCAAAAACCTTAGCCTAAATACGACTAGTGTGGAGAAATGATTAATCTCAATCAATTAACTAAAATAACTGGATTATGTGGTTTACGTTTGTGCACCTCATTCTTTACTGTGCCAGGGGCACAGGTAACGTGCCCCTGGAGGTAACGTGATTGGCCCCCTGCGTCCTATCCACTGGCCTGGCAAACTTTGACTCAAGCATGTTCAGGCATGGCAATGATAGTGCGGGGCGCCATCTTGCTGGAAATAAAACTCGTCAATACCATATAATGCAACAATGGCAGGGAATAGAAATCAGCAGGCATTGTTTGGTACGTCAAAGCTTAAACGTGCGTCATCACCATAAACAGACAACGAAAGCAGTTACACATATCTGTGGTTTGAGTCTGTGCTAGGTCTAAGGAAGAGTTCTACAGAGGAAAACACATTAAAAATTTCAGAATTTATACATTTTCATAAAAATATAATTCGCCGGAACATTGCATTGAAAGTTTTAAAACAAAATTACACTGCCAAATCAGTCCCACTGTCTTTAATAGAAATGAAACAAAGAAAAAAGGAAATAAAAGAAAGAAAGCACAGAATAAAAATGTATAAAAATAGTCAACCAGACACAAACTATGAAGGATAATAAATTAGCTGAATCATAATCAACATTATACCAGGTGAGCCTTCTGCCCCTATTTATTGCGATCTATGCAACCCGCAGTTTATAGTCTAAGTGAAAACATTTACCCTTTTAACACCAACGCCGTTATTGCAGCTCTGCCCTTCTATTCGGTACTCTACTCAGCCAGGATTAATACTTACAGCCCTCTATGAGGACCAAGAAGTTGCGAAAAACTCAACGGTTTCTCATGCATATAATACTAATCTCTGTTTCATATAACCTTGCACAGCTGACATGTATCACTCCACTTATAACTACCTTTCCCCTCACCCTTATTGACTAATGCTTTCGCGCCAAAGGCCATAGGCAGCGCCTTCCCGTCACATTTAAACCTGCAGTAAACGTCATAATATTTGCCAGAAAAATAGATAAAATCATACAAATAACAAAATGAAGGCATGAAAAAATAGTGAAGTTTATAATGAAACTGAACAAGTTGAAAATGAGTGAATTGAGCAATGAAAATGAAACAAGTTTATAATGAAAGGCCTTTGGCCTTTTCCAGTAGAATTTTTTAAACCAGCACCATACCTGGCAAGAATGCTTGTCTTTCAGTCTTAAAAGTCGTGTCACGCCATACTTGCTGGGTGTCCTTCATTCACCCAAGTCTCCTCAAGGAAGTATATTTTGCGACTTGTATCCCGGTGCAGTCTGATTGTCCTTACATAACGTCTTCGCCACACAGCAATATCGCCCCTGGTGTGGTAAGGTTCCCTGTTGTCCCAATTTCATGTCGCAATGTTCCTACGCATCTAACTCTAACACCTGTAAGGTCAGAGCACAGCTGTTCGACTTTTCTCACTGACAAAGACGGATTATTCTCTGAGAGTGCATTAAACACATGCACCACAATTCTTTTTCGCCGCTTTGTAAAGATTTTCCCTTGCGATGCTTCAGTGAAAAACTAGTGGTAGACTCTGCCATTACACATATAAGTACACGTGCAATAAACGACCAATAAAGTAATTTAGCTCTCGCAATCGGCACAGCACACCTTCGAACGGTGATATATGAATAATCCAGTTCAAAACAAGGTCAGTGATAAAAGTCATATAAACAAATATGTCACCACTACCGCTTAAGCACGTGCTATCGTGCCATGCGAAAGACGGGCTTCTGAGCAAAGGAACCTCCTCTTTACTTCGTTTAAGAATTGACATGCATTTCAGATAAATGAACTCTCTTGCGTTATATATTTCATTCAAACAGTTACGAAAATATTAGTTTTACAATTCTCTTCCAACGTATAAAGATATATCACCATGTCAAATAACGAACTAATTTTTACCGCACAACATTCTATACTACAACAGCAGCCAATGAGGGGTGATAAGATAACGTGACTATCTAGAGAGACGGGGCAAGCTTATGTATAACAGGGTTTTACAAGGTGATAACCGAATGCTCCTAAAGAGCCCCAGAGAACACGTAGCAGCTGGCAGTGTGGGTTAGCTTGCTGGAATGTGGTGATACGAAGGCTAGGTTCGAAACATCTCTTAGTTTGCCTTTTTTTCTTTTCTCCCAATTTTTATTGCCTGTATTTCAGTTACTAATTTCTTTATTGTTGCTATTGGTTCATTTGTGAGCCAAAGACAAAAGAATTACAATCCGATAATTACGGACCTATAGGGATTTGCTTGCCATATAAGTAATGCTGAGCTCATGCTAACGTCAGGTAGTTGAGACCCTTGACTTTTGACCCTTATAATCTGTATGGTATATGTGTTGTAAACCATGCTACGTAGATGGCTTTCGGTTTTAGCATAATGTTGACGACACTAAATATAACAGATTTTGTTTCATACTTATATCTTATGTTTCACTTTGCCTTTGTGAAATGTTTGAAACTTCGTTGAATGGGCCAAGCACAATTCCCACCATAATAAAATATATACTAGGAACTACACATTTATAACCATCTTCCAGCGGAATACGTTGCTACTATTGTACTTTGTAAACACCTATAATGTTATAAAAATGTTATTTCTATTATAATATCAATTTATAATCCCCAAGAGATAAAACCAAGGACAAAAGCATGTTTGAGCACATTACGAAGGATTTGAACCCAAGTCAAACGGGCATACTAGTAAAGTAACGTGTATGACAGCACCCAGCCAACGCTACGTTGCTTCGAATTTTTACATGCTTTTGACAGCTTTATACAGTGTTTTGAGCTCGTTTTTGGTAGTTTTAACACAAATAAAAACCTCCATCTGCCATGAAAATTACTGTATGAGCTAAATGTGCCATAATTTGTGACAGAAGCGAAAGCAAACTATCTAATTCTTAGCATTTTTTGACATGGCTGTACAATGAAAACACGTACTGGGTGAAGATTTAAATCCAATTGCTACCACTGTGTAGATCTGCCACTTTGTGTTAAAATTTTATCGTCAACTGATGCATGTGATAGGCTGTTCCTTCAGGGGCGTGTTTAAAGGTGTGAGTGAATGTAGGCTAATGAAAAAAAGTTTGTAAACTCAATAAAATTATTGCTGCAGCTTTCTTACCTAGGTATAATGTTTTTTGGAACCGACATACATAGTGGTTGATATCTGTCCCATACAATACTTATGTACCGAGCTTCCTAACCATTCTCTATAAACTATTCTACTAATCACCCATTAGGTGGCATTCAAGAAAAGACAAAATTAACATACACTGACTCCCATAAATAATCGGACAGACTTTGCATTTCACTATGGAGTGCTCTATAAAGCAGCATATATTATGTGTATTAATCTCAAGGGACTCCTTTTGTTAAGCAAAAATCATTTGCTATGGATACCCATTTTAGAGATTGGAAATGTGGCTAAACTAAGGGTTTCCCAATTCAACGTTGGTTACATCATGAGTTTACCAGACAAAAAAAAAAAAATCGGACAGCACAAATGAAATACAATACAAACGAGTAGGTGAAGTCCGTCACTAGACAAAACAACATCCTAGAAGTACTTCAACTGTTCAGCAAGAAGAAGGTAAGAGCATAGGGTGGGCCCAGAGGTAGGCCATGTACCTTTGAACAGAGGCATTGATCTATCGCTATGAAAAGAACAAAACATACCGGAAAATAGCAGAGATTGTCAATCTTAGCAACAGTACAGTTAGTGACATAATTCACCGGTATAAGTATGACCACAGAATTGAATCTCGAGCAAAGCCAGGGCTTTACACATAGGCAGGAGTCTTATATTATGCTTAAGGTAAAACGGAATCCGCGTATAAGTGCTCCGGTGATGTGTGCTGAGATTAAGGTAGAACTGGGACTGACAGAGCTGAAACGGTCCGAAGAGCCCTGCCTTTACAAGATTATAATGGTCGCATAGCCAGAAAAAGGCCATACTTTTCCAGCAAGAATTTGTCAAAAGTTTTTCAACGAGACAGCCGATTGGTGGGACCAAGTTATTTTTTGTTACGAAAGCAAATAGAGCCTTGCTGGTTCCTATGGCAGGATGGTTGTGTGGAGGAATCAAAACACGGAGCTGGAAGAGCGCAATTTACAAGGCACAGTCCAACACGGCGGAGGGATTGAAATGGTGTGGGGCTGTGTTTCCTCTACGGAAGTGAGAAAGCGGGTGTTCATAGACACAACCATGAACAATGAAGTCTATCTTACACCATTACAGAAACATTTAAAACAAAGTGCAGAAATGATGGTTATTTTGGACAGCTTCCCATTTTATCAGAATAATGATCCAAAGTATACGTCCCACATTGTGCAGCTATGACCACAGTACAACTGTCCTCATGTACTGCATTCACCCCGCCCCCGGGTCATAATCCCATAGAAGCAATATGAGATAAACTTGAGAAGGCCGTGTGGAAGACCCCATCACCTCCAAGCTGCACTTGAAGGAGACGTTCCAAGAGAAATGGAGCAAAGTTTTGTACAGCCTACCTGAAAAACCTGGTTCACAGTAGGCCAAATAGGTTTCGAGAAGTAGTGAAAAGAAGAGGGAGAGTCACAAAGTACTAAGCCATATTTTGTGTCTCACTCAAATTGTGTCCGATTACTTTTAAGGGTCAAAACACGCCACATTTCTGTTTAATTCTTAAAAAAGAACGTATTATATAATTTTTACATTAAATAGAATTTATTTTCTGACAAGAACGAACCATGTCGATTATCATTAATTTCAATAAAACATCACATCAAATGTTGATTTACACTTTCAAAACTTACTAGTACTCTGCCTTGTGCGATTATTTTTTGAGTCTCTGTACCTTACTTAGCAAGTTGCACAAGTTACAAAAATAAATAGGGGCAGGTGACTCCCCTTGTATATTTACGCAACACAATAAATGACAAAACATATTGTTTATTAGAAAGCTATACATTGATTACTTAATTGGAACTGACGGCCACGCCGTGGCTAAGTTGTTAGACCGCTTGGCTCTCACCAAGGCGGCCCGGGTTCGATCCCAGGGGTCCACAAAGTGAGATTTGTGGTGGACAACATGGCGCTGGGGCGGGTTTCTCCGGGATATCCGGTGTCCCCTGCCATCTCATTCTACCGGTGCTCCATCTTCATCTCATGTATCATCAGTGTCATCGCCTGCGGTGCCGTATATAGTAAAAGCGGGCGTTAAACACAACCCATTTCATTTTTTAATTGTAACTGTGTTGTATTTAAACTTCACCACGAATTGTAGAATAAATAACTAAATAAACCCAAATAGTTTTATTTATAGATAATTTTAAACTACTTTTATTTGCCGTGGATGTTCGTCGGGTTAGCTAGAATTGTATACAATCTTGTCGCAACGACGAGAGAGATACGCGCGGCTTGTGTACACAAAGAGTATGCGGGTAAATATAACAGACAGATAGTGTAACACTGAGATAAAAGGCATGCCAAAACCGATAAAGCTAGAACATTCTGGTTTCCATGGTGCAACATATTGTAAGAAATAACCATCATACCAACACACAAAATTCCACCAGAAACTTTGCCCGCTAATTTCAAATGTATTAATTCAGTACATTCAATCGAACTCAAATGATAGAATTCTGTGAATCCAACGGCCGGCATGTAGGTAAGCACGGGCATTTAAACTGTCATGTGACGGTATATAAATGCTTGAAACTAATAAATTTAGTTGGATTATTGTACTATAAATTTCCAAGTATTTTATTAGCTTAAAAACAAAAATATTATTTTTCCCATATTTTTAGCCAACTTCGGTGCTGCATTCCCTCAACTTCCATTCATAATGGTACTTTTTGGAATTCTGCCTTCATTTTATTAAATAGAGTTTCATGTTCCATCTGTAGTAGTGATATCCAGATTGCTAGGTAATCAACACAACGTGCACATTGGATATTTTCTATTCCATTTTATTTGGGTAGTACAGCAGTTATCATTAACACAATTAACATTTACATAAATTGCCTTGTACAGGAGCAGAGAAGCTTATGTGGCTACCCACATGAGCTTTTTAAGGTATCAAGTTATTATGAGAATAGTCTAACATATATTTGAGATGTGACGACTTATAAAATAACCGATTTGCGTATATTATTGTACAATCTGTGTGTGCATTAATAGCACCAAAACAGGTGTAAATCATCTTATAATGTCATTAGGAGACCACTCCAACTCAGACATAGCGTCTGGGGATGTCAGTATTCCTTAGAATTATAGTTCAGATGTTTATTTAGCTCACAACAAAATACAACTTTGCATAATTAGTAACAACCAACCACACGATCCTAATTTACAAGTGATAAATTAAAGAAAAATATTTTTTTTATTTGATAATATGCCGTACTCAAGGACATGATGAAAAGATATAATTACTTTTATTTACAAAATATTAACAATTACTATACATATGGAAGCTTCCATGCTTTTGGAATATAAAAATAGAAATATAAAATGCATAACTACATTAATATTTCTCGATACATGCAGTATTCTTGTTTTATTTTTCAAAAAGAAGCCAACTAATCTATATACCTGACATCTATTGTGGCCATAAGGAGTTCACTGTTTTGCACCAGATGATATGATCTAAGGACACTAGATGGCTCTGCTGTTAATGCTTCTGTTTCAGATAACAGAAACCTCCGATGGCTAGCAATTCCAGCAGCAGAAAAAGCTGAGCTCCCATAATCTACCAAGAGTTGTTGGTCTCAAAATTAACAAAAATCAATTCAAATCAAAATTCAAAATCAAAAGAAATCCTTCTACGCCAGGGTGCTAAAGGAAAGCATTCTATCCTTCCTAGAGGAGTACTAAGTTACCTCGAAATAATCCACCATCCTCAATAAAAAACAGCCATCCTAAACCATCCCGAAAAGAAAATCCTATCTGTGGTTAAACCCTATCCTGGGTGGGCACACTGCAACAACCTTCGGGCTAACACAGCCTGTCAGTACCTGCGATGCGATGCGATCTCTGCCGTTCCTAGGAACGTTTTATCTCAAAGTGCCTTCAAAGGTTCAATCAAGACCTTGCAAAAGCATTTACATATATCTTAAAAGAAGAACAGTTATATTTTTCTGCTGTAGTATGTATCTTTATTTTACATAGTTTCTTCTTCATCATCATCGTTAATACTATTATTTTTATTAGTCCCTGTCTGAAAAATCGAAGTCTTCTATCTGAGGCCATTAACGGTAGTTATGTACTCTGCGCGAGTAAACAGAATAGTTAGGGAAATGAGTTCCTAATAATAAATACGTGAGTTTGAATCTGCAGTTAACTGAATAATGTTCCTTTTTTAATTTTTTAAGTGATTTAAATATTGTATTATGAATATTTTGCTTTATTTGCATAAATTTAAATGTTATGTAATCTTTGTTTTGATTAGTCAAATTTAAGTGGTGTTTAAATAATTATATTGATTATATTTAATACAAGGGCAGCTCAATAAAGAATGGTCATAATTTCTCGCACTAAAAATTAATCTTATTATATTCTGTTAGCTTAATACGAAAGAAACACGCCGTAGTAGTTTCATTGTTGGTACTCTTAGTTCCCGCCTGTGAGAACCAGGCAAGTTCAGGTATCTTCAGTATCGCCTACCGCTGCAATGGAAGTAACACGCAGTTGCAGTTGATATTAGAGGAAAATCCGGAGCTTCTTTCAAACGTAATCACTGCTGATGAAACTTCGCTACATCATTTTTATCCTGAGAGCATACAGCAAACCTCAGTGTATAAATCTCCTTCATCACTAACCCCCCAAAACACAAAAGTGGTTGCTTCTGCTGGGAACGTTATGCTCATCTCATTCTTTGATATTCATGGAATGTTTCATCAGCATGTTGTACCTGCACACACACCAGAAACTGGAAAATACTACAGGGATGTCCTGAAAACATTGCAAGTCCATATCAGACGCAAAAGACCACATTTCCATGAAGCAGGCTGCATGCTGTACCACGATAATGCATGGCCGCATATTGCCAACGTTGTTGCTGAATATCTTGCAAGAATCAACGTGATATGCATTCCTCACCCTCTCTATAGTCCGGATTTAGTTCCATGTGTCCTTTTTCTATTCCATAACTTGAAGAAACGCCTTCGCTGGAGGCATTATCCAGCATCAGATGCAGTGGTGAAGGCTGCGGAGGCGATTTTGAAGGATCCATCAGAAAATGGTTTCCAGCGTGTCTTTGAAGACTGACAGAAACGCTGGGACAAGTGAATGGCATTCAGGGGAGGCTACTTTGAGAAGCACTATCACAATTATGAGTAAAGGTACGTTGTCAAAAACATGTGATCATTCTATATTGAAAAGGCCTCGTATTTTCAAATTTTGTAATCTGTTGAAATGTAATTTTTTCCTCTGTTTTTTAAATGTTGTATCTTTATATGTTTATGGTCAAGTTTTTGAAGACTTTTAAAACTTTTTTTAAGATTTTGAAAGATTTTATATTAAGAACGTATTGGTTACCAGAACGTGAAATATCGGCTACCGGTATTGTAGTTGGTAGTTTTATAATTTAGCTGGCTATCGCTTAAATGTTTACTGGATACCAGTATTTGTAAGTATTATTTTTAAATGAGTAGTTAATTTGAATTATTTTATTTTAAATGATTTTAAATTTTGTTTTATGATCTGAAAAATGTTGTAGTGCAATTTTAGTGTTTTTGTAGTTGTTTGGTTTTTAATAAATAAGAAATTATGTACAGGAAAATTTGGAAATTATGTACAAGTGTCAGAAATTAGAAACCGGGACGTAGATTTCCCTTATTCATTTATTAACTTATTCATTCATTCATTCATTCATTTATTCATTCATTCATCCCTTTATTTGTATAATGTTCCTACTTTATCATCGAAATGTGTAGAGAAATTTGAATAATCTGACGATATCCCCAAACTGCTATCTTCTTGCTCTGTTAAAGTGAAGTTAGAAGAACAAACTAAAGGGTAATCAAGTGAGAGCCTTATAGACATCCGGGGGAAATAATGTCCCAATGGACTATCAGTGATCGAGTCATTTGGTCCCAGGACGATGAGAAGAATGATGTACCCATTGTACAGCACTGATTTTCTACATAAATTAGAAGATATAAGCAAGACATTAAAAGAAAACAATCTCTTCCATGGAAGAGTAACTACGCTAAGGAAAGTTCGTAGGAAAATAAATTACAAATTTTTAAAAAAATGCTAACTGAGGAAATCGGTTAATGAAAGTCTCGATGCTGTCCCAAACTCTTTTGATTATTTTAATTTGTGAAAACAAGGAAACAATTGAAGTGCAATTGTTTACAGGTTGGTACTTGGATTAATGGAGCCATACTAAAATTAAAGAAGGAGATGAACTTGATTTCCCTCTTCAGACGTCCGTAGCAAAAGGCTAACGCTTTATAATTTTGCATAAGACTACTGAGAGGTTCTATTCCCAGCGTCTTGGTGAGTTTTAAATCGAAGTCTACCAAGTACTGTTATGAAGAAATGAACTACATGGCGTTTAGAATCGGTTTGTTAACAAATTATTTACAAACAGATCTTCCAACAGTGTCTAAATATCCGCAGAAACAAACAAGATATCCCAACAAGGAAATCACCTGTTACCCCACAATGCATTCGGTTTCAAAATTATGGGCATACCAAAAATTATTACAAACTTGAACAAAGGTGCGTCAGGTGTAGTGGATCCCGTCTTTTCTCTGACTGCAAACTTCCTAAAACTACTCCCCCAAAATATGTGAACTGTCGTGTACAATATCCTGCAAATTTCACAGGATGTTCTCACTATTTACGTTTAAAGGAACGCTCCTCTCATTCACATAATCTGCAGCGAAAGCAGCCTCAGAACATAACTGGACCATCTGCTCCTAAACTTTCAAATTTTCCAGCTCTTTCTCAACACTCATATGATCCATCAGCTTCAGCAATGAAACAGGCACAAGTTAACTCACCGTCTGGACAACCTCCACGCACATATCATTTCACCTTTGCGGACGTTATGAACAACTCCAGACTAAACCAGCAACCAGAGTAATCATCTTCAACCAGCTCCTTCCTTACTAATTTACTATATAAATATTTACCTAATATCGTCTCATTCATAAGTTCACATCTGTCAGCAATTCAAGAGTTTATTATCTCTATCCTATCATCATCTTTTCAAAATGACTGTACGTAATTCTACTTCTGTCTATCAATTATCACTTCTAAATTGGAACGCTAATGGTCTTCGTCTTAAAAGAGCCTCTCTTATTGCCTTTCTTTCAGCTCACAATATTGATATAATATGTGTCACCGAAACACATTACTTACCAAATGAAACTTTCTCTCTCCCCGGATATAAAATATACCGAAAAGACAGAGTTGCCCCCACTGCTTCCGGAGGAGTATCCATAATAATAAAACGCAATATTTCACACCAAAATATAGTTCTTCCATAACAATACAACAACCTCGTGTGATAAACGGCTACGTCAATTGGGATCAATTTCAGTCAAGACTTGACCCATCAGGAACTTCTGCTTATCACCTAACCTAGACCTCAGAAATTGATAATGCTGTTCAGCACATCACAGATACTATCTGTTCTTGTATCAAAGAATCAACAACTCGCTCATAACGACCTAGACCTCATCTTTACCTACCTAAGCATAATATTCACCTAATCAGAGAAACGCATCGCAACCGAAGGCTGTAGCAACGATTAAAGACATCCTTGTCTACGCAGAAAGCTTAACAGCCTCATTTGTACCGTTAGGCAAGAGCATCGTCTTAATTCTGACCAAACCCATCTGTCTTCTTTATCCTCTAGTGACTGTTCCCTTTGGTAAGAAACCAAATTAATTCTACGAGAACCAACTTCAAAACCATCACTGCATTTTGATAAGTTACTCAAGTACTCTCAATCAAAATGCAATGTTCTTGCCCCTTATTAAGAAAATATATTTACTACAAATAACATTTTTGATAATGAAGCTGCTTCTGATATCGAACATGAACTGTATGTGGATACCTAAAAACAATCCTAAAGTTACAAATAGAATTTTACACACATGGCCGAAAGAGCTATCCCGCTTCATCATAAACCTTATTAATAAAAATCACCAGGATATAACCTCGTACCAAACAAACATAGTACTAAAGAAGGTTACAATGAAGACACTTGTTTACCTGACAGAAATATTTAACTCCTCTCTAAGAATTGGCTGCTTCCCTCGTTCATGGAAAATAGCAGAAATAATGGTATTCCACAAACCTCAAAAACCAAAACATCTTCTATCAAGTTCTCTGCCAATCAGTCTGCTTCCCGCTTTATCAAAACTTTTGGAGAAAGTAATCCAAAAACGCTTAGCAGAATTTGTCTACAAAAACAACATTATACCATCGTATCAATTTGGCTTTCGTCTTCTACATTCAATAGCTCATCAGCTACTAAGAGTTAGTGAAAGCACCATTAAAGGATTTGAAAAGAAACAGTATACCCATGCCATTTTTCTAGATATAGCTCAAGTTTCGATACTGTATGCCAGACTTGTTTACTGGTAAAACTACATAGAACTGGACTGCCAGATTATATGAACAGAACAACTGAAAGTATTTTCTCACAGCAACAATTTTTATGGCGAATAGACAGTTACAAATCCAATATTCGACCAATAGCAGCAGGAGTTCCACAAGGATCAATTCTGGCACCACTATTATTAAATATTATCATGCAAAACCTTCCAAATACAAATCCCATATCCACAGTTATGCATACCAATGACACCGATATTTACTATTCGCATACAGACTTAAGCACTTCAATGAAAAGGCTACAAATATCATTAAATAAGTTATCTAAGTGGTTCAAAATATGGCGAGTAGTCTTAAATACTAACAAAACGGAAGCAAAAGTATTCTACTTAAGATCTTATCAAGATCCACTCCCATTGGATCTGCAGGGAAAACAACTAACGTGGAAGCCGCCAGAAACACCACTCAAATATTTAGGCGTAATGCTTGACATTAAATTAACCTGGAATTCTCATATATCTTACATTTCCACAACAGCCATTTCAAGAATTAAAAGGCTGCATCCATTGCTACAGAAGAAATCACAGTTTGGTCTGGAGTGTTCAAAATTGATCTACAAGTCTCTTATACGTCCCATAATTTCTTACGCTGCTCCTGTATGGGGAATACAGTCATCGTCTTCAGGTTATACAAAACAAATTTCTCCGCAGTATTACAAAGGCTCCATGGCTCATTATAAATGATCAACTCCATAAGAAACTTAGTATTGCTCCCATACATCTGTACTTTAAATTAATATGAAAGACATTCTTCGTTAGATTATCCGAAGTACCAAGCGCTAAAACGCATGCCATAGGACGACGAAACTTCGAAAGGACCAGATTGAAAAGAAATCTGCCTCAAGACATCCTACTCACTGATTCAGATGATAGCGGATTTTCTCACTAATTCAAAGTATATCCTCCATTTTTCTCATAAACACCAGTGATCATAATCTAGCCTCGCATATCTAACTTCACCTTCAATCGTTATCCATATTATTTAATAATACTGTATGTGTTAGTTATCCTGTTATATAGTTTATCTTTTATTATCTCTCACTTAAATGTGTTCTTAATTGTTTTCTGTTTGTTTATACTATAAATTTATCACATATTGTATATGTTAGCGGACAGGAATTACACAGTTGTTAATTTGTATGCAGTACTTATGTAATTTATCAATGGCTTGTATAACAATGCTGCTGATCAGGCAAGTAATAAATTAAAAATGAGGCACAAACTGTGAATGATAATAATGTATAATTATAAACATCCATATATATCAAATTTAAAGACAAACAGTGGAAAAGTAGAAGAAGAAGACGTGAATGCGATTGTAGAAGATGAATGTACAGGTGCAAAATCTAACACATATACACATTACAACATCTCATTTAGAAAACTTTTTAAACAAAATTGGGAAACGGTAATTAATTTGATATAAAATGGTCGTCATGATAAGTTTAAATTGTTTGTAAACTTGCATGCTAAGCATACGAATAGTTAGGAAAAAAGAAGAAGCGAAATAAATATAACATCGCTTATTCGTTTGTTTTATAGCACTGCAAATTCTACGAGATAAGCGCCTCGTCTTATTGGCGCCACTGCATTGCTACTAGAAACAATTGAATATCGCAAAAGAAAACAATAAAAAGGTGCAAAGAGCTTTGTATCCTTTGCGATTCTTAGCAAAGATGCTTGATTACGCTTCAAGTATACCTGTCCTGATAGATAACAATTAAATGAATAAATAAATAAGTAAATAAATAAATAGAAACGAACATAATGTTGTATAACATACACGAAGATAGCAAAAAAGTTTCGAATAACGATTAAATACCAAAATTTACTGCGATGATCGTGCATCCTTTACCTATATTGAAGTGGCATCCTCTAGCACTAGTCGTGAGTACCACTTCTCATTCTACCAGATTGTTCCCTCTGATTATGTATCATCACTATAAACAAAGAAACGGAAAGGAATTACCCATATTTATCGTTTGAGTCGTCAGTTACATCTAAAATTTACGAGGGCTGTTTAACAAAGAATAATCACAAAGTTTACAACGTATCTTTACTCGTCCTCATAATTTTGATGGCCCTTCTGAAAATAGACTTCCCTGAAGCGATGCACTTGTCCCAGCGTTTCTGCCTGTCTTCAAAGATATGCTGGAAATCATATTTTGAGAGATCCTTCAAAATCGCCTCCGTAGCCTTCACCACTGCTTCTGATGATGGATAATGCCCCCCACGAAGGCGTTTCTTCAAGTTAGGGAATACAAAAATGTCCCATGGGGCTAAATCCGGACTACAGGGAGGGTACGGGATGTACTTCACGTTGGTTTTTGTAAGATGTTCAGCAACAACGTTGGCAATATATAACCGCGCATTATCATGGTACAGCATCCAGCCTGCTTCACGAAAATGTGGTCTATTGCGCCTGATATAGAATTGCATTGGTTTTAGGACATCCCTGTAGTACTGTCCAGTTACTGATGTGTGTGCAGGTATATCATGCTGATAAACCATTTCATGAATATCAAAGAATGAGATGACCATAACTTTCCCAGCCTTTAGGGGGTTGGTGATGAAGGAGATTTCCACACTGATCTTTGCTGTTTGCTCTCAGGATCAAAATGATGTAGCCAAGTTCCATCAGGAGTGATTACGTTTGAAAGAAACTCAGGATTCAACTTTAACTGCGTGTTACCTCCATTTCAGCGGTAGGTGGTACTGAACATATGTGAACTTACCTGGATCTCACAGACGGAAACCAGGCGTACCAGCAATGAAACTACTACGGCGTGTTTGTTTCACAGTAAGCTAACAGAGTATAATAAAAATGAATTTTAGTGCGAAAAATTATCACCGTAAAAAATTAGGATCATTCTTTATTGAACAGCCCTCGTATATAAAATCCTACCCAAAAACACACGTTCAGAATTTCCAGAACTTAGGCGTGTCCGGGAAAATTTTACAATGTCTCTTTCTATAAGAACCTAATTTTTCTCTCAAAATCATTTGAAAACCATTTTGTTTGTCAAATTGGTAGAATTGTTGTTAAGTGGAAAGTATGAAAGAAAGAGGGAAAATAATGAAGGTACATAAAAGGGAAAAAGGGTTAATGGAAAAGTAACTCATACACAAACTGTGAATGATAATAACGTAGCTAAAACACAGCCAAAATTCAACGGACAAGAAACATTTGAAGTTCGCGGAAGTTTAAAATAAAAAAGGGCAAAGAGATCTAAATCATTTGGGGAACGTAGAAAAATGGTTGATGCGCTTCAGTTATTCCTATCTAGTTAGCATGATAAACAATCAAATAATTAAGTAAATAGGTAAACAAATAAACAAACAAACGTACGAAAGAACGAACGAACGAACAAACATTCAAACAAAAAAACAAACAAACAAATAAATAAGTAAATAAATAAATGAATACATAAGTAAAAGGAGAAATGATTACATAAATAGATAAACAATTAAATACATAAAATAAGTAACTAGGTAACTGAATAAGTAAATACAAAGGACAGAAAAAATATATCAATACATAAATAGATTAATTGATTAATAAGTAGATAAATAAATAACAGATTAATAAACAAGTAAATTAGTGAATAAATAATTAAGTAATTAAATAAATAAAGAAACAAATAAAGAAAAAAATAAATAATAAATAAATAAACAAACGAAGAAAGGAGTAAATAAATAAAAATGAATGAATGAACGAATGAACGAAGGAACGAAGGAAGGAAGGAAGGAGGGAGGGAGGGAGGAAGGGAGGAAGGAAGGAAGGACGGAGGGAGGGAGGGAGAGAGGGACGGAAGGGAGGGAGGGAGGAAGGAAGGGAGGGAGGAAGCGAGGGAGGAAGCGAGGGAGGAAGGGAGGAAGGCAGGAAGGAAGGAAGGAAATAAGGAGTGAAGGAAGGGAGGGAGGGAAGGTGTGAGGGAGGGATGGAGGGAGACAGGGAGGGAGGGAGGAAGGGAGGAAGGGAGGAAGGGAGGAAGGGAGGAAGGGAGGAAGGAGGGAAGGAGGGAAGGAGGGAAGGAGCGAAGGAGGGAAGGAGTGAGGGAAGGAGGTAGGGAGGGAGGGAAGGAGGGAGGGGGAGGAGGGAGGGAGGGAAGGAGGGAGGGAAGGAGGGAGGGAAGGAGGGACGGAGGGAAGGTGGGACGGAGGGAAGGTGGGGAGGGAGGGAGGGAGGGAGGGAGGGAGGGAGGGAGGGAGGGAGGGAGGGAGGGAGGGAGGGAGGGAGGGAGGGAGGGAGGGAGGGAAGGAGGGAAGGAAGGAAGGAGGGAAGGAAGGAAGGAGGGAAGGAAGGAAGGAAGAAAGGAAGGAAGGAAGGAAGAAAGGAAGGAAGGAAGGAAGGAAGGAAGGAAGGAAGGAAGGAAGGAAGGAGCATTTACTCTTAGGACCTCGATTCAAGTACGAATTGCGAAGTGGTGCCTTCTGGAATTAGTTTGGAGTAATATTCCTTATTTTTGAAGATATTTTTACCTTATTAATGTTTGATCTCCTTCACTACTGCTTAAAATTCTCACGAGAGTTCTAAATTGTATGTACATATGAATGTTAAATATGTATAGGTAGGAAGAAGAAGACGCAACATAAAAATAATATTGAAAGTTCGTTTGGCTATTAGCACTGCGAATGCTACAAGCTAAACACTTCGTCTTATGGGCAGCATTATGAGTATAAACAACTGAAGATCGGGAAAGGAAAGACTTAACAAAAGGCAAACAGATTTTAACCATTTTGGCGTCGTACAAAGATATTTCATTGCGTTTCACTGATTTCTATCGCGGGAGACAAAAAATAAATAGAAGGAATTAAAATGTTGCATAACATCAACAGTGAACAGCAACAACATTTTCTAATTTTAATTAAACATCTAAATTTACTGCGATGCTCTTGTTTTGTTTACGAATGACCAGGTAGCGCCCTGTAGTGTTAGTTCTGAGAACTACTTCCTGTTCCTCCGGAATCTTTCTTCTGATGACAGCATTATGACCATCACAAAAAAAATAATAAATAAATATATGATGCTGCATAACCTAAAATTTAAGCGCAACCCAATTTCGAATATGAAGTAAATATAAACATTCACCCCTATGATCTTCTTTCGTTAAGGAATAGCGAAGTAGCGCCCTCTGGAATTACTTTTGTGTACTACTCCAAACTCGTTCAAACTTCCTCTTTTGAAAACTGCTTTTTATGTCTCATTACGGCCTAAAAGTTATTAAGATGGTTTTAAGTTGTACTTAAGTATGTATATTAGGTAGTCGAATAAAGGGAAGGGTAAGAATAAGTAGAAATAAAGACCTAAGAACGTAAATTCGTCTAGTTTGCAGCGCTTTAATCTCTGCGAGATAAAAGCTTCGTCTAATTGGTGACATTGCATTGGAACTAGAAACAATTGAATATCACGAAGAAATGGATTAAAGAAAGGTAAAGGAATTTTATCATTTGGGGTTCTTAGCAAAGAAGTTTGATTGCCCTTTAGTTATTTCTATCTCTGGAGATAAGAAGTAAATAAATGAATAGATACGTGAATAAATAAGTAAAATCACATATAATATTGCAAAAAGTAAACAATGAACAGCAAAAAATGGCGCATATCCTTTAATATCAAAATTTCCTGTGATGACCTCGTTTCGTTTAAATGGAAGTAGCACCCTCTAGAATAAGTTTGGAGTAATATTTCCTATTCTTCCCGATTTTTCTTCTGATCACTGCATCATCACCATAAGCAAACAACTAAAGCAATTGCACATATCTGTTGTTTGAGTCTGGGCTAGGTCTAAGGAAGAGTCCTACAGAGGAAAACACGTTCAAAATTTCCCAAATTATACATCTCCATAAAAATCTAATTCGTCGAAACATTTCATTCAAACGTTTTAAAACAAAAATCTATTGCCAAACTAGTCCCAGTATCTTTAAGAGGAAGGAAACAAAAGAAAAATGAGATGAAGGTAAGAAAGCACAAAATAAAAATGTATAAAAATAGTCTACCAGACACAAACTATAAAGGGTAATAAAGCAGCTAAATCATAATCTGTGATCTGTGCAACCCGCAGTTTATAGTCTAAGTGAAAACATTGACCCTTTTAACACAAAAGCCATTATTGCAGCTCTGTCCTTTTATTCGGTACTCTAGTCACTCAGCATTAATACCTACAGACCTCTATGAGGACCAAGAAGTTGCGAAGAACAAACTGTTTTGTTATGCATATAATACTAATCTCTGTTTCATATAACCATGCTCCGCTAATATGTATCACTCCGCTTGCAACTACCTTCCCCCTCACCCTAATAGGCTAATGCTTTTGCGAAATAGACCATAGACGGTGCCTTCCCGTCGCATTTAAAGCTGCAGTAAAAATCATAGTAATTGCCAGGAAGATATATACAATCATACAAATAACAATATGAAGGCATGCAAAAGTAATGAAGTTTATAATGGAACTGAGCAAGTTGAAACTGGATGAATGAGCAATGAAACTGAAACAAGTTTATATTGAAAGGCCTTAGGGCCTTTGCCAATGCGATATTTTTAAACCAGCACACACACCTTGCAAAAATGCTTGTCTTTCAGTCTTAAAAGTCGTGTCACGCCATACTTGTCGTGTGTTCTTCATTCACCCAAGTATCGTCAAGGAAGTGTATTTTGCTACTTGTATCCCGGTGCAATTTGATTTTCCTGAAATAACGTCTTCACCACACAGAAATATCGCCCCTGGGTGGTAAGTTTCCCTGTTGCCTCAATTTTATATCGTGATGTTCCTACGCATCTAACACTCACATATGTAAGTTCAGAGCGCAGCTGTTTGACTTTTCTCACTGACAAAGACGGATTCTTCTCTCAGAGTACATAAAACACATGCACCACAATACGGCCGCGCCGTGGCTCAGTGGTTAGACCGCTTGGCTCTCACAAAGGCGGACCGGGTTCGATCTCAGGCAACCGCAAAGTGAGATTTGTGGTGTACAACACGGCGCTGGGGCGTGTTTTCTCCGGGACCTCCGATTTCCCCCGTCATCTCATTCCACCGGTGCTCCATCTTCATCTCATGTATCATCAGTGTCACCGCCTGCGGTGCCATATGTAGTAAAAGCGGGCGTTAAACACTACATATTTGCAACACAATTCCTTTTTCGCCGCTTTTTAAGGTTTTCCCTTGCGATGTATCAGCGAAAAACTGGTGGTAAACTCTACCATTATACACATTATAAGTACACCCGCAATAAACTATCAATAAAGTAATTTAGCTCTCTCACTCGGCACAACACACCTTCGAACGGTGATGTATGAATAGTGCAGTTCAAAACAAGGTCAGTGATAAAAGTCATATAAACAAATATGTCACCACTACCACTTAAGCACGTGCTATCGTGTCATGTGAAAGACGGGCATCTGAGCAAAAGAACCTCCTCTTTACTTCGTTTATGAATTGACATGCATTTCAGGTAAATCAGGTCTGTTTTGTAATATATTTAGTTCAAACTGTTACGAAAATATAAATTTGGCAATTCTCTTCCAACATATAAGGATATATCACCATGTTAAATAACGAATTAATTTTTACCGCACAACAGTCTATACTACAATGGCAGCCAATGAGACGGAATGAGGTCGCGTGTCCCTTTAGAGATACGGGGCAAGCTTATGTGAAACAAGGTGACAACCGAATGCTTTCCTAAAGAGCACCAGAGAGCACGTAGCAGCTGGCGGAGTGGGATAGCTTGCTGGAATGTGGTGATACGAAGACTAGGTTTGAAACGACAACTCATAGTTTCGCTTTTTTTTTCTCCCAATCTTTATTGCCTGTATTTTAGTTAATAATTCCTTTATTGTTGCTATTGGTTCATTTGTGAGCCAAAGACAAAAGAATTACAATCCGATAATTACGGACCTATAGGAATTTGCTTGCCATGTAAGTTGGGCTGAGCTCATCCTAACGTCAGATAGTTGAGACCCTTGACATTTTACCCTTATAATCTGTATGGTATATGTGTTATAAACCATGCTCCGTAGTTGGCTTTCAGTTTTGGCATAATGTCGACTACATTAAATATAATTGATTTTGTTTCACGCTTATATCTTATGTTTCAAATAGCATTTGTGAAATGTTTGAAACTTCATTGAAGGGGTGAAACACAATTCCCACCATAATAAAATATATATTAGGAACCACGTATTTATAACCATCTTCCAGCGTAACACATGGCTACTATTGTACTTTGTAACACCTATAATGTTATAAAAATGTTATTTCTATTATAATATCAAATTATAATCCCCAAGAGATAAAACCAAGGGCAATAAAATTTTGAGCATATTACGAAGAATTTGTACCCAAGTCAAACGGGCATACTGGTGAAGTAACCTGTATGACAGCACTCAGTCAACGCTACGTTGCTTCGAATTTATACACGTTTTCGACAGCTTTATACAGTGTTTTGAGCTCGTTTTTGGTAGTTTTAACACAAATAAAAAACCTGCATCTGCCATGAAAATTACTGTATGAGCTAAAAAGTGCCATAAATTGTGACAGAAGCGAAAGCAACCTGTCTAATTCTCAGCATTTTTGACATGGCTGTACAATTAAAACACGTGCTGGGTGAAGATATAAATCCCATTGGTCCCACTGTGTAGATCTGCCATTTTGTGTTCCAATGTTATTGTCAACTGATGCATGTGATAGTTTGTTTCCTCAGGGACGTGTTTAAAGGTGTGTGTTTGTGTGTGTGTGTGTGAGTGTGTGTGTGTGAATGTACGCTAATAAATAAAAAGTTTGTAAACTCTCTAAAATTGTTTCTGCAGATTTCTTACCTGGGTATGATGCTTTGTGAACCGGCATACATAGTGATTGACTTCTGCCCCTTACAACACTTGTGCACTGAGTTTCCTAACCATCCTCTATAAACTATTCTACTAATCACCCATCAGGGGGCATTGAAGAAAAGGCAAAAGTCACATGCACTGACTCCCATAAATAATCCGACAGACTTTGCATTTCACTTTGGAGTGCTCTATAAAACAGGATAGATTATGTTAAGCAAAAATAATTTCCTATGGATATCCATTTTAGAGATTGGAAATGTGACTAAACTAAGAGCTTCCCCTTTCAACCTTGTTTACATCAGGAGTTTGCGACACAAAAATAATTGGATAGCACAAATCAAATGCAGTACAAACGAGTAGGTGAAGCCTATAGGTACACAAAACAACATCGTAGAGGTACTTCAATTGTTCACCAAGAAGAAAGTAAGAGCATAGGGTGGGCCCAGAGGTAAGCCGAGTACCTTTGAACAATGACAGTGATCTATCGTTATGAAAAGGACAAAATATACCGGAAATAGCAGAGATTTTGAATCTTTCCAAAGTACAGTTAGCGACATAATTCGCCGGTATCAGTATGAAGACAGAATTGAATCCCGAGGAAAGCCAGGCCGACCAAAATTTCTTACCCATAGGCAGGAGTGTTATATTATGCGGAAGGTAAAACGGAATCCGCGTATAAGTGCTCCGGTAATTTGTACTAAGATTCAGGGAGAACTGGGACTGACAGCCCTGAATCGGTCCGAAGAGCCATACGAAAACAAGATTTTAACGGTCGACTACCCAGAAAAAAGCCATACATATCCAGCAAGAATTTGCCAGAAGTTTTTCAAGGAGACAGACGATTAGTGGGAATAAGCTATTTTTGTGCCGCTTCCGATGGCAGGATGGTTGTGTGGAGGAAATAAAACACGGAGCTGTAAGTGCGCAATTTACAAGGCACAAACACGGCGGAGGGTTTGAAATGGTGTGATCTGTATTTCCTCTACGGAAGTGGGAAAGGGGGTGTTCATAGACACAACCATGAACAAGGAAGCCTATCTTAGCCTATTACAGCAAAATTGCAAACAAAGTGCAGAAATGATGGTTATTTTGGGCAGCTCCTGATTTTATCAGGATAATGATCCGAATCACACGTCCCACATTGTGCAGCGATGATCACTATACAACTGTCCTCATGTACTGCATTCACCCCGCCCCCGGGTTATAATCTCATAGAAGCGGTATGGGATAAACTGGAGAAGGCCGTGTGGAAGACCCCATCACCTCCAAGCAGCACTTGAAGGAGAGGTTGCAAGTGGAATGGAGCAAATTTTCCACAGCCTACCTGAAAATCCTGGTTCACAGCATGCTAAATAGGTTACGAGAAGTAGTTGAAAAAAGGGAGAGTCACAAAGTACTTAGCCATATTTAGTATCTCACGCAAGTTATGTCCTATTACTTTTAAGAGCCAAAACACGCCTCATTTCTTTTTAATTCTTAAAAAAGAACGTATTAAATAATTTTTATGTGAAATAGCATTTATTTTCTGATAAGAACGAACCATGTGACTGTCGATTATCATTAATTTCAATAAAACATCACATCAAATGTTGATTTACACTTTGAAAACTTAGTAGTACCCTGCTTTGTGCGATTATTTACGGGAGTCTCTGTATGTTACTTAGCAAGTGGCACAAATTAAAATAAAACAAATAGGGGCAGGTGATTCCCTGTTATATTTACGCAACACAGTAAATGACAAAAAATATTGTTTATTAGAAAGCTATAAATTGATTAACTTAATTGTAGCTGACGACCGCGCAGTGGCTGAGTAGCTAGACCGCTTGAATCTCACCAAGGCGGCCCAGATTCGATCCCAGGGGACCGCAAAGTGAGATGTGGTGGACAACATGGAGCTGGATCGGCTTTTCTCCGGGATCTCATGTGTTCCCTGCCATTTCATTCTACCGGTGCTCCAACCTCATCTAGTGTATCATCAGTGTCATCGCCTGCGGTGCCGTATATAGTAAAAGCGGGCGTTAAACACTACACATTTCATTTTTAATTCTAACTGTGTTGTATTTAAACTTCATCCCGAATTGTAGAACCCAAATAGTTTTATTTATATAGATAGGTTTAAACAACTTTTATTGGCCGTACGATGT
Organism: Mantis religiosa; assembly: GCA_030765055.1. NCBI lineage: Eukaryota > Metazoa > Arthropoda > Insecta > Mantodea > Mantidae > Mantis > Mantis religiosa. The sequence continues at coordinate 90,814,213 of CM060950.1, forward strand.
CGTCGGGTGAGCTAGAATTATATACAATTTATACTATAGGGGCGACGAGAGAGATACGCACGGCTTGTATACTCAAAGAGCCTGCGGGTAAAAATAACAGACAGATAGTGTAACACTGAGATGAAAGACATACCAAAACAGACAAAGCTAGAATATTCTGGTAACATCTTGATTAATGGAGAGCGTTCGGTTTCTTCATTGTCCTGGAACAGTCTGGAAATGTCAGTGGAGGTATTTAAGGAAGAGACGACTGTCCAAGAGTCAGACGTAAACAAGAGTAAACAGACGTTGTAACAGGAGTGCTGTAAACAGATGTAATTAGAACGCCGATGTTGTGGTCATCGACCTTGGTAGATAGTTATTTTTAATTTACGTGCTCCAACGTTTAGTCATATCGGACGATGAATGAAATGGGTGCAAATGATGCTCAAATCAGTCCGGGCTGCATGGAGCTTAGAGTTACCCGACATTCGTCTTTCAGGATAAGGGAAAACCCCGGAAAAGCCTTATCCAAGTAACTCACCCTGACCGAGATTCGAACTCGGGAACTCTTGAATGTGAGGCAGACACGCTACCATCTACGCTACTGAGGTGGGCTTGGTAGATTGTGGTTGTATATGTGATGTAATACTGCTACTTTGAGTGTATTTCTACGCAAATAAGGAACGCTTTCAATTTCTGCAAATTGGACTTTAAATTTTGCGGACCTACAAAGACACAGTATGTTATATTTAAGGTAAATTTTGAGTAGCCCCATTTGCTTTCTGCAATTCTTTTTTGCATTTTTAGTTTTTCTGTACATTTTCTGCAATTGTTTTATATGTGTTTATTCCATTTGTAGTTTTTAATGTACAGTAACTCCTAAACATTTGTAGCCTTCTGTTTGTTTAATGTTTACTTTATTAGCAACTATGGAAAGTAGTTGTGAAGAATAGTTTATTATAAACATTTCAAATTAGTTTCCTTAAGGAGGTGAAGCACCGAAACCCCAAATCTAGCAATTTTCAACCAATCTTGCTAAAATTTTTACCACTTAGTTCTGATGCATAGTGGACACAGAGTTCAAAATTTGGGTTTTATATTTTCATGATGGAAATTTTAAAAAATTTAATTTTTCTATTTCTAAAAATATTAAGATGGTAGTGAAGAAAAGATCTATAATATGAATTTCTTATACTGCTTTTAGTTCCAGCGGAAACAAAAATAGGTATGGAGCAAACAAAAAAGCCAAAAATGATTACACCTCTGATTTTTATATCAATAACTTTAAAAATATAATGTATATGAACAATTCATATGATAGAAACCTTTGTTTGCTTTCTAAGAACATATGTTAAAAATGTTATAGGGACTGAATCAAAACTGCATCGTGTGGAGCCTTTTGATTGACAAAAATTTTTGAAAAGTCTATAACTGAGTAAATCAAATTTTAAAATCCAAAACATTTTCCTTCTCAGCTGCATGCCTTGAAGCAGACTACAACCCGCCAGATTTGTTACGATAGTTTTAATTTTATAAAAATTAGCGTGAACCGCTTTTGTTAAATTATCATTTGTTTAAGATATTCTTATGAGTCTAAGGAAATGATATCCTGTAATTTTCTGGAAATATCATTTGAAGTGCTCTTCCTTCTGAATGAGTTTTGCATTACTGTTAAACTTTAAAAGATATATTAGATTGTATTGCATAGTTTATATAGATTTTTATTTCACCAGAATTAAACTTTTCTGAAACTTAAAATACATATACTTTTCACAAATAGAAAGTTAACCGATGTTAATCTCTTGACCATACAAAGGTAAGGAATTTCAAAGCCACTACATATTTCCCGGCTATTAAAATATTTAATCATCTCTTAAAGCTTACTACGTATATTCCCGCATTAACCCTGTATAGAAGGTTTCAAAATTTCTTTCCGGGCCACGTGATACTAACAGCGGGGAGGAAGGCAGGACGGCTTGTCTGAGAAGTTACGTCAGGTACGGTGTCGAAGTTCGATTTTCTAGGTCATATTTGATATACAAGTTTTAGGTGTGTAATAACTTTTGGGGGAACCACAAACAGATCCAGGGCGAAGATTCAGCAAATAAGGGAGAATGGAAAACAAATTTTCGGATTAGAGACATCACATTATTCTACTGAAGCATGAGTTAAAATATAAAGGTTTGGTTTGCATTACTCACAGCCTTCTTTATCCATTATGAACGATTAACTTATTATGCTTATAAAACATGATCTTTATGCGCCAGAAAGTATATTTTTTTATTTTCCTTTTTTAATGTATTGAAAACTTTCTTTACTTATTCAAACTATTCTTAGTTTAGATAACAAAGATAAAATTATTCAAAAGGTGAATTGAGGTTGCAGTCCAGTGGCTGTCCTCATTGAAACTGTTTTGAGATCGTTTCAAATTAGTAGATCTGTGTGGCGTTTGCGCTTCTGTATTCTCCGTGCCTGTTCTTGTGGCATATGCTGAGGGTTCTGTGTCAAAATAGCTTGTTTAACTTATCCCTAGTATACCACTTATCATGGTGCTAGAGGATTTTTGTTCCTTTATCCCTTACGGCGGGTTCTGAGCAACCGAAGCTTTGGATTTGACAGAAAACCAGAATGGGTGATCAGCCCGATGCCTGGTGTGAGGGCGAGAGAAGTGGATGATAGTATGAGGGTGAGATGAATGATAGGAAAGATTATAATACAGCAACTGTTGGAGTGATGGCGGGGGAAACCGGATATCCCAGAGAAAACCTGACCCAGAGCTGTGTTGTCCACCACAAATCTACTTTCGAAAACGGGTTGCCTTGGTCTAAGCACTCGACCACGGCGCGGCCCTAGACAGTGTTTCAAGTTCCCAAAATTTATTTAAGTTTTCTCTGTTAAATTTGGTTACGTGCAGGATGCCGTTTTAATGGATAGCTATTTTTAACACAACTGTACCGGTTTTTTTTTTATTTCTGACGAACTCCTGTCAAAAATGTATTGGTTAGTTTCAAAACATTCATGGATAACGTCTAATAGGCTTCAACCCAACTAGTAAATTTTTTTCCGAAGTGGCTAATTCTATGATAAAATTATTCGATACACGGCGAATGCTTTTAGGAGCTCCAATTTTTTTCCAAAATACGATTTTCCAGTTATGTTATAATTTCCTACTTATGTAAAAGACATTGAGAATAACGAGAACTTCAAATGCTAAATCACAAAATCTTCAAGAATACACAATTTATATATCAATATGATGTTAATACTTTAATTAATATATTCGTTAGTGGTGTCTTGATAAAACAAACATAACGAGTAATTGTTCGCATACCTGGTAATTTGGTTTGAAAGTTGTGTAGGGTTCACGTGGTCAGGTGTCAATTTTTTTATATACCTTGCAGCGGTTTATTTTGGGCGATGAAGGTGTTTCATGATGGCATTCTCACCTTTGGTGAAGTTCTTGCAGAATTATTTTTCACCGCGGCTGCTCTCGAGCGACGATCTCTGCAACCTGGGTCGTAATCTCGGAGCAGAGAAATAATATAATCTTTTGGCATAATGAAATAATAACTCTTCATTCGATTTATTTACTTTTCAAACTGATGTTTTAATTATATTTTGAAATTATTGTGCACACTTTACACAATAATTCTGCTTTTAGTCGGTAAAATTCAGTTTTTAATTAAAATTATTGAATCAACTTTCTACCGTTCTTTACAAATAATCGTAAAGTTGGCCGTTCTTAAGGAATTCCTGATTCATTAGCTATTCAATATACTCACGGACAAACGCAAACTATGAATGCTAAATGCATTAAAAAAAGAAATCTGCAAGATTTCGGAAAGACACTCACACGCGTCGGTATTCAGCGATGGTTACATGCAGAAGCATTTTATATTACACTGTCGCTCATTTGTTCAGCATAGCAAGAATGTAGTATCTGTTAGTCGTTTGTTTAAAACAAAGTTAATGCAAGCAATAGTATTTTATAAGGTCAAGTGACTTTTTTACTCTATGGACGTCTTGAATGTTGCATCCAAACCTTCACACCGAAACGCACGCTAGCAGTGGCCAAAACATAAAATATCCGCTACAAGCTGTTATGTGGTACTTTATTTATTTTCTTCACATTCGCACATCTCTACTCTCTCACTCGTACTGCCAGAGTTCAAGGAAAATTTGAATTTGAATTTGTTCATCTATGCAATTTGCTATTTACAATATTTTACCTACAATACATACATATCCCTTAATCTAGTAGTATAAATTTTGGTGCTGTTTCCCTTATTTAAGTTCTAGCTCAGCCTGCTGTGTCCAGGGAAAATACAAATGCTCTTTCTACAGCCAAGAATCGAACTCGAGATCTCTGGAGTTAGTTGCTGGCAAACAAACCGCTTATCACAGAAGCAGTCACATGCTTTCTCCTTAAGGATGCATTGTACTATAAAATGCTTGAAGTAGAGGACCAAACCCGTTACAACGTTCATTCTTAGATTTTATATAAAATATTGTAAGGCCATACATACAATTTTACGTGTATTTGCCACGAGCTTGCGTGAAGGACTTTGGTAGGCTATAAAGTTTCGTAGTCCAAACTAGTCCAGCTCAGGGAATCTGAGTTCAAATTAAGGAATATTTCAGGAAGCAAAAATTCTAGGGCATAATTTATTTAATACAAATGATATATTTTAACAATTTTTCTATAAACTACAAGCTTTTGTCATTCGCTTGAAAGTTTCTCTTAGGGTGAGCCAGAACGTCATTCTGGGATGAAATTTTACAAAATTAGTTATTGCTAAAATAATCTAAACTGATGTTTGTAGAAGCGAGTAACTATATTTATTTTCCTGTCCCATAGTTTTAGAAGTCCTAAATAGACTCATTTTGAAAAGGCTGCACAGTGTACCATGCGCCCTATCAGCCATTTGTAACTGTGTTCTCTCCTTGGTTGTAAGTGTTGTAACATTACTGAAGCTATATTTCAGAACACACCCTTATTAGGAAAGGAAGTCCTCGTTTTTCCTGCCCGCCTTGGTAGCGTAGATGGTAGCTTGTCTGCCTCACGTTCAAGAGCTCCGGAGTTCGAATCTCAGTCAGGATGTGTTACCTGGCTAAGGTTTTTCCGGGGTTTTCCCTTATCCTTACAGACGAATGTCGGGTAACTCTAAGCTCTATGGACCCTGGGCTCATTTGAGCATTATTTCAACCAGTTCACTCACCGTCCGATATGATTTGGCCTTGGAGGACGTAAAATTACAACAACAACAACTCGTTCTCTCTATTAATATTAATCTGCGCATCTGAGTTAATTCTTCCATGCTTTATTATTATTATTATTATTATTATTATTATTATTATTATTATTATTATTATTATTATTATTATTATTATTATTATTATTATTATTATTATTATTATTATTATCTATATCCGTGTATACACATATCTTTCTTTTTTTTTCTTATTTAGCCGATTTTACATTATTTCCATTTATTTTATTCTCCGTTTTCTTAGTTTCACAAAATTTCACTATACACACAAACACCCATGCCCAAGGCAGGACTCGAACCCGCGACCCTCTACGCGGCGGAATACTAGACACATACGCTTTAGCCAGCATAGCTACGAGCGCCGGCACTTTGCTTATTATGTTTTGAATTACTAGTGCTGCTTTAAAGATGTGAAGAAGCAATACTTTTGGTGTAAGAAGTCGGCATGGAAACTATATAAACATTTTAAGTAATCCTGATTACATAATAAAAGAATTATAACCCCTAAAATGGAAAAAGTATAGTAACACATGATAATATATTGACTTCGTCAAACCCAACCTCATATACTGGCGATGAATGTGAAGTGAAAATTAGTTGGTCAAGGAAAAATTGGTTTCTTCCTTGTGTAAACACAGTGATGACAATTTAACTAAAGTAAATAATGATATTAGATCAACAAGCTTTCATTTACTAGATATGCAAACTTATTACAGTGTAAATTTCATGAAAATGAAAATTGTTGGCGTATCATAGGACACCAAGAAACGTAATGGGTAATTAGAAACATTGTTACTCAGTTGCCAAAAGTGTAATAAAGAATATATATTTGAAACTTCCAGAACTATTTAAAGAGGTACAGAAGTAAATGTAAGATTTGCTTATGGCTTGAGAGGCATTGGCAAGGCAATTGAGGCAGGTAAGACATTGGCTGCTATCCTCAATTTACCAGCTCCTCCCCGCCAAATTTTACAAAATAAATAATAATGCCATAGAACAAATTAAATTTTTTTTGTAATTTTTGTCCTCCGACGTTAAGTCAAATCGGACGATGAATGTAATGGAGGAAATGATGCTCAAATGAGTCCGGGGTCCATGGAGCTTAGAGTTACCTGACATTCGTCTTACAGAATAAGGAAAACTTCGGAAAAAACCTTATCCAGGTAACTCACCCTGACCGAGATTTGAACTCGGGACCTCTTGAGCGTGAGGCAGACATGCTACCACCACGCTAGCAAGGCGGGCACAAGTGACCATGGTGTCTAGAAAGAAAAGAAGGGGTTAAAACGAAAGAGGAAGGATGCTGATGATGAAAATAATGCAAAATATAGATCTGGGGAAATTCTGAGTTGTAGTTCCAACACAGTAAAGCATTAATACTGATTTTTTCTGTTGTAGTTTTTTTTTTAACTTTGGGTGAACTCATTTATAAAACTACTGCAGCTACAAGTCAACACTTTTTCAGGACTTAAAGCAATACTTAAACTCTTTTTTAAAGTTAAGTTTAAAAAGATCTGTGAACCTTTGAAATAAAAAAAAAAAAAAAAAATTGGAATACTTTTAGAGGTAAATTCAAGTAATTTAATTTTAAAAATCACACTTTTTTATTAAAACTCCAAAATAAGATATATTCTCTTTAATGAATTGTGAAAATGTTGTAAAACAACAAATTAAAAGTTTCAAATTGATACGGTATGTGGTTCTTGAGCTAAGCGCACCAGAAAGCTTTCATTTTAACATTGGTGAGATAGGCCTTTCCGACTACCCTTAAGTGAGGAGCACACAGGAGAAAAACTGAAGCAAAAGGAAGGGCGGCAATGAATGGAATAAGAATATGCAAATTTAAGCTAGAAATAACAGCCAATGGTTAGAAAGAATGTATGAATCACTAGTTGAATCCAAAATGTTGTGTGCAGTGGAGATCTGGGGGGAGAGGCACAGATGTAAACAGAACGGTTGACCAAAACTACAGAAAGTTTCGTAAAGAGCTACTAGGCTTACCAAGATCAGCTCCTAGGGAAGTAGCTTTGGTAGAATTAGGAAAGGCAATAAGAAATGGAATAACAATGGAAAGAATAATAAAAATTTAGTATAGGTGTTTGGCCAAAGAAGAAGGGAAAATTAAGAAATTGTGCATGATAGAGCAAAAAAGATTAGAGAACTCAAATACTTGGTGGGCAGAGATAGGAAGAATTATGGAAAAAGATAGCAATGAGAGATATATGGAGATTAGAGGAAATGAATACAACCGATGTGGGAAAAATTAGTAAAATGCAGAATTGAAGATATAGAAGAACAGGAAATATGGGGAAGTCTAGAAAACATGAAATCATTACAATTTTACAAGCAAATAAAAAGAAATTGGGGACGAGAAGTATATGTAGATTACTGCAATAGGCAAGAGAGGGAAGGGTTAGCTTGGATGAGAACAGGAACAATATTTCTAAGAGGGATAAGAGGTAGGGAAAGGGGAATTTGTGAATTATGTGTGGGAAAAGAAAGCATAGAACACTATGTAACAGAAAGCGCGGAGATTGCAATGTGGAGAAAAACGTTTTGGGAAGAAAAATGGGAGAAAGTAGAGAAGAGGATAGTAGCTATAAAAATGTTAACTAGCAGGGAGGAAAAGAACGTAATAATTATTGAGGAGTTCTTGCAGATAGTAAAAGAAAAATGGGCCGGAATTGTAAAAAATGTAAGAAAGGAAGATGAGCGGGAAGAAAGGGACTAATTAATTAATCAAGGAGGTATGGCGGTTAAGAGCTACCTGGCAGAGCAGAAGACCAGGGTATCATGTAAGCCAAGGTAGCAACAAGGTAACCATAAATAAACGTAGCCAAAAGTTGTAAATTGTAAAATTTTGGAATATGCACAGTAAATATATCCCATCCCATCCTATCCCATCCTATCCTATCCCATCCCATCCCAACCCATCAGATCAGATCAATTACACATGAACTTTCCTTTTAATAAATCAGGTCCACTGGACTGAGAAATATCGAAACATTTAGGAAGACAGGGGAATCTTGGAAGAAAGGTATTCGACAAGTTACCCTAAGTGAAATTCACAACCTCCGTTTAGGCATCTCTTATTATTGTACAAGAGAGTATAAACTATTCTCTAGCCCAGTCAGAAGAACAAGGTTTGTAACTAACACGTGCTGTTCAAATCAAAACCACTAAACACACAAGTTTATTCACATAAGAACTATTTCGTATTCTGGATTTTTTTATATACAACTCCGTCTTGCATGATTAAAGAATATACATTCCTGTACTTATCCCTATTTTAGAGCTTCTATTTAAGATGAGACGGTACGCCCTATCCCGCCTAAGTTAAAGTATACAGATCGATGACCCATTTTTTCTGAAACTATTAATTGCACATACACGAAAATGTTATAACATATTATCTGGTCCTTAGAGAAGCTACTGATCTGTAATAGAGTTTGTATTTATAGTTTCTAGCAAAGTATATATATTTTTTGTTTCATTATTTCTTCTTGATATTTTAGCATTAAAACCACCATAACATGGAGCTTATTCATTACATTACTGTGTTTGGAGATCCACAGCATTTCTGAAGCTACTTTTAGAAACTGTAAAAATTATATCTACATATTTCCAATACTTTCTGAGAAAAAGGGGAAAATGTTAAAAAAACTGAATTTTGAGGGAAACAGTCTTAACGGTCCCAATTGGAACTATAGCTTCGGAGGTCGATTAAAACATCTTTGTTATTTTCATTTAGTAAGACAGCTTCTTCGGCAGCAGCTCTTATGGGCTATTTCTTAAAAGTGTTGTATATTTGAAACAACTTGTAGGGAGAACTGGTAAGTTAATAGCCCCACACAATACTTTTCCAGCTCCAAAGTCCCTTGCAAAAGCATCTTAGCCCACAAAAAGTATCATATTTTTTCATAGAGGCCACTATTAGCACACTTTTTTGTAATTTACATCCTTTAACTTTTTAAGTCATATCGGGTGATGAATGGAATGGGTGAAATGATGCTAAAATGGACCCAGGGTCCATGGAGCTTAGAGTTACCCTACATTCGTCTTTTAGGATAAGGGAAAGCACCGGAAAAGCCATATCCAGGTAACTCACCCTGACCGAGATTCGAACTCGGGAACTCTTGAACGTGAGGCAGACATGCTATCATGTACGCTACCGACGCGGGTTAGCACACTGTTGTGAAGAGCAGACAGGCGCTTTGTAACTACAATTCACGCATACAGTTTTCAATTTATTCCCTATACCAGTTCTTGCACTCGATTCTTCTTCTATCTTAACCTCACTACCACATATTCTGCATGGCACAGCTTCTTCTAGCACTCGTCTTAAAATGCCTAAATCTATCGCAATGTTAGGTTAAGTAGAGTCCTCAGCACAGTTGATATTTACATTTGTTTGTAACTTCCTTTTCGAAGCACTTGGAGGAGTTGCACATGGTTGACTGCCACATGGTTAGGTATCATTTTTGTTGACTTCTACAGACAAGGATACTATCCTGTAGAATCTATTGCCCTTATTCTTACGTTTCTGAAAAAGCCTTTAGGTTTTGTCATTCTTTTGCACAACTACACTTTAAGTTAAATACTAAAGGGACAGTAGCTTACAAACAAAACTCGAGCCACAGCCACAGAATTACAAAACTAGGGAATTATTAGCCCTAAGGATAATAGAATAAAGAAGACAATATCAATGCCAAAATACGCAGCAAAAATAACCTAAAAACAAGTACTTCGCAGGCTCCTAGCTGAAAAACTTCTGCATTTATTCCATATTTTGTAAATAGATGCACATTAAGCTAAGAAATTGACAGCAATCAGTATATTTTTAAACTTCGTTTAAATACACTTATAATTATAGTATATGACTATATTCTATATAAAATTTTGCAGAAAAGTGTGAACTATTTAACTACGCAAAAAACAATTTATTTTTTTTTTTATTTTATTTTTTTTTTAGTTTTTACGTATCGTCTCACCAAACCACTAAAACCACAAGTTTATTCAGATAAAGAATTTCTGTGTTCCGGAATTTTTATATACATCTCCGTCTTGCATGATTAGTTAAGTGCAGAGGATTTACCCAAAATTCCGAAGACCCTGGCCTCCGTCATCCCGGGAGCGATGGTTAACTTCGGCGGTCTTTCCTTAGGGCTTTACCTGACAACAACTTCATGATGGGATGGAAGTAGATACGCCACTTACGCGCGTCAAACCCGCAGGGAAGACTGCCGAAAACCTCGGTGGGGCCGCCCGGTGATTTAGCACACCTTCTACTAGCTCTGCAGACTAGTTTCTGGGACTTATGAGGCAACCCTCTACCCTCTCCTAGCGGCTTATCCTGGCCGGAGGTAGCCAATTTCACGTGGGTGTCGGGAACACACTGATCCTTCGAGTCCAACCCAATCCGAACAACTCCCCTACGGGAGGGGCTTGAATGTTCGGCCCGAGGTTCCTCTAGTGACGTCAGAGGTAACTCGAGTGCTAAGGGTCCGCAGCGCCCTCACCACGGCAGCTGAAGAGGACGGATCCTCTCCCCTACGAGACTTGCATGATGAAATACTGTACCTTTTTGTTCTTAACCCTATTTGAGGGATTTTATTTAAGCTATTCGTCGAGAATTACGCACTCGCGGTGGTCGCCTGACATGACTTAACGTTGGAGGACGTAAAATTACAACATCAAAAAATCGCTACGGAAACATTCCAAATTGTTTTTATTCTGAGGATCTAAAACGTTGTATTTGACATGCCGATTTGTTAGATTTAAATACAGAGTAAAATATTTGGGCTGTTGTTCCCTCTGGTTAACCTGGCTTACGAGGAACACACGTAAATGTAGATAATTTAATGCAACACCTTCCCTGGGCAAGATGCGATTAGTTTTTAGGAATCATCCATCCTAAAACGTTTGACTCCACTGGACTTAAAAAATAACTATGGAATTAGACAACTTCTGCAAACGTTTATCTAGATTAACAATAATTATATAGAACAATAAACGTTTGTAAGAATATTCCGGACAAGAGTGAGTAGAGAAACGCATGTGAGTGCAAGTGTTACGAAAGCTTATGTTTCATTTCTCTTGATGCCGATAAATTGAAGTATTCCCACAGCTAAACTGTTTACCACGAAACATAACTAAGAATATCTGAAATTAATTGATTAATTTACCGGGTCAAACTGTGTGCTTACGTCGGCTGTCAAGTTCACGTGTAGCAACGCTAGCTAAAGAGCAAGTTTAATTGTGACAGATTGTGGTTGGTTGAGCCCTCCTTCGAGGCTGACTTTTTAATGTCAAATGTTAAACATGCCGGAGATTAGCTAATATGGTAAACAATCCATTTCTGCTCACAGACCACAACTACATATAAAGCACACCTACAGTTAGAAAAGCAAAAATGACGCACTGAACTTTCTCTACTCTTGCACAAACGTTGAGTCCTTCAACTGATTCACGTTAATTGCGAAAAAACGTTTGCAGAAATGATTGTTCTTACATATCACCTTATACGAGGGATAGTCAATAAACAATGACCATAATTTTTTACGGGCACAATTTTTCGCTCTTAAATTCAAACTTCTTATATTCTGTTAGCTTAATGTGAAACAAACACGCCCTAGCAGTGTCATTGTTGGTACTCCAGGTTCCCGTCTGTGAGAACCAGGCATCGGACGATGAATAAAATTGGTGAAATGATGCTGAAATGCGCCCAGGGTCCATACAGCTGGGAGTTATACGACATTCTCCTTTTAGGATAAGGGAAAAACCTGGGAAAAACCTTATTTACGTAACTCACACTGACCGAGATCCGAGCTCGGGACTTATTGAACGTGAGGCAGACAGGCTACCATCACGCTACAGAGGCAGGCTGTATTCTTCTATCTACTTCATGTTAAATGAGGTAAGAGTTTCTATAAATTACTTTATTAGAGCTTTCTGAAGCTATAATGGGAACAGGAGAATAAGGTCGGTTTGAGTGATAGTAAAATGTTTCAAACCTGGTCGCTATGTTATAACCTCGAAATTTACAGGCTGTCCCACATAAAACCGGCATTCACTACATTACATTATATTTGTTAATTCCTCAACCAAGCAAATTCCTATGAAGACATGGGATAAATATGGCATAAGTCAGAATTACCTGCTATAACAAGTGCATCCGGGCACCGCTGTACCCTCATGAGAATGTTCTGGTTGACACGTAATTCTTGAGATGATATGTTACTTATCTCTTTAGTAATGTTCTCTTTAAGTTGGTCTATCGTCCAACGGCTGTTTGTATAAACATTGTTTCTCACAGGTCACAGGTTTTTGCTGACGAGCCTGTTTTAGGAAACATTCTGCTGATATAAGTTATAGTCTGGTTAGATGTGTGGGCTGTGACGCCATCTTGCTGGAAGGCGCCATATTCCTTTTCATTTCCTGTTAATTGTGCAAAGAAAGTTTCAAAGATCTCCAGAAACCTTGTAGTGTTAATCGTATCATTGAACAAGTGGGGCTCATAATTGCATTCTGACACAGCTCATCATATATATCTTCTGTGGGTGGAAAGATTCCTCATGTACAACACGTGGGTTATTCTGCAACCAAAATACGCAATTCTGTGAGCTAACATAATCAGGCAGAGGAAACAAAACTTCATCTGCAATAAACAAGGGCATTGGTTCCAAGAATGTGTCAACGATCGAAGATAAGTAACAGTTGCAGTAAGAAATCCTTTCTCTTTGTCTTGTTTTTTAAACTCCTGACATAAAATTGTCGGAATTTGGGACTTTGCAGTAGCTCACGATGGTATGCCGTACGAGATACATAGACTTACTGAGACAATCTCCTTATCGATTTATTCGGGCTTATCGTTATGTTTGAATTCTCTGGACTACCGAGGGAGTTCTGACTAAGAGGTACGTTCTTCTTCATACTCACAATGGGACTTCTAACCCGGCATTTCGTCTATAAATCTTGAATTTTGCTGGTTATGGGTATTTTGTCATGAGGTATTTATCCCCAAATATTTCTTTAGACTCCTTAATGGAGCCTGATTTATGTAAAATTCCACTGTATCAATTCGTTTTTCATTTGAGAACTGCACCACTTCTCTATCAATATTCCACGATATTCATGACAATTGATGTCAAACTAAAATATTTTCGCCGAGGCATTATTGTGTGACTGCCGGTTGCGCGGCAAAGAAAGAGTCAGGGAGATACGCGAACACTGAATGCTTGTTGAAGCAGAGAAAGAAAGAAACAGGAAGTTTCGTCTTTTCTGGTGCCGCCTGAATCGTTACCGAGTGTTCCACTAATTTATAGAAACAGTGACTGAAGATATACGAGGGCTGTTCAATATAAATGACCACATCTGTTTTGACAACGTACCTTTGCTCATCCTAATCATTTTGTTGGTCCTTCTCAAAATAGTCTCCCCTGAATGGGATGCACTTGTCCTAGCATTTCTGGCAGTCTTCAAAGACATGCTGCTAACCATTTTTGAGAGATCCTTCAATATATTCTCCGCAGCCTTCACCACTGCTTCTTATGATGGATAATGCCTCCCACGAAGCCGTTTCTTCAAGTTAAAGGAATAAAAAATGTCACATGGAGCTAAACCAAGACTAAGAAAGGATGAGGGAAGCACTTCATGTTTGTTTTTGCAAGGTATTCAGCAACACCATTGGCAACATGCGGCCACGCATTATCATGGTGCAGCATCTAGTCTGCTCCACGGAAATGTGGCACCTAATGAAAAGTTCTCTATTTCAGAAAATGATCTTAAAGTAATTCGTCGATCCTCTCTCACAATGGCAGCAGCAGTGTTGATGTTTTCTTCCGTAAGAGCAGTAACTGGAGCATGGTGTCCACCTTCTTTGAAATTGATTGTCTATCCTCTTTAAACATTTTAAACCACCTTCGATCTGTGCTGTAGGGAAGAATAGACTCTCCATAGATCTCCTGTAACATTGTATAAGCCTCAACTGAAGATTGGTTGAGAATAAAGCAGAATTTCAAAGCCGCATATTTTCCCTCACGTTTTACCTCCATTATAGCGGTAGGCGATACTGAACGTGCCTGAATTTACCTGGTTCTCACAGGAGGGAACCAGGAGTAGCAACAATGGAAGTACTATGGCGTGTTTGTTTCACATTAAGCTAAGAGAATATAATAAGATTGAATTGTAGTGCGAAAAATTATGACCGTAAAAAGTTATGATCATTCTTTATTGAACAAACCTGGTAAAAGCGCCGCGGATCCAAGCGGTGTCAGTTGTGAGCTGAGAACTGTTGTGTGTATGTGTGTGTGTGTGTGTGTGTGTGTGTGTGTGTGTGTGTGTGTGTGTGTGTGTGTGTGTGTGTGTTTTCAGCTGTTTAGTGGATCTTTTAAGTGCACCCAACTGTATTTTTTTGTTTTTTTATGTGTTGCAGTCAATTTTGACGATAACATATGTATGGCACGTCATTTTAGAGCCTGTAGGGGCTATACAAAACGTCTTTCTGCTGAAATAAAGAACTTCTTCAATTGCATTAAACAAGGAATATACAACTGCAGTACTGAGTTACGCAGTGAATCCAAAACTATTTATAAGAAAACAGACGCCAAATATGAATTAAGGGGGCTAGGTGCATTGGATCTCAATTGAGTACCGGATTTAAATGGGTCACCCTGTAGTTCAGTTTGCATAACGAAGGGCAGGAGGAAAAAGAAAGATAAAAAGAAGTAAAACAACTAATGATTTCACATTTAATAAAGGTATTGATACTGGAACGTATATTTTAATATTAGGGAAAATATCTGGAAATTATTAGCTACACAAAACATACGAGGGCTGTTCAATAAAGAATGATCAATACGCTTTTTTTAATAACGCACCTTTACTCATCCTCATAATTTTGAAGGTAATTCTCAAAATAGTCTCCCCTGAATGCGATGCACTTGTCCCAGCTTTTCTGCCAGCGTTTCAAAGACATGCCGGAAACCATTTTTGAGAGACTCTTGAAAATCGCCTCCGCAGCCTTCACCGCTGCTTCTAATGATGAATAATGCCTCCCAGAAAGGCGTTTCTTCAAGTTAGGGTATAGAAGAAAGTCGCATGGGACTAAATCCGAACTGTAGGGAGGGTGAGGTTCAGCTTGGTTAACATGAGGTGGCAGCTAGCTGCGCAGTAGAAGAGGGGCGACCAGGAGAGTGGGGGTAGGACTGGCAGCCACATGCGTGCAAGAGAGAGGAGGAATCGCATGCATCTTATCTTGAGTCTGGTTTCAGGCCTCCAGTTCGATTGGATTTAACTCGGGATGATAAGGTGTAAGGCGTAAAACTGTGTGGTTATGTGCCTTAAGAAAACTGTCTATTTTGTACTTGGGGATTTCAGGTTTGAGGGGGATGATCCTATTGTAAATGTCAGGTTGGTACAGGGAGTAGCAATCAATGTTTGTAAAATGTTCCATGGAGAGGTTTTGTTTCAGCCACGAGATCATTGTATCTCTTCTGGAACTTGCAATGGGCACCTTATTAAGGATCAAATTGTGGTAAGGTGCATTGTCAATTACCAATACGGAATTTTTGTGAAGATTAGGGATCAGACTTTATTTTATCCACTTCTCATAATTCGTATAGTTCATGTCATCGTTGTAGTCACCGGTTTTCTGCTGGGACTTGAACCGAATATACGCGTTAGGGATAACCCCTTGCTCGTCTCCAGCATGCACGATGAGAAGATGCTGACCTTTGGATACCGGTGCTAAGAGGCCGTGGAAACTGTCATCTCTACAAGCATACGGAGTAGTGTGAGATGAATTGATATACGCCTCGTCCATATATATTATGGGACGGCCCTAGCTTCGATATTGCTTCATCATTCTGAGATAATGGAGGCGCTTAGTTCTGATGTCATGGCGCTCTATTAACGTTTTTTTGCTCTTCTTTGTCCGTTTCCATGTGAAACCCAGCTTTAGCAGTAGTTTTCTTAGTGTGGATACGCTCCCTTCAAATTTTATCGAATCCTTTAATTTAGCATGCACCTTCCTCAGTGTCGGTCTTTGTTTGTGAATTATATAGAATTCTTTCACGGTTTGGCGCACTACTGCCTCATTAAAAGTATCCAAACTGGCACGAAAAGACCTCTTTGGTCTCTTTTTGTGTGGTGTGGAGAATGAAGTCGAAGTACCACGATTAATATATTTCGTATCCTTAATAATTTTCCTTACACTTCTTTCAGAAACAACTGTTGCCTCAGCCACACTCTTCCCAATGTTTTTGATGCTAAGAGTTACTAAGCCAGGTTCTGCATGTCTTTTCATGTACTTATAAACATTACAAATAATTTCCCTGGTTTGGGAGTGCAACACTTTACCTTGCAGTTTGCTGTCCAACACTGAGTTCCAGTTCCAGGCTTTACATAAATATGTTCCAATCAGCAAAATAGTTTCAGGTAATAGGAATTCTTTATTTAACACGCACCTCTAATATCCACGATGCACAAAGACAACTTTAATTACAAAAGTTTCTTCCTTCATGAATCTAAATACATTGCACAAGGAAACCTCAGCACAAGTTTTCTTGCAATAATATCCACGAATATAAGAAGATTACCAGAAGGCAGTGCGTTTGTTGTATTTTATTTCACTTCTTTGCATACTTCTTACATTTCCACGTATAATTCCATGCATAAAATTCTTAGCAACGCTTTTAATTTCAAGGATAACATCAGTGTCACCGATGTTCCTGAAGTTTGTTCCGCGGCAGTTCTTTTACATGCCAGTAAATCTAATAACATGACATTATTGCATTTAGGCACACTCAAAAACCATCGGTCTGTGCCGGGTTTGAACCTGCGACCTTTCAATCAGTAGATGAGCTTCTAATCAGCTAAGACATCACACAGACTGTGTGTGTTTGTGTGTTTATGTGTGATGTATAATTTAAGGGCGGTCAGCTAGAAGGTCATTAAAGCCCCTGTGTGTGTATGTAGGTGTGTGTGTGTGTGTGTGTGTGTGTGTGTGTGTGTGTGTGTGTGTGTGTGTGAATGTTTGTGTACGTGTGGGATTGTGTAGGTGTGTGTCTATCTCTGATGAGCATAAACTCACGATTGAAGAGTCCATTAAATACTAAATATGGTATTAAACTCTACATATTAATAATTGTGCATGAAGATTTGGAAATCATTACTCCACTCCAAACTCATCTTTAGATAGAATGTCTTTTTAAATACTTTACCTTTCTCAAAATAGCTATAATGTTCTCAAACAAAATTTCATATATTTAATATCCATTCATGACAAATTAAGTGTATGTATATCAGGAATTCTCTGAGGATATTCCCTGAAGTGGTTTTATTTCAGAATGACGAAATTTGTTTACACAGAAAACGTACATTACCACGTTAAAACATATAATTTATGTCAAATGTACGAGGGCTGTTCAATAAAGAATGATCATAATTTTTTACGGTCATAATTTTTCGCAATAAAATTTAATGTTATTATATTCTGTTAGTTTAATGTGAAACAAAACACACCGTAGCAGTTTCATTGTTGGAACCCCTGGTTCCCGCCTGTGAGAACTAGACAACTTCTCACATGTTCAGTATCGCGTACCGCTGCAAGTGGCCGCGCCGTGGTTCAGTGGTTAGAGGGCTTGGATCTCACCAAGGTGGCCCGGGTTCGATCCCAGGCCACCGCAAAGTGAGATTTGTCGTCGAAAACTCGGCGCTGGGGCGGGTTTCCTCGGAGACCTCCGGTTTCCCCCGCCATCTCATTCGACAGGTGCTCCATCTTCATCTCGTGTATCATTAGTGTCACCGCCTGCGGTGCCGTGTGTAGTAAAAGCGGGCGTTAAACACTACACACACACACACACACACACACACACACACACACACACACACACACACACACACACCGCTCAATGGAGGTAACATGCAGTTAAAATTGATGTTAGAAGAAGACCCGGAGTTTATTTCAAATTTAAACACTGCTGAAGAAACTGGGCTACATAATTTTGATCCTGAGAGCAAACAGCAAATCTCAGTGTAGAAATCTCCTTCATCACCAAACCCCAAAAAAGCAAATGTGGTTGCTTCGGCTGGGAAAGTTCTAGTTATCTCATTCTTAAAAATTCATGGAATGATTTATCAGCATGTTGTACCTGCACACACATCCGAAACTGGACAATACTACACGGATGTGCTGAGAACATTGCAAGACATATCAGGCGCAAAGGACCACATTTCCAAGAAGCAGGCTGGATGCTGCAACACGATAATGCACGGCCACATATTGCCAATGTTGTTGCTGAATATCTTGCAAAAATCAACGTGAAGTGCATACCTCACCCTCCCTATAGTCCGGATTTAGCCCCTTGTGACTTTTTCTATTCCCTAACTTGAAGAAACGTTTTTCTGGGAGGCATTATCCATCATCAGAAGCAGTGGTGACGGCTGAGTCTCTCAAAAATGGTTTCCAGAATGTCTTTGAAGCGCTGGCAGAAATGCTGGGACAAGTGCATTGCATTCAGGGGAGACTATTTTGAGAATTACCTTCAAAGTTATGAGGATGAGTAAATGTGCATTATTAAAAAAAAGCGTATTGATCATTCTTTATTGAACAGCCCTCGTATGTTTTGTGTAGTTTATAATTTCAATATATGTTCCCTGATATTAAAATGTACGTTCCAATATTAATACCTTTATTAAATGTGAAATCATTAGTTGTTTTACTTCTTTTTAACTTTCTTTTTCCTCCTGCCCTTTCGTCATGCAAACAGATCTACAGGGTGACCCACTTAAATCCGGTACTCAATAGAGATCCAATGCGCCTAGCCCCCTTAACTCATATTTGGCCTCTGTTTTCTTATAAATAATTTTGGCTACACTGCATGACTCGTTACTGCAGTTGAATATTTGACTGTGGGTCCTTGCAAATAAAAGCCTTGTTTAACGAAATTGAAGAAGTTCCTTATTTCAGCACAAAAAAGGTTTTGTACACCCCCTACAGGCTCTAAAATGACGTGTCATGCACATGTTAGTCTTCAAGGTTGACTGCCACACGTAATAAACGAAAAAATACAGTTGGGTGCACTTAAAGGATCTACTACACAGCGCGCGCACACACACACACACACACACACACACACACACACACACACACACACACACACACACACACACACAGAACAGTTCTCAACTCACAACTGACACCGCTTGGATCCGCGGCGCTTTTACGAGGTTTGTTCAATAAAGAATGATCATAACTTTTTACGGTCATAATTTTTCTCACTACAATTCAAACTCATTATATTTTATTAACTTAATGTGAAACAAACACGCCATAGTACTTCCATTGTTGCTACTCCTGGTTCCCGCCTGTGAGAACCAGGTAAGTTCAGACTTGTTCAGTATCGCCTACCGCTACAATAGAGGTAAAACGTAAAAAACAATATGCGGCTTTGAAATTCTGCTTTCGTCTCAACCAGTGTTCAGTTGAGGCTTATAAAATGTTACAGGAGGTCTATGGAGAGTCGGTTCTTCCCTATAGCAGACCTGGAAGGTGGTTTAAAATGTTTAAAGACAAGTGCATCGCATTCAGGGGAGACTACTTTGAGAACGACCATCAAAATTATGAGGATGGGTAAAGGAACGTTGTCAAAAGAGATGTGATCATTTTTATTGAACAGCCCTTGTATATCTTCAGTCACTGTTTCTATAAATTAGTGAAACACTCGGTAACAATCCAGACGGCACCAGAAAAAAAACGAAACTTCCTGTCTCTTTCTTTCTCTCCTTCAGCAAGCATTCAGTGTTCCGTATCTCTCTGACTCTTTCTTTGGCACGCACCTGGCAGCAGCACAATAAGGCCTCGGCGACAATATTTTAGTTTGACATCAATTGTCATGAATATCGTGGAATATTGATAGAGAAGTGGTGCAGTTCTCAAATGAAAAACGAATTGATTCAGTGGAATTTTACATAAAAACAGGCTCCATTAAGGAGTCTGAAGAAATGTTTGGGGATAAATACCCTCATGACAAAATATCCATAACAAGCACAATTCAAGTTTTGTAGACGAAATGCAGGGTTAGAAGTCCCATTGGGAATATAAAGAAGAACGTACCTCTTAGTCAGAACTCCCCCGGTAGTCCAGAGAATTCAAACATAACGAGAAGCCCGAATAAATCGATAAGGAGATTGTCTCAGTAAGTCTGTGTATCTCGTACGGCATACCATCGTGAGCTACTGCAAAGTCCCAAATTCCGACAATTTTATGTCAGGAGTTTAAAAAACAAGACAAAGAGAAAGGAGTTCTTATGGCAACTGTTACTTATCTTCGATCATTAACACTTTCTTGGAACCAATGCCCTTGTTTATTGCAGATGAAGTTTGGTTTCCTCTGCCTGATTATGTTAACTCATAGAATTGCGTATTTTGGTCGCAGAATAACCCACATGTTGTATATGAGTAATCTTTCCACCCACAGAAGATATGTATGATGTGCTGTGCCAGAATGCAAATTATGAGCCCCACTTGTTCAATGATACGATTAACACTACAAGGTTTCTGGAGATCTTTCAAACTTTCTTTGCACAATTAACACGAAATGAAAAGGAATATGGCGCCTTCCAGCAAGATGGCGTCACAGCCCACACATCTAACCAGACTATAACTTATATCAGCAGAATGTTTCCTAAAACAGGCTCGTCAGCAAAAACCTGTGACTTCCACGGTCGCTGGATTTAACATGCGACTTTTATTTATGGAGAACTCTGAGAAACAATGGTTATACAAACAACCGTTGGACGATATACCAGCTGAAAGGGAACATTACTAATGAGATAATTAACATATTGTCTCAAGAATTACGTGTCAACCAGAACATTCTCGTAAGAGTACAGGGGTGCCCGGACGCACTTGTTATAGCAGGTAATTCTGACTTATGCCATATTTATCCCATGTCTTCATAGGAATTTGCTTGGTTGAGGAATTAACAAATATAATGTAATGTAGTGAATGCCGGTTTTATGTGGGACAGCCTGTAAATTTCGAGATTATAACATAGCGACCACGTTTGAAACATTTGACTATCACTCAAACATACTTTATACTATTCCCATTATATCTACAAAAAGCTCTAATAAAAAAAATTCTAGAAACACTTACCTTACGCAACATGAAGTAGATAGAAGAATACAGCCTGCCTCGATATCGTGATGGTAGCATGTCTGCCTGACGTTCAATAGTTCCCGAGTTCGAATCTCGGTCAGGGTGAGTTACGTCGATAAGGTTTTTTCCAGGTTTTTCCCTTATCCTAAAAGGCGAATGTCGGGTAACTCCCAGCTCTGTGGACCCTGGGCTCATTTAAGCATCATTTCACCCATTCCATTCATCGTTCAATATGACTTAACGTTGGAGGACTTAAATTACAAAAAAGAAGAAGAAGTGTATACCTTTGAAAGACTATTTTGTACTACTTTGAGTAGAGAAAGTCTTACAAATGCAACAGTTCAAATGTTTTGAATCCTCTACCAAATGAAATGTGAAATGTGTAGTGTTTAACGCCCGCTTTTACTACATACGGTACTGCAGGCGGTGACACTGATGATACATGAGATGAAAATGGAGCACCGGTGGAATGAGATGGCGGAGGAAACCGGAGGTCCCTGAGAAAACCCACCCCAGCGCCGTGTTGTCCACCACAAATCTCATTTTTCGTTCGCCTGTGATCGAATCCGGACTGCCTTGGTGAGAGCCAAGCGGTCTGACAACTGAGCCACTGCGCGGCCATATCATATACCATGACGTCCAATACCAGAGAATACGTTTTGCCTAATTATTTGACCACGTCCAGAATTCATTCAGAGCTTAAACATTTCAAAGGATTTAGAACATTACAGAGGCAAATTTAAAAAGTTTAAAAATTATTATTTTTGGATATTTCACTCATATTTCCTTGAATATCATCAGATATTTTGTTTATTTTGGGAATGATATATAACATCTCTGAGAGTTGACTCAAGCAAAACGTCATCTGAAGCGCTGTTTGTACAGTAATTCCACTAGGATGTGTTAATGTGGTTAAATAAAATTCTTTAAATCACTATTTTGGACTTAAAAGTGTATTACCGTAACTATGAATCATTCAAATCTGTTCGCATATCCAAGTGCGGATAAAACGAATAACTATTCACAATTTGAGATGCCTACTGAAAAATTCAAACCAATACTCCTACTGTCTGCCCACCTCCAGCAGATAAGGCAGAGGAGTGAGAAACGTAATCACGTTTGCTGTGTATACACCCGCCTTCCGGATATGACAAGGATGCCAGGTTCAAGTAAAATACACAGTGTTGTCATATTACTCACCCATGCATAATACCCATCACTGCAGTTACTGAAACGAGCATTAGATCATTAGATCATTACATTCATTTTGTAGTAAACAGATCTACTAACAAAACAAAATAAACAATTCAAGCTTCCATCCCTTTCAGGCCCCACTTGCTTTCTTGTGGTGTGTAGACAGTACATAATGCCTATCACTGCAGTTACTGAAACGAGCATTAGATCCGGTAGCATGGGTAACTTATATGCCATGTCATACATTCATTTTGTAGTAAACAGATCTACTAACAAAGCGAAATAAACAAATCAAGCTCCTCCCCCTTTCAGACCCCACTTGCTTTCTTGTGGAGAGTAGACAGTACATAATGCCTATCACTGCAGTTACTGAAACGAGCATTAGATTTGGTAGCATGGGTAACTCATATGTACTCTTATACACTCATCTCGTAGTAAAGCGATCCACTACCAGAACAGATAAACAACTCAAACTGCTCTCCCCTTCATTCCCCACTTGCCTTCTTGAGTTAGGCAGACAGTAGCAGATAATATCTGGGGAATGGTTCGCTCCATAAAATAAACTGCATAACATAAATTGTGCAGTTTTTCGAAGATTCACCTTCTTAATGCAGTAAGATTTTATCTATTTGTTATGCAAAACTATTTCAAAATTAAAGAGGGCATTTCCAGAAAATTCAAGATGTACATTTGACTGTTATGAAAAAACATTAAACATATGGTGGGTAATTTAATCAAAAACTTTGTTCATGTTTGACAAGATAAGAATTTTTCTGTACAGTTTGTTGTAGATGGTAGTTTTGGATTGGAAAGCTTTTTGTCAATGTTGTGTGGTATTCTTGAAAGATGTTTAATTCAAATTAACATTTAAATAAATATAAATATTGAGAGCTTAGTATTTAACCGATCTTTTGTTTTTGAGTTATGCTTTTCATGACACGTGCGCGCACACACAATCACACACACACACACACAGAGAGAGAGAGAGAGAGAGAGAGAGAGAGAGAGAGAGAGAGAGAGAGAGAGAGAGAGAGAGAGAGAGAGAGAGAGAGAGAGAGAGAGAGAGAGAGAGAGAGAGAGAGAGAGAGAGAGAGAGAGAGAGAGAGAGAGAGAGAGAGAGAGAGAGAGAGAGAGAGAGAGAGAGAGAGAGAGAGAGAAGGAGGGAGAGGGAGAGACCTTTTACCGAACTTATTTTTTAGTAAATCAAGGAGTTTCAAAACGTTTACTTTCGGTGAAATTTCAATACAGTTTTTCTGGGTGAAATACAATGTCATCTCTACTTTAGTTTAGGTACGTAATAAAGAAAGAAATGGGTGATTAGCAAATAAAAGAAACAGGGTTTGCTGATCTAAGCAATAAAAGACTGCAGGCGGAAAATAATAGCAGCTGTAACTATATGCGTCACGGGATCAGTAGGGTTTATATTCTGGTGAAATATAGCTATTTTAAAAACGTAATGAAATGTAAAATGTACATCTGCTCATCCTCGCTGTCAATCCTGGTTTCGATTTTTTACAGGTTATGAAGATTTCCCTCTCGATAGTCTGATTAAATTACGTTCTCCTCTGACGTATAATTCCCATATTCTATCCCTGTCCGCAGCCCTGAACTTCAGCACCCGACGAATCCATTGCCGTGGACTGTGTGCTAAACACTACTCACTAGGCAGTACATTATATATGGTCTCAATACTGTGACTTTGTGGGTTCGTGAAATGAAAAGTCCAATTACACCACTCAACAATGTTCTTTATTTCCACCGACTTACAGTTAAACTCTTGCCAATTACACAGAATTTCGTGCTGCACACAATTACAATTCACCAGTTCGTCCGTTACAATTTCACTTGGCCTCGCGGTTACGTAAGCTCCGGTACACATTCACAGTTACGTACAGTCTTCCGTTGCACAATCTTCTCGTACATTAACACGTCACTGACTAACCCTTACACCAAGAACTGCGACTGTCTCCTCACTCACTAACTGACCAAACCAACTCCCTCTGTCCGTCTGTAACCCTCTTTATATAGGAATATCGCCGGTTTCTAGTGACCAGGGGAATGTTCCAGATTCCGTAATTTCGAGAAACAGGTGTAGAGAAACAGACGACACAGTCATGTTTTTCCCCTGACCACAGCCTGTCACCACTATAGGACAAACGAGGCGAGGGCGTGGCTAACCGAACCTTCCCTGTCTCCCGCTCCCAGCTGCTTCACAGGGTGTTCCAGCGCTCGCGTTACAATACTGTGGATTTGTGGGTTCGTCAAATTAAAAGTCCGATTGCTGAAACTCAAAATTTTCTTTATTTCCACCGAATTACAGTTGGAACACTTGCCGATTACATAGAATTACGTAGAACACACAATAACAATCCACCAGTTCGTCTGTCATAGGTCCACTCCACACTCACAATTACGTACAACTCCTCTGATACACGTACACAGTCTTCCAGTCCGTTCGCTAGCACCGCGCTCTTCACGGCTGCTCGCCAGGAACTGAACTGACTCGTCCACTGCAGCCCTTATATAGGAAGATCGCTGTTTCTGGAAGCTTCGCGGCTCGGAAAATCATCCCGAATGTTCCAGACGTCAAGGGGAGGGGAAAGAGACGGTACTCTGCCTAGTGACACTTTCGTAACCATGCCCTACGTTGGAGCTACAAGATAAATGGTTGTGCGTTGCCTGATTGCCTCCTGTCCCCTACCCAGTTCCAGTTGGTCGTGCCTTCCGATAATCGGGTGACAATACTAACCGAAACTTCTGGAAAAGGAACCTGCTCAAAACTGCCAAAACGAACTAATTATAGCGGGGAAACTGTAAACCGTGGCTATTGTTCTTCAAGAACTACTGTTCTGAGAGAACAAGCATTGCTTCGCGCCGAGGTGGCTACCTAAATAATATCAGCAGAGTGATGTGATGGAAGAAGCTTTATTTAATTTTAGAAGTTTTAATGATTTGTTTGTCTGTAATGTGCCACCGGTCTATTATTGTGTAAGACAGGGCAACCAAATTTGACACAGATCTTGTAGTTATACGTATAAAGACATACACGTTCTGCCTTTCTGAAGCTTTAAGCCCTCATGTCACTAATTTCTCTTTTAATATTGTGACTTTGTGGGTTCATAGAATTAAAAGTCCAACTTCCCTAAATTGAAATCGTTCTTTATTTCCGTAGAAGTACGCTTTGTACACCTCTGATAACTCACACACGTACGCAATCTTCCAGATTGTCTGCACAGTGCTCATTAGCAACTGAATCCTTAGTTCCTTACGGCTTCCTACTGGCCTCGACCAGCGCACTCGCTTATATCTATTAATCACTGGTTCTGGAAGTCTCCCGAAACCTGACGAAGCATCACGGTCTTTCACGATCGCGCGAGAATTGTCTCGACCATCTCCGTCTCTTTCTCCCTCTGTCACTCTCTCTGACAGTCCTTCAGCAAATGCCGACCAATCATACGAGTGAGCGTGGTTTGAACCTACCTGCCTCTTTCTCTTCCTGCCAGATGGCTTCGGCTAGTCTTAAATGATGTCTCGTGACAATATGATCTAGTTTCACTTTTACTGCTACTTCAATTAGTTCACACTATACTTCACTAATGTGCACTAGTTCAATATTCCACCAGTTCAATTAGTTTTCACTGACACTTTATTTACTTCATGACGTAGAGACGTAATGAAGTATAAACGACGTAGCAAATGCTCACGTTCTGTAATGAAACCGAAGCAGTCTTATCTCTTGCAGTTGTATTAGGATTAGGATTTTACTACGGAGGAGATACGGTACGTAGACCAGCATGCCTGCGGGAGGAAGGGTGAGGCGACAGGAGATAGAGGACGGCATTCCAAGAAGCCACGACAGTACAGAGGGAGGGGTCCTTACAATTTACTTAGATCGAGATTTCTCCCGACAGGCCAGGACAGCGGACACGCTCCCCTAATGCGGACGGCGAGTCCAGCAGCCGAGCCCCAAAGGCCGCTGGCTGGTGGTTCTGAAATGGTCCCAGCAGAGGTGTGGAGACCGGCCACCGATCCACCGGAGGAGGAAGTAGTTTACCTCAGAGCATATCATCCCGCCATGCACCGCCGAGACACCCGCCAACACTTCTACCCTGAAAGAGACCACCAGATGAAATGATAATGGAGATGGAATGGAGTTAAAAGGAAATTCATATGATGTAATTAACCCACCCAACATTCGTCTAGCGACCCGGGAAAACCCCCGAAAAGATCATGGGTCAGGTAGGTCGGGCACGGAAGTCGAACCCGGGCCTGCCGAATGAGGGCCACAGAAGAAACCGCCTGAACCATCCCGCTCGATATCTCTTTCAGTAACAGCAGACGTCACAGCCTTCCTGGGAGTACCTAGAGAAATTGTTGTTACCTACACCAGAAACAACTCATACGCTATCTTACTGAGAGTTCCAGAATGTTCTAGAGGCAGCGGAATGGGAAACTTTCAGAACTTACGGTGTTTATACTGGACTGTTTACCTCTGTATTAACCGACGGCGATCTGCTTATATACCTGGGCCATAGTCGTTGATGAAATATGAAAATATGACATATTACACTTAATACGTAATAGATATACAAAAGAAATAAAACGCGTACTCTCAACAATGAGGTGATCAAGGTTGTGTTACATTCATAATACGTTCTCTACCCACTCCTTAACAAACACTTATAAAAGCATCCTCCATCTACTTCACTTTCATTGAGATAAATATTTGGACAGAAGTTTCTATTTTATATTTACTTGTAGATACAACGGCATAAAGAATACAGTAGAGCTGTACAAGGCTTTTAAGAGCTGGTTGCTAGGTGATGGATTTAAAGTTCCATTGTGTTTTCATGCGCAGGATATCAACAAAATGAATAGCGACTTTCAGTTTGAAAGGAATATAAGTTTTATAAAATATAAACCATTAAAAACAATATCTTGGAAAGCATTAACTGTACAAAAATGTAGTTGACATGAAATGCGTGTTCTACGGATTTTTTTTTTTTTTTTTTTTTTTTTTGTGTAGCAAGATTTTTTCTACCCACCTCGGTAGCGTAGATGGTAGCATGTCTCCTCACGTTCAAGAGCTCCCGAGTACAAAGCTCGGTCAGGGTGAGTTACCTGAATAAGGGTTTTCCCGGGGTTTTCCCTTATCCTGAAAGAACAGTGTCGGGTAACTCTAAGCTTCATGGACCCCGGACTCATTTCACCAATTTCATTCATCATCCGATGCCTGGTTCTCACAGACGGGAACCTGGAGTACCAGCAATGAAACTACTACGGCGTGTTTGTTTCACATTAAGCTAACAGAATATAAGAAGTTTGAATTTTAGAGCGAAAAATTGTGACCGTAAAAAATTATGGTCATTGTTTATTGACTATCCCTCGTATAAGGAAATATGTAAAAAGGAATTAGTTCTGCTCTCACAATTAAACTTGCACTTTAGCTAGCGTTGCTACACACGAACTTGACAGACGACGTAAACACACAGTTTGACCCAGTAAATTAATTAATTTCAGATATTCTTAGTTATGTTTCGTGGAAAACAGTTTAGCTATGAGGAATACTTCAATTTATCGGCATCAAGAGAAATGAAACTTAAGCTTTCGTAACACTTGCACACACATGCGTTTCTCTACTCACTCTTGTCCGGAATATTCTTACAAACGCGGAGAGGATCCGTCGCCTTCAGCAGTCGTGGTGGGGGCGCTGCGGAACCTTAGTACTCGTGGTACCTCTGACGTTACTAGAGGAACCTCGAGCCGAACTGCCCTGCCCCGCGCGTCGGGGAGTTGTTCGGATTGGGTTGGACTCGAGGGGTCAGTGTGTTCCCGACACCCACGGGAAATTGGATACCTCCGGCCAGGCTACGGCCGCCCGGAGAGGGTAGAGTGTTGCCTCATGAGTATCGGATACTAGCCTGCAGACCTAGTAGAAGGTGTGCTAAATCACCAGGCGGGACCACCGAGGTTTTCTGTAGTCTTCCCTGCAGGGTTGACGCGCGTAATTGGCGTATCCACTTCCATCCCATCTTACCTTTTTTCGATGAGGAGGCCTTTTAAAGAAATCAGGTATTGCTCTATGGAATGACCGCCACAGTTATCCATCGCTCCCGGGTTGAAGTTGGCCAGGGTCTTTGGACTTTTGGGTAAATCCTCTGCACTTAACTAATCATGCAAGACAGAGATGTATATAAAAAATCCGGAACACAGAATTTCTTTATCTGAATAAAGTTGTGGTCTTAGTGCTTTGGTGAGGCGATACGTAAAAGTTAAAAAAAAAAAAAACTCTTTTTTGTCTTTTTGCCTAGTTAAATAGTTCACACTTTTCTGCAAAATTTTATATAGAATATAGTCATATACTATATTTATAAGTGTATTTAAACGAAGTTTAAAAATATACTGATAGCTGTCAATTTCTTAGCTTAATGTGCATCTATTTACAAAATGTGGAATAAATACAGAACTTTTTCAACTAGGAGCCTGCGAAGTACTTGTTTTTAGGTTATTTTTGCGTATTTTGGCATTTATATTGTCTTCTTTATTCTATTATTCTTAGGGCTAATAATTCCCTAGTTTTGTTATTCTGTGGCTGTGGCTCGAGTTTTGTTTGTAAGCTACTGTCCCTTTAGTATATAACTTAAAGTGTAGTTGTGCAAAAAGATGACAAAACCTAAAGCCTTTTTCAGAAACGTAAGAATAAGGGCAATAGATTCTACAGGATAGTATCCTTGTCTGTAGAAGTCAACGAAAATGATACCCAACCATGTGGCAGTCAACCATGTGCAACTCCTCCAAGTGCTTCGAAAAGGAAGTTACAAACAAATGTAAATATCAACTGTGCTGAGGACTCTACTTAACCTAACATTGCGATAGATTTAGGCATTTTAAGACGAGTGCTAGAAGAAGCTGTGCCATGCAGAATATGTGGTAGTGAGGTTAAGATAGAAGAAGAATCGAGTGCAAGAACTCGTATAGGGAATAAATTGAAAACTGTATGCGTGAATTGTAGTTATGAAACGCCTGTCTGCCCTTCACAACGGTGTGCTAACCCGCGTCGGTAGCGTAAATGGTAGCATGTCTGCTTCACGTTCAAGAGGTTCCGAGTTCGAATCTCGGTCAGGGTGAGTTACCTGGATAAGATTTTTCCGGTGTTTTCCCTTATTCAAAAAGACGAATGTAGGGTAATTCTAAGCTCCATGGACCCTGGGTCCATTTCAGCATCATTTCACACATTCCATGCACTGCCCGATATGAATTAAAATGTTAAAGGACGTAAATTACAAAAAAGTGTGCTAATAGTGACTATTATGAAAACAATGTGAGACTTTTGTGGGCTAAGATGCTTTTGCAAGGGACTTGGAGCTGGTAAAATATTGTGTTCGGTTACTAACTTACCGTGTCCCCCTACATGGTGTTTCAATTATGCAAAACTTTTAAGGAATAGCCTGCAAAAAGTTGCAGAAAATTCCATATGAGCTGCTGCCAAAGAAACTGTCTTACTAAATGAAAATAATAACAATGTTTTAATCGTCCTCCAAAGCTACAGTCCTAATTGGGAACGTTAAGACTGTTTTTCACAAAATAATATTTTTTCTTTTTTTTTTTTTTACATTTTCCCCTTTTTCTCAGAAACTATTGAAGATATGTACATATAATTTTTACAGTTTCTAAAAGTAGCTTCATAAATGCTGTGGATCTCCAAACACAGTAATTTAATGAATAAGCTCCATGTTATGGTGGTTTTAATGCTAAAATATCAAGAAGAAATAATGAAACAAAAGATATATATACTTTGCTAGAAACTGTAAATACAAACTCTATTACAGATCAGTAGCTTCTCTAAGGACCAGATAATATTTTATAACATTTTCGTGTATGTGCAATTAATAGTTTCAGAAAAAATGGGTCATCGATCTGTATACTTTAACTTAGGCGAGATAGGGCGTACCGTCTCATATAACATAGAAGCCCTAAAATAGGGATACGTACAAGAATGTATAATCTTTAGTCATGCAAGACGGAGTTGTATATAAAAAAATCCAGAATACGCAATAGTCCTTATAAGAATAAACTTTTGTGCTTAGTGCTTTTGATTTGAACAGCACGTGTTAGTTACAAACCTTGTTCTTCTGACTGGGCTAGAGAATAGTTTATACTCTCTTGTACAATAATAAGAGATGCCTAAACGGAGGTTGTGAATTTCACTTAGGGTACATTGTCGAATACCTTTCTTCCAAGATTCCCCTGTCTTCCTATATGTTTCGATATTTCTCAGTCCCGTGGACCTGATTTATTAAAAGGAAAGTTCATGTGTATTTGATCTGATGGGTTGGGATGGGATGGGATGGGATAGGATGGGATGGGATATATTTACTGTGCATATTCCAAAATTTTACAATTTACAACTTTTGGTTACATTTATTTCTGGTTACTTTGTTGCTGCCTTGGCTTACATGACACCCTGGTCTTCTGCTCTGCCAGGTAGTTCTTAACCTCCATACCTCCTTGATTAATTAATTAGTCCCTTTCTTCCCGCTCATCTTCCATTCTTATATTTTTTACAATTCTGGCCCATTGTTCTTTTACTATCTGGAAGAACTCCGCAATAATTCTTACCCTCTTTTCCTCCCTGCCCGTTACAATTTCTATACCTACTATCCTCTTCTCTACTTTCTCCCATTTTTCTTCCCAAAACTTTTTTCTGCACATTGCACTCCCCGCGCATTGTGTTACATAGTGTTCTATGCTTTCTTTTCCCACACATAATTCACAAATTCCCCTTTCCCTAACTCTTATCCCTCTTAGAAATATTGTTTCTGTTCTCATCCAAGCTAACCCTTCCCTCTCTTACCTATTCCAGTAACCTACATATGCTTGTCGTCCTCAATTTCTTTTTATTTGCTTGTAAAATTGTAACGATTTCATGTTTTCTAGACTTCCCCATATTTCCTGTCTTTCTATATCTTCAATTCTGCATTTTACTAATTTACCCACATCGCTTGTATTCCTTTCCTCTAATCTCCATATATCTCTCATTGCTATTTTTTTCCATAATTCTTCCTATCTCTGCCCACCAAGTATTTGAGTTCTCTAATCTTTTTGCTGTCTCATGCATAATTTCTTAATTTCCCCTTCTTCTTTGGCCAAACAGCAATACTAAAATTTTAT
The DNA here is from genome assembly GCA_030765055.1 of Mantis religiosa. NCBI lineage: Eukaryota > Metazoa > Arthropoda > Insecta > Mantodea > Mantidae > Mantis > Mantis religiosa. The sequence goes on from CM060950.1 coordinate 90,845,991, forward strand.
TATTCTTTCCATTGTTATTCCATTTCTTATTGCCTTTCCTAATTCTACCAAAGCTACTTCCCTAGGAGCTGATCTTGGTAAGCCTAGTAGCTCTTTACGAAACTTTCTGTAGTTTTGGTCAACCGTTCTGTTTACATCTGTGCCTCTCCCCCCAGATCTCCACTGCACACAACATTTTGGATTCAACTAGTGCTTCATACATTCTTTCTAACCATTGGCTGTTATTTCTAGCTTAAATTTGCATATTCTTATTCCATTCATTGCCGCCCTTCCTTTTGCTTCAGTTTTTCTCCTGTATGCTCCCCACTTAAGGGTAGTCGGAAAGGCCTATCTCACCAATGTTAAAATGAAAGCTTTCTGGTGCGCTTAGCTCAAGAACCACTAACCGTATCAATTTGAAAACTTTAATTTGTTGTTTTACAACATTTTCACAATTCATTAAAGAAAATATATCTTATTTTGGAGTTTTAATAAAAAAGTGTGATTTTTTAATTAAATTTCTTGAATTTACCTCTAAAAGTATTCAATTTTTTTTAAAATTTCAAATGTTCACATATCTTTTTAAACTTAACTTTAAAAACAGTTTAAGAATTGCTCTAATTCCAGCAAAAGTGTTGACACGTAGCTTCAGTAGTTTTATAACTTAATTCACCAAAAGTTTAAAAAAACTACAACAGAGAAAATCAGTATTAAGGTTTTGCTATGTTGGAAGTACACCTCAGAATTTCCCCAGATGCATATTTTGCAAGTTTTTCATCATCAGCATCCTTCCTCTCTCCTTTTTGCCCCCTTCTTTTCTTTCTAGACACCATGGTAGCTTGTTCTATGGTATTATGTTTTATTTTGTAAAATTTGGCGGGCAGGAGCTGGTAAATTGAGAATAGCAGTCAATGTCTTACCTGACTCAATTCCCTTGTGATACCGAAATTAAGGTTTGCAATAAGTAAAGAATCATGATGGATGTCAAAGGAATGTTGGTTCCTTGTTAGAACACGTGCAAGGCCAGTTAAGTCGAACAGCATTTTGGGGGAAAGTTGTTATAACAAAAGCAATGTAAGAAACAGTGTCCTTAGCAGATTTCTAAAGGGGCTCACTTGACCTATTTAATAGGGTATTCTTTGAACCCTTCATAATGGCATGACAAAATAGCCACAAAGAGATTTTTGGTTGAATGAAGAGGGCTTTCAGAAAGTGAAAGTGACATATACACCCACACGCGCATCTGTGGACAGTCTTCAGCGTGGAGCCGAGTAGAACGGTCTGAGGCGTGAGGGCGATTAGGGCAGTCCTCTTGTTCTGTCTTGGATATTTGTCGGTTCATATATACGTGAGGAACGAATAAAGTTTATCTAGTAATAAACATTCTGCCGTCAGTAACTCTAAACGGGATATTGGTAACCCTTGGTCGGCAACTTCAATTTCGAAGTTCTAAAATAAAGAAGCAGTGAATAAATAAGTTGGAAACGGGCATTCCAGTGTCTTTAAATATCCTTCTCACACACATCCACGCATACCCTGTGAGAAACCTCATTGTTTTACCCTGAGCTAAACAAAAACGCTTCAAACTGTATTGTCAAGTGGAACATTGTTCGCCACATACATTGTTGCATCAAATTGGCGTCCCAACGTGGAATTGTGTGTCCCCCATAAACATTGATGTTTCACCTGCCAATGCTTCTCAAGCCATAAGCAAACCTTACATTTACTTATGCACCACTTTAAATAGTTCTGGAAGTTTCAAACATATATTCTATATTACACATTTGGCAACTGAGTGATAATGTAGCTAATTATGCATTACGTTTCTTGGTGACCTATGATACGCCAACAATTTTCATTTTCATGAAATTTACACTGTAATAAGTTTGTATATCTATTAAATGAAAACTTGTTGATCTAATATCATTATTTACTTTAGTTAAATTGTCATCACTGTTTTTACACAAAGAAGAAACCAATTTTTCCTTGACGAACTAATTTTCACTTCACATTCATCGCCAGTATATGAGGTTGGGTTTGACGAAGTCAATTTATTATCATGTGTTACTACACTTTTTAAATTTTATGGGTTGTAATTCTTTTATTATGTAATCAGGATTACTTAAAATGTTTATATAGTTTCCATGCCGATTTCTTACACCAAAAGTATTGCTTCTTCCCATTTTTAAAGCAGCACTAGTAATTCAAAACGTAATAAGCAAAGTGCCGGCCCTCGTAGCCATTGTCGCTACAGCGTATGTGTCTAGTATTCCGCCGCGTAGAGGGTCGCGAGTTCCAGTACAGCCTTGGGCATGGGTGTTTATGTGTATAGTGAATATATGTGAAACTAGGAAAGCAGATAAGAAAATAAAAGGAAATAATGGAAAATCGGCTAAATAAGAAAAAAGAAGGATATATATCTATATAAACAGATATATACTACTACTACTACTACTAATAATAATAATAATAATAATAATAATAATAATAATAATAATAATAATAATAATAATAATAATAATAATAATAATAATAATAATAATAATAATAATAATAATAATAATAATAATAATAATAATAATAATAATAATAATAATAATAATAATAATAATAATAATAATAATAATAATAATAATAATAATAATAATAATAATAATAATAATAATAATAATAATAATAATAATAATAATAATTATAATAATAATAATAATAATAATAATAATAATAATAATAATAATAATAATAATAATAATAATAATAATAATAATAATAATAATAATAATAATAATAATAATAATAATAATAATAATAATAATAATAATAATAATAATAATAATAATAATAATAATAATAATAATAATAATAATAATAATAATAATAATAATAATAATAATAATAATAATAATAATAATAATAATAATAATAATAATAATAATAATAATAATAATAATAATAATAATAATAATAATAATAATAATAATAATAATAATAATAATAATAATAATAATAATAATAATAATAATAATAATAATAATAATAATAATAATAATAATAATAATAATAATAATAATAATAATAATAATAATAATAATAATAATAATAATAATAATAATAATAATAATAATAATAATAATAATAATAATAATAATAATAATAATAAAGAAGCATGGAAGAATTAAATCAGATGCACAGATTAATATTAATAGAAAAAACGAGTTGTTGTTGTAATTTTACGTCCTCCAACGCCAAGTCATATCGGACGGTGAATGAAATGGTTGAAATGATGCTCAAATGAGCCCAGGGTCCATAGAGCTTAGTGTTACCCGACATTCGTCTTTAAGGATAAGGGAAAACCCCGGAAAAACCTTAGCCAGGTAACTCACCCTGACCGAGATACGAACTCGGGAGCTCTTGAACGTGAGGCATACATGCTACCATCTACGCTACCAAAGCGGGTAGAAAAAACGAGGACTTCCTTTCCTAATAAGGGTGTGTTCTGAAATATAGCTTCAGTAATGTTACAACACTTACAACCAAGGAGAGAACACAGTTACAAATGGCTAATATGGGGCGTGGCACACTGTGCAGCCTTCTAAAAATGACTCTATTTACGACTTTTAATACTATGGGACAGGAAAATAAATATAGTTATTCGCTTCTACAAACATCAGTTAGAGAATATTTTAGCAATAACTAATTTTGTGAACTTTCATCCCAGAATGACGTTCTGGCTCACCCTAAAAGAAACTTTCAAGCGAATGACAAAAGCTTGTAGTTTATAGAAAAATTGTTAAAATATATCATTTGTATTAAATGAATTATGCCCTAGCATTTTTGCTTCCTGAAATATTCCTTAATTTGAACTCAGATTCCCAGAGCTGGACTAGTTTGGACTACGAAACTTTATAGCCCACCAAAGTCCTTCACGCAAGCTCGTGAAATTGTATGTATGCCCTTGCAACATTTTACATGAAATCTAAGAAGGAACGTTGTAACGGGTTTGTTCCTCTACTTCAAGCATTTTATAGTACAATGCATCATTAAGGAAAAGGCATGTGACTGCTTCTGTGATAAGCGGTTTGTTTGACAGCATTTAGGTCCAGAGATGTCGAGTTCGATTCTTCGTTGTAGAAAGTGGATTTAAATTTTCCCTGGACACAGCAAGCTGAGCTAGAACTTAAATAAGGGAAACAGCACCAAAATTTATACGACTAGATTAAGGGATATGTATGTATTGTATGTAAAATATTGTAAATAGCAAATTGCGTAGATGAATAAATTCAAATTCAAATTTTCCCTGGACTCGGGCAGTGCGAGTGAGAGACAGCTTGTAGCGGATATTTTATGTTGTTCTTTTAGCAAATGCTAGCGTGCGTTTCGGTGTGATGGTTTGGATGCAACATTCAGGACATCCATAGAGTAAAAAAGTAACTTGACCTTATAAAATACTATTGCTTGCATTAACTTTCTTTTAAACAAACGACTAGCAGATACTACATTCTTGCTATGCTGAACAAATGAGCGACAGTGTAATATAAAATGCTTCTGCATGTAACCATCGCTGAATACCGACGCGTGTGAGTGTCTTTCCAAAATCTTGCAGATTTCTTTTTTAATGCATTTAGCATTCATAGTTTGCGTTTGTCCGTGAGTATATTGAATAGCTGATGAATCAGGAATTCCTTAAGAACGACCAACTTTACGATTATTTGTAAAGAACAGTAGAAAGTTGATTCAATAATTTTAATTAAAAACTGAATTTTACCGACTAAAAGCAGAATTATTGTGTAAAGTGTGCACAATAATTTCAGAATGTAATTAAAACATCAGTTTGAAAAGTAAATAAATCGAATGAAGAGTAATTATTTCATTATATCAAAAGATTATATTATTTCTCTGCTCCGAGACTACGACCCTGGGTGCAGAGATCGTCGCTCGAGAGCAGCCGTGGTGAACAGTAATTCTGCAGGAACTTCACCAAAGGTGAGAATGCCATCATCAAACATCTTCATCGCCCAAAATAAGCCGCTGCAAGGTATATAAAAAAATTGACACCTGACCACGTGAACCCTACACTCCTTTCAAACCAAATTATCGGGAATGCGAACAATTTTTCATTATTTTTGTTTCATCAAGACACCTCTAACGAATATATTAATTGAAGTATTAACATAATATTGATATATAAATTGTGTATTCTTGATTTTTTCGTGAATCAGCATTTGAAGTTCTCGTTATTTTCAATGTATTTTATATAAGTAGGAAATTATAACATAAGCGGAAAATCGTATTTTGGAAAATGTTGGTGCTCATAAAAGCATTCGCCGTGTATCGAATAATTTTATCATAGAATTAACCACTTCGACAAAAAAAATTTACAAGTTGGGTTGAAGCCTATTAATCGTTATCTATGAATGTTTTTAAACTAACCAATACATTTTTTTAATGAGTTCGTCAGAAATAAAAAGAAAACGGTACAGTTGTGTTAAAAATAGCTATCCATTAAAACGGCATCTTGCACGTAACCAAATTTAACAGAGACAACTTAAATAATTTTTGTGAACTTGAAACACTCTCTGGGGCCGCGCCGTGGTCGAGTGCTTAGACCAAGGCAGCCCGGTTTCGAAAGTAGATTTGTGGTGGACAACACAGCTCTGGGGCAGGTTTTCTCTGGGATCTCCGGTTTTCCCCGACATCACTCCAACAGTTGCTCTATTATAATCTTTCCTATCACTTATCTCGCCCTCATACTATCATCCACTTCTCTCGCCCTCACACCAGGCATCGGGCTGATCACCCATTCTGGTTTTCTATGAAATCCAAAGCTTCGGTTGCTCATAACCGGCCGTAAGGTATAAAGGAACAAAAATCCCCTAACACTATGATAAGTGGTATACTAGGGATAAGTTAAACATGCAATTTTGACACAGAATCCTCAGCATACGCCACAAGAACAAGCACGGAGAATATAGAAGCGCAAACGCCACACAGATCTACTAATCTGAAATGATCTCAAAGCAGTTTCAATGAGGACAGCCACTGGACTGCAACCTCAATACACCTTTTGAATAATTTTATTTTTGTTATCTAAACTAAAAATAGTTTGTATAAGTAAAGAAAGTTTTCAATACATTAAAAAAGTAAAATCAAAAAGAAATACTTTCTGGTGCATAAAGATCATGTTTTATAACCTTAAAAAGATAATCGTTCATAATGGATAAAGAAGGCTGTGAGTAATGCAAACCAAACCTTTATATTTTAACTCATGCTTCAGTAGAATAATGTGATGTGTCTAATCCGAAAATTTCTTTTCCATTCTCCCTTATTTGCTGAATCTTCGCCCTGGATCTGTTTTTGGTTCCCCCAAAAGTTATTACACACCTCAAACTTGTATATCAAATATGACCTAGAAAATCGAACTTCGACACCGTACCTGACGTAACTTCTCAGACAAGCCGTCCTGCCTTCATCCCCGATGTTAGTACCACGTGGTTCGGAAAAAAGTTTGAAACCTTCTATATAGGGTTAATGCGGGAATATACGTAGCAAGCTTTAAGAGATGATTAAATATTTTAATAGCTGGGAAATATGTAGTGGCTTTGAAATAACTTACCTTTGTATGGGCAAGAGATTAACATCGGTTAGCTTTCTATTTGTGAAGAGTATATGTACTTTAAGTTTCAGAAAAGCTTAATTCTGTAGAAATGAACATCTATATAAATTGTGCAATACAATCTAATATATCTTCTAAAGTTTAACAGTAATGCAAAACTCATTCAGAAAGAAGAGGACTTCAAATGCTATTGCCAGAAAATTACACGATATCATTTCCTTAGACTCATAAGAATATCTTAAACAAATGATAATTTAACAAAAGCGGCTACCGCCATTTTTTATTAAATTAAAACTATCGTAACAGATCTGGAGGGTTTAGTCTGCTTCAAGGCATGCAGCTGAGAAGGACAATGCTTTGGATTTTAAAATTTGATTTATTCAGTTATAGTCTTTTCAACATTTTTTGTCATTCAAAATGTTCCACACGATGCAGTTTTCATTCAGCCCCTATAAAATTTTTAACATATATTCTTAGAAAGCAAACAAAGGTTTCTATCATACGAATTGTTAATATTCATTATATTTTTAAAGTTTCTGATATAAAAATCAGAGGTTTAATCATTTTTTATCTTTTTCTTGTTTGCTCCATACCTATTCTTTTTTCCTCCGGAACTAAAATCAGTATAATAAATTCATATCATAGATCTTTTCTTCATAACAATATTAATACTTTTAGAAATGGAAAAATTAAATTTTTTAACATTTTCATCATGAAGATATAAAAACCAAATTTTGAACTCTGTGTCCACTATGCATCAGAACTAAGTGGTAAAAAGTTCAGCAAGATTGGTTGAAAATTGCTGGATTTGGGGTTTTCGGTGCTTCATCTCCTTAAGGAAGCTAATTTGAAATGTTTATAATAAACTATTCTTCACAACTACTTTCCATAGTTGCTAATAAAGTAAATATTAAACAAACAGAAGGCTACAAATGTTTAGGAGTTACTGTACATTAAAAACTACAAATGGAATAAACACATATAAAACAATTGCAGAAAATGTACAGAAAGACTAAAAATGCTCAAAAGAATTGCAGACAGCAAATGGGGCTACTCAAAATGCACCTTAAATATAACATATTGTGTCTTTGTAGGTCCGCAAAATTTAAAGTCCAATTTGCAGAAATTCAAATCGTTCCTTATTTGCGTAGAAATACACTCACAGTAGCAGTATTACATCACATACACAATCACAATCTACCAGGCCCACCTCGGTAGCGTAGATGGTAGCGTGTCTGCCTCAATTTCAGGAGGTCCAGGTTCGAATCTCGATCAGGGTGAGATACCTGGATAAGGCTTTTACCAGGCTTTTCCCTTATCCTGAAAGACGAATGTCGGGTAACTAAGCTCCATGCACCCCGGACTGATTTGAGCATCATTTGCAACCAATTCATTCAACGTCCGATATGACTAAACTTTGGAGGACGTAAATTAAAAAAGAACTATCTACCAAGGTCGATGACCACAACATCGGCGTTCTAATTACATCTGTTTACAACACTCCTGTTACAACGTTTGTTTACTCTTGTATACGTCTGACTCTTGGACAGTCGTCTCTTCCTTAAATACCTTCACTGATAATTCCAGACTGTTCCAGGACAATCAAGAAACCGAACGCTCTCCATTAATCAAGATGTTACCAGAATGTTCTAGGTTTATCTGCTTTGGCATGCCTTTTATCTCAGTGTTACACTATCTGTCTGTTATCTTTACCCGCAGGCTCTTTGAGTATACAAGCCGCGCCTATCTCTCTCGTCGCCCCGACAATATAAATTGTATATAATTCTAGCTCACCTGATGAACATCGTACGGCCAATAAAAGTAGTTTAAACTTATCTATATAAATAAAACTATTTGGGTTTATTTAGTTATTTATTCTACAATTCGGAGTGAAGTTTAAAAACAACACAGTTACAATTAAAAAATGAAATGTGTAGTGTTTAACGCCCGCTTTTACTACATACGGCACCGCAGGCGATGACACTGATGATACACGAGATTAAGATGGAGGACCGGTAGAATGAGATGGCAGAGAACACCGGAGATCCCTGAGAAAAGCCGCTCCAGCTCCATGTTGTCCACCACAACATGTTGTCTTGGTGAGAGTCAAGCGGTCTAACCACTGAGCCACGGCGTGGCAGTCAGTTACAATTAAGTTAATCAATTTATAGCTTTCTAATAAACAATATTTTTTGTCATTTAGTGTGTTGCGTAAAATATACAAGGGGAGTCATGTGCCCCTATTTTTTTTTTTTTTAATTTATACAACTTGCTAAGTAAGGTACAGAGGCTCCCATAAAAAATCGCACAAAGCAGAGTACTACTAAGTTTTGAAAGTGCAAATCAACATTTGATATGATGTTTTATTGTAATTAATGATAATCGAAATTCACATATTTCGTTCTTGTCAGAAAATAAATGCTGTTTCACATAAAAATTATATAATACGTTCTTTTTTAAGAATTAAAAAGACATGTGGCGTGTTTTGACCCTTAAAAGTAATCGGACACAACTTGAGTGAGATACAAAGTATGGCTTAGTACTTTGTGACTCTCCCTTTTCTTTTAACTACTTCTTGTAACCTATTTGGCATACTGTGAACCAGTGATACATGTTAGCGGAGCAAGGTTACACGAAACAGAGATTAGTATTATATGCATGAGAAACAGTTTGTTCTTCGCAACTTCTTGGTCCTCATAGAGGTCTGTAGGTATTAATGCTGAGTGACTAGAGTACCGAATAAAAGGACAGAGCTGCAATAATGGCTTTTTTGTTAAAAGGGTCAATGTTTTCACATAGACTTGTAACGGGAACATATTTGTTCTCCACTCGCAGCCGATAGGAAGTACGCCAACTTTTTGGAAGATCCAGGTCGAGTTTTGATCAAATAAGAGTCATGAGATCTTTTCTCAGGTGTGGATGTGGATTTTTGGTGACAGAAATAAAATTTATAAGACTCCGACTTCGTAATACATTATTTAATTATATAATATGAACTACGATTCACTCGTTTCTATTACAAATATCGAATAACACTTCTTGAATGTTATTAACTTCCCTTTACAATTATATTCACCGCAACATCTTTCATCGTTGTGAAACACGACTGAAGGTTATAACACTTTTTTAGATTATTGATTTTCTTGTCACTATAGTTCTTTCCGCTTTATTTTGTGATTGGCCGATCCACTGGCACGTCACCACATCACCTCATACCACGTCACACCACTACTACTTCGGCCAATCACACAACTACATACATTTTTTATATATTTATAATTCCTCCGAACACAAAAATACTGTTACAGATGTCCTTCTTCGAAATATATGGAAAATAACCAAATAAAGGAATTAACAATCTGTTTCCATATATTTCGAAAACAGCCCCAATTAACAATTTCGTTTACACCAATATTACATAACACCAATACAACATTCATAAAATATAACAATATACATACATTGAATGAAATATAATAAATGAACATTTAACAACAATTTTGCATTATTATAACACAGTAGAAATATATATCTTTGATTTCATGTGGGGTTGTGCCCCGCCCCAAATTTGCATTAAACATTAACATTTTTAAATTATTTACAATGAACAAAATATAATACAACAATATAAAGGATATTTTAATATAGCAATTTGTAAACGAATATATGTAATTAAAATGAAATAACTAAAATTTTAACAAAATTATATATACAATTTATATACAAAAGAATTCTCTGTTTCGTTGTTCATTTTGGATGATTTGCCCACATAATTAATCTTTTTAGCTGTCCTGTATCTATGACAAAGTTCATACTCATAACTTTTGAACAGTTAGTGTGATACATTTTCCTCAGTTGACTAACCTGATCTTTGCAAGCATCCAGAACTTGATAAATACATATTTTGCTTTTATGTATATTATAACGTTGTTTGACCACTATGATCTTCATTGTGTATTTGTGTTTGTGTGAACATTTCGTGTACGTATACATTACAGTTCACCTCAAAATACCTATTGGTTGAACCTACAACATACATATTCTGATAAACACCTGTATTAAAACATTCACTGTTTGGTAAGTCAACATTTGTCTGTAAATTTCTTATTTCTTGCTTCACAATGTCCTGACCTAACCTAGCTTCCTGAATTATTTCTCTTAATTCCATAATTTCGTGTCTATCTTCGTCCTTATTCTGTTGTATCCTAAATGTTTCTAACTCTTTGTTTAATTCCATTCTTATTTCTTGTTTTACAATGTCCTGACCTAACCTAGTTTCCTGAATTATCTCTCTCAGCTCATTGACTTCCTTTCTATTCTCATTCTTATTAATCTCTATGATCTGCATGAGCCTTTCCATATTATCCCTACACTCTTTCCTCCCTTCTCTAATCTCCTGTGAAATTTCATATTTTAATTCCTGTTTTAGCTTCTGTAATAAATTAATTTCTAAGTTACTCACATTTTGTGCTAGTTCCTGTCTTACTCCTACATCTAAATCATTCATTTTCTTAGTTAAATCATATACATTTTGTTCTAACTCTGATTTAAATTCTGATTTTAAATCTTCCATTCTAGAATCTAAATTACTCATTTCTAATTTTAAATCATTTACATTTTTTCCATTTTAGAATCTAAATTACTCATTTCTGATTTTAAATCATTTGCATTTTGTTCCATTTCTAATTTCAATTTTGATTTTAAATCTTTTGCATTTTGTTCCATTTTAGAATCTAAATTACTTAACATTGTCGTTATTCTGTCCAACATTGACTCATTACTCAATCCTACATTTTCCATTTTAGAATCTACATCGTCACTAGCTTCTTCTTCCATTGTAATTTTCTTACTCGCCATTTTTTAACTAACTTTTGATTTCTCAGTATCATTAATTTACTACTACTATTTTTTTCTTAATTTCACTCACTTAAACCAGTTCTCGTTTTCTTCTTTCTTCTCTCTTCTTTCTTCTTTCCTTTTATATTCCCACGGAGCTGTACGATGCTTTAATCTCCTCTTCTTTATCCTATTCGGCAACACGTTGCGGCGCCATTTGTAACGGGCATATATTTGGTTCCCATAATGTTAAATTGCACTTCTTGATGATTGCATTTGATTAACTATATATTATTTGATTGTGTAATCCACTCGTTTCTATTACGAATGCCGAATAACACTTTTTGAATGTTATGAACTTCCCTTTACTATTATATTCACCGCAACATCTTTCATCGTTGGGAAACACGACTGAAGATTATAACACTTTTTTTAGATTATTGATTTTCTTGTCACTATAGTACCTTCCGCTTTATTTTGTGATTGGCCGATCCATTGGCACGTCACCGCATCACGTCATACCACGTCACACCACTACTACTTCGGCCAATCACACAACTACATACATTTTTTATATATTTATAATTCCTCCAAACACAAAAATACTGTTACAGACTATAAACTGCGGGTTGCACAGATCACAATAAATAGGGACAGAAGACTCACCTGTTGATTATGATTTAGCTACTTTATTACCCTTTGTAGTTTGTGCCTGGTTGACCATTTTTATACATTTTTATTTTGCGGTTTCTTTTTTTACCTCATTTCTTTTTTGTTTCCTTCCTCTTAAAGATAGTCGGACTGATTTGGCAATAGAATTTTGTTTTAAAACGTTTGAATGAAATGTTTCGACGAATTACATTTTTATGAAAATTTATAAATTCGGAATCTTGAACATGTTTTCCTCTGTAGGACTCTTCCTTAGACCCAGCTCAGACTCAAACAACAGATATGTGCAATTGCTTTCGTTGTTTGCTTATGGTGATGATGCAGTAATCAGAAGAACAAATTTGGAAGAATAGGAAATATTACTCGAAACCGATTCTAGAGGGTGCCACTTCCATTTAAACGAAACTGGTCATCGCAGCAGATTTTGATTTTAAATGATATCCGCCATTTTTTGCTGTTCATTGTTTACGTTATGGAATATTATGTATGATTTTACTTATTCATTTACGTATCTATTCATTTAGTTACTTCTTATCTCCAGAGATGGAACTAACTAAAAGGCAATCAAACGTCTTTGCTAAGAACCCCAAATGATAAAATTTCTTTACCGTTTTTAATCTATTTCTTCGCGATATACTATTGGTTCTAATTCCACTGAAAGGTCACCAATTAGACGAAACTTTTACCTCGCAGAGATAAAAGCGCTACAAATTAAACGAATTTACGGTCTTACGGTCTTTATTTCAACTTGTTCTTACCCTTCTCTTTATTCCACTACCTAGTATACATACTTAAGTACAATTTAAAAACATCAAATAACTTTTAGGCAGTAATGAAACATAAAAAGTAATTTTCAGAAGAGGAAGTTTGAAAGAATTGGGAATACTACACAAAAGTAATTACAGAGGGTGCTACTTCGCTATTCCTTAATGAAAGAAGATCATAGGGGCGAATGTTTATATTTACTTCATATTCGAAATTGGGTTGCACTTAATTTTTGTGTTATGCAGCATCATTAAATAATTAATTAATTTATTTATTTATTAATTAATTTACTTACTTACTTACCTACCTACCTACCCACATACCCACCTACCCACCTACCCACCTACCCACCTACCCACCTACCTACCTACCTACCTACCTACCTACCCACCTACCTACCTACCTACCTACCTACCCACCTACCCACCTACCTACCTACCTACCCACCTACCTACCGACCCACCTACCTACCTACCCACCTACCTACCTACTTACCTACCCACCTACCTACCGACCCACCTACCTACCTACCCACCTACCTACCTACCTACCCACCTACCTACCCACCTACCTACCTACCTACCTACGTACCCACCTACCTACCCACCCACCTACCTACCTACCTACCCACCCACCCACCCACCCACCTACCCACCTACCTACCTACCTACTTACCTACCTACCTACCTACCCACCTACCTACCGACCCACCTACCTACCTACCCACCTACCTACCTACCCACCTACCTACCCACCTACCTACCTACCTACCTACCTACCTACCTACCTACCTACGTACCCACCTACCTACCCACCCACCTACCTACCTACCTAACCACCCACTCACCCACCCACCCACCTACCCACCTACCTACCTACCTACTTACCTACTTAACTACCTACCTACCTGATAAGCTGTAGTCCAATGTTTTGACAGCTGGTCGCAGCGTAATGGCTGGAAATTTCACTGTCTTTGAATACCCATTAGGGAAAAGAAGAAAAAGAGTGCCCGCCTCGGTAGCGTAGATGGTAACATGTCTGACTCACGTTCAAGAGGTCCTGAGTTCGAATCTCGGTAGGGGTGAGTTACCTGGTTAAGGTTTTTCTGAGTTTTTCCCTTATGCTGAAAGACGAATTGTCGGGTAGCTCTAAGCTCCAAGGACCCCTGACTCATTTGAGCATAATTTCGCCCATTTAATTCATCGTCCGATATGACTTACTGTTGGAGGACGTAAATTACAAAAACAGATAAGAAACGGAAAGAAGAAAGAAGGGAGGGAAGGAGAGAGGGAAAGGAGGGATAGAGGCAAGGAACAAGGGAGTAAATAGAGGTGGTAGGCAAGGAAGAAGGAGGGGAATGGAAGGAGAGAAAGAAGGAAGGACAGCGGGAGAGGAAGGTAGAGGGGAAGGAGCAAGAGAAGGAGGGATAGCAGTGAGGGTGGGAATAAGCGACGCCAGAAGGAAAAGGAATTGTTGGAAAATTCAGGTCAATAAAAAGAAATATCACGGAAATGGCTATTTGTATATTTGACAAAATTTCTGTGCTTGAACGATATATTCCTTTTGTGCTTAGAACGATTTTGTCTTTTGGTTTACCAGTTACACCAAAGTCATTTAGAGTTAACAGTACTTCAGAAACTATTCCTATAAAATTCAATAAAATATGTCATGAAAATGTGATAAACATGAATTCATTTATTCAAAGTAGTTAGAGCCAGTTTCAAGCATATAGACATTTTTTAAAAAGAAATCTGCGTACACGATAGCTTGGTACGAGACATTTACTAGTAAATCTCTGTCTCATTCTTGAAAGATGTTACAGTTAACTATTAATTAGGTATTTAACCGACTTTTTAATTTAAGTTATGCTGATCATATACAGATACCCATCTCTTTCTTCCCCTCCCCCTCTCTCATTCTCTTTCTCTCATATACAGAGCTGACTGCAAAAATACTTTAGAGACCCTCAAAACGTTCATTTCAGGTGGAATCACGCCATCCAACTTTTGGGTAAAATACATTCTCTGCGTAGTATACAAGAGAAAAGAGAAACAGTAAAGACTTCCAGTTTGGGAAAAGTATAATGTAAAATAGAAATTAATAATAAAAAAACCTTGAAAAAGTTTAAAATCACACAAATGTATTTTATGAATATTGTGTGTTGTAACAACACTACATCTAAGATTTTGCCTATCTCTTACGGTTTAATAGTTATGCAAAGTCATCTAGAACGAGGAGAACTTGAGAAGATGTGCATTGAAAGTTCAATATATACACTTCATTTTTCATAAAAAAAAGTTAAATATATGATATCTAAAAAAAGGGTTAAGTAATCAAAATTTTAGAAACACTTTTCTAGGTAGATTCCTTCCTTCCTTCCTTTCTTTTTTCCTTCCTTCCTTCCTTCCTTCCTTCCTTCCTTCCTTCCTTCCTTCCTTCCTTCCTTCCTTCCTTCCTTCCTTCCTTCCTTCCTTCCTTCCTTCCTTCCTTCCTTCCTTCCTTCCTTCCTTCCTTCCTTCCTTCCTTCCTTCCTTCCTTCCTTCCTTCCTTCCTTCCTTCCTTCCTTCCCTCCTTCCTTCCCTCCTTCCTTCCCTCCTTTCTTCCCTCCTTCCCTCCTTCCTTCTCTCGTCCTTCCCTCCCTCCTTCTCTCCCTCCTTCCCTCCCTCCTTCCCTCCCTCCTCCCTTCCCTCCCTCCATCCCTCCTTCCCTCCCTCCTTCCTTCCCTCCTTCCCTTCCTCCTTTCCCCCTGCTTCCCTCCTTCCTTCCCTCCTTCCTTCCTTCCTTCTTTCATTGTTAATTTATTCATTTATTTTGTAATTAACGACCTCCAACTTTAAGTGATATCGGAAAATGAGTAAAATTGTGGTCCAATGAGTCCAGTCCATAGAGCTTAGATATAACCGAGATTCATCTTTCAAGATAAGGGGAAACCTAGGAAAAACCTTACCCATGTAAATCACCCCCAATGATATTCGAAATCGGGACCTCATGAACCTGAGGCAGGCACGCTACCACCTACGTTACAGAGGCGGACTCTTAAAATGTTTACATTCCTATCTTTGGAAGATGTTGAACTTAAAATCGAAGTTTGGTATATAACAAATTTTTCCTTTTTTAGTTATGCTGTTTGCAAACACACATACATATTTTTACTAAAAATCACTCAGAGAGCCTCAAAACGTATATTTATATTGAAACCTTCAAGTTGATTTTTTGAATGCAATGCAACATGACTTACTCTGCTTATTTTAACAGTCGCTAAAGAAAATAAATATTAAAATAAAATTTAACAATTGGTCGGAAAATAGTTAATGAGATGTATCACACATTATCAATGTCCTTGTGAAACGTTCTAAAACCTGAATACAGAAGAGCTAAAGCACGTGGATTAAAACTGCATTATGGAAGTTTATTCGGCTATGTCAACTGAAAAACAAACATGCCACCATTATTATGCTAATGGCCTAGTTTCCAATCTAGTGTTTGTTGATTGCCCGTCTTTACAATTTGCGTAGAACGCCATCTTTTGCTTCTTTATGTCGCTAACTGCTGTGAACAAACACGCCGAGTCCATTGCCTACATTTAAAGCTGTCAGCTGGTATTTACGTTACAATCGATTGGTAACACTGCGATTTGACTCTAGTTGTATACCGCCGCCGCTCGCTGCGCTGCAAAAATAGCGGCTTTGGGGCGCTGGGGAGGGGATTTCAGACTTGCTTTGTTTCATTTCCAGCGGTTTTCTTTTTTCTTTTATTTGCTGCAGTTTCTATCGAACACGGCTCTATAGCGACCATAATACATACATTGGTAGCTGTGTAAAAATTATTGCGAGTAAATATTTTCAATGGAAGCTGTATTACCCTCAGCATTTCTGAGCTCTTTTGTGCGGTTTATTAAATCTCGTTCCCAAATAAAGTGAGTCAAAAAGTGTTATACTATAAATTTCCAAGAACTGATATCACGCACGTAAAATCGGTATGAGCTGGATAAATAATTGTATTTATTGGAAAGGAATTTCAAACTACACAATGATGACTATCTACTTACCTATTCTACCGAAAAGGAATACCGAGATCTCATAGGTAATGTTGATGTTTCATGAATCCAACTACAGCAAGAAACGTGTGCTTGTGTGTATCTGAACAGCAGAGCTCCTAAATTTTCAGCATACGAGGGTCGGCTGATAAGTCTTGGGCCACACAAGAAAAAAAGTTTAAGTATTTTTCTTTATTTCTCAACATAATCTCCAGAAAGGTTACTACATTTGCCATATTGGTGTTCTAATTTAATTAAACCATTTCTGTAGTGCGATTTATCATGGTCCTCAAAACAGCTGTTAACCGCATCAATGGCCGCCTTGTTGCTGTTCAATCTACGCCCTCAAAACAGATTTTCAAAGTTACGGAGCACTTGATATTCCCTGGGTGTCAGATCTGGCGAATAGGATCGATGTTCAAACGACTCGAACCTTAATTCACGCATTTTTCCCACTGCAACGACTGGACGATGGTCCGGAGCATTGTGGTGAAGAAACACAATTACTTCTTTGCCAAACGAGGTCTAGTTTCTTTTCACCTCATCACTCAAACATTGCAGTAAGCTTGCGTAGTAGTCACCAGTGATATATTTATCCTTTTACAAATCATCAATAAAAATATTTCCCTGTGCATACCAGAAAAAACTCACCATAGCTGAAAAATTGGCTTTGCTTTTTTGGAGTTGCTTCACCTGGCGCAATCCACTGCTTTGACTATTATTTACCTTCTGGAGTGTACTGATATATCCACGTTTTATCCAGGATTATAAGCCGTCTCAAAAATTCACTGGGATTTTTACATTAGAGCTCCAAATTCTTAACAGAAACAGTTTTTCTTTGCAATTTTTGATAAGGTGTAAATAAACGTGGCACCCATCTTGCACAGACTTTGTGAAAATCCAAAACATTACTTAAAATATTACCTGCACGTTCTTTTGATATTGTGACTTTCTGGGTTCGTGAAATTAAAAGTCCAATTGCACAACTCAAAAATGTTCTTTATTTCCACCGACTTACAGTTGCACACTTGCCGATTACACAGAATTACGTAATGCACACAATTACAATTCACCAGTTCGTCTGTCACAGGTCCACTTCACGCTCACAGCTACGTACAACTCCTCTGATCCACGTACACAGTCTTCCGGTCCGTAAACTCATTCGGCGCTCCTCACGGCTGCTCGCCAAGAACTGAGCTGAACTGTCGGTCGCAACGTCCCTCTATTTATAGGTGGCAGATGCTTCTAGAGAATTCTTAACCATGGAGGGGAGAAATATTCTGGAAATTTCGCGTTCTTTCAGGCGGCAGGAGGAAGGGGGGAACGAAGATTCAGCCACCCCCGTGGTTTCCCCTCTCCCCACTATGTAACGCCTCTACAGGCGCCAGCTGACCGACGAGGGTGCGGTACCGATGCCACACGCCCCGCCACCCCTACACCGGCCATCCCCTCGGGCAGCCGACCGCAAGTTCGCCGATTGGGTAACAATATGTTTTCAGCCTCTGCTATTTCAGACAACTTTAATCGGCGGTCTTCAAGTACTAAACGATGAATTTGTTTAATGATCTCTGGAGTTGTGACTTCCACAGGGCGTCTAGAGTGAGGCTCGTCACTAGTGCGCGTACGTTCCATTTTAAACTCTGTAACCCACCTTTCAATCACTGTACATGAAGGGGCAGAGTCTTTCAATGTACTCTTTCCTCCTTTATTTCTTTAGCTGTTAAGCCTTTCAAATGGAAGTATTTTATCACTGCTAGTTTTTCCAAAGTCTCCATTTTTATGACACCTCTACACTTTTCTTGTTTAAAATGCTGCCGTTCAAAAATTGAATAAACTATTGACCTGTAACTATGGATACAAAGTAGCCTAGAGTTAAATTATATGATGCTATCCGTCCAACTGCCCCAGCGGCGCTTTCTGTATGTGAGGCCAGGCACTTATCAGCTGACCCTCGTAAAACAAACCAATTTTTATCTTATTATTCTATCTCACACACGAGCCTCGCAAAGTTTTATCAATATACTATGTATTTCGGATATTTTATGACCTTTATATAACTGCTAAACCGTATGGGGTAGACAAAATGGTACAGGTACACACAGAAAATTTAGATGTAATTTGAAGTACACAATTGACGTGAAATAAAACTTTTTGTGGCATTAAATATTTCCAAGTAATTGGAAGTACTGGTTTGAATTTTGAAATATATAGACTTTTTTTCTAGAGAGCGGATGGCTCTTCAGTTTGTCTCGTGATCACACAAAAAGCATACAATTCCAATGCCATGGACTCGACTGGACTATGCTACGGATAGGATTCGGTACGGAGGTAGTTTCCGGGAGGAAGAATAAGGCGAGAGGAGACAGAGGGTGGCCGTCCCAAGGAGCCGCGACAGTGCAGAGGGCAGGGTCCACACACTTTGCCAGTATTTTTCTTTTTTAATTTCTTTCCTTTTTTTAATTTTTGTTATTTTATTATTTTTTATTTTATATTATTTTTTACTATGTTTTATTTAATTTTTTTAATTTTTTTTTCATTCTTTTAAATACTTTCTATTTTATTTTTTGTTTTGTTTATTTAAGACGGGTACCGGGTAAGAATTTTTTTCTTGTTTTATTGGCTTGTACTGTGAGACAAATCATGGGTTCTATTTGCTTAAATGGTTATTAGATCTGCATTTGTTCCAAGTGATAAATGTATGGGTCAAGAGAACGTAAGGTTTTCTTCCGTATATAGGTCCATCTGTGCTCCTTCAAAAATATGCGCAGGTGCTTTCCTAACACAGTGCCTCCTCGCCTTACTTTCAGCAGCCAATGTAGTGTACCAGCAACCAACCGCACAGCAAAATTGTGAAATTTAGTGTCCTTGAAAGGAAACTCCAGTTGTACCAGCTGTGGTACCGAACGTAAGTATTCTTCTGGACGAAGTTTATGTAATTTGTCTCGGATGGAGGTCCAAATCAAGTCAGGCTGCTGACAGTTGTACAAGCGATGTTCAGGTGTATCATCTTCTACACATACGCCACAGATCTTCGAATTCACTCTCCCGTGACGCCACATCTTTTCTGCAGTTGGAACCGTTTCATTAACCACTTCATATACCGTTTCTCTCCATATCGACGGAAGGTTACAGTTGGTTGCATTGGCCCAAACGCATTTCCAGTCACGACTGTATTTCGTTTCCACATTAGGTCGTTGAATACCTGGCTTCGTCAGGTGACGATAGAGGTTCTTGTTAGTCAGAAAATTCTCCAGTCGCTCCCCGGAATTTTCAAGAGCACGAATCTTGGCAACCAAACGATCAAATTCTCGTGTCGGTCTCTCTACGGTATGTAACTGGTCATACCAAAACTTCTTGTCAATCGGAGACTCACTGCCAAGTAACGAGGACGATCCTCTCTTTCCCAATAGCGCCATACACTTGTTGTCAACATCCACTAGACCACAACCACCTTTCTTTAGAGGAAGAGGCAATTGCGGGTGAGCAACTCGATATGCTTTCCCCGTCCACAGGAAGTATCCAAGCAGAGTCTCAAAACGTTGAGCGCACTGCTTAGGGAGTGGCAAAATCTGCGCCACATACCACAGTTTACTCAAGGCATAAGTATGAATATACCAGAAGCGTTGCAACAACGTTAGATTTCGAGAGCGATCTTCATGTAACGTAGCGCGTTGATCCTCTGGGTCCAATTAAGAGAAATCATTTCTGTTATGTTAGAGGTAAATATAACCTCTAGTATAGTGGTCTGTGGTACCACTTTCATATGCAGCAATGTTGGTGGATGTTCCCAGGTGCCTAGTGGAAGGATTTCTGATTTGTGGGAGTTGAGCTGAGCTCCCGAAAGTCGACTGTAAGTCACAATCGCCGTGGCTATCTCCTCCATATCCTGGTGATATTTGGCCAAGACCGTCACGTCATCCGCGTAATCCATTACTTTAAGGCGTTCCCCAGTTACATTTAAGCCTTGCAGTCTATCTTGTAGCGTCTGGAGCAATGGATTGAGTGTCAAGGAAAACAGTCCCATAGATAAGGGCACCCCTGCCTGACTGCTTGTCGTATTGGAACCGGTGTCTACAAAAAGCCGTTACAAAGTATTCTTGACGGCGCTTGGCGATAAAGCCCTTGAATGGCCGCTACCATTTGTTGAGGTACCCCAGCTGCGCGCAAACACCGCCAGATATACCAGTGCTGAACTCCATCAAAAGCTCTATGAAAATCCAGATTAACTACTGCCAAAAGCTATGGTGCTGCTCAAGATGGACGAGCACATCTCTTAATTCCGTAAGGGCACCAACAATGTTCTTGCAGTGAAGAGCTGTTTGATTAACATGGAGCACCTCCTCAAATGCTGGATTTAGTTTGCTGGCCAAAAGCTTCGCAAAGATTTTGTAATCTGAATTAAGCAGTGTTATTGGGCGAAAGTCCATCGCTGCCTGAAGGCAGTGTTTCCGCGGGAGTAAAATTATAATTCCATCCTGGAAATGTTCTGGAAACCAGCCTCCATCCCATAATTCCTGTAAAACTGCAACAAACTCATCCTTATTCAACGGCCAGAATGCAAGATAAAATTCATAAGAAAGACCATTCGGGCCAGGCGCCGTATTGCGTTTCAAATCTTGCACCACTTGATGTTCTTCTCGTTCCGTAAGGGGACCTTGTAGATTCTCCTCCGTGGACTGACTAATGTGAGCTACGGGGCTACTCAGGGCCGCCGCGCTAACCATGGGTTCCGCTTGAGCCTTGCCAAATAGGCGCTGGTATTGCTCCTGAAGATAAGGCAATAGCTGGCGTGTCCCGTGTAACAACACACCAGTAGCAGCGTCAGTGAGCAATGAAATGAACTTGGCCTCTCCATGAGAGCGTGCCTTGGCCACTGAATAAAAGGAGGCTTGTTCAACGGAGAGAGCGTGCGACAAGGGGGACCGAATGGCGCAACCCTGCGGCATTTGATCTCGTTTGCTTTTAATTACTTCCTTTATTCTCCTGATAGCCGGAGCGACCTCGGCACCACGATTCTGCTGCTCATGTGGATTCCAAAGCACCTCATTGTAAAATTGCAACACCTCTCTTCTTTCACGGGCCTTCTCAAAACTAATTGTTTTGAAGAGTGCTTTGATGGCCGGTTTTGTCGTAACGACCCACCATTCTGATTTACGGTAGACACGGTGATAAGAGGGTTTTAAAGCTGCCCATCTTGTAGCAAAATGCAATCGACAGTCCTCATCCTGAAATAGGGTTGAATTGATTTTCCAGTAACTCCTTCCAGTATCTAGACTAGGAGCCGTGAGTTGTAGGGCACACGTTACGGCGTGGTGGTCACTAAAGGCAACAGGATGAACATCAATGCGCTGGAAGCGGGGAACCAAGGTGTCAGATAAATAAAAACGATCCAGTCGGGAAGCTGAGGCGCCTCGGTAAAAGCTAAATTGCACCGTATTACCATGCTGCAGCTCCCAGGCATCACGCAGATGTAATTGTGTCACTAACTGCAGAAGCATTGGGCTGAGATTGGCAGCACCTTTCTGATCCTTATCCTGAAGCGTACAGTTGAAATCCACTGCAATAATACACTCCTTACCGGAAAGTAGATGGGCTGTCAACGCCTGTTGAAAGAACTGCTCAAGTTCCTGTCGTCGATTGGAACCGGAGGGAGCATAAACGTTAATCAGAGCAATGTTATCCAGCACAGCCGATACGACGCTCCCCGATGGATGTAATTGAAAGTCAGAACTCTGGATACCACGGCGATAGAGCAGGGCAGTGCCTCTGCCTTCTACACCCAAGTTAACCAAATGATTATAATAATACAGGGCTGACAAATTATGCGTATTAACCTCCTGCAAGAAACACACGTCCACGTTATACGTCGTGAGGAACTGGTGTAACAATTTTTGATTTCGTAGATTTCTAATGCCGTTAACATTGACAGTAGCCAATATTTGAATACGAGGTAGCGTAGTCATGAGACTCCAGAAACACAAGGCAGGGAGAAACCAGTGCAGGGGTATGATAATGGTTCGGACAATTATTGAGAAACTGAAACTTTAGCTAGTGCATCCGGTGGTTTGAGACGAGGGTCTCTGGAAGCGAGCACTACTCGTGGTTGTCCAGGACTACCAGTTGCGTCTACTGTCACAGACACTGATTGCAATGCATCTCCCGGAACCTTCCCTGACACCACCTCCATTGCAGATTTATCGCCGTCTTCTAGTGTCGACTCATCTGCACTCGATATCGACGGTGCGTCCTGCGTGACTGAAGCACTCAATTCTCCAGCAGACTGGGCGGTTTTCGACTTCGTGGCTTTCTTTCGTGAATTGGTCCCCGAAGATGTATGGGTAGGCTGGGGGCGGTCGCAGCACCAATTTTACGCTTCTCCGTCACAATAACTCCCGCTCTATACAAACGGGCGACGTCACCTCCTCACGGCAATCCTCGGACCCCGTTGGTTTCGGATCCATTTGTAATTGACTGTCTACTATGACGGCGGACAGAGAGGACATCTGTGTTGCTTGTGGCAGCTCATGCGACTGGACTATATTCTCTTGTACTGAGATTTCTTGTTGTTTCCGGTTTCTCCCTGCGCATAAGTGGTGGTACAGGCAAGACCGTCTTTCTAATGGGACAGTTTTCTTTGCCGTGAGTGGTTTCCCCACATACATAGCAGGTTTTCACCTGACCAGCGTAGCTCACTGTAACACGATAGCCCACAACCATAATGGTGTTAGGAATCGTGGTTTTCAGAGCCATTTTCACAGCACGAACACTAGTATTCACAGGTATTTTATACGCATTGCCCCATTGCTCTCTCCGAACTTCATACATTTTGCCATACTGCTCCAATTTTTGTCGTGCTACAAACTCATGAACTTCTAATGCCGTTGGCCTCGTCGCAGTGATCTCAAATTTCACTCGCAGTGTATTTATTCTGCCGTAGATTTCCATGCTAACAGTAGCACTATTACTGTATGAACACAAAAACAAAATCCGGCCTCAAGCTTCAGGCACGCTGAGGCACCAAAGAAAGAATAATAAGAAATAAAATAACTGAGAGTCGTTGAGTACAAACGCCGTAATTCGACCGCTGAACCTCACACCGCACAACAGGCAAAACAGCGTCACTGTATCGCGTGGTAGGCACGACCTTCACTGCACGGCAGCTCAAGGCCGACTGCCAGCTGGAAACTCCCAGGCATATCACACTACTGTTATCCAGTCCCACCAAATCAGGTTTAGAGAGCGGAGGGAACATTTTTACCAAAAGCTTACTATTCTATCATGCAACATAATCCAGTGCCGAGACACCCGCCGAGTTGTCTACCCTGAAAGAGACAACCAGATGAGGCATTATTGGAATGATAATGGAGATGAAATGGAGCCACAGAAAATTCGAGGGGTGTAATTAACCTACCCGGCATTCGCCTGGCGACCCGAGAACACTCCCGAAAAGGAAACCCATGTTTCAATTGGGTGGGTCACGGGAATAGAACTGGGTCCTCCCGAATGCCGGCCACAGACGAAACCGCTTGAGCCAATCCGCTCCGATTATAGAAGGACTCGATATACTTTTTTAAAACCTGACCATCGCTTTAGTCGACTGTCTTTTTGTTATACGTATCAGAGTATTTAAAAGTGTAATGGAGGTTTGCCGCGTGAAGAAGAAGTGAGTATAGAAAGTCGTGTGAACACAACGCATCAGATATTTTATTTGTTTGCTAAATAAATACTACATAACATATAAGCAGTAACACATGTTTCCTGAATGAGAAAGTTGTGTTCACAGAGGTAGACACTTGTTTCCAAAGTGCATAAAAATAATAAATGAACAATCACGAAATGAAAGGTGAAAAAACGTTTTAAAGTTGCATTATCAACTGTAAAACCTCCTCAAACTCATTGAACAAACTCAACTATAGGTATATATAGGTATATATTAGGAATAGGACGATAAGAACTATTCCCGATACTCGATACCGATACACGATATTTCCCACGATACCCGATATTTCGATACCTGATACCGTTATTTCTACTTCTAGTTTCAATAAAAATAGAATATTGCGAGAACTGTGTATTGGCAATAAAATTAATTATTATGTGTTTCAAGTGGGATGATGTATGTCCTTGAGCGCTACTAGTTGAGCAACCAATCAGATTCTTGCAGTGTTGTCCAATGGCATTCCCCCGATACTCGAAACCGATACACGATATTTCCCACGATACCCGATATTTCGATACCTGATACCGTTATTTCTACTTCTAGTTTCAATAAAATTAGAATATTGGGAGAACTGTGTAATGGCAATAAAATAAATTATTGTGTGTTTCAAGTGGGATGATATATGTCCTTGAGCGCTACTAGGTGAACAACCAATCGGAGTCTTGCAGTGTTGTCGTATGGCATTTCCCCTGTGTGCCGTGTGACGAAGGCCAAACTAATCAATCTCTAAAAAATACTATTAGCGCCAAGACAAAAATTCAGTTTTTGCCAACTGATCCACGAGGAAGGTAGAGAGTAATGTATTTAGTATAACGGTAGAAACCCAATATTTTTAGCTCAAATAGTTTTTGTAATACAAATAAGGTACTTTCATATTATAACAATGCATTGCGCAAAGTAATGAACATTATATTTGGTTGGCATATTTGCGGGAACGTATATTTGAAATTACTCAGAACTGAAACGTAAACATTTGACATGACGTGATAAAAGATATATGTACTTTGAATAAGCCAAGGTATTTGTTAAATTCGATCAGAGGAAACAATATACTTCCTCCTGGCCTGGCAGAATGTGTCTCGTCATATTATATCTTTGCTTATGAATGATTTCGTAATCTGTATTTACTCTAGGGAGTTCAAAGTAGTATTACTCGATTACTCTTTCGTTCAAAAATCATAAAAAGGTGCATCACCTGGATCAATGAGACACGATCCACCTTCCCCCTAACTACTGCTAGAACAATCCAATTGAGTTAATGTGGACTCAAATTATGTTCCAAACAGAAATAATATTTTTAAACTGACTGACTTTGAGAGACTTATTCACAAGCAAATTGACAAGGAACACAACAAGACTGGGAAAACTGCTGATACATCAAATAAGTTACAAGAAGACGACTTTTGGACAGAAATATCACATGGCGAGATTTTGGAACCTATCGTCATAAATTTGCAGTACTTAGACGATAAAGACAATGGCAATGACGAATTATCTCTTAACGTAAGAAACATTCACAGCTATATGCATGCACCGCTGGCATTTTCGTTGGATTAGAAAAATAAGTTATTCCCAAACTCTAATTCATTTTAAAATAAATATTATAGCTAAGGCATTATTGTGCTGCTGCTGACTCACGCGCAGGTGAACGCTAGGCGCTTGCCGAAAAAGACAGAGAGAGAGAGCGAGAGAGAGAGAGAGAGAGTGAGAGAGAGAGAGAAGGGGAGAGAAAGAGACAGAAGGATTTCCGGATAATTCTCTCCTGTTGCCGTCGTCAAAGGCCGTGAAGCTTCGGAAACTGTGGAGAAACAATGGCTCGGGTAAAAATAAGCGGCAAGGGACTAGTCAGTCAGTTGTTTATGGAGTTGCGAGTTGCAGTTGTTAATTGATGTGCAGCTGTGTGAACGTGTAGCGGACGAGGTTGAAGGTTGTGTTTGTGTATGTTATGTAATTCTGCTGCTGTCAGGGTTGTACAAAACGCCCTTTTACATGTAACAAAGGGCAGTTTGAGTTTCTGCTAGCTAGACTTTTAATTTTACGAACCCACAAAGTCACATTTGCTGTCAGGAGTGTAACAAGACGATGGAAGCTGCATTGGTCAACATCCTACAAGAGCTGTAAGAGATGAAGACGGCAAACGACAACCTCACCACCGAGCTGAAAGAAATAAGAAAAGCGAAATATATCCTCGCTGGGAACGATAACGGAAATTAAAGTGGCGAACGGCAGCCTCACCATGAAGACGGGAAGGGAAAATTACAACCTGGCAGCAAAGTTGTAAACGGCAAATAACCTGGCCGCGAAGACGACCGAAATGAAAGCCAAAGTTACCACGGAAATGAAAGCGGCGAACGATGGCCTAGCCACCGAAATGAAGGCTGAATTAACTGAAATGAAGGCTGCGAACAAGGCCCTCGCCACCAAATTTTAAAGACAGGTGTCCGAAGTGAAAGAAGACGTCACAGATTTGGGCAAGCACGACGAAGACCTGGCGAACCGCGTTAACGACCTAGACGGAAAGGCCGAGAGCAACAGTAAGTCCCTGAACGCAATCGTGGAGGGGATCGTTGGCAGAAGGCTGAAGGATATGCAGGCCGGCGCGCCGGGACGCGACACTACATCTGTGCGAGTCAAACCACATAAGTACGACGGTAAGTCAACTTTCGAAGTCTTCCGCCGCCAATTCGACAGAGTGGCCAAGCACAACAGGTGGTCACCAGATGAAGAGACCGCACAGCTAATATCCAGCCTCCAGCGACGGGCCACAGAGGTGCTGAGTGCCATCCAGACAGCGGCGGCACCCAAGGATATCTAGGAGGACCTGGATAACCGGTTCAGAAACCCCCGTTTGGCCACAGTCTACCACAGCCAGCTGGAATATAGGTCGCAGCAGCCAGGGGAGACGCTGCAGGAGTTCGCTCTTGCATCGAACAGCTGGCCAGCGGAGCCTTGGTCAACCTACCACCAGAATGCTTATCCCGAGAGACAGCCTACACCTTCGCCAACTGGGTATGAAACACCTAGATACGTCACCGCCTAAAGCTTGGCGACTACAAAACCATCCACGAGGCGCTAACGGCAGCATTGAGGATGGAGGCGGCCAAGGTGACAGCTACTACGACATCGAGAACAAGGAATATCCTCTACAATGGAGACAGAATACCAGCCGAGGGACGCCGGCGAACAACCAGTGGCGTGTGTTGGGGGTGTGGCCAGGCGGGACACCAGGAGAGAGACTGCCCACACCATAAACAGCAACCGGAAAACGAGTAAGAGCTGGCGTAGCGAGCGGTACGTCGACGCCATCACCACTATCGCCTCGTGTGACATTGCGCACCGTCAGCCGGCGTATGGATGAAAGCTTCATCGCGCACCGTTGGGTGAAGGTGAGGCCCTGCAGCGTGCTTTTGGACACTGGGGCAGACGTGACCGTCAGAGCTGACGTAGCCAATGGTTTGCCGTCGAGAAAACCGAGCCGACCATACCAGCTAGTGACGGCATCGAGCGATAACTTGTCCGTGGAGTGGGAGGCCCTGCTGCAGTTGACCTTGGGACCGAGTGCCGTGCGTCTGGGGGTGTTCGTCGCGAAGGTGGCTGAGGACGTGATACTGGGACTGGATGCCCTCAGGAGCCACGAGGCGACGGTCGACGCCGGCAAGAAAGTCCTGCGTCTAAATGGAGAAGAGGTGATACTCAACTGTGGCAATTCAAAAATTCCATTTTAACAAAGCGTATTTGTTTTTAATTCATTATAAATCTTCATATTGTTATTCTATTATAGTTCTTTGTTGTACTTGTTTGTGTATTCGTTGTGATTTTCCTATTTTTATCACTATCCTTGTTGTTTCTTCTCTGTTAGCCTATGTTAAACTCTGAATCTAAGCTTCTTGGCTAAGAAATTGTCTAATTTTGCAACAATAGATTTATGTTTCCAAACATATCATAAACTGTAAAACCATTCAACTTCTTTCAATCACTCACAAAAGAAACAAAATAAATAAAATAAAAAAACTGTATAAAATACCTGGCACCCAATTGCTAAAACCATGATTCATATGTCATTTCTTAAATATTTATTCACATCTACTAAATATTCATATATTTATACCTTCAACATTTACAGATAAATATATAAACATGTACAAAAAATATATAAAGAGAAAATTCATTCCTTATAAAGTAAATAGAACTGCTATAGTTTTAAAATTTTAAAATGCTGAATTTTACAGATGTATTTTTAGACGTGGCGTATGGAGTGATACTGCACAGTAGTTTCTGGTCGAGTCCTCATGTTTATTTATAAAAAGGGGTGTCAGGTTAGTCATCTGTCGTCTAACCCATCAGCTTTATCAGCAGTCTGTTGCTGAAAGAGAGCTTACCCCGAACATTGATTTGCATGATGTCACTCGCGCACATCCGAGCAAGGTCATGCGCCACGTCTAGAAAATAAATCTGTAAGTAAAATATATTTCAGTAAAATACAAAAATACAAATAAAATGTATAACATATACAATTAATAAACTAAAACAACAAAAATAATGAAATATAGAATAAAAGTATAAAAACTCAAAGAAAATGTTTCTAGTTTCAAAACATAATTTTACAACAAACCAAATCTTTCAGACATACCAGCTTCACTTAACTACTAAAACAGCTAAACAAACAATAAGGAATATACAAAATAAATTATATACTAATTTATTAGTATTAATAATTAAATATTAATAATATTATTATTTGTATTATTTGTTATTATCTAATTGTCTTCACAGAAGAAAGAACCAAATATTGACAGGACATTAAAAGAATGACAATGTGATGCAAATGCAATTATGAATATATCCAAAATCTCGGGAATTTTTTATGCCTTTGAAATTGGCGTACTCAAACCTAGAGCTTGTGTTCGCTTTCCCGAAACAGGTTATATTCTTCCTACCAGAGACCAAGGCAACAACAAAGAAGCCTAATAGTCGGAGGCGGATTCACACCTTTTATTTCCGTTACGTAACATTGACGCCGCACTGACTTCACTGGAACTCAGGAACCACGCCTAAATGCGTCATTCTGTCTCAGCGGGTGTTAGGAGATGATTATACTTTCCTTTTCTTGCTTGATTTGAGCACCACTGCAGTGAAATGTGTTAAAGAGATACATATGTTTATGCAGAACCTAAGTTTTCGTTTATCGCATAAGGTTTGCCAGTTACACAGGATTGTACAACATTTTTTCTGAATGAAAAGGACCTTACAGGATATTCCCAGGAAATTTAATACATCTATTTTATTTGCAATGTTAATATATTCAACATGCTGTATTTTAATAAAGCTTCTTAAACCCATTTATAAAAATTAAAAGTCTCCAAAAGTATTTCTATGTAAATATTGGTTTTCAGTCAGAGGATTTTCTTGAAAATCTTCTTATCGATGTTTGGAAGTTATCACTAGGGCTAAGAAGCTGAGAAAAAAATCTTTTTGTCCTTTTTTGTCTTTTTAGTTATTTTTGATTTAAAGGTGCTCTTTAGAACCCTTATTTGTCCATTTCTCCTTTTTAGCTATTTTTGTTAGAGGTCTCTTTTTAGCATTTTGTTTCGCTGAAGTTTTTTTTCTTTTTTCTTTTAAACTTAAATGTCTAGCTTAAATTCTAATTTCTAATATGCACTCCTAAGCCTGGCTACAGCAGGTAACAGGTTTTCAAGCTTTAGCACCAGCACGAAACTTAGTAAACCCTCTCTAAATATTGCGTTATTTTTGACCAGCATTGTGGCAATGACTTCAAGTGGGCAGGAGTGTGTAGTTTGGTTTCACTGCAGTTTCGTAGTTGTTGAAAGAAATCCTGGCCACAAACATGACAAAAATTGAGCCTAATAAAACATCTCTGCGTTCTTTTTTCCAATCTTTAAGTCACTTTTGGGATACTTTTAACTCTTTTTGAAAGTCCCTTTTAGAAAATTTACAGGTCCTCAACTTCCTAGCTCTAGTTATCACACTTAAATGCCGTGTATAACATTTATCCAACTTATCGTTTTTAAATTTTGCCGTTAATAAGCCCACCTGCAACCTCATGTGCATGAGGAGGTTTCTCTCTTTTGTTAAATTTTCAAAACCTAATGTAGGCATATAAGAAATAGAATCTTACTGCAGTAAAAATGTAGATCCGTTAAGGTATAGAATTTCCGTAAACTACACTTTTTGTTAAGCTGAGGATTTCTAAGATACTCAGTGTTATTGATTCGTATTTTCAAATAGTAAGCGGCTATTCTCCTGGTTCCTCATTTCTAAGCCACGACATTGCGTCCAGCTCGTAAAAGATTTCTCTATCCTTTTAACACTACTGTACTCTTATAACCTTATTGAATCTACAGAAAATATTTATCTGATTAACATGAAGTAGATAGAGGTACGGTTTATATGAGAGTAGAGAAAATAATGCGACTGCGTGTTAACTTCAGAATTTGTTATGCAAAACTAAAATATTTTAATTAATTAGAGCCAACCGAAAAATGCAATGCCATGGCCGGGATTTGAACTATGGATTTCCCGGTTTCCGTCCAGTCGCTCTAACCCCTTGAGCTACCATAGCCAACGTGCCTTCCTGATATTAAATTCTCCAATTGACTCATTATATTTCCCTGTAGACCACTTAGGGTTCTCATATTTGAGACAACCATTTGTGGCGACTTACTATTGTAAGTACTTAATTACCAGGATTTTTATCACTGATTATTTTTAATGTTAATTTATATTGAGGAATTAATCCTTAATGAAGTATTTCTATTAAATGCATTACTCCGGTATATGAATGACTTTTAATTAATTAGAGCCAACTGAAAAATTCAATGCCATGGCCAGAGCAATGTATTTAAAAGGATTAGCTCATTAAGGATTAATTCCTCGATATAAATTTACTGAAATATTTGTTACTCATTTACGCTTTTGGCGACATTAATGTTCATTGTTATTCATATCAGCACAAGATGATTCTGTAGTGCTTACAGCGTTCCAATTGATTAGGTACATAGCAATTCCAGTGTTATTCATTAAATGTTAGAATGTTGCTATTTATATAATACAAAATGTTTAACACAACACCTTCTTCCACCATTTATGAGAATTGTACATGACGATTCAGAAAGATGCATACACTATGAAATTACTGTATTTCATTGCACTATAAGTTATACTTGAATTTCACCAGGTATATTTGAAAGGGTATGCTGCATAGTTTTGAATACTGCCACTAGAGTGCCCTGCGGCATACCCGCATGTCAGATTTCAATTGGTTGGTGTTTACTTTTGATTTAGGTTCTAATTGGAGCTATGAGATCTCTTATCCTCAGGTGAATGGTTGTAGGAAATGGATTTGTTGTTTGTTGGCTGCTCAGTTGTCTCAATAATACACTGGTTCGTTGCAAAAATGATTTAATTTAATTCTCACTAAGTTCGTTGATTCAGATTGATTTGTAGCGGCGACCACCTGTTACTAAACTTCCTAACAGAATTCTCTTACTTCTTTATACGGCGAATACTTTGCTATTATAAACTTCTTCTGCTGCTTCTCTTACGCTGGTTGCGTTATTCTTGACTTCCCTGCATTTCGGACTTAGAAATCTTTACTACTTCTTCTTCACGCGCACTAACACATCTTTCCCCTCGTAGTATGACTGTTGAAGTGAGTTTTCGTCTACTCTGCGATTCAGTTCGTACCTTATTCTGATCCCCACTCTAACTCTTATCACATGACCAAAATAACTCACCCTTCTCCCCATTTCTCAAATCTTACATTATTATTGGTTTCTCATTTTATTTCGATTTTTCTTTATTGGTTAGCAAAACTCATCGAACTCATTGACGTTACATCCCACCGTGAGTTGGGTCACGCCTACCCTGGGCTCTTTGTAACGGTATACATCGTTATCACCTCAGCGAAGTAAATCCTTTTAGGTCTTATGCTTGACCACATCTTGAAAACCTTATTGTTCCTACACATTCCTGCCTATAGTTCTCAGACATTGAACCTTTCCTTAAACAAGGAGGCTAACGGTCACCTCTTCCTGTCTCTCCCACTTGTGTTCAGATTTTACAGAAATATTTTCTCTCCCTTACATGGATTCTGGCATGTTAGTTGTCTTAAATTATATTCTTCCCATCTTATTCTTATTTAACCGCTATTTTAATCATTACTCTAATTTCATTCTAATTTCATATTAATATAGCAATATTTTATATTAGTTTAGCAAAGCATTTTTATTAATTTATCTTCTTTTTTAATTCTCGTGATTTCGATTAATTCGCCACCTCCTAATCGCTGTCTGATACTGCGGTTACAGCCCCAACGATGGATAGCTCGAGTGGAGAATGACACTTCAGTTCTGGCCACCAAGATTCCCTGATCTCCAACCCTGCGAATTTTTGTTGTGGAGGTTCACGAAAGAGCCCCTCTACATACCATCTCTTCTCACATATTTGAATGACTCAGTGACGCGAGGCAATTGTTATCGAGTGTGGGATGATGTCATCCGCACAACCGAATAGCATACTGAACACCTGAAATATGAGCAATTATTGATATAACATTTATATAAAATCCTCATATATTTAATGTTATTAAACCCTATAATTTTAGCAGGAGCTTTACTTAAGTTGGGAGGTTATGATTTATTGCGAGTTTTTTAAATATTTAATAGGAACTGCTACACTACAATGTATGTATAAACACATGTTACTTTACAGAAGTCAAGTGCATTGTGTAGTACAGGAAATACGTATAGCAATTTGAAAGTGTTTGCATATTTTTAATCCCCCTGTGCATTGAAAGGAGTATTTTGCATGAATGATTTTCTAAATATACAAGTACATATGAAAATAAACAACAGCAGATATGAAAAGTTAGATGTCAAAATTTTATATGTCAATCTGTAGAGAGTTTCGGATGATTTGAGATAGGGATAAAATAATGTTATATTCATATGGCCTCTAAACACTATTGTGTATAGTAATAGAAATTCTAGAGATTCTTCTAACGAAACCTTACTTTTCTACCTGGCTCCTGCTAAGGTCTTTGCATAAATGATTTAATTGCACATTTCGTTTTAACTATAAGGGCAATAGATGAAACCGCATCGATTGTAAGATGTTTAAAAACGAGTGGCTCAGTGTTGATGCTCAAATGTCTTACCTTGCCTGACGTTGTAAGTAACAACTGAATAGCGAAGCGCTTAAGAAGTTTAACAGCACTAAAAGGAATCTGATGAAAGAGACAGCAGAGGGCAGGGTCCCTAAACGTTAAAGATTTAAATTCCTCGGTGGCGGTCGTGTCCCATCCTCTCCGCTAGCTTATCACTTCCTGGGAGAGCTCGGACGAGACTCTCCCAATTCGGAGGTCGAGAATTACAGAGAGAAAATTCCTTGTCATACATGGCATAACTCTCGTCGAAGCTTAGAGCTAACCAACCTGGATGAAAGCTGAAGTTAAACAAGCATTTTACAAAAAACAAATTCGCATATATTTACAAAGAAAAGAAACCTTATGACTTACATTAAACTGTCATATTTAGCACTAGTTCCAATGTTACATGCTTTGAGACACTTGAACTCGTGGAAATATTTTTAGAAAGAGGGCAGTTGTCATATGAAGATATCTTACCAAACTAACAAAATATGTATTACTGTTTTATCCGAAATAACAACACTTATAAATGCACCAGAAGTGTTACTTGGTGCTAAACAGGAAACAAAAGTATGCACACTAAAACCTGCTTAAAATGGACCCCCTATATGCCGGAAACCTGGAAAAACGAAAAACAAGTTTCGGAACGGAGTTATTTCCCATGTAAAATTATGCTCTAAGCCGGAAAACTGCCTAACTCGGGAACGGAAATATTTTGTCGGGGACGTTTGGGTAAAGAACCTGATTAAAACGAATTATTTTATGTGCAGTGGGCTACAAATACATACGTATTTTAAAAACTGCAAGAATTTCTAGGGTAACTGTACCTGCACCAAAGTTCTATGAAGCATAAAGTCATAAACTGTAATCCTCAGAGGAAAAGGGAAAACAAACCACGTGGTAAGGGTACAACTGTTTCAAATCCTTGTTTCACATAAGCTTGCCCCGTATCTCTTAACGGTCACGTTACCTAATCTCCTCTCATTGGCTAGTGTTGTGGTATAGACTTGTGCAGTAAAAATTAGTTTGTTATTTAACATGGTGATATATCTTTATATGTTGGAAGAGAACTTCAAAAGTATATATTCGTAACTGTTTGAATTAAATATATTACGCAAAAGTGTTGATTTATCTGAAATTCGTTTAAATTCCTAAACGAAGTAAAGAGGAGGTTCCTTTGCTTTCAAGCACATGCCCCGATAGTACGTGATTTAGCGGTAGTGGTGACATATTTGTTTATACGACTTTTATCACTGACCTTGTTTTGAACTGGATTAGTCATATATTGCTATTCGAAGGTGTGTTGTGCCGAGTGCGAGAGCTAAATTATTTTACTGATCGTTTACTTCAGGTTTAAATGTGACGGAATGATACCGCCTATGGCGTATGGCGCGAAACCATTAGCCAATTAGGATGAGGGGGAAGGTAGTTGCACTCGGAGTGATGTATGTCAGCGGGGCAAGGTTATATGAAACAGAGAGTAGTGTGCTGATTCTCATTGTCGTTCTTACAAGCGATCAAGTACGAGTGGAAGTACTTGCTAACTTTGGTAATTTTTAAAAACATAGGTTGTGTACACAAATTCTGTAAATTGAGTTCTAAAGATAAGACTCTTTCACTGGAGGAAAGATTAAGATTATTGAAGCACACGGAAAGAACAAAAGTTCAGTTAAATAATTAACCGTTTTGTTTAAAGAGGGTAAAACTCAGGTTAATGAGATTGTGATAAACAAAATAAAACGAGTAGCTAAAGGAAACAGCAGAGCATGTGAAACGCATCACAAAATCTGCAGCTAAATCGTACTGTGTTCGAGTGGTTTGTTAGTGCGTGCGCTAAAGCAATTCCCATTTCTGGACTATTGCTTCAGACTCAAGCTTTAGACATAGCAAGAAAATTACGCAAAGATCATTTCAGAGCTTCCAATGGACGACTCGAGACGCCATAACATTATTTTGAATTCTCTGTGTGGTGAAGCAAATGATGTTGATATGCAGACAGTTGCAGATTGGAAGGGGAAAATTGAAAGCAGACAGAGAAACTAGGCGATACACTACAATTGTTGTACCTAAGTTCAAAATATAGTACATAATGTATATCAATCTATTATTGTTTACACTTCATTCTACAGACGTGTGCAAATTCTCAGACTAATTCATGAATTTTTTTTTTTTTACTTTGCTTCAATTTAACATTCAAAACAATAGTTATTTACCACCGTAACCTATTTCAATCTGTCGTAATTCCTTTCCTTGCTGTAATATGAAGCATATTCAATGAAATTTCTCTCTTAATAATAGCTGGGGGATTTTTCTTTTACTTATACTAATATGGTGCTAGCTCTGACTTAAGGACAGCCATTTTCTTCATGTCTGTTTATCCAACTTTTTGGTGATACTGCTTTCATTTGTTGAATGTAGTAACTGAAGATTGTTAATATTTGCCTTTGTTGTGTTTTATGGCTAATATATCCTCAGTATTTATTATTAATTAATTGCAAGCCAGGTAAAATCGTACATCTTATCCTTATCATTCACATTGATTCAAAAGTGAGGTTATGGGTAAACCTGCTGACTTATCCCCGAGGAAAGTAGCTGTAACTGTGAGTCTTTTGAAGGAAACTCTTTATACACAACGTGAAATAGCTAAGAAATTGTGTATTTCACAAAAATCTGTCAGTCGCATTAATCAAAATTTAACATTCAGTGAGACGTTGACCTCAAAGGGGTGGAAAATGCGGGAGGAAAAGAAAGCTTTCACCAAGGATGCAAAGAAAACTTGTGCAGGTGACAAAACAAAATAGAAGAGCAACCATCATTGACCTCAGTAATCAACTAAAGCATTACGGTACAGAAATATCAGCCTCAGTAGTTTCCAGAAGATAATGTGAAGTAGGTTTACCAGCACGCAGTCCTCGTAAAAAGGCTAAACTGGCACCTGCAATGGCAAAAACACGTTTAGAATGGGCCAAAGAAATGCAGAAGCATCCAGTGGAATTTTGGAGAAAGGTAAATAGTATGAAAATTGTATATAGCATACAATTAAAATATGTACATATAAATTTTATGGAAATTAAATAAACAGCCTAAACTTTGTTTCTCTGATTGCTGGTTTTGTTATACTATCTTTGAGCAATTTTAAAACTGTTTAATATTTATAGAGATTTATATTGTTTCAGGTAATTTTCTCAGATGAATCCATGTTTGAAGCATGTGAAAAGAGCAGCCAATATGTGAGAAGTACAGATAAATAAGCATTTTACTCTCCGTGTGCTGATCAAAGAGTAGAGCACCCAACATCAAAAATTGTCTGGAGCTGTATGTCTGTCCATGGACCTAGAAGATTATTCATAGTTGTTGGATCTATGCAGCAGAAACAGTATAAACGTGTATTAGAAACAAGTCTATTTGCTCAAAGTAAAGAATGGTTTCCAAATTGTGATTTTGGGTCCATGCATGACAGTGCTCCCTGCCATAGAGCAAAATGTGTAACCCAGTTTCTCAAGGAAAAAAATGTAAAAGTACTACAATGGCCGGGGAATAGCCCCGATTTAAATCCAATAGAGAATCGGTGGGGTATTGTTAAACAGAGACTGAAAAGTTTGAAAACAACAACAAAAGTTCAGCTTATTGAGGGCCTGTTATGTATTTATCACAGAGATGAAGAAATAAGGGAAAAGTGCTCCAACCTTGTAGAGAGCATGCCTAAACGCATCAAAATGGTAATAAACGCTAAAGGAATGCATACAAAATACTCAGAGTTGAAAAAAGATATTTTGTAATATTATTTCTGTTAAATAAATAGGAATTGAACGGTATATGTTAAAAATTTCACAATTGACACACGTCACACGTCTATATATTATTCCTTCACTGTAAACCTGTGCAACTATAGCTTTTGTAATTCGTTTTTATTCAAACACAACCCTCTGTAAGACGGAAACCTGTGTAAACTGAAAATAAATGCCGGAACGATCGCGTTTCGCTTTAGAGAGGTTTTACGTTACTAACACCTTAGACAATTATGTGTGTGTGTGTGTGTGTGTGTGTGTGTGTGTGTGTGTGTG
This sequence comes from Mantis religiosa, assembly GCA_030765055.1. Taxonomy (NCBI): domain Eukaryota; kingdom Metazoa; phylum Arthropoda; class Insecta; order Mantodea; family Mantidae; genus Mantis; species Mantis religiosa. The sequence continues at coordinate 90,883,839 of CM060950.1, forward strand.
TGTGTGTGTGTGTGTGTGTGTGTGTGTGTGTGTGTGTGTGTGTGTGTGTTTGTGTGCGCGCACGTGTGTGTATTTGCGCCGAGCTCTCATCCCAGGGAAGTTAATCTCTTGCCCGAACTATGCCGTTATGGAGTTTATAAACCACACCCCCGTTCGCTTACTTTAGATTATCGAAAACCACTGTGCAACGCTGATGGACTTTTCATCAATATTCAAGGGCTTCCTATATCCTTGAAGTTTTACTAATGAAGTTGCCCTCAACTAACTTCTGTGTTCTTATTTACGATGTTGTCTTGTTTTCAAGCTTAGACTCGGGGCTTAACTACAAGCCAGATAAACTTAAATCTACAGTAGTGTGCAGAAAATGTTATGCTACACTGCGTGCATATATGTGAACAGTATAACTCAAAAATAAACAAACGTTTAAATGTATGTAATTTCAAAATTTTGATTCTTTCCTTTAAAAATATTCTTTAACGACTTTCCTTAAAATATTTTCCATACAGTTCAGCGGATAATATCTCCGGTAAAAAGCCCTCTTGAATTTTAGGGGAATATTTTCTGAAGATCCCTTTATTCGGAATGAATTTTGCAAAACAGTAAACCAAAAGAGATTTAGAAACTTACATAAAAAATGTAGATCCTGCTAACGAACACAATTTATGTAAAATAAAAATTTTGTGGCGTAAACCATTTCTTATATATTCTTTGTTATTAGTCCAACTCTTGTACGTTTCTAAAATTTAAATAAGTTACTGATTTTTTTTTCCTTTTCCTTTATTTTCTAAGTCGTACCAAGAGTATGAAATTTCAAAGTCAATATCTAGCTTTTATTTAGAACCTACTGTGTTCCTGTATTCCCATTTGTACATTTATGGATGTATGTAATATGAGATTGCTGCAAAACTTTATTTCGATTAACATAAAGCACACACAAGAATAAACGTTTGTGATAATTATTTGTTGAATGTGTAGAGAAATGCGAATGGATATAATACATCAGATCTTTTAAACAATTTAACTGTCGTTTCCTTTAATTAATTGGAGTCAATTGAAAAATGCAATGTCACGACCGGGATTTGAACCTCGGATCTCCTGGTTTCAGTCCAGTCGCTCTAATCCCTTGAGCTACCAAGGCCAAAATGCCGACGCGACATTAAATTCTCCAACTGACTTATTATACTTTCCTGGTAAACCGCTTAGAGTTCTCATATTCGAGATACACATTTGTGGCTAATTACTGTTGTAAGTACTTAATTACAAGTACTTTTATCGTTGAACTCTTAATGTTAAATTTATATTGAGGAATTAATCATTTCAGAAATAATCCTTTTAAATACATTACTCCTGTATGTGGATGTTTTAAATACAATATAATGATTATTATATTATATATTATAATTATAAAATTAAGTATAATTATTGAATTTGAAATTTTTTGTATAATTTACGTCCTCCAACGTTAAGTCATATCGGACGGTGAATGAAATGGGTGAAGTGATGCTTAAAGGAGTCCGGGATCCATGAAGCTTAGAGTTACCTGACATTCATCTATCAGGATAAGGGAAAACCCCGAAAATGCGTTATCCATGTAACTCACCCTAACTGAGATTCGACCTCGGGACCTCTTCAGGGTAGAATGTTACGAATGGGATTCGGCACTGCAACCAATATTGATCTATTGTAAATATGCCCCAAGTGGGGCATCCCCGGGAGAAAGTATGAGGCGATAGGTGACAGAGGGCGGCCGACACAAGGAGTCATGTCGATACAGAGGGCAGGGTACCTACTATTGACCACTTGGAAACTCCCGGACAGGCCAGTACAACCGGTATCCCACACACCTTAGTCCTAAAACGGCCCACTAGACTGGCCCGAGACCGGAGACCGCCCTACCGGAGGAGGAAGTGTTTACTAGGTGCATATCATCCTGCCATGCAACGCCGAGACACTCGCCTACACTTCTACACTGAAAGAGACCACCAGATGAGAGATAATGAAGGAGATGAAATAGAGGGACAGGAAATTCGGGCGATGTAATTAAGCTACCCAGCATTGGCCTGGAGAACAGGGAAACCTCCAGAAAAGAAACCATGGGTCAGGTACTATAAAGAGGGCAGGGTGCATGCTATTGTCCACTTGGAAACTCCCTGACAGGCCAGTACAACCGGTATCCCACACACCTTAGTCCTAAAACGGCCCCCTAGGCTGGCCCGAGACCGGAGACCACCCTACCGGAGGAGTAAGTGTTTACTAGGTGCATATCATCCTGCCATGCAACGCCGAGACACTCGCACGATTCACCGGCTCCGCAGATCTCGCGCACAAAGTAGAGGCATATATGTCAAAATTTCTACCGAGATAACGGAAAAATTGTGGCAGAATATGCCGTCGCTGTCCAAATCAGAGTTCATTGAAATAGTCCAAAAATCCAAATTGCGTGCCTCCTCAGGACCTGATGGCTTGCCATATGAATTTTACAAGCAGTGTTGGTGTCACATCCAGAACTAATTATTACAAGTCTTTCAGGAAATTTGGAATACAGAGCATTTACCACTCACAGTTGCAAATGGGATAGTGGTACAACTTCCGCAGGTAGCTAGACCCAAGTCCTTACAGGATTATCGGCCGATCACGCTGTTGAACTGTGATTACAAACTGTTTGCTAAAATAATTGTTGGTCGTATGGAAAAGATGCTACCATATAGCATTAGCGAGTTCACGCCGCAGTAAAGAAAGAGGCGACCCTGAAAAATACGTTAGCTGCCTTGGGAGGATGTATATTGCATTGCGCACAGGAACATCAGTCTGCAGCCATTACTAATTTGGACTTTAAACGGGCCTTTGACAGAGTAGTCCATGAGGGGTTGTGGAGACGTATGATGTAATTAAAAGTGTCTGATAAACTCTGCAACCTGATTTGAGCCAAGTATGCTGGTGCCTCGTCAAAAGTTCTCTGCAATGGCTATTTAACGTCTGCTATACCGATTCAACGCTCAGTAAGACAAGGATGTCCCATCTCCATGATGCTATTCTCCCTGTATGTTGACTCACTACTCCGACAGCTGCAATCCACATTTGATGGACTTGAGGTATATGGGCAGCGAGTTGTTGTCAGGGCCTACGCAGATAATATTACGGTAATAGTTACCACCCCCCAAGACAGTCCTCGCTTAAGAGATTGTTTACAAGATTACGAGGGATCGACAGGGATGACATTTAATATGCAGAAGTCCGAGATTTTAGCCATTGGACCAGATCCGCCGGACACATCCATCTTAGGAATACTTATGGTGCGGCGTACCAAGATTTTGGGGGTTTACGTTAGTGATAGCGAGATGGACAGGAGGGAATATAACTGGACGACCCTGATTAAAGTATTGCGTGGGATGCTGTATAAGCCGAAACTTAGGATGTTGAATTTGGTACAACGTATACGATATCGTAACAGTTTCACGCTCAGCAGGATTTGGTTCCTTGCACACATACTAACACCAACAAAGCGGCATTCCCAGAGGATAGAACAAATATTGGGCTATTTTATCTGGACAGGGAAGCATTACCGTGTTGCGTGGGTTGAACTACGCCTCCCGAAGGGGCAAGTTGGTTGGGGATTAATAGAGGTGGCTCTCCAGTCACAAGCCTTGATGAGTAAAATGCTTCTGCTTGCCCTAAATAATCAGAGTGATCCCCTGGACACCATGATACAACGCACGCAAATGGATTTTTGGCGCCAGGGACATCGTGGCAATTTACCCGAGATTTTACGAGATACATATTACGCGTTGGAGTGGTTACCCCCGGAGCACTCAATAAATAGTGATAAGTGCACAGTGAAGAACATTTATGCTTGTCTTCGTCAAGCAGTTAAAATTACCCCGCAGGTACAGATGAAATATCCGCAGCTGCCCTGGCAGCGCATATGGAAATGTTTTGGCCTTCAGCAACTGAACACCACATGGTTAGCGGTGACATACGAAATTGTAAATGAAATTCTTCCAACGGCAGACAAACTGTACCGACACAGATTGGCTAACTGCCCGAGATGTCCTATTTGCTCGGCAGCAGATTCACTTCCGCATCGAGTAATGGTATGTTCCGGAAAAGCTGGGATATGGAAGTGGGTGCTAGACAAATGTAATGGTTGGAAACCTGCCGGAAGGGATGCTTCACATGATGATATATTACACTTGAATCGTCCTTAGGTGAACCCTTCATTACTCGTGCACTGCTCTGGCTGATAATGGGTACATTTGCATGGTTAAACACATTGGACACGCGGACTGATTGTTCGATATCACGTCTCAGACGATTTTTACGCGATGAGAGATGTACAATGGTCCAGCTTAAGAAAATGGCACCCTTCAAACCGTGGATACTGCAAGTATAAGAAATATAGGCAATATAATACCCCTTTCCGACATCATTCCCCTCCATGTAAACCAGGGAGGTAAAATAAAATAAAGATATAAATAGATAACCTCCCTTCCTCCCTCACTTGCTCCCTCCTTTTCTCCCTGCCTTCCTCCCTCTCTCCTAAAAATATAATAAGTTCAAGAAAATAACATTAAAGAAAAGAAATGCCACAGTAAAAAAGGATCTACATTATAAAAATTTTAAATGAAAACTATTGCCAAACTCCGTGTGAAACGGGGAATCATTAAATTGATTAACACGATACGAGGAAACAAGGATAGAGTATTACATAAAACAGTAGTTCAAACAGTTTCAGTTCCAAATAATAGGAATATCTTAAACATCAAAGAAGTAAGTACATCGGTGATTATTTTCTACTTAAGTACGTCACAGCAGGATATTCTTGGTTTACTTTATTCAGCTGTTATTTAGCTGTGATTGTTCGCCCTGATACAAATATTGTCAAGCTGTTGGCCATACAGGCGCAAATTTATAACGTGCTGTTACTCAGAGCCGACTCAGAGGGTAGTGCCTACCTACCATGGCACTACCTTTGAAAAGGTAAGAAGTAACACATTTTAAATTTGGTTAAACTGCTCATGTACTTTGCATCATACTTTGTATTATTCAAGACACAGTGGAAAGCTTTGCCTGACAACAGAAAACTACAAAAGATGAATAAAGCGACTACAAATGGTCAGTTTGCAACATTATTTGTGTCACCTTTGTCCAGGCACGGATTCTGAGCCCTAATTCTAGACCCTAGCTTGGAACTGCCTCTGTCGCATGCACTGGGCCTTTCTGAAACCTATTTATCCCGTGCGGTTGTTTCTTCTCATCCGTTCCTCCCAGGGTGTCAAGGTGCTACTTATACCCTCCATTATCTAATCTAATTCTACTCCTATCGTATAATTAAGCAGTAGAAGTAAAAAATTGAAAAAGGTGTTTTGCCCGTTTCGCGACATAATTTACACACTGAAAGAATTACTAAAGTATACTATAGCACAGCAAAAATATCCAAAAATGCTGTTGAACATTCTCTTCAGTGCTCATCTCTAAGCAGCCTTTAGCCACACAGAAAGCTTCACATGACAGTGTCTGCTCCAGATCCAACAAAGACAAAGTTTAGTACACACAAAGTGTAGTAGATAGAGTACAAACCTTGACTGCATACTGGAGCTATAATAACTTTCGTTGTACTCAAAAACATGTTAAGTGCACACTTTCCCATTTACCTTTATTAAGCACTCTTACTCTTAACTCAAACGACAATCCACATTGCCATCATTTCGTTGGTTCAATTTCTCTTTATATAGACCACATTCTCTATGATCATCACTTATGTTTCAGTGACAGAAACAATACAGTGTTACAAAACAGTCGATTTTATTCACGAACAAGATTCAAAAAAGACAGAGTAATTCGTTTTACCGCTTAAAACAATGGCAGAACTGTAAACAAATTTCTATGCTCCCAATGCATCAGTTCTGATTGGTGGACAAATGCACGCTTACCTGCCCATGCGTTAGTGTACGAGGGTGGCCTTAAAAGTTTCAGACCTAATAAAGATACAAGACATGTTTTCAGATTTTTTTTATTTCTCAACATAGCCTTCTTGTAACTCTGCACACTTCTCCCAGCGATGCTACCCTCTCTGTAACACGTCCAAAGAGTACTCGGCGCATTTTTCTGCAAAATAATTATCACGAAAGTGCTTGCCTCCTCATTTGACTAAACTCTCTGTCGCCCGAGTGCAATTTTCAGATGGGAGCACAAAAAGAAGTCGCCTGGAGCTAGATCTGGTGAGTAAGGCGGATGGTCAAGCATTTCAAACCGTAATTCGTGGATTTTCGCCATTGCAACCGCTGAGGTGTGAAACGGTGCCTTCTCTTGCTGAAACAGGATTTTCTTTATCTGCAAATGTGGCCATTTTCCCGCAAGTTGTGCCTTCAGCTTGTCAAGTAACGATGCGTAGTATGCTCATGTAATGCTTTTTTCTTTATGAAGATAACCAATTAAAATAACTCCACGACTATCCCAAAAACAGGCGCCACCACTTTACCAGTCGAAAAAACCAGTATTTTTAAGAGGCTCTCCCATTGCAGTCCAATGTATGGACAGTACTTTTGTTTCAGACGTATAGTTGCGTATCCAAGCATCATCTATAGTAATCAATCGGCGCAAAACTCGGATTTATTACGCCTAAACTGCGACAAGAGGGCGATGGAAATGTGCATTCGAACACGTTTTTGGTCTAACGTGAGCAAGCGAGGCACCCAAAGCGCGGAAAGTTTTTTCTTGTCTAAATTTTGAGTTAATACGTGACAAATACGTTCTTTTGACATGTTCAAAGCCTCTTCTATCTCTGTCACTGTAATTCAGCAGTCGTCTAGCACCGTTTGGTGAACCTTGGCGATGTTTTCGTCGGTAGTTGCAGTTTTGGACGTCCCGAACGTCCATCGCCTCCCAAGCTCTTACGGCCACTTTCAAATATATCTGCCCAAATTTTCGCAGTGGTAAATGATGGTGCTGAGTCCCTATACACAGAATCCAACTCATATTTGATTTGCGAACGCGTATTGCCTTTCAAAACCAAATTTTTAATGACAGCTCGATACTCGATTTTGTCCATTTTCATAAAAACACTCACATCAACGCACTCAAATGACTGTTACTAACAACTGAGCGTCCAAAATGGCTGAACGTTTGTTGAGTAACTCTACATATGAACAGCGAAATTCATTAGCTTTTATTTGCGATTGCTACTATCTTCATGTTGAGATCGGAAACTTTTCAGACCATCCCCGCACTGCATAATCCACCATGAGACGTGCTTGTGTGAGGTGGGTACGAACATTATCGCCTCCTGAACAGAAGTTGATGCGGCTGGAAAGTTGTGTGGAACTGCAAAGTCTGCTTGAGGTGTATGGGGAAACATAACTGAAAAAGGAACTAAGGGAGAGGCGTCTTGCTACTTCGAAGGCTTTCGTGAAGAATACCGAGGTGGTTATAAATATGTAAAACGGTGATTTCCATCGCGTGTACGACTGGCAGAATAGCTGGTCATAGTGCATTTAACTCAATGGCGAATACCTTGAAGAAGACAACACCAATCTGGACCTAGATTACCGTATTTTATGTGTAAAAAGATCACCCTGTCTTTATTGACTCGCCCTCGCATTGCTAGTCTTAGAAATAGAAAACAAAACAAAGTACTACCAAACGAGATGGTCAGACTGAGGTTCTGTGGATCGCATTTCTAAGATTAGGGCTTCAAATTCAGTAAATCAGAAAAATCCAATCCAAGTAACGTCAATATAACTTTGTCTATTCTCATTAACCAACAAACACTCTTCTTCTTTAACTTCCCTCTTGTACCACTACGTGGTAACAGGGTACTCTTGTTCCTCTTAATCCTTATGCGAGTTGAGGAACGGAATCTCTGGATCAGTGAGAGAGAGAGAGAATCCAGGATGGGTGATCACCCCAAACCCTGGAATGGCTTTGTATGATACAAGTGGATGACAGAATGAGGGCGAAATGAAGTGATAGGAAAGATGGAGCAATTGGTGGAATGATGGCTGGGGAAACCGGATTACCTGGAGAAATCCTGCCACAGTTCCGTGTTGTTCACCACAAATCTCGCTTCGTGGTCTGCTGGGATCGAACCCGGGTCGCCTTAGTGAGAGCCAAGCGGCGGCTCTCGGTGTGGTCACGGTGCGGCTAACCAACATACACAAAACAGCTATAAGCACCACAAAGTCAAATAAATAAAGATCAAATTTGACTTAGTACTCCAAGATCGACGCCAGAGATGAGATTAGATATTACATGAACTTGCCATTCCTTTGCTATTTTTGGAGTTTGTGGAAACTTAAGTAACTCATATGTTGGTACGGGTGTTTTTGTAGGTGTTATGTAATATTAAGTAATTAATTGTGGAATTTCAAGCTTTAAGCTAGGACGTAATTTTAGCCTTGTGTTAAAGGTTATCTGTTACAAGTTTATTCAATCGGTACAACAATGTTGAAACCTACAAGGAACACACGCGTGCAGGATAAACTTTTGTGTTTTCTTTTAACAATTATACATACAGCATTTGTTTAAATCCTGCAGGCACTGCATTTTTTCTTTCGTTACTCGTTTGTCAACCATACACAAATTAATGCTACAGCGCAACACACACACACACACACACACACACACACACACACACACACACACACACACACACACACACACACACACACACACACACACACACACACACACACATATATATATATATAATTTATTACTCCATGCTTCTGCATACAATAAAGCATATATATAGTGCATAAATGAAGCATTTTCTATGCGGATATTTATAACTGTTTCTGAACTTAGCATTTATTCCTGTCAATACGGAACTGATAATGGCACGAGATTATGAAAAGATCAACGCAAGACTTTTACAGCACTAAGAGCATGATAAACAGATCATGGACCTCGGCAAATTATGAGCTCGGACACGTGGTGTCTAGATGTGCAGTAACTGGTTCCCATCATAAGATATGTGCAGGGGAGGCTCGTCCTTACGTGCTTCAATGCTGTAGCACACTGTTTTCTGTTTTATAAATCATAGTGTACACATTTTGAAATACCAGGTAAATATCAATGCACTATTGTAGGTATAGAAAGTCAGAACGACCAATAATGAACACTTGATGCATAGAAATCACCCGCGTAGCTATTGGAACGTATTCCACGTGCAGAGAGCCAGCCAGCTCGCTAATCAGTACTGCGCATATACACACAACCTTCCCCTCTCGCCACCCTGATGGACTATGTTCCTTAGGTTTTCGCACAAATGCGTGCTACATCTTGTTGCAGCGGAGTGATAATTCGCTGCAGAGTTGACATTATTTTGAAGACGATCGCTTGAAAATAATCGCTCATACTTACGATGGTACACTTGTAATGAGCCGCAACAAATGGGGCGTACAGATCAAAGTGAAAGAAGACCCTCACACAGTATGTGCATTGTTAAATCTGATAATGGAGAAAGCAGCTTCACAAAATCATTCTATTAGGATATTCTTCTGCAATCTGTCGGCCTTTCCAGCATTATTTTTTCAAAATCTCCCCAACGTTTGGCAACGTTGGAAGCAAGTGTTGCTCGGAGTGTTCCTCGAGAGTTCAACAACGAGGTGGAATTTCAAATCAAGATCTGTGAGTACCTTTTACGAACACAGAGAACTTTTGTTAAGACTGTTTCGAAGAACTACAAAAAGCTTTATCGGACAAATCAGTGCAAGAAGCCCGTGATCTGGCCCACTATTTGAAGGTTTGAAAATTTGACCTCTGGCTCACTTTTGTTACAAAATTTTGTCTCATGATCATCAGGCACGACAGGTAGATGCAGTGAAAACAAAAAATGCTATTCAATCTTTCTTTAAAACTAGCAACATCGTGCGCAGTGAAAAGGACGATATAACTCAGATTGATTCGTGTAATGTTTAAGATGCAAAAAGACGTGAAAGGGAAACGAACTTAGCAGTGGACGTTAAAGAAGTATGTGAAAGAATAATTTAAGAGGTACACAGCCGCTTCGAGTCTGCGGAACATCTGGATGCTGCAAAACTACTGAATGCCGAAAACTTTGAATTATTTTCTAGAGTGCTTCGTGAAACAGAACTGAGCATTATCAGTGATCGTTATAAGGAACTTGACAAAAGCAAACTTTGAACCGAACTCAGAATTTAGTATCAACATTTCGAATTCGGGGAGATAGAAGGAGCCCTTTCGCTGTTGCAGTTAACACAATCTACAAAACGCCTTTAGTGAAATGACCAAGGTTTCAAAAATTATTTTTACAGTGCCCATTTTTACTGCTGAACCAGAACGGGGTTTCTCAACTTTGAAGAAGATAAAGACCCTCCTGAGGAACAACATAGCTTAGGATCGGCTCACCCCTCTGGATATGTTATCTATACAGAAGAAGCTTATCACAGGTATGCACTGACTAAAAGTTTCCACGCTCCAAGTGAGAAGTGCGCATGTGAACTGTGTAACAAGGAATGCACTAGATGCCACATAATCAGCTGTGCGAAAAGAGAGAAATCAGTTGTGGAACATAGCAAGGGAAACTAACTTAACAAATCAATTATGCACAAGCGCACGCAACTCTATTGCATTCATTATTTGTGTTTAAGTTGCTCTAGATGATGCTTTCCCAGCAAAAACACGAAGAGATTTATTTCAAGGACTCGTTTCGTGTAATCATGCTACTCCTTCAATTCCAAAGTAATATACAAAGTTCCATATAAAGTTACTTTAGTTATAAGCCTACTCGAAGGTATTGATTTCCACACATATCAAAACCAGTCGGTACATACTCCTCTGTTATCTACATTCTGTTTGATGTCGCTTATATACGAAATAAAAATAAAAATATAAATATAAATAAAACAGTATTATTCAGATTTATGATAAAATAATATAATATAACTTAGAAAAACATATACAATGCCTGATAGGATCCGTGGCGACATCTAGCGGTAGCGGGCGCATTACTTCATGTTGCTAATATGAATGTGCTCTCACTCCGCGACACATGGGTGGAACGGAGCGATCTTTCAAACATTTATTTGCGAAATCGGGAACGTAATTTTTTGAACTTATTATGCCAATTCATATTAATTATTACTCCCATAAGGGGAAGACAAAGGTCATACATGCCATTGTATAAAACGAAATCTCCGCGTTGTTATAGATTACTTGCAAATTGAAAGTTTTGCATTTATCTAGAAACTAACTTTCCAGAGTAAACAGAATTTAAAACTTAAATTTCCCCGGTTCGGTTACTTTTTCCTCCAGGTGCTTAGTGACTGATATGCTCGCAAGAGGGATGCGCACTAACTGTTCTTTATACCCAAGTTGTTTCCATACAGACACGGTACTTCATTATGTTTCCTATAAATAGCCTTCATTTTATTCCATGTAATTGGATGGAAATATCACCAAAAACTCTGATGTGTGTGGTATCTACCCACTAGCAATTATTTTCCTATCTGTTTTGTAAATAATTCGTATAAAATTTTATTTATTACATATGATCATATTAAACACGATAAAAGTTTGCTAAACTGATTTCCTACATGTAACTTTGTAGTTACAGGATTTATTTGAAAGAGAAGGTACTTTAAGGAATAGTTTTCCATGCTCTCAGAAGAAACAAAAGTACATAGGTTAAAATACATTTCTTTTGTAATTTTACGACCTCTAACGTTAAGCCAAATCGGACGGTGAATGACATGGGTGAAATGATGCTCAAATGTGTCCAGGGTCCACGGAGCTACCCAACATATGCCTTTAAGGATAAGGAAAAACCCTGGAAAAACCTTATCCAGGTAGCTCACCCTGACCGAGTTTCGAACCTCTTGAACCTGAGGCAGACACGCTACCATCTAAAAATTACAACTAACAACAGAAAGTGTCACAAATATGTTTAATGTCAGTTACTGTTCAGTTATATATATATCGTCAATTTTAACAATATTTAGATTTTTATTTGCGAAGTTTTTGTCTCTCTAAAGGTCTCCCAGTTACACAAAGGTGTTCAAATTATAATACCTCACATACAAATTACCTGCCAAAAATTTAAGGTATCTATTTAATTCATTGTGAATATCTTAAAAATGATTTAGTCAAAACTGCTACAGCCATTTTGAGAAAATAGAATGTAAACAAGAGGTTTTGTGTAGTTTATGTAATAGAATTCTTTGAAAATCCTTGTGTTCAAATTTTTTGAAAGAAGCTATACTTAACACATGTGATGCACATTCGACTTCCCGTATTTAATTATGCTGTTCGCAAACATGGATACATTTTTATGTACTTTTTTATAAGCCTTTCCTTTTCTTCAGATGAAATCAAAATGTGCATAGCAGTAAAATACGTATTATTTCATAATTTCATGCAGTAATTCTCTGTTTAGCCGAGGCAAGTGGTATGGAAACTAAAAACAAAAGAGCCTACTTTGAATTCCTGAAAACAATAATAGGAAATAAGAGTGACAAAGACAAAAATGCCAATTACTTCCTATTGTTAACCAAATTCCTTTATTTTAATTTAAATGAACATTTTTTCCGTTTCTTCCACCTTGATAAAACAAAGAATTAAAAGATCACTTGTCTTACTTACGCGTTATACACACTTACAGTAAAGAGCTATTCTTCTTTCATTTTATTTCAAAACAAGCTCTTTGCAAAAATGGCCTCGGCGGAAAATGGAGTTAACCCAAATTTATAGGAGAGTAGGAACACAAGAAGGTAAGGGTAACTGCAAACGAGAGTGTTCTATATTTGAAACTCTGTCAGGTAATTTTTGGCAATACTTTCACGTCACTTTTTAATACTTATATTGACAATGCCATATCTGATTGGCAGACAAAATTAAATTAGCATTTTATAATTAAATAAGGTATTTAGATTCTTTATCATTTGCAGACGATAAAGTTATCATATCTAGCTCAGAAAATGGTCTACAAAAATCGTTACATATATTAAATAACACTGTCCGTGAATGTAGATTAGCAATATCTATAAATAAAACCAAAGCTTTAGCCTTCAATGGATCCGACACAATAGTGTTGCCTTGCCTTCCTCCCGGAATACCTCAGCCCAGGCGAGACAAGGGGTAGTCGTGGCTCTGATTTCGTGGCACGCGCACGATGAGTATTTCTGTGTTTGGTCTTAAGCTTTGGGATTTAGTACTTCGAGACATGGCTTTTCTGATCACCAACCTACCTGGGTTGTGCTTCCGTTAAATTTAGGGGAGTAATTCTCGAGGGACTACCTTACTTTTGAAAATAGATTAGGACGCCGTCCAATTTTTTGGTGTGACTGAACTCATATGGGTTTTGTCATGTTAAAGAACATGGTTGTTAATCTGTAATGCCTGAAAGTAGAGAGCTGTAAATTTTTCTTTGCAATTAAAAATATTTATCCAGGGGTTCTGTATATTTGACGAAGGAAATTGAAGGCAAACCTTTGTCACAATTGGTCCTCCATTTAAATCCCCATCCCTTTCCAAAATTGTACCTAAGCCCCCACGGTGCAATTCAATAGGCAAAATATTATTATAAGCAAAACCCGTTGAACTTTAATTATCTTGGTTGCAATATCTCTTGTTTTAAATAATAGGGAAATTTTAAATAAAATCAACAAGTTTAATAATATATGTGGCACCTTAGGGAGAACTTTAAAAATACGTGAAGAGAGGCTGAATTAAAGTTTTATGAAGGAACTGCGGTTCCCATATTATTATTTGGCAGTTAATTCTGGACTTTAGCAAATAAGGAGGAACAAATGATTGAAACAGCAGAAATGAAGATTTTGAGAATTGTAGCAGGGTATAATCCTCTAGATTAGCAAAGAAGTGATGACATTCGAAATGAATTGAATATTTTTAAGTTAACAGAATAAAACAAAATAAATCAACTGGAAGGAACATGTTAACAGAGTGAACGATAGCCGCAATCCAAAATTAGTTTCATATTGTAAACCATTAGGTACAAGAAATGTTGGTATACCAAGAGAAAGACAGATAATAACACTTTTAATTTAAAATTTATGAGACCGGAACGAGCCTTGATGGCCTAAACCATGAAAAGTTGATAATGAAAATTCCCATTATTAATTTATATTTATATAATTCATAATTTCTTATATTATTTTTAGCATCCTGCATTTCAAAACATATTCTATTTGCCTTTTACTGCGATAGGTGACCCCAAACGGATTTTTTGTGCTAAATTCTAAAGTAATCTCCATTTTCTCCCATCAGTCATATTTTTAAACTATTCATAAATAACAGAAATAAAATTAAAGCTTGGTAAAACGTAATAAAATTACTTTTAACAAGAGTTTTCTATGAAAAGTTAGTCCATAATTAAAATTTTATATTTTCAATTAATTAATTATTAATTGATAATAATTATAAGTACATTCATAATCTCACTTCGATATTGCACTTTAATTTTTCTCCTCTTTGACCTTCTCGCATGTTGCTCAGAGCAATCCCTTTTTAACATCCAACATTATTCCGCATTCTAATAAGCAATCTACTTTCATTGATACCTTATCTACATCTTTTTATATCCTGGTGAAATATTTTACCCCTTCCTCACCAAAATGTCCTTAATTATCACGGAAATAATTTATATGCGAATGACACTCATGTTGCAACTAATATGTATGAAACCTTATATCATAGCTTTCATTATGTTAACATTATTCGTATTTTTGTATTTCCAAGATAATTAAGAACAACATTTCTGAAAGCATTCCATGCAGCCTTCACTTCTATACTCGTAGTATTCTCGAACTGACTGTGCAACATCAGTTTTCGAATTTGTGGCCAACGAATACATCAGTTTAATTTTTCCATAATGAAGGAAATGTCACACAAAGGTATCTAAAGCACTCGCTGTCTTTATCTAGAGTTTTCAAAAATTGTTTCATTAAACCTAATTTTTCATGGAGGGATGGCAACAATACTTTTGAGGGATCAATAAAAGGTTTACCTTTTGAATTGTTTCTTCGCCCTGTGTTGCATTAGTCATACATCACCTCTGTTCTCTTTCCCAGTTGACCTAGCTGTGTTTCTCATTCATATAGGAAACAAGGATATTTTGTGAAACCAGTCTGCTGATAAAGTAATATTGCAATATTAATCTTGAAATCTGCATACATTAGCCACATAGACAGTTATCATACTATACTTTTTGTACTTATAACTCTACTGATTATGTATTTTTTATTTTTTCTTATTAACTATGTTTCATTTTTCTTAATCTGCACCATATTATATATTTAATATTATTATTTAAAATTTAATTAAATTAATTACTTGAAGATATGCACATGAATTTCACAATTCCTTATTCATGCTTTTTGGTTTCCGAAAGGTTTTGTATACACTGAAGGTAGTTTTTTGTTTGTTCAATTTACATCCTCAAGGTTAATATCTTATGAACGATGAATTAAATAGGGGAAAAGAGATTATGCTCAAATGAGCACAGGATCCATGGAGCTTAGTGTTACCAGACATTCATCTTTCAAGATGAGGAAAAATCCCGAGTTCGAATCTCGGTCAGGGTGAGTTATCTGGATAAGGTTTTTCCAAGGTTTTCCCTTATCCTGTAAGACGGATGTCGGGTAACTCTAAGGTCTATGGATTCTGGGATCATTTGGACATCATTTCATCCATTTCATTCATCGTCCGATATGACTTAACGTTGGAGGACGTAAATTGCAGAAAAAGAAACACCATCTCTGTTGCTGTCTGTGAAACTTTCTTTCAACTTGATTTTTTCGCCACAGTATAGATAAAGTCGGGCTAGTTGGCACCGCGGTAACTTGTAAAGGACGTGTTTAGGAGGTCTCAGGTTAAAGTCGCCGTGACCGCACACTCTGACCTTAGGTTTCGTATCTGTCCCCGCTGTTTAAGCGAATGTTTGGGATAAATTCTCATCTACCCCGATTTTCGTTCCCTTTTTGTCCTTTAACTCCATTTCCATCTTATCCATCAGCTGTGATTCCAAGTCTCATGACGGTGACGGCAGATAACGCGGATGCTTGCTCCAAGGAAAAAGTATTCCCCGTGGAAACTGGAAGTCTGCCTGATTCGGCGGGTTGCTGTTTCTCCTATTTGGACAGCTCCAATGCTGGAGCAAAGAACTTCGGTGCATCTCTGTGTCCTGTCTGCTTGCGCACTGCAGCACCCGTTGTTGCTTCACTTCATCCTTTCCTTCTGGTAGACTGTAGTAGCGACAAATCAGGTCGCGAGGTTTCCTTCTTTGTTGTACACGTATCCTCTACCTTATACTATCGATAAACAATTTCCCAGAATACGATTTTTGCCTTCTGAGTGACCTAGATAGCACCTAAACCTCAAATGGCCTTTTCTAAAAAGTTAACTTTGAATGTTTTGATAAGGCTAAAATTATAATACTCAATCACAGTTCAAGTGGGTTCTTGGTAAAGTAATATTCTCTGCAAATTAGAAGAGACCCATTCAAAACAAAATTACGTGGACGTTTTCGGACACTTTATGTTTCGTTTTTCTTTAACTAGTTAATCAGTGTCAGGACGTAATATCTGGGAAACTTGTAATCGAAGGCTGCATGTTACATTGTGATCCGACAAGGTATTTCGGTGTTTGGATTTAGCTAATTTCACAACAGAAAAAAAAAATTGTTCGGGAACATATGTCGAGCCAAAGGTACACAATGTCCGTGCTGCAAGTGAATAAAAAAAAACCGGAAATCTGGTTTGGGGGACATTCTCGTAAAAATCTTTCTTGTGTGTATATTTGTCCTTCAATAAATCGTCACATTGTAAACTTAATAGCTCCATTTGGTGCGTGGCGGTTACATTGTTGTCATCGAGTGCGCTAAGCCTGACTGAACACTCAGATTCTGTACTCACAGCGCCATTTATATATGCAACTTGGTTCTACACGCCTCTTGCCTAACGTCACACGCACTGCAGTCCTCGCTCCCGGCTCAATACTTTACAAGTCTCTAAGCCGTCTTCCTCTGATTTATCCAGTATCCATTCATTACATTTTTTCAATGCTGCTACATTTTGGGGGGTTTCTTCGTATCAATTAAAAGGAAAAGAAACAGATCACATGGTTTTCTTTTACGGTGATAATGAGTTGTTCTAATTTCATGTCATCAATTATATTTTTGATGTTGTAGGTGAAGTATTTGTGAAATTCACCTCTGTATCAGCTAATTTCTTACACAAACTTTCGCATACAATTGCAAAATTTCTGTATTATCTGATAAAATTGCTTGAATTATGTTTATGTACTGTAACCAGTCGCTCCTTCGGAGATGATTTTGATCATAAACTAAGAACATATTGCAATAACGCTCTTATTTAGGTATCACAACTACAAATTACGCAATTCTATTCATATTAGAAGATTAATAACTGGAGGAATTGGCCCCGTTATTTTTTATTATCTGCCTAGCTCGTGAGAGTCCAGCGGAACGATAAGTCATAAAACATTCTCAGCGGTAAGCCTGAAATGTTGCTCAGGTGGGAAAAATTAATTTTATTCGCCATCCCTTGCACTGTATATAATGACAACATTCCTTGTTGTTTTGCCACGTGGGAGCGGTAATATGCTTACCTGGGCGCCCTTGTATTATCATGCTAAAATATGGATATGGTCGTACTCTTCTTTGTGGGATTTAACAAGGTGCCCATTAAAATAATCCTGCATATGAATCTCTCTAACTGCTACTGAAATTCTGTAATTGCTTCTGATAAACGTCACAAGTATATAGTGTTAGTGAACTACACCTCACAAATTGGAATATCTGCACAGCATAAAAGAGTCATATTTCCCGAATATTTCCTAATAACGGTTATGTACAGAGAATATTTCTTACCGGGCATTGCAGGGGTGACGTTTTAAACCCCGAATGATGACTCAATTAGTTTAATTCATTTCTGCCATTTTCTTCACAGAGTTATTATTCAATGATCTGAATAAAATTTTGTGTAGTGAATCTTTAGCCCTTTATCCCTTATAACTACAATTTCGTGAACTCTCTGTGATACTGATAATAAGTGATGAAAATCCCCTTATATTTACGTAAATCAACTTTAAATATCTGTATATATAGTCTGTTTTATTTCCTTAACCACGCTTATATGGCGGTACTGCAAGTTTGAAGTGCTGTTAGTGTCTAAGTACTCATTAGTATGAAAACAAAATACCTATATTTGAGTTAGACCTGAAACTTTCCTGGATACGAATATATTCAAGATAATCTCTGTCATCTCCTGAAATGGCTTTTAATTTACTGCAAACAGACTTTTGTTCAGTGATGCGAGTATTGGTAGTGTTTTGCCTTTGTTGATTATTGCGTTATAGCTATTTAATGTTTATAACATTTCTTGTAAATATCCTGATGATGGGAGCGATAAACGCTCCCGAAACGTCAATTTCTAATCGTCTATTCACCTAGCTTGTCTCCCAAGATCTTGAATGCCACTTTATTTTCTCTATACCGCCCTAGGTATTTAATAACGTAATGGCTTCTCAGTTTTTACATAATACAGAACATTAATTATATACATATTCTGTGGAACTAGAGAATATGAAAATGCTACAAAATTCAGGCGGTCATTTTAAACATTTTGGAAATTACACGTAACCTACAATCACCCAGAAAAGTAACCTCTGAATGTAGTTATACATACAGAAAAGCAATATGGTTATTGTAGAGTAAGAAGGTATAATGCACGAGATTTAACTTGCCACTTTTTGCCCTATCCTTGTCTAGCACGGGCGCCGAGTTTCTTTCCTTGATATGGTCATTCCCTTTTAAAGCTCTGTTGTATTTCTTAATTACCTGCTGTGGTAGAAGGGTAAGTACAAGCAGGCATCAGTGGCTACTAACATTCAGAAAGCCAACTATATTGTCGCGAACCCGTATCTACGATCCCGCGGCTTGTTTACACAAAAGGATCTGATAGGCGGGCAGTGTGAAAACCAAGAGCCGGCAGACAAGATAACATGCAGATAAAGGTCTTCCGAAACAAACAAACTGAGATAAATGGAAATTTCTAGTTACTTCTTGACTGATAGGGACTGTTCGAGTTCTGGTTTATTTTCGAATAATCTAGAAATTATCAGTGAGGTATTTAAGGAGGCGACGACTCGCCAAGAGTCGTTGCAAGTTATTGTAAAGACATGTAACAAGAGTATTGTAAATAGTGGAAGTTGAGTAAGCTGTTTGTTATTGTCATCGACCTTGGTGTTGTAGATTGTGCTATGTGATGTAATTCTGCAGCTAAGCAGATAAGGAACATTTAGAATTTCGGAAAATTGGACTTTTAATTCTACTAACCCACAAAGTCACAATATCTGTGTCGAGGATAATGAAATTTAGATTTGTAAAGAACTCACGCAGAGGAAAACTTCTGACAGAACGGACAGACGTTGTGTAAAAAGATTCGCATGTCTAAGATAAATGAAAGAGATGAGGGTTTCCAGTGCCCCTATTAGTTACTTAGATGAAACGTGGATTAATACAAATTATACAAAAACAAAGTGTGTAAAGTGAAGAGGACGATTTTCAATTTTCACCACGCATCCCATTAGGCAAGGCCAGCGTGGGTATTTCGAATTGTTTCATTCCCAACGTTCTTCTTAGTTTTAAATCGCAATCAAGCAGAGACTAACATGAAGAGATAGCGAAGCCTTTAAAAATTAGTTTATTAATCAGTCGTTACCCAACATTCCCCCCAATAATGTCATAGTAAAAGACAATCATCTTATCATTCTATTCAAATCAACAATACTCCGATGTCACCACTTAAATCAGTAACGCAGTCATGTCTCCCTGACAATAATATTGAATTTGATTCATATTCCACCAAAGCTATATTATACGAACAAGTATAGCTAAATACAGTCTCATAATTTATGAAATAGATCGCATAGTGCAAATACACGACCACGCTGTAACACGTATCTCCGTATCATTGTGACTTAAGTAATGCTATAGAACTTGCATCGGCACAGATAAAAACATGTCCCAAAATAAAACATATCAGTTAAGCATGGTGAAGTAAAATTATTGTTTGATAGAATAGTAGGTGAAGTGTCCGAACAAATCTGGCGGGAACTTATGAACATATTGAAAAGATTGAACAGTTTTATTGAGAGGACGCTGCATTATTAGACGAAATTAGTGATAGGTTCATGATTAATTTAGAAGATGATTCAGATAATGGAGATGAAGAACATTTTGAAATTTCTGATAGTGAACAATGGGAACAGGAACTAAATTTGTGAGGACGAAGAAGGATCATCCGCCACTGATGTGTCTGCCCTGCCTGGCAGGCCATAAAAGAGCGAGGGGTTAGAAAGAACTCGTGAGTACGCATTGCTTTCTCTTTCTAAAAACCAGGGCCAAGTTAAATCTCGTGCACTATAATTCCAAAGAAAGCAGCTAGGGTTTAAGAACAAGGGGCTCAGATTCATATACTAACAGGATCGCTGCATGAGCGTAACTGGAATATGACTTTATAAAACGTATAGATTTGCCAGTCACACGACAAATGTATAAATGAATATCAGTGCACAATGAGAAACTAGCTATTACATGTGTATACAGAACTGAACCATGCCAAGGCCGTCTCTGTGTTTACAGGCCAGGGGGCTGAATTAGATTGCCAAAGACGACATCATCGGATGCTCTCAATATGGCTTGTTTAGTAACTAGTAAACATAGAGTATCTACTAAATAGGAATGCAGCATATCGGTGTGTGGTTGAAGTGCTAAACAGTGGCATCTGTCTCTCAACGGATCAGTAAAATATTACCAAATAACTAACTGAGCATAAAAAAAACCTAATTAGTCAGTGTAGCTTTCAGTACAAAATGTCCAGGAAGTATTGTGTGCCGTGTTATATGTTTACCTGTAAATCAAGTACAATAGAACGTTTTCGTTTCCAAAGAATCCATACAGCAGACAGAGGTGGGTACGTGCTATTCACAGGGATAACTATGAACCAGATGTTGTTTCTGTGCTATTGTGACTTTGTGGGTTCGTGGAATAAAAAGTCCAATTACACCACTCAACAATGTTCTTTATTTCCACCGACTTACAGTTTAAACACTTGCCAATTACACAGAATTACGTGCTGCAACAATTACAATTCACCAGTTCGTCCGTTACAATTTCCTTGTACTCGCGGTTACGTAAGCTCCGGTACACATTCACAGTTACGTACAGTCTTCCGTTGCACAATCCTTTCCGTTCATTAACACGTCACTGAGTAACACTGCCTTCTTACACCAAGAACTGTCCTCACTCACACACACTAACCAACTGATTGACCAACTCAACTCGGTCTGTCTGTAACCCTCTTTATATAGGAATATCGCCGGTTTCTAGTGACCAGGAGAATGTTCCAGATTCCGTAATTTCTGGAACCAGGTGGACAGAAACAGACGGCACACTGATGTTTTCCTCCCAACCACTGCCTGTCACCACTACAAGACAAACGAGGGGGAGGTGTGGCTAACGCGGTCCTCCCCTGCCTTCCGTTCCCAGCTGGTTCCACAGGGTGTTCCAGCGCTTGCGTTACACTGCTCCCTCCTCAAAGCTGTTCGCCCCGAACAGCCCCATCGTAGCGTGCGAGGCGGTCCAGGTGTACCACCAGCATCTGCTCGGAGTCTCAGCCAGAAGTAGCGCTGCCGTAGTTTGTGAATCATTCGGTTCGCTCCCAGGTGTCCTCCTGAAGTACCGGCGTGCACTTCCACCAAGACTTCCGGGACCTTGCTCCGGGGAAGTACCAACTGTCCTCTCTGCGCCTTCCCATCGGGTGACTCCCATACCCGGAACAGCACGCCCACTCTGGTCTTCAACGAGTCCCATTGGGCCCAGTACGACTTGTAGGTGGCGCTCCTCGGTGCGATGTCCTCCCAGGTTGGCCTCGTCCCTGCCTCCACTTCCCTCAAGAGTGGCCCCAAGTATGCGTCCGCCAGCTGCTCCCTCCTCAGGCCTGCGCTATCCCAGCCTTCAGCAGGCACTGCCACAACTACTCGGACTGCTGCGGCACGCTCCTTCTCTTCCACTCTTGTGCGCTCATGGCCGTCCTGGATCTGCGGTAGGACACCTCCAATGTAATGGTCGCTAGCGTCGGTGTCCACAATGTAGGCGCCACCCGGTTGTGGGAAACCCAAGATTGGAGCACTGCACAGGGTCCCCTTCGGGTGCTGGAAAGCGTCTTCGGCGTCCTCCGTCCACACATAAGGCCGGTTTTCCTCCGTCAGGCGGGTGAGGGGTTTTGCGATGTTGTCGGCCTTTTCCTCTAAATCATTAAGGCGGTCGTCTACTTGACCCTTCCGCTTGCCCAGGTTCGTGACGTCATCCCTCTCGCCGGCCAACCGTTCCTCAAACTTTGCGGCGAGAGCCTCGTTCGCCGCCTTCATTTCCGTGGCCAGACTGCCGTTCGCTGCTCTCATTTCTGTGGTTAACTCGGCCTTCATCTCTTCCATCTTCTCGGTGATGTTGTCGTTGGCCGTCTTCGTTTGTTTCAACTTGGCGATGAGGTTGTTGTTTGCCGCTTCTATTTTTGCAACGAGGTTTTCATGTGCCGTCTTCATTTCCGAGATTAGTTCGGCCTTCATTTCTTCCATCTTCCCGGTGATGTTGTCCTTGGCCGTCTTCATTTGTTTCAATTCCGCTAAAATCTTTTCTAATGCTGCCTCCATTGTTGTAATGTTCGGTGATGTTGTTTTCCCGCTTCCTGACACCAGTGTGACTTTGTGGGTTCGTGGAATAAAAAGTCCAATTACACCACTCAACAATGTTCTTTATTTCCACCGACTTACAGTTTAAACACTTGCCAATTACACAGAATTACGTGCTGCAACAATTACAATTCACCAGTTCGTCCGTTACAATTTCCTTGTACTCGCGGTTACGTAAGCTCCGGTACACATTCACAGTTACGTACAGTCTTCCGTTGCATAATCCTTTCCGTTCATTAACACGTCACTGACTAACACTGCCTTCTTACACCAAGAACTGTCCTCACTCACACACACTAACCAACTGATTGACCAACTCAACTCTGTCTGTCTGTAACCCTCTTTATATAGGAATATCGCCGGTTTCTAGTGACCAGGAGAATGTTCCAGATTCCGTAATTTCTGGAACCAGGTGGACAGAAACAGACGGCACACTGATGTTTTTCCTCCCAACCACTGCCTGTCACCACTACAAGACAAACGAGGGGGAGGTGTGGCTAACGCGGTCCTCCCCTGCTTTCCGTTCCCAGCTGGTTCCACAGGGTGTTCCAGCGCTTGCGTTACACTATGTATTAAATATTTATTTCTACAGCACATAGTGAAGGAATTACTTCCATGCATGAAAACGTGTGTGTAGTACCCCAAAAAATTCTTAAACTTACTGAAGATGCGTGCCCCTCACTGTTTCCTAATTTACCACCTTATCTTACTTCAGAACCTACTGCCAAACGTACAGTATGTTTATTCAGACGTGGCAGCTGAGAAAATACGCGCAGTGACTCACTCTCTCCGCCACCTACTGGCACTAAGAGTGGGGGTCAGTTATAGTTGTGAAATCGTTGAGGTTGGACGTGCGTCTTAGGAATTTTTTAAGGCTCGGGTCCGTGTGATTTATATTTTTATATGTAAACGACAGTGTACTTTAATATATGAACAGTAAGTAGCAGTTCTCGTTGTTCTTAGTTATTTTCAGCGTACTTGTAAGTGCGTGCGTGATTGTGTAAGTGTGTGTGTGCGCGTGCGCGTCTGCGTTAAGTGTTTTTCCTTTTACTGCAGACTTTAATATTTTAAAACATAGACAGCAAACTACAAGGTAAAGTGTTGCACTCCCAAACCAGGGAAGTTGTTAGTAATCTTTATAAGTACATGAAAAGACATGCAGAAACTGGCTTAACAACTCTTAGCATCAAAAACATTGGGAAGAGTGTGGCTGAGGCAACAGGTGTTTCTGAAATAAGTGTAAGGAGAATTATTAAGGAAACGAAAGATATTGATCGTGGTACTTCGATTTCATTCTCCACACCACACAAAAAGAGACCGAAGAGGTCTTTTCGTGCCAGTTTGGATGCTTTTAATGAGGCAGTAGTGCGCCGAACTGTGAACGAATTCTATATAATTCACAAACAAAGACCGACACTGAGGAAGGTGCATGCTAAATTAAAGGATTCAATAAACTTTGAAGGGAGCATATCCACACTAAGAAAAATACTCTCAAAGCTGGGTTTCACATGGAAACGGACAAAGAAGAACAGAAAAATTTTAATGGAGCGCCATGACATCAGAACTAAGCGCCTCCATTTTCTCAGAATGATGAAGCGATATAGAAGCGAGGGCCGTCCCATAATATATATGGACGAGACGTATATCCATTCATCTCATACTACTCTGTATGCTTGGAGTGATAACAGTTTACACGGCCTCTTAGCACCGGCATCCAAAGGCTAGCGTCTTATCATCGTGCATGCTGGAGGCCAGCAAGGGTTTATCCCTAACGCGTATATTCAGTTCAAGTCCCAGCAGAAAACCGGTGACTACCACGATGACATGAACTATACAAATTATGAGAAGTGGATGAAAGAAAGACTGATCCGTAATATTCCCAAAAATTCCGTATTGGCAATTGACAATGCACCTTACCACAATGTGATCCTTAATAAGGCGCCCACTGCAAGTTCCAGAAGAGACACAATGATTTCGTGGCTGAAACAAAACCTCTCCATGGAACATTTTACAAACATTGATTACTCCTCCCTGTACAAACCCGACATTTACAATATGATCATCCCTCTCAAACCCAAAATCCCCAAGTACAAAATAGACAGTTTTCTTCATGCACATAACCATACAGTTTTACGCCTTCCACCTTATCGTCCCGAGTTAAATCCAATCGAACTGATCTGGGCTACTGTAAAGAACTGGATTGCAGAAAGAAATGTCACGTTCAAAATGGATGGCGTCATTAAGTTAGCTGACGAGAAGTTTGCTGACATTTCTGCGGAAGATTGGCAGAAAAGGTGTCAACACGTCATTCAGGTTGAACATGAATTCATGCGCAATGAAGGTTTGCTGGATGGAGGACAGGAAATCATCATTCATCTAGGATATGACAGCGATGAAAGCAGTGAGTCATCCGAGTTTTCTAGTGAAGATGAAGGGGGGAATTTTCCGGAAGAAAAAACAGTCTGCAGCTGAACAATCTGCTAGTGTTACTTCTGTTGCCTGAAACCAGCCGCAAGGTAAGATGCATGCGCTTTCTCCTCTCTCTTGCCCACATGTGGCTGCCAGTCCTACCCCACTCTCCTGGTTGCCCCTCTTCTACTGCGCATCTAGCTGCCATCTCATATTAACCAAGCTTGTAGGGCTCCATACAAAGGAAAAGGGAAATGTTGGAAAGGCATGCAACAGCATTTCGTAAATGGCAAGAAGATTAAAAGTTGTTCATTTTCAGAGTTTTAAAAATATAATTGATGACATTAAATTAGGAAAATTCATTTTCACCGTAATAGAAACCGATGTGATGTTTTTTGTCTTTTAATTGATACGAAGAAACCCCCTAAAATGTAGAAGCATTGAACAAATGTTATGATAAGGCTAAAACTGTAATACTCAATCACAGTTCAAGTGAGTTCTTGGTAAAGAACTGATACTGGATAAATCAAAGGAAGACGGCTTTGAAAGTTGTGACGTATTTCAGCCTGGAGCGAGGCCTGCAGTGCGTGTGACGTTAGGCAAGAGGCGTGTAGTACCAAGTTGCCTATATAAATGTCGCTGTGACTACGCAATCTGAGCGTTCAGTCAGGCGTAGCGCACTCGATGACAACAATGTAGCTGCCACGTACCAAATGGAGCTGCTAAGTTTACAATGTGACGATTTATTGAAAGACAAATATACACACAAGAAAGACTTGGCTGATTTTTACAAGAATGTCCCCCAAATCAGATTTCCGAGTTTTTATTCACTTGCTGCACGGACATTGTGTATGTAGGCTCAATATATGTGTGTGAACAATTTTTTTTTCTTTTGCGAAATTAGCTAAGTCCAAACCCGGAAGTACCTTGTCGGATCACAATTTAACATGCAGCCTTCGATTACAAATTTCCCAGATATTAGGTCCTGACATTGATAAACTAGTTAAAGAAAAACGAAACAGAAAGTGTCCGAAAACGTCCACGTAATTTTGTTCTGAATGGGTCTCCTCTAATTTGCAGAGAATACTACCTTATGTTTTATTTTATTTACTTTATGACATGCCTGACCTTCAGATAAACTACGAGTTGAAATTTTATACATTTTCTCATTGCACAGAGCTAAAATGTAATTGTTTATAAACTGTGACCACTTGTGTAATTAAAGCAGTCAGCACTAATATTATAACAAC
This sequence comes from Mantis religiosa, assembly GCA_030765055.1. NCBI lineage: Eukaryota > Metazoa > Arthropoda > Insecta > Mantodea > Mantidae > Mantis > Mantis religiosa. Next base: position 90,910,247 of record CM060950.1, read on the forward strand.
CAAGATGTAAATTGTACAAATTATCAGTACCCGATACGTTTGTTGTCTTTCCTACGCTGTCGGAACCCCAACGCATCAAACTGTTTCCTTCCTCCTGGGCAGCAGAAATCAGCGCGGTGACGACACACGTTAACCTGCCTTTCGTTCGGGGGCATATTTGTCGGTTAAAGCTAACGGAGCTGACGTCACACTGCCACTACCTGTCTTCCGCTGGGATAAATGGTTCAAATTTGATGCTCTTTTGAGTCACCTGAATTGGTTCGCAATAGAAAGTAATCAAACAGAGCATAAACTACTTCAGGCCGTCAACATTTCAAAGGAATGTTGGGAATGAATGAATGAATGAATGTTCCACAGAGTACTTCAAAACTAAATTCCTAGAACAGGTAAAACTGATTAATAAAAAATCAATAAAGTATACGTCCGATACCTATTATGGACGTCCTGAATTAATTTTTCTCGCCCGACAGCATTTAGTGAAATACGTGATTCGAATGTTTTTTTTTTGTTTTATTTTTTTGTTTTGCTGCCGATCTTAGTTATCTCAGACCGTTTTGTGAAACCGTCAGTCCTGATAATAATTCGACATCAATGCGTTTAAAATACTGTGACTTTTTGGGTTCGTAGAATTAAAAGTTCAATTAGCAGAAATTCCAAATGTTCTTTATTTTCGTAGAAACAAACTTACAGATTACATTAGAATTACGTTACATACACAATCACAGTCTACCAAGGTCGATGACCAAAACAAACAGCGTTCTGATTACATCTGTTTACTACATAAGCGCTCGTTACAACACTTCACAATCCTGTTCACGACTGACTCTTGGCGAGTCGTCACTTCCTTAAATACCTCATTGATAATGCGAGAGTGTTCTGTAACAATCAACAGATATTTTTGGAACAAACAAGACATCGAATGTTCTATAAAACAATCAAGACGTTACCAGAATGTTCCAATTACCTCACTTATTTGTGTCGGTAAGTCTTTTATCTCGCGCTATCTTTATTTGTTTTTGCAGGCTCTTTACTTTCACACTGTCTGCCTATCAGTTCCTTTGTGTAAACAAGCCGTGCGAACCCTTTTAGCGCGTACGCTGCCAGTCGTAAAAGGGATTCGCTACAATACTTATCAGAGAAGGTGAAAAAGCTCAGTGATCACGAACAAGTAAGAAATGTATTGCTAGATAAAATTTATGTGAAATTATTATATGTAACATTCAAGATCTTTCAAACACACAAGGGCCTCCAAGAACAGTGCAAAACTTTATGATGATATTTCTAACATCCAGAAATAAAGATAATATAGCTCTATATCCGGTGAAAAGTTTAAGAGCACGAAAAGGCATAGAAAAAAGACATGCTGTGAAAATGGATTTTGATATTCGAAATTTAAGTTAGCTCTTATTTAAGATTAATTGATAGGGGAGTGCTGGATTGGGAATCATGGTTCACGTGTTAGTTAACGTCGTGCATCTTCAGTATATTTCAGTGCTTAATTTCCAGGGCTTACGGACCTGAATTCCTTAGAGTAGAAAACCAGGGAAACTTAATTTTACATAAATACCGAGACATGTTTCAATAGTATTGTTTCTGATCAGAACGTTAGTAATTGTGAACTACCAAGTGCTGATTTGACAGGTAAAATAATAAAAGTAATAGACGAAATTCTATAAAATGCATTATTAACCAACACTGTATGGCATTACCTACAATTAAAGAAGTAAACTGCAGTTATATTGGCATCGAGAAAGACACATACTTCGTCATTAACAAGTATAGAATACATGTTTTCCACTAACATACTAACACACGATAACCTTTAATACAGAAATGTAAAAATATAAGTTAATGCATGTGTCTTTACGCGCGAAGATGCAAACGAGCTTCATAAAATGTTTGTAATCCGTACAAATTACTTGGTACGTGGGCCTCACGTTGTGATATCACGAATCGCGTATTCAAGCCTATCAACATAGAGAAGGCCTTGAAAAACTCCATTCTCAAAGCTTGCTCAGCATGCTCTCCGCACGGTGGTGTTCTATCCAGGGGTTGCCGGGTGGGATAGGAGTTTTCGATTTCACATCAAGCTTCTCGTACCGCCAGCCCAACAGATTGGAGCGCTGCACATCAGCATTTAAAATTTGTCAGTGTCAACGGTATCGAAGCGAAGCGAAATTATATCTGAAAAACTGATCATCAATTTGTAAACTTCACAACATTTGTAAGCCCTGCGAGGGCGTATGACCAGCAAGAAGGAAGGGAGTGGATTTTCACAAAGACCTATCGGTAAGAAAGATGCTAGCATGTAGCTAAATACCGAAATTTAATATGACATAACCTGAGCCGTACCTTCATATCTATTCATTTTTAATTAATTTTTTTAGATTACTGTAGCACTTTATGATATATGTATCGAGGATGTTGTACATACAAAAGCATTAGTTTCATTAACCGTGTTACTTCATTATTAATGCAATAACTATGTTTTTCTGTTTTTTTTAGCTAACTCATCATCTCAGGCTACCAGGAATACGATGGCAGAAATTGAAAGTGCTGAATTTGCGGAAGTTGTGTATGTTTATTGTTTTGGTGATATGCAATAATCTTCAGGAACATTATTAATGTAGCACAAAGGTTTCTTTCTCACATATACAGCAATTTTCTCTGGCATATCCTCACATATTTCTTAAAGTTTGAGATTCATTTCAATACCAGTGGAAAAGTAACAAAAAATTTGAGGAATATTGTAACAAGCATGTTATAAATTTTCAGGAAAAATGAGTCTATTTTACGCAGCTGATTGGACATATTCATTGGTTTGGTGTTAGATGTTTTAAATTTATAATGTTTAAGTCATATATTGTAGTCCATGTAAGGTAAGTCGTTTCTAGTTTAAATTACTGAAAAAATTGTTTTCCTGGGTCACAGATCTTTTGTAATTGCCATTTGATTTCCATGTGTTCATATAAAACAATATTAAGCCAAAATTAAACACCATGAATATTATGTGATTTCTTTGGTATTTAATCTTTGTATATTAATGGTGTTGTTATCCTCCCCTGAATAGAATTTAGTCATTGTAATTGTTTTGGGGGTGAGGTTAACTTAGTCCATAACACTTAGGTCTTCAATATAGGGCAACCATGTTTTAAGGATGAGTCGAGTACACTTGACATTAAAGGCACATAGTGCTGAGCATCTCATGTATCACAACACAATTGCGGCAAATGCTTTTAGAAAAAATGTGTAACATGTTTTATGTCATCAGGGACAGAAATACTTAAACAATTGCTTGTCAGCTTATTAGACATATCTCTTTGCATGTTGTCACAAATCTTTAAATCTCGTGCTTTCTGTACTAACATGTGTACAACAAAATACATGACAATTTTCAAAAAAATTCTTCCATCTCAGACTACCTTCAATATGAAACATTTGTGCATTTCAGCCACCTTACTTTTCCTGGATTAAGTAATCTAAAATATACGAATTGTTTGCAAGGATGTATTTTCAATGTTTCATGGCAGCATCTGTTTTTGATAGCACAATATACTGTGTATGCCTTGTGTACTACTTGCTTCGTTGTGTCAGTCTACCCAGAGTATATAAATTTTCAGATATACCAAAACTATGGCTGTGGTTTTGGTACAGAACTCAATTTCCTTTGATTTCTGTAGAATTTCTTTGTTTATAATTGGCAGTATCTATGTTTACATATAATCTTGGGGGAGGCTTAAATTAACATCTTTGGGCCAGATGCTTGGATATGAAATTTTATAAAGTTTTTCTTTAAATTCCAATGATATTTTGAAGAATTAGGTTCTCTTAACCTTACTCATCAGTGTATAATTACATCATCGATAAAGAATCTCTTAGCTTTTAACAGCAATTAAAAAATATTATCTGAGATTCCATTAATTCAATTTGTTCTATCATGTTTAATGCAGTAATTCACTATGTAATATTGTACACACTACACTAAATGATGCACCTGAATAGCCATCTTAGAAGAGATCTGGTGGGATTAGAACTGATCTTGTAAAAGATTTAACAAGTTTTAAGAGCAATTGTGCATTGCAAGAAATTATTGAAATGTCATTTTGTCATCATCAGTATATGCCATATTTACTTTTATTTCCACTATTCCACTTACTCTTAAAATGTGTACAATGTCAGCTGCAGCGAGGACCTAAAGACAGTGTGTGACATGATCTCAAATTAGTAAAGTTTCATAATTAATAAGAGGTTATTAATCATCTTTCATGTTAATATAATATAACTGTGTAACACTTAGGTCTTCAATATACGGTTACTATGTTTTAAGGATGACTCCAGTACACTTGGCATTAAAAGCACATAATGCTGAGCACCTCATATATTAGACAAAATTGGGGCAAATACTTTTAGAAAAAATACGTAATATGTAAGTGACTTTTACACTGCATTCATGTATTATTCTGTGTTGCATCTATCTGTTCTCAACATGTGCCTACTTGCCACTGCTTATGAGTAATATTGGTACACAATTTCTGTAATATTAACAATTTTAAGGATGATATACCTTCACAGGTGTGACCCACTGCAGGTTTACATGTCAGTGTATTGACATGAAACTGACACTGTTAAGCATTCTGTCATTGTTCTAAGTTGGGATGAAAGCCTCTATCTTTTGCATGGACAAAAGTGCTAAACCCAATATATGAACCATCCGTTACATGCAGTGACGCAAAGCCACCTAATAATTTTGATACACAGATATAGCCGCACACACATAATGCACTTATTGTTTCATTCCAGTGAACAGTAAAGGAATTATAGACTGTCAAAAGAAATAACGCTTGTATGTGTAAGCATTTTAATTATATCTAATAAATTATTTTCTATTAACAACTCAAACACACAGTTCCAGCACTTTCACTGCATAATTAAGACCACAAACAACAGTAATAGTTATGAGTGTAACCTTTCATTGATTTACTTATGTGACATACATTCAGTTGTATGTTATATTCTCCACTAATCTACACTATGCAGGGAGCATCAATTGCATCTTAGTCAGAAAGTACATAGGTTCTATCTTAAAGAAAGCCATTTACCCAAACAGTTGCTGTACACATTAAGAAAATCATAATTCACAGTCAGATAATTGCATAAAATTTTGTCCATTTGGAAGAAACACTGTGCATTGTCTTTTTTCAGCACGTATTACTATGCTTATACATGTCATTAAAGCATTTAAAAATTCAAGGCTATAGTATTCCAGTGTTGCAAAGACAAAGTTACGCTAAAGACAATTAATTTTAAATGAACGATACAGTTTTTATGTACTCAATATTCCTCTTAGATTCATTGAACTGTATGTTCCATTCAACTCATAATAATGTATACTGCATTTGTGAACGATAATCCAACCAAAGAGTTTAGAAGTATATAAACTAGGCCCTTTTATTAAATTTATGTCTTCAGTTGCTGACACTGCCTAATGTACTACTTTTTAAGGTTTTACTATATTATTAATGCCATGAATCAATCACAAATTTCAGGTTTTTCTCTGAATATTCTTTCATAAACTTGTGCTGAGAATAATGTATGTACTATAGAGCTTTTAAAATTTTTATTAAATATAAGCATTAACAGAGCTTATTTGATTTCCTTTTAAAGACATAGTGCTATTTTTTGTACATAGTTGTTATCCTCATTTACAATTCATATATACATTTCTTTAGTGATATTTTTCGTTATGTTTTTTAAAACCTCCTTCCAAGATATTTTTCAACATTATTCTGTGTACAAAGAAATTGCATTACACATAACCTTGTGATATTCCTTCCTATTTTCCTGGACCTACAGAATGCATTAATTTAATTTCATGTCACCTTTCTTGTAATTATCACAGCAACACGCTTTGGAATTCACACTTCAGGGAAAGAAAATACCAATTTATTGTATAACCTCAACAGTATCTTGAGTGATCTCAATCTGTCATTGTGAAAATTGTAATTGTTGCTTAAAGACATACTTATTCATTTATAACATGAATATTGCAGCTATAATACTTAATGGGGGCGCCGGGGTAGCGCGGTGGTTTCGTTCGCGGCTCCCGTTCTAAGGGTCCCGAGTTCGATTCCCGGCTCTGGGGTTGGCGATTTTAAGTTGGCCCTATCCACGCCTTCACCTCTGTCTAGCACACGTGAAGTATCCCCTATGCCCAACGTGGTTCGGAGTCCACGGTAAAAACTGTAGGTCCTCTCACCTCACCGCCATCTTCACTATCACCCTATCATCGGAGGTAATGGACACCGCCCTCTGGGTGCATCCACCTGAGAAATGGGTCCGGTCATCACTTGGTGGGGTGAGGCTACCCCGAAGGCCAAGGTTGCCATGTGGGGAGTGTTAGTAACTAACTATACTTAATGGAAACAGGAAAAAGATCAAGTTTGGAAATGGATTATAAGACCTTCTTTTCTTAAACTAATTGGTCAACTTCTTTCGAAGTCACATCTCTCACACTGATAAACAGTTTTCGCATATTTATCCAGAGTATTTAGCGCGTATTATGCTAATATGTGACAAATGAATTGTGCCGCAGACTATTCACGAGTGCGTAAGATTAGGCTTCAAAAGATGTTGGATTCAATCTGTCGCTGAACACGTAAGGAAAGGGAGGGGGGAGGCGGTTGTACCATAGCTTGGTCGAAATAGAAGCTCACTGCATTACCGATATGTTAGTTCGCTTAGGTCGCACCCGAAATGTCAGGAGGAGCGCACTACGCGTGTTCAGTCCCAACCACGGAGTTGGGAATCTGGTATTAATCTGTTGTGGTATCTGTTGTTAAGACAACGAGGATTGACCTTGAAGTAGCCAATCGCGGTTTTAAGCCCCCTCGAGACTCTTTACCCTTCATCAACTGACGTACTTCAAGATCAACCCTTGTTGTCATGACAACAGACAGAACACGTCCTTAGCAGAAAGTATGCTGAGGAAGCTGTCAGGTTTGAGAAGTAACTTTAATACAGTTTACCGTTGTACGAGAGTACGTTTTGTTTATATCTGGCATGCCACAAACAGGACACGCTAACCTGGCGGATTTAATGTTGTCGCATATAGGGTAGTTAGGAGGCTCCTGCAACCCCTTGTTCTTACCCCCAAAACACTTATTTTACAGCTATATTGTGTACACATTGTTTCTCGCACCTAGTATATAGGCTGAGTAGCTTTTTATGTTACCCTAGATACGATTTTCTTTCTGTTTATAATTACTTAGCATACCGTTAATTTGACTGCCATGGGCAAAGAAAATGCAGCTGACATTATATACACGAATAATGAACTTGCTAGGAGATTCACTGAAAGGAATGGTAATTATAGAAAAAGTTTTCGGAGTGAAAGAAGCTATGAGGTATTCGATAGTATTAACTTAAATGGCTCGTATGCATAGTTAAAAGGAAGTGAAACAGAAGGAAGAACGCAAGAAGCTTAATTTTCAGTAAAATAATTGTCATTGGTTTTATAATTATGTATATTATTAAAGAATTGAATCTAAGCTCTGATGCTTCAGATTTTGCTGGATGCCTCTCTGGATTATTGTCCCAGCCTAGTGATTCCGCCTAACAGGTGGGCGATGTGCTCAAAGTGGAAGCTGTGTTTGGCTTTTGGCTTGCTTCGCTGCAGGCTACGCTTCCTGTCAATGATTTGCTGCGGTATATTGTGGGGAGACTACCGCAGGGTTTGATAGGCAATGCCGTGCTCAATTCGTATTATATTACCAGAATTAATTACGCTCAGTATTAACAGGACAGCGATACAGCGTTAGGAATTGTGTAATGAATAACATTAAATTTAAAAGGTGCCTACCTAATTTTAATTAGTTGAAGGTAATTTTACTTGTATAGCTCCTTTATGAATTAGGAGGGGCTCTACACGGGTAGCGATGTCGCTAAGGCACGGACTCGTGAACTGGATGCCGTGGGATATATATCGCCAAGAACTATCTTTCCGTCTTTGCCAAATGCCAAATTGCTCTAGACTCCTTTTATTCGGAGCCCTTCGCAGCTATCAGTTCAACGCACATATGACCATTGCCCACCATCATATGTAGTACTATATATGAAATAGATAGTAATTGATATATAAATATTATATGTTATAGATACTAAACATTATTTAAAAAAGGATTTGAGTGGAGAAGCAGCCGATGGTGTTCATAACTCATTCAATATAGGTAATTTTCACCATAACTCTATTAATTTTCTCTATGAAGCTTAATGTTCAACTCCACAGTCACTTGCACACTAGGTGATGGGTAAGAGAACGTTTCTAATTAAGATAAATATTTTGATCCATCCAGGAATCGAAGCCACGAAGTTGTGGATCTCAGAAAAATTTACTTAGATATATATTTGCATGTATACAGGCTACATTGCATTAAAATAACTCAATAGACTTCTATGAAAGCGGTTGTAATCAAAATAGGTTCAGCGTTTAAAACAATGACTTAGACATTATGAATAAACTTTATTAATACCTTTTAAATCTATATTTAATGTTGGCGCAATAGAATTGGTAATTATTAGATTACTTTTAATTACACTTGCAGTTGAATTCAGACGATCTTATTTTTGTATTTTATTTTGTTACGTTGGTAGTGCCTCATCTCTATGTTTTGTTTTCTTTCTAAGTACTACGTAAAGGTTAGTTAGTGTGTGCATGAAGTTACGAAACCTAGACAACAGTCTTAGAAAATACTTATTGATTAGAGATGTTGAAAAGCTAAGCAAAATATATACGTGTTTGAATGGGAGTGGCAAATGGTAGTGTACAAATGAAAGGTGTCCAGTGAAAATGATACTAAGTGCAAACGCTGAAATAAAATCCTACGTGAGTGACCATAATCACAGTATAATGAGCAGGAAATTCTCAAAAAGAATTCGCCCATCTTGGAAGAGGAAATCATTTGTGGATATTGTGAACGGCTAAGTATAATAACAGGAGAATGCATCTCAGTCAACATCATTTCTGCACCTTTATGATTTTATGATGTTTCGTTATAGAGAGTTATCTCAAATTTTGAAGTTCAATAAGCCATAACTGGATCGAAACAATTTCATATTTCAGAACATTTACAGCATTTTACATTAACAGGTTATGAGCCCAGTAAGGGAGATCATTTTATTACTTATGGTGGCTTTGGCAGTGCTATTTTTATCTGCAACAATATTACCCAAGTCTCCAACGTCGCGAATCTCGTTTTTAGGACTACCATGGTATTTTCCATAAGGATTAAAATGTGCTCCAGAGCTCATACAGCCATTAGTGTTGTCCCCAAATTCATGAATATGGAATCCATGACTTCCCTCTGCAACCCCTTCACCAGTAACATTTACGGGTGAATCAGAGTTCTCTTGATAGAAATGGATTGTGCCTTTAACCACCTCGCCAATTAGCACACAAACTCCTTTAACTGGCATATTCGTGATTGTTGCTCTTTCTCAAAAACGGATATTTCTTAGGAAATCTTACTCCTTCCCTTGCTCACACCCTAATAAACACAGACCTACTACAGAATACTGCAGGATATGGGTCCAGAACATGCTGAAGCTAAAATAAATAATAAAACAAAATCTAAGAACAGTGTGATATGTGTATAAGGGCGCTCAACTAGAGAAGTTAATAAGGACAGTATGAATACAGCGGATGCAATAAATAAGTTGCTCACAAGAGAAAAATCCTAAAGCAGGTACGAACGAAACCATGGCGTCTAGAAATAAAGTCAAAAGTGATGACCTTGCTAGTATTCAAAGGATAAAAGGAAACAACACTTTTCCTATGTGGCATTTTGAGGTTAAAATTCTATTGCAAGGAAAAGTAAAACGAAGAAACAGATAAAAACAAAAGCAAAGCGTCTGCAAATTAAGTCGAAAGTGTTGACTTTGGTAGTACTCAAACGTTAAAAGACAACAATACTTTGCCTGTTTGGTATTTTGAGGTTACCATTCTATTCCAAGCAAAGAAACTGATGGATATCGTAGATGGATCAACGCTACTGGCCTCATTTGCAATTGACGAAGAAAAGAAAGCCAAGTGGAAAGCAAAGGATGCTGCAGCCCAACATGCGATCCTAAGCACGATATCTTTTTCCCTCGTTGTGACATCAACTGCATAATCTGAGTCACAATATGCCAATAAATCAGGAACTTTGTTAGAATTATTATCACCGTTGTAAATAAAAGCAGCATATTAAAAAAGACATTCGGCGCAGAAGCACTTCAGGTTTTTGTCATAATATTTAATATTGGACCTATTTCGTGGTGTTCTTAGGCGAAAAACTGTTATAGCGCAATCTACAACAGAAGCTGAGCTCATCGCTTTTTGTGAATGTTTCAAGGAACTTAAGTATCTGAAACTAACATCCTTTCTGGTGAGAAAGTGAGAGCTACACAGTATATTGACAATCAGAGTACAGTAAAGTTAATTAAAACCGTTAAAATTATGTCAGACACATTTAATCAACATAGGTACGTATTTGACAAGGATGAATATTACAAAGGTTTGTTGGATATAAAATATGTGACATCTGAGAACAATGTGAGTGCCATATTTATCAAAGCATTGTTTTGTACAAATTTTAAAAAGCATTCTATGGAACTGCTATTGTACTATTAAATCAAATGTATGTAATAAGAGAAACAAATGGTAAATAAATAACTAAAGAATCTCCTGTGTTTATGGGGTAGTGTTGAGAGGAAGTTGGATACACTGTTAAACCCAGCCAGTTTTTGTTGATGTTAAAATGGGCAGTTGGCATCACTGAAATATAGACATAATTTTGTTATCAATATAATTATCAATGTGTGTATTCCTTATGTGTGAATAAATAGTGTGTTAAAGAGTAATTTAGAACTTTATTAACAATTGTACAACATTTTACAACATACATCACCTTCATTAATACAATTTTAGTCGTTCCGCAGTTATCGAATTGCTTTGGTTTGTTACACTTGAAGTAGATCATACAAACAACCAAGCACTACCTTTCGAATGCTTCTTTCACATAATTTACTAACTCAAGGCAACAACTCGAAGCCTTTAGTATTGCTACCCAAAAAACAGCAAGCTTCTGTAGCTCAGGTGGTAGCGTGGGTGCCTCAAATACAAGAGATACTAGTTTGAGCCTCGGTCAGGATGAGTTATCTGGATAAGGTTTTATGGAATTTTCCCTTATTCTGAATGATGAATGTCACGTACTTTTAACTTCTATGGACCCTGGGCTTCATTAAAAATATTAATTTAAACAGCCAAGAAAAAACCAACACTCCTACCTTCTGCTCAACTCGAAAACACGCGATTTTATTAGTCAGCGTTATTACAAGGTATATATATTGTGACTTTGTGGGTTCGTGAAATGAAAAGTCCAATTACACGGAATTACGTAATGCACACAATTACGATTCACCAGTTCGTCCGTTACAATTCCACTGTACGGTCACAATTACGTAAATTATTCCGTTGCACATACACAGTCTTCTCGTCCTTACACTAGCACTGCAATCTTACGCTGATTGCCACGAACTCTCGACGACTCCTCTTGCACGACGTGTTGCTTAAATGGGGTCCGCTTGCCGATCTGGAAGGTTCTCCATTAGGGGAACTATCCCGTAAGTTCGAGAATACAGGTGGAACAGAAAGAGACGGCGCAGTGATGTTTTTTGTCCCAGCCATCTCCTGTCACCACTATAAGACAAACGAGGGGGGGCGTGCCTAACACGTACCTCCCCTGCTTCCCGCTCTCAGCTGCTTCTATAGGGTGTTCCAACGCTCGGGTGACACTGCTCCCTCTTCAAAGCTGGTCGTCTCGAACAGCACCATCGTAGTGTGCCAGGCGGTCCAGGTGCACCACCAGCATCTTCTCGGAGTCTCAGCCAGTAGTAGCGCTGCCGTAGTTTGTGAATCGTTTGGTTCGCTCCCAGGTGTCCTCCTGAAGTACCGGCGTGCACTTCCTCCAAGACTTCCGGGATCTTACTCCGGGGAAGTACCAACTGTTCTCTCTGCGCCTTCCCATCGGGTGACTCCCATACCCGGAACAGCACGCCCTCTCTGGTCTTCAGCGAGTCCCATTGGGCCCAGTACGACTTGTAGGTGGCGCCCCTTGGTGCGATGTCCTCCCAGGTTGGTCTTGTCCCTGCCTCCAATTCCCTCAAGAGTGGCCCCAAGTCTGCGCTGCTCCCTCCTCAGGCCTGCGCTATTCCAGCCTTTCGCAGGCACTGCCACAACTACTCGGACTGCTGCGGCACGCTCCTTCTCTTCCACTCTTGTGCACTGACCGCAATCTACTGCACAGGGTCTTCGGGACGTGGCGTCTGCGTTACCGTGGCTCTTCCCTCCACGATGTTCCGAGGTGAAGTCGTACTCCTGCAGCCTCTGGACCCAACGTGCCGTCTGGCCTTCCAGGTTCTTAAAGCTCAATAGTCAGGTTAGGGCGGAATGGTCAGTCCTCAGGTGGAATGGCTGACCGTACAGGTACTTATGGAAGTGCCTCAAGGTCTTTACTACCGCCAATAATTCTCGTCGGGTGACGCAGTAGTTCTTCTCTGCCTTGGATAGCGTCTTGCTGTAGTAGGCTATCACCCGCTCATGGCCGTCCTGGATCTGCGATAGGACGCCTCCAATGCAATGGTCGCTAGCGTCGGTGTCCACAATGAAGGCGCCACCCGGTTGTGGGAAACCAAAAATTGGAGCACTGCACAGGGTCTCCTTTAGGTGCTGGAAAGCCTTTTCGGCGTCCTCTGTCCACACATAAGGCCGGTGTTCCTCCGTCAGGCGGGTAAGGGGTTTTGCGATGTTGTCGGCCTTTTCCTCTAAATCATTAAGGCGGTCGTCCACTTGACCCATCCGCTTGCCCAGATTCGTGACGTCATCCCTCACGACGGCCAACCGTTCCTCAAACTTGGCGGCGAGGACCTCGTTCGCCTCCCTCATCTCCGTTGTCAGTTCGGCCATCTTTGCGGTCATTGTCGTGGCCAAGTTGTTGTTTGCCGTTTCCATCTGCGCAGCCAGGTTGTTACTTGCCGCTTCCGTCTTCTCTGTTAATTCGGCCTTTATTTCTTCCATCTTCTCGGTGATGTTGCCGTTGGACATCTTCATTTCTGTCAGTTCCGCCTTCATTTCCATCATCTTCTCCAAAATCTTTTCCAATGCCGCGTCCATGGCTGTAATGTTCTGTGCTGTTTTCTTCCCATTTCCTGACACAAGTGTGACTTTGTGGGTTCGTGAAATGCGAAGTCCAATTACACCACTCAATGTTCTTTATTTCCACCGACTTACAGTTAAACACTTACCAATTACACAGAATTACTTATCTATTTATCTATTTATCTATTTATCTATTTATCTATTTATCTATTTAACTATTTATTGATTTATTTATTTATTTATTTATTTATTTATTTATTGATTTATTTATTTATTTATTTATTTATTTATTGATTTATTTATTTATTGATTTATTTATTTATTTATTTATTTATTGATTTATTTATTTATTTATTTATTTATTTATTTATTTATTTATTTATTTATTTATTTATTTATTTATTTATTTATTTATTTATTTATTTATTTATTTATTTATTTATTTATTTATTTATTTATTTATTTATTTATTTATTTATTTATTTATTTATTTATTTATTTATTTATTTATTTATTTATTTATTTATTTATTTATTTATTTATTTATTTATTTATTTATTTATTTATTTATTTATTTATTTATTTATTTATTTATTTATTTATTTATTTATTTATTTATTTATTTATTTATTTATTTATTTATTTATTTATTTATTTATTTATTTATTTATTTATTTATTTATTTATTTATTTATTTATTTATTTATTTATTTATTTATTTATTTATTTATTTATTTATTTATTTATTTATTTATTTATTTATTTATTTATTTATTTATTTATTTATTTATTTATTTATTTATTTATTTATTTATTTATTTATTTATTTATTTATTTATTTATTTATTTATTTATTTATTTATTTATTTATTTATTTATTTATTTATTTATTTATTTATTTATTTATTTATTTATTTATTTATTTATTTATTTATTTATTTATTTATTTATTTATTTATTTATTTATTTATTTATTTATTTATTTATTTATTTATTTATTTATTTATTTAGTTATTTATTTATTTATTTATTTATTTATTTATTTACTTATTTACTTATTTACTTATTTACTTATTTATTTATTTATTTATTTATTTATTTATTTACTTACTTACTTACTTACTTACTTACTTACTTACTTACTTACTTACTTACTTACTTACTTACTTACTTACTTACTTACTTACTTACTTACTTACTTACTTACTTACTTACTTACTTACTTACTTACTTACTTACTTACTTACTTACTTACTTACTTACTTACTTACTTACTTACTTACTTACTTACTTACTTACTTACTTACTTACTTACTTACTTACTTACTTACTTACTTACTTACTTACT